>VOQZ01001249.1:0-600000 GCA_008079305.1 Phytophthora palmivora | reverse complement strand
GGACACTTGTGGCAAGTTTGTCAACATTGAGGAAGTGTCACAGGGCAACTACCAGTACTTGAACCCGGAAGGTGAGACCACTGTGCTCTACACCTACGACGTGCAGTTTGTCAAGTCGGACATTGTCTGGGAGGAACGTTGGGACCGTATTATCAGCAGCAAGAGCTCCAATGACCAGATCCACTGGTTCTCCATTATCAACTCGCTTATGATTGTGTTGTTCCTCACGGGTATGATTGCTATGATCATGCTGCGCACGCTTCACCGTGATATCGCTCGCTACAATGAAGTACAGACTACGGAGGAGGCACAGGAGGAGTCAGGATGGAAGCTTGTCCACGGTGATGTTTTCCGCCCCCCACAGCTCTCGCCCATGCTTTTCTCGGTTGTTGTGGGCACGGGTGTGCAGGTGTGCTCAATGAGCGCTTCGACGATGATTATTGCACTGCTGGGTCTATTGTCCCCAGCCAACCGTGGTTCGCTGCTCACGACGTTGCTGCTCCTCTTCGTGTTCATGGGCAGCTTTGCTGGGTACCACTCGTCTCGTACGTACAAAATGTTCAACGGCAAGGATTGGAAAAAGAACACCATTCTTACGGCGGTGCTCTACCCGGGATTGTTGTTCGCTGTGTTTTTCCTGCTCAACCTGGTGCTGTGGGGCAAGTCTTCATCTCAGGCTGTCCCGTTCGGTACACTTTTCGCTTTGCTGGTGTTGTGGTTCGGTATTTCAGTGCCGCTTGTTTTCCTCGGAAGCTACTTTGGCTTCAAGGCTGCTGCTATTGAGCAACCTGTTCGCACGAACCAGATCGCCCGTCAGATCCCAGAGCAAGTGTGGTACTTGTCTTCACCGTTCAGCATTTTGGTGGGAGGCATCTTGCCCTTCGGCGCTGTGTTCATTGAGCTATTCTTCATCATGTCGGCGCTGTGGTTGCACCAGATTTACTACGTATTCGGCTTCCTGTTCATTGTGCTGCTGATCCTTGTGGCGACATGCGCCGAGGTCACGGTTGTGATGTGCTACTTCCAGCTTTGCGCAGAGGACTACCGCTGGTGGTGGCGCTCGTTCCTCACCTCTGGATCTGCGGCCGTGTATTTGTTCCTCTACTCATTCCTGTACTTCTTTACGAAGCTGAACATTACCGCATTCGTCTCGGGTATTCTGTACTTCGGCTACATGTTCCTGATCTCGGTCACGTTCTTCTTCCTGACGGGAACTATCGGCTACTTCGCTTGCCTCTGGTTTACGCGCAAGATCTACAGCTCCATTAAGATCGACTAAGTAGTGAGCCAAGTTAGCAAGTCCAGGCTCCGGTCACCGATGACACAGGAAGTGCGCTGACGAAAACAAGTGGGCGGCGAAGCGAAACGAACGAAGTGATACACAGATTCACATAAGTTTGGAGATCCACTTAGCGAACGAGTGGCAGCTCCGACAATAGTCGAATCGAGCCATGCATGTGTCGTTGTCGCCTCCTGCTGTGTGTAGAAGACAACATGAAAGCGGAAGAAAATAAATTTCATTTCGTTTTCAATACCTGCACTATCCACCATCATATATCCTGCTTACAGAGTCCGCCAATCCGCCAACCAGGGGTGCTTGGTAACCAAACGCTGGGCTTGAGCCTGCCAGGTGTCAACCACTTCGAGAGAGAAGTCCGCAGTGTCGCCAACAGCTTTGACGATTAAGTCGCTTGGCGTAGCAATTAAATCTGCAGGTGTGCCCAACTTCTGAACCTCCAGTTGTTGCAGCACGGTAGCGTCGCCAACAATTTCTGACATCCAATCGTTCAGCTCATCAAGACGCGCCTATTAGTTCATCCACACGCACAATGTGTCAAGTGTTATAGAGACATTCAGCTTACTGAAAGTTCACTTACCTCATCAATCAGCTTTTCAAGTTTCTCCTGCAACGTCTTAACCGATGGATCCAATGGGTTCACAAGAGCGTGCATGGTAGCTCCCACAGCAGCATCCGCTAGCTCTCTCCGTGTGGTGATTGCAGCCTTTCGCAGCCATTCAGCGATCGGAGCGCCAGTAATTTGAACCACCTCATCGTCGATTGCGTCGCACCCACCGCTACGTCCAGTATTCGCCAAGTTGGCACATGTCCATGGATCAATATCGAGCTCAGCGTTAGTTGCTTCCTCAGGTGATAGGATGCGCGCTTTCTTGCACGAATCGCAATACACTGTAGTAGCTTCCTCCACTTCTTCCTCAGACTCCGTTTCATCGCCAGCAACCCTAGTTTCCTTCCCAACAGACGATGGTGCTTTATCTTCCTGAAGCAAAGCAGATATTACTGCATTTGAGTGGGCACTTCTGTCCAACCGAGCCAACGCCGCTTGTGCTGCTGCATTGCGCAGAGTACTAGGAGTCGCGTCCTTCGCTGAGATAGCAGGTGTCTGGGTTGGAGGCTCTGGCCGCTCCATCTCTTGCTTAACCCCTTCTTCATCACTTAAGTCCACTTCAATAACTTCATGTTTCATCTCTTTGGCTTTCACACGTTTCGATGGCTTGTCCTCCCTATTCTCTGATTTCAATGAAGACGCACGACCACCCTGGGTGTTACCCTGTTTCCCTTGCTTCCACAACTTGTACTGCTCTTCATTTGCCTATGAAGGAGCCAACAAAATAGGCAAGAGTTAGGCTATCAACTGACCCGGAAGAACATAATTCAACTCTACCTTTGCCTCCATAGCCTTCTCAGACATAACTCTGAAAATGATTCAGTATCAAATGATCAATAATGTCAAATACAACCGTCAAACCGCATACAACAGACTTACCGTGTGCGAGTATCTAAGAACGACCAGTCTTCATCAGGCAGGAGGTCCTCTAGACCAGCGGCCACATCGCCATCGTACAAACGCGCGATACCCCAGAAGACTCTTGTGGACACCTGGGCCATGTTAAAAGGCTTGAGCATTTCACGCCCAGTCTCACCACCAGAAATCAACACATATTTCAAAATGGCTTGCAACTCGTCCGTCTTCAGTAGGTCCACTATCTCCTCTGTCCACTTTCGAGATGTCTCCTTGAAACGCACACGCAGTTTAGCAGAGCTTCCATCAGCACGACGGGTAGTTGACAATTCTTCAATCTCAAATTTATGTGCCAATGCAGCATTCATCCTCGCAGTTGCCAGCGTCATTTCATATTGATGCTCCACTGCATTCTTCGTCGCTGCACGGAAAAACTTTGCTGCACGACCACTGGATCGACCGCTCACAGCGTCCACCAGAGCGACTCCCACATCTTCTTTTGACGTTAGGTTAATCGCCTTAGTACGGCGGTATTTGCGCTGTGGTTCACTGTCATCACCTGCAACGTCTGCAGTAGATGGATGGCTCTCCAGTGAGCTACCAAGCTGATGTCCATTACCTGTGATTTTCCGTTTCGGCGGTGCCTTCTTCCCACTGCTCAAAGGGTTCAATGTATGCACTCCACCTCTCGGAGCTTTCGCTGCTGGTTTCTTCGCGGCTGCTCGTTTCGGTCTCCCTACAGACTTCTTAGTACCAGAAGGAACAGCAACAGCTTGCACTGGAGCTGCAGAGCCCGAGCTCGTGTCCACCACGACTGTATCATTGGTCTCAAAGACGTACTTGACAAGTGCCGAGTCGTCCACTTCAACTGCTCGAGGCGGAAAGCCTTTGCGGACTGCAGCAGACCCCAGTTATTCCTATTTATCATTGTAAATGAGGTTAATAGCTCTAAACACATACATGTGGGCGAGTCTTTCGCTGTCAGATTTAATTCCTTGATTGCGAGCTCTACAGAACGGAATCATCAGATGCAACGGTACAACGACAAGACCGACATACGCACCCGAGAACGTCTTGAACGTGGCGTCCGGGTCGATCTTCAGCACCACCTGCTTACCGCGAGGTCCGCGCAGACGCACATTCCACATGCCCATGATGAAAATGAAGGTCTTTTAGGAAACTTCGCGAAAAAATCTCTCTGGTCAAGAGAAAATACACAAAACCTTGTGGATAATCTCACAATTTCATTTTTGAAACGATGAGCTCGAGTTGGCAGGAGGCGCTGGCGAGCGAGACGGACGCCGCTAAGAAGGAGTGGATGGCGCTGGAACGTCGCTACCATCTGCGGTTGGATAGTGAAGATGCTGCGACGCAGGATAAACACGTGCGTTTATTCTTGAGTCTGTCGGATCCTGAACTACCGACGCGACTCAAAGGTGAAGTGGAGTTGCTCATGACGCTGCCTGGAACATACCCGATGGAAGCTGCCCTAGTGGACTTTACACAGTGGAGCAGTCGACTGTCAGACGAACAGGTGGGAGTGCTGAATATTGCCGTGAATGAGAGAGCACAACAATTGTGCGGAAGTTTCTCCCTGAGGAAGCTGCTTACTTGGCTTGACAATAATTTATGGAGAATTATCGCACCATTTGAGACGGAATTGAAGGAACAAGAAGTGATAGCATACAGTTCGGATCCAGCTGATGAACTAGAGACTTCGATGGCTGGAGAAGAGCTACCAGCGGTGAGCAATAAGAAACCGAAGAGGAGACGTGGTCAGCGACCTTGCCGCTTCTTTACTAGAGGCAATTGCAGAGATGGCGAGAAATGCAAATTCTCGCACGTAACGAAGGAGAAAAAAGTGGAACATGACGATGAATCAGCTAAAGTTCCCGAATCCGACACCACATCAGCTATTAGGGAAGCTGACGTTGCACAACCACCGTACGTAACAAAACGTGAGGCAGCTCCAGAACCAAAGAAGCAGAAAACTCGTGTGAGGAAATGCAAGTATTTTAGACAGAACAAGTGCCGCGACGGAGATAAGTGCAAGTTCTCTCACGACCTTAAAGATGTTGAAAAAGGTAGTAAGGGACAGCAGGAAACTGATATCTCTGCACGGGCTGTTGTAGTGCGGTTGGATGCTTCAACTGTAGATGCAAACGAAACAAAGACTAGTGAAGAAACTACGAAGGTGAGATACACTTCGCTGAGTTCCAATGGTGACAAACTAAACGATGACAGCAAAGAGTGGTCAGAAGCCCAGCAGCGAGCACTCGACTTAGCGTTAAAAAAGTACCCAGCATCAATGGACAAGCAAGAGCGATGGACAAGTATAGCAAACGAAGTCGATGGTCGGTCCCTGAACGAGTGCATCGACCGGTTCAAGTTGCTATGTGAGCTTGTGCGGCGTGGTGTGGATCTCACAGCCCCTCAAAAACAGGAAGCTGAAGTGAAAGCTGAAGAAGCGGAATCACTTGAATGCGGGGATCACGCTCGTAATTCTAAAATCATACCACCTGAGAACCGTGTTTCCATTGAGACCGACCCGGAAGTGAAAGGCACGCAAATTTGTCTCGAAGACTTGTTCCTGCACGAAATTGGCACTCTAGTCGCTCATCGACTCGTTTGCCAGGTCCAGTGCGATAATTGCCCACTCAAGTTTGACGCAATTCTGAGTTTGGATTCTGCAGAAATCCAGAAATGGTGCCCGCGTTGCAGTGTGCTTCATCACGTGCTAATGAGACCTCTTTTCACACATTCACAAAGCAACGTGCTAGCTTACGTAGACACTGAAAACTGCTCCATTATCGACGTACTCTCAACCGATGCGTTAGCTACTTGCTTGGAGTGTGGATGCGAGGCGTTACTTGAGAGGATTACACCGAGGCAGCGATCAGAGCAATCCTGTTTTTCCTGCCACGTAAACTTGCTGTGATGGCAAAGCGCTTCATGGCCGTCCAACCGGAGAGATCAAGCGGTAAGCGGAGTAGCTTACCTGACGGCATTGCAGCAAGGGTTACCAAGAGCAACAAGAAGGGAGCCAATCAAGTCATGGAAACATTCGTTTTGGGGCAGCCGTTGCCACGTAATGGTGTGTGTGACCACTATAAGCACTCACTGCGCTGGTTTAGATTCCAATGTTGTGGCAAAGCGTTCCCGTGCGACGTGTGCCATGACTCAAGTGACTGCCCTGAAGCCAATCTGGGTAAATTTGCCAGTCGAATGATTTGCGGCTTGTGCTCAAAGGAACAGTCAAGCTCGGTGAAAGTGTGCTCCTGCGGGAACGATGTTGCCGCAAAAAGTCGGCCTCCCGTCATTGGGAAGGTGGTGCTGGGTGTCGAGATTCTCTACAGATGTCTCGTTGGGATAAACAGAAGTATCGTGGCATGCACAAAACAGAGAGCAAGAAGTTTAAGCGGGTTGGCGCAGAAGCCAAGAGGCGCCGAGAGAACGCAAATGGGAATGGTCATGCACAGCCTTAGCAACAGAGTAACTCGATCAGCTTAGAGAAAGCGGACGAAAAGACGGATACGAGTGAGGAACACTAAACGGATGTGTATTGTCACTTATCCAAGTCTGAAGTGAAGACAACTGATCACTCAGCTTGTCTTGGTCCACCTTGAAGATGCCGCCTTAACCTTGGCACGGACTACCGGTTCTGCAACTCAATTCGCAGCAAGAGTCGAAATAACGCTGACCATCGCAGCACATGGCCACCTGTCGACTCTTGGAGGAAAGAGGATCACCACAATATTCCTGCTTACAATATTGTTGCGCGTCAACTGACGACAAGGCAGAAGCGGCCATGGCACTCAAGATGACAAACACGCAGAATCTGAGGTTCATCTTGGGCTCGTTGAGTTAAGAAGTTCTTTAGGGTACGAATGCGCTTGAGTCGATAAGAGGTAGAATGAAGTTGATAAACGGAAGAAGGCATTGAGCGATTACTTCAAGTACAGAGTTTTGACTGTTTGCCAGACAGTTTTTGGTAGTCTGGTGACGAGAAAGAGTAAACGATTATGATATTTAATCGTCCCATCCGACACGATGTCGACTTTACACTATCTTACCATACGCGTTTTCGGAGAGGTCTGTTTCCACCGTGCATTTGTCGTCAAGAACTTCTTGGACATCCGATATCAACACTTCCAGGAAGCACCCCCTAACGATGTGCCAAACGATGTGTCCAAACGTCGAGCTGGTTGTAAGAACTTCCTCCAGTAGAATAATGAATCCCGGCACTTAATAACAAGTGGACTTTCAACGTCGTTGCAAACTGCAGCAGTTATTCATAGCTTTGTACATGTCGTGAACGCTCAGGTGCTCATCGTCAGTACGCCAAAATGGTGCACTACACGTTGGCTGGACGAGTAAACAGCGAAGAGTATGCCATCTGCGATCGGTTGCTGGGTACGAAGCAATGCTCGCTACCAGTAGTTTTTCTGACCCCTCTGCGCAGACATTCTAGCGGTGACCTTGCCCGACTGCCACGTGACGAAGCTGCCATCCAAAACCGATCACTGGCCCAATGATGCCGCCGAGTTGATGCGTCTGTATGGGTAAGTCTTTCCTGTCCAGTAGTTTGTATTTCGCTTGCTAACTTTCGCGACAGATTCAACTTGCCAACGTCTTCAAACCTTGTCATCAGTGACGTGTATCTGGACCGACACCGGAAGGCTTTTGTGCTCGGATGTCGATGCCTTCAGCACGTTTGTGGGACGCAACTATGGCATTCAATTGGACCTGACAGAAGCAGAAGTACTGCTGTACATTAAGGCCAACGTCGAGGAACTGCGTCACCAAGAGCTGCAGCGCTAGATGCTTTTGCTGAAACTTCATTTTCTAACTTAATATTTCGAATACAAATCTGGAAATCTGGGCATCAATTTTAGTGGCGATCCATCCCCAAAATGGCAATTTCCCGCATGAAGGCCGCGACGACAGCGCTACTGCGTGCACGTCAGACCTCCCAGGTCGCTACTCAACGCTTCGCCTTCTCGACGGAAGCAACAGACGCTGCTGCGGCTGCGTTGCGCATGGTAAAAAGCAAAATATCAACGAAAATACGCTTAATCCAGCGTCTGACGCGGTTGTTTTCGTTGTACAGGGCTTTAAGAAGGCCAGGAAGGACGAGGATGACACAGTTCAAGTCGAAGTGGAAGCGGATCCAGCGTCTCCGACAGATGTGAGCGCTGTTCCGGCTCCTGTAGTGGAGAAGAAGCTCGTGCCACCTGCAGTGAGCTCCACCCAGCCGCTCTGGCTCACACAGGAGCACCCCACGGCGGATTGTCGAGTTTTGCGCCAAAGATTGTGGTGGTTGGTGTTGGTGGTGCTGGAGGAAATGCTGGTGGGTGGACGGAGTGATAGTTGCGTGAACTGGGAGGATGCTGAGGGTAGATTTGATGCTTGATTGGCAGTGAACAACATGATTGCGCGAGGCTTGCAGGGCGTCGAATTTCTGGTTTGCAACACGGACGCTCAGCACTTGCGCACGACATTGACGGAGAATCGCGTTCAGATGGCTCCTGAGTTGACTGGAGGATTGGGGTGTGGTGCCAACCCCGAGGTTGGGTGAGTGTCGTGTGTGGTTTAATGAGCTAAGAGAATCTAACGCGATCTACGCCATTAATGTTGTTGTGTTGGCCAGTCGAGAAGCAGCAGAGGCTGCGATTGATGAGATCTTGGAGCGGGTTCAGGGCGCAAATATGGTGTGTTGCGTGGTATTCTCTACAACGCTTGTGCTAAAGCGAGCCAAAGAGAACTATGTAGACGACGGGCGTACAGATTTACTTATTACTCACATTTCATTTGTTGTCTGTAGATGTTTGTTACTGCAGGTATGGGCGGTGGAACTGGCACGGGCGCAGCCCCCGTCATTGCTCAAGCAGCTCTAGATGCTGGTATCCTTACCGTAGCAGTCGTCACCAAGGTATGGAGGCGTGCATAGTTCTCTAGTGAAAGCTATCTTGTTAACGTGTAGGTTACAGCCATTCCGTTTCGAAGGTAACAACCGCGCGAAGCTGGCGACACAAGGACTTGCCGAGCTGAAGGATAGCGTGGACACGATGCTGGTGATCCCAAACCAGAATTTGTTCAACATGTCAAACGAGCGCACGTCGTTGATGGATGCATTCCGGTGCGGAACTATTACCTTTATGTCTGCTTGGTAAATCCAGTGATCCTAATTTTTATGCGTAGAATGGCCGACAACGTGCTTCTTGACGGTGTCAAGAATATCTCCGATCTAATGGTGATGCCTGGACTGATTAACCTTGACTTTGCTGACGTTCAATCGGTATGCAACCCTATCAGTTATTCATCGGTGGTAAATTTCTGCATCATTGACGTGTTTACGATTCGTAAACCCAGGTAATGCAAAATATGGGAAATGCCATGATGGGAAGTGGAGAGGCGGATGGAGACAACAGGTGAGCCTAGCCGAAGTTGATGCACTCACGATATGATACAGATTGGCTAACGGTTGTTTGTGTGGTTAACTTGTAGGGCACTACGTGCTGCAGAGGATGCGCTGGCGAATCCTCTTCTGGGAGACATTTCGATCAAGGTATGTAACAACTTTTCATTATGTTCCACCCAATGTACAAACACAGGAAGTATTAACGATGTTTTCATGGCCTTTCAACATACAGGATGCCAAGGGAATGATCGTAAATATCACCGGTGGCTCCGATCTGACACTATTTGAAGTCGACGAAGCTGCGGAGCGTGTGACGCGGGAACTTGATGATCCACACGCCAACATTATCTTTGGTTCGACATTCGATGACTCCCTCGATGGCAAACTGCGTGTTTCCGTTGTTGCTACAGGTATCGCCGACCCCGAAAAGTTATAGAAGCCGAATGTGATGGAGCATGAGATGATCCCAGAGCGTACTGGCAAATGAGACCCAGTGACGTGATGCTTTGGTGCGTAGCAAATAGCAAACAATCGAGATAAAACACCATTGTCCATGTGTGCTGATCGGATTGATATTATACTGACTGCTTCATATTTAGTTTTGCACAACGCCCTGCCAACGGGGCAACGTGGCCTCCTGGGCCGGCTAGCAGCTTCCCTTGAGGTGGAAAAGCAAAATTGCACTATCCAAATGCACACTTAGAACGCGTACTCCTTCTCATCCACTGAGAAGGTGGCTTGTTGTGAGAGGCGCTCAGGTGGCAAAGATGAGAGTGCTTCATCCAGATCATACGCAGCCCACATCGACGTGAGCCGGACAACCACTTCTTCACAAGTAAGGCGAGCTCCCTTAGGCACCACCACCTGCTTCATAGCTTCTTCAAGTGGCACACCTTCATCATAGCAGCGCTGGTCGTCGTATTTTTTGCCGTAACCATCCTCATCGCTGTCCGAATAATCCATAATGGGGTCCTCGGACTCGGTTGGCTGTGTGGATGCATCGTCCGACCTGGTACTCATCATTGCCTTGCTGCGTGAAAAGATAGACTTGCTGCCTGAAATCTGACTATGTGTGAATATGGGCTTGCTCGACGACTTACTGGCACTAAACAATTCCCTCCCAGCCAGTGAAGGCGAAATAGGTGGCGCTGGTTCCGGCACAGGTAAAACAGGTTGGTCCACTACAGCGTACGATTCCAGCGACAGCGACTTATTAATCTTGGAAACGATGGAACCGTTCATCGGTTGAGCTCCTCGAATGAGGAACGGCCGCATCATGTCTTTAATTTCTTCGCCACAGATGCCACATTTGGGGAGATCGTTGTAAACACGTCCCACCAGCAACTTGAGGAATTCCTGTAGAGCTGAAACGCGGTGACGCACCACTGAATTGGTGCGTAACAACGACTTGCCTGGGAAGCGGAACTTGCTGATGGCACGGTTAAAGCTGGCACAATTGGCACACGAGACGCCACGCGTGGCGAGTCTGTGCTGGATGTCTTTGCGGAGCTGCAGGAACTGCGAGTAGCGACGATTGACGGTCCATTCTTGGTTTGTGGGCTGCACCAACATGCAGATACTGTACAGCGTGTGTGTGGGTCGGTTGAGCGCCGCTGGGATGAACACCTGTACTCCACTCTGAAAGTTCATGGTCTCTATGGCCTGTGTCGTCGACGACTGAATTCCTGCGCTACGTTAACTGGTACCTCAGCCGAATTCGATTGTCGCCTCGCTCGCTTCCTCCTCGTTTGGACAGGCGTCGCACAGGTTTTAATTCAACGTGCAAAGCAGCTATCGAAGACCTCAAGGTGTGTACGTCGCCTCCGGAGAGTGACGTGGGGTGGTTGGTTGCAAACACCGACTGTGTCAGCACGTGCGGACACTGGATAGTGTGGCGCCGCGCTCTGACTGGATGGGCGTCCGATATGCGACCGCCTTGCGATATCCTCGCGTGACCCGTTTACGACTCGGCGACAGTGTTCAAAGCCTGCAACCACCTGGGTTTGTGTGTGGTTTCGAGTGCCGGGGCTTGGGCTCACTAACAGCACTGACACAAGTGGCCGTGGTTGCAGGGCACACACGCGTTAGTTCAGCCCTTAGCTCAGACAGGCGAATCGTGCCGCAACGCAGAATACGCACGTTATTCGTTCACGACTGAAACTGCGGTGCAAATTGAACCACCACGCGAGGAAAACCCGCACTCTAATGCTAGGAGAAACCAGCGCTCCAATCCTTCACGCATGGCACACAAGCTGCTTTGCGTCGCTTTCAGAGGAAGGAGCAGGATTTGTCGATCAGCATTGGTTGCACCTGCAACTTGCAGTCTATTATAATAAAGTTGTACACTCGAAGCCGAGCTTTGAGGTCGGGAGCCAGGCAATCACGCACGAAAGCAGGTCCCACGATGTTGCAGCATAGGGAATACGTAATGCCCTGCCTCGTGTGCATACATACGCGCGGATTACGTGTACGATGGTTGGTGTGGCCTCATCAGATAGAACATGGCGAGCTTCATCAATGCATTCGTGACAGTCAAGAAAGACACTTTCACAGGTTTCATGGGGCCCGCTACGGAGTCAGCAGTCCGTTTCGCCATTGTTATTAGCGATCATGCAAAGTTAATCGGTGCAACGTGCCATGGTCCGCCCTCAACGCTGAGCCGAGCGGAACGTTCAGTCTCGTGACAGACAACAAATTTCGAGTCGTGGCGTCGAAATGTGCGACTGTCCACATCCTTGAGTTCGCACGCCGAAAGTACTGTTCATGGTTAGATGTTGTAAAATGGTCTTCGTACTCGACCAAGCATGATGCGTTACGATAAGGGTAGGAACACACCAGCAACAGTGCGGCTAAATCAATCAACTTGATATTCTCAAGTACCTGTTATCTAACTCACATCGTCTACACGTGTTGGAGTGCGAACAAGTGTAATTCTTACTTCGCGTACATCATGTACTAAATACAGAGCAAACGCAACTTTGTTTACTCTCAACACCTCTTACGCCACGCCTATGAAGCTACGTACGACTCGCCCATTTTAATACTTTCTACGAAGTACAAGACGAATCGGTATAAGTTTGTTGGAGCAATTGAGATTTCATTAGGCTACCTAAACAACAACTGCTCAGTTTCATGTACGTACTGCAGTCAGCAACGCTTAGCTCAGCGACATTCGCCACTGCAGCTATCTCACGAACATTGATTATCGATGCCAATGATCACTACAGCCCATGGAAATAGTTTCCTTGAGACCAACTAGTAGCAATTCTCGCCAGAGTTTGTTGTGGAATTTGTTTCCGGATGAGAGACTGTTCACCTCAAGCTGTGTTCTTTGACTTGTGAGCTATGACGATGCCTTTTATCTCGTACATTCCGCCTGGGGTTGTTCCAGTCAGATCACTACAGAGTGATTTTTTTTGGGTCAAACTCTGCGCAGGTCAACTCGTGCGCAACTCGCTTTTTGGGTCAATTCCTGCGCAACTTTTTTATTGGTCAATTAATGGTCAAAAATTATCACGGTCGACAGGTGTTATTGTTAGACCAGGAATATTAGCCAGTGATAATGCATTGTTACAATAAATTTAAATTACCATTTTTAGTGGCATTGCAGGTTGGTTAAAAAAGAATATAACAATAAATATGTAGTTTCCCATGAAAAAATGACACTAATCTAAATATAACAATAAGGTGAGATGACAAGGTGCTCTACACATCCCATCTATTACCTTCCGAAAGTGATGGTGCTGGACCAAGTAGTTCCCTGAAGTTCACTTTCAATTCTACCAATTCTAAAGCAATTCCTCCAACTACCAAGTTAAACCCCTTCTTCCTGTCCGGCAGCATGGATCACCAACACGTCTTCAACGCTAACTCTTCCGACTCGTTCCACTCCGATATTAGTGGTGACTATGGCTCTGCCATGAGTGACATATCGTCTGGTCACACCGAAATTATACCCAGCCAATCGTCACACTCCGACTGGAGTGATGGTCATCAAGCTGTAGATGATGACGGGTTCAATATCCCTGATATCACCGAGAGGTTTTCGAGCCATGAATCGAATGATGGTTCGCATTTGAGCAGTCAAGAGAGTGAAGGTCGTCAAGTTGAAGATGAAATAACAAGCGGTAGATTTATACTGCCAGACAGTGTCGAACCTGTTTCAGGTTCTAAATCGGTTCATTATCAAGGACATCAATACTCGTTCTACCATGGAAGTGGTGCCACTCGGAACTACCGCTGCAGTTCGTACCGCCGCACCCAGTGTTTAGCTAAGTTATATATTTCCAGAATGGGTGCCGTTGTGCGAGGGAATCACAAATCTGATTGTGTTCCAAAAATGCGTCAAGTTCCGAATGGCCCTCCACCAACATTCGTGAATTGGAAACAGCAAATGTTACTGACGACAGATGAAATTGGTATTCGCGATGTTACTCTTTCGCCAAGAGAAGTGTGGCAAATTATTCGAGAGCAATTCTATAGCGACGACAGCATCATTGTGCAAGGAGCGTCCAAGAAACAAATTATGGGTCGTTTGTATCGGACAAGGAGAAACCATTTTGGAAGGGAAATTTTTGGTCGAATTGAAATAGAGCCACTGTGTGATGTCAAGCACAGCCCGGGTCTGAAATTTTTCCAGTTCCAACTTCACTTATTACAAAGACGAAGTATTGCATCGAGTAATTGGTTGGTCCTACCCACTGCTAATGGATCGCCTGAAACAGCGACACTGCTCCATTTTCGTTGATGCAACATTCAGATGTGTACCAACTCAGTTCTACCAATTGGTTGTTGTGATGATGTACGACCCGATTTCTGATTTATATCTTCCAGTTTGGTACGTGTTGACTTCCGGAAAAACTTCCCAGATTTACGAACACATCTTTCATTACATTTGTGTTGCATCTAAGAAGAGGCTAGACCCAGCTCATATTGTCTGTGATTTTGAGTTTGCGTTGATCAAAGCTGTCAAGGACCAGTTTCCAGATTCTAGAATTGTGGGATGCCTTTTTCACTTCAAGCAAGCATTAGGTCGGAAAATGCTCAAGTTAAAAATTACCGAAGAAGAAGTGGCTTTGGCCATGCGTGAAGGGTGCATCGATGGTCTTACCCTAATTCGTCGGTGCGATATCGTGTTCAGAGGGATCCCTGATGTATGGCGAATGATCAAGCGTGACTGCAGGGATCAAGGTATACTGTATTCAAGAGAGAGTTGGAAAATGTTTTGGAAATATTTCACGAATACCTGGATCAAGAAATTTGTCCCTGAATGGTGGAATGTCAATGGTCTCAATGAGGACATCGTCAACCGGACCAACAACCCTCTTGAAAGATACAACCGCACGCTCAACGATGCTTTCTCCGTACCACACCCTGATGTGGTACAGTTTATCAGTGTCATCGAAAAACAGAGCCGTGACAATGTTCGACTGATTAATGACATTTCCAACCGTAGAGCTAGAGCCCCGAGTCCCTAAGAAGCGAAAGCCTGGAAGGCCTAAAGGCCGAAAGACAAGGACATGCTGGAGGTGTCATGCTACACTTAGCTCTTGCACTAAGTTGAAGCTGCACCTCCAGCGCAAGAGCGATTGCGGGCCGAAGGCTGTATCCCGTCAAGCTGCAATAAAAGAGGCCAGAGGACTGTAGAGCAAGATGGAATACCACAAGAGGCAGCTCGACAAAGTCGGCTGGTGGGACGAAGAAGAGGAAAAGAACGATGGAGACGCTACCATTACGGTTAGTCTTGCTCGTAATGTTATTTGGGTCACAGGCCCAGACAACTTATAACGCGCTGAGGAACTAGCTATGCTAGATTGGACTTTTATTATCGATCTTCGTTAATAGTACAACATAGTATTACTATTGATTTTGATATAGTAGTACACATGTAGTACTACACTATAATACAGAACTCAGTAATACTCGTCATTATCTTGCTCAATTTCGGTCAGACTAACATAAACTTTATATGCTCGCTTGGCTAAACAGGAACAAGAAATTAACTGCACACGCGAGATAATTGGCTGAAACATAAGCTTTTCAGCCGAAATTTTAAGTTTAACATCGAAACTGTCTGAGGTTTCAAATCAACTACTGTGTTATATTCCAAATTTGTACATAGCCATAATTTATCCCATGGGTTTAATGAACTTTGAAATAGTTGACAAATAACAATGTATAGAAAAATCAAATTCAATTATGCATGTTAGCGAAGTAAAACCATGCAGCGTCTTAATCCAATTCAATTACCACCTTTTGTTTTTTGCGCTTGTGCTTTGGTCCAGGCTTGAGACCGCGCTTATCTAATTCAGGTGGGTCTGACTGATTCGGGGTACCCAAACGGTTGGGTCTGTCGTGAGAGGGACATCGGTGGGCCATGGTCAAAACGGAGCTCTGCACATCTCGTTGAAATAGTCAATAGACATTCTCTTAGCATCGTAAAAAGTGTCGAGTGGTTGGCCTTCACTAACCGAAGCAGATATAGCATGCACACACGGGAAACACGCGTCTTGCCAGTTACCACAAGCGCTTTCTTTGGCGGGGAGATCCACTAAGCGCCACAGGTGGGCGAATCCAGATCGCTGTGTCTTGCCAAGAAATCTCACGTTGTATGCCCCCTCCATACATGATGTTATATGGCATTGGTCTCCCGCATGATCAACCGTTTGCGCTCTCAAGGCAGCATTGGGACGAGCTCAGTTCCAGGATACTTGGTTAACCAATTCGATGCCATTTGCCTCCTATCTGACACGAGTTCACTCAATTTTCTGAAGTACAGAGCGAATGCGTCCATGGGCTTGGCACTACGACAGTCGTTTCCAATCCAGCTGTTGGCTTATTCCGCAAGATTGGGATGTAATTTTGTCGTAAGTCGGGACTTTGAATTGTTCCTGAAATTTGTATTTCACCCAGAACTTTTTGTCAATTTCATTGAGATAGTCGACTGCGGCTGGTTTCGTGTCTGAAATTTCCTTTGCAAATAATTTGTAGTCGCTTTCGCAGTCAGCCCGGGCCATGTCATTAATAAGCCCGCGTTCTTTACCCGTCAGTGATATTCCATGGCTGTTGATGTTCCCCTTGATGTGTCGGAGGTAAAATCTAGGTCCGCCTTTGGTTATACGTTGTGAACAGTGGACAAGAGACCTTTCATACGATCAGAAACCTCGATAAATCGTTTGATAGAACCCAAGGCTTCCCGTACGATGATAAACTCCCACTTTCCGAAATACTACGCAATGTACTACAACAGCTAGGATTTTTTACGTATTCTTAGAATCAGTTAAGTACTATAAGAATATATTAGTATTAATATTTTTAGTAGAGAATAGTATCACTACTAGTCAACTGATTTCACCTCCATTGAAGCATTTATCACAATCCCAAAAACAAATCTCAGCGGTTTAGGTAGAGATATAGAAACTCTTCGTTTCTATTCAACATTGACAAGAAATGACTTGTTCTCTGAAATCCCCTGTAGGATCGTTCTTAACCGGGATCGCGACCCGAAAGTCGAGCGCTGATTGATCGGTTGATTACCTATTAGTTCAGAAAACGTAACCCTGCGTACCCCCTTGCGACTTGAGTCTCGGATCGTGCCCAAGAGGGATCACTGGATCGCAGGTTCTGCAAATATGAATTTTCAGATGTCGGTGGGCGAACAGGTCGCTTGAGCGAGGTTAGGTCTATCGTCACCGTCTATCGTCACCGTCCAATTCGAGGTCACCGCGGCGGCAGTGGCAGAAGACGCAGCGACAGCAGTAGCCGCGGCGGTAGTAGCAACTGAATCTGCTGTCGTGGTGGTGGCAGCTCTCTTTTTCGAGGTTTGGGCCATGTTTCGTTTGGCTAGGTAGGCAACTTGATGCAGAAACTGCTGTCGGATCGCAATCCGGTCAAGAACGGACGGGTTGCAGGCATGTAGACATTTGGCATCGAAGCCTTAGTCCTTCGGGCCGCGATCATCGGTTAAGAACGGCCCTTACAGTATCCTCCGTACCCGCACTCGGCTCCAGCTCGTGCTCGTGCATCAATTCCTCGCCCTCATGCCCGCGCTGCCCGTGCACCAGGTTCTCGCTCGCGCTGCTGCGCAGACAGTACACTAAGTTTAGTTCTCGTCGTCAAACAGGCAGTGCACCAAGGTACAAGGTATGTGCTTTCAACACGAATGCTTGTCCCTTATAAAAAACCGGCGGTACTTCTCCCTGATGATGCCATGTTCAACACAGTTTTAGCATGGAAAACCGTCGTCAACAGAACCAGGAACCGTCTGAGCATGATTGAAGCCAAGACGTTAAGCTTCATTGAGATCTTCGTAAGTAGGAGGACAGTCAAAGTCGCGATTTCTTGAAACCGATGGATCCAGTGACGAATTTATATCCGAGGTCGTCGCCTTTGCCGACATTTCGTGGCTATCGAGGACGGAGTGTGGAAGGGCGTTCTGCCGAACTCCGAATAGAGCAATCGATCGATAGTAGGGACATGCTTCTTCTACAGCATCTTCCAGTCTTGTGTCAGCTTCAGTTTGATCCTCCGTGAGACCAAAACCAGTCTGGGATTCCACACATTCTTTCGTCTGCTTGGGTAAGTTGAAATACAAATTACAACGACCTTGGCAAGTTCCTGCGTCCATTCCATCCGCTACTTTGATGGAAATTCTGGCTCTTCAGCTGTGAACACCGAAATGCACGAAGTGTACACAAAGTGACTTATATTTGCAAACGCCGATTTTTGGTTTGGGCGCCGCCAATTCTTCTGGATAGTTCTTCACTAATTTCCTCACGATCGCGTTAATATTCGCGGACTTCTCTATCCACTCGACCATAACCTGCTTGTGCAATACCGTAAAGTGGTTTTTGCTCAAATTTGACACCATGATGCACTAACGAGTTCAACTGTTTCACGCGAGATAGAGATGTTTGATCACGGTTTACGCGGTGACGAGATGGAGCGCTTGATGCACGAGCTACGCAGCGACAAGACTGACATCCTAGTGCTGAGGCTTGGTGGCGTGGCTGGGTCAACGAGGGGTTGCGACGGAGATGGGTTGCGATGTGGAGTGGCAGCAGATTGAAATAAATCTGCTTGGCAAAAGTTATGGCCAATGATGCAACTCCGGAGGGAGAACGTATTAAAAACATCCATCGTTATGTCTTCGAATCTAATCTGCGTGGTTGTACAGCATTTGCTGGAAATGACAGAATAGAACAATAAGTATCACACAGGAGCGTGATTCTGCACATGACTAAAGATTCATTCCACAGCTCCTTGCAGAACCGTACGATATGGGCTTATAGCTACAGGCGCCGCACAGATTAACCAAATTCACACTCAGAAGAGTGGTGGGTGGCAACAACGCATGGATCAAAACAGGGGTTTGGAGTCTTAAAGGGGCACGCTGACGAAGTTAGCATGGGCCGAAAAAGCAGCGGGTGTAAGCCTGACAGACGGTCAAATGATGGGTGGTCTCAAGTCACACAAAGTCACGCGTAGTCGACCTATATCGTGCTCAATATGCGCTAGCCCGCTTATTCATCCCATGTAATACATGTTGTTGGTATGTATGTCGACTAAATGCCCAATATGTAGTGTCCATGGCGTAGTAAACTACTTGTGTGTGATTGCACAGAAATCATGGCGGTGTACGGCCTTAACGAGCACTTCTCAAGCGCACAAGATCTGCGGAAAAACGTCATGCCACCAAACCAAAAGAAATTTGGTACAGAGATGGCTGGACAAGGATTGAATTTGAAACGCCATGAAGATCAAACTGCAATTATCGGGGATCGCAGCTCCAACGTTGAGGACAGCGCAAAATCTCGTAAACTACTACCAGCGCACAAAACTCGGGTATAGCGACATCTGTGACAAAGTTACGAAACTTGTACATGTAGCAGCTTTAATGGTGATGAGGAGGATACGTAACCTTTCATGTTTGGATGGGACATGAACAATGATGGCAAACCAATAGCTTGTAGCCCTGCGTCCTAGTACTGTGCTTCCTTACAATCATGCGTTGGAGGGTCTGTTCCACAATCCGAACACAATTGTCTGATCCTAAGTCTGATCTGTTCCGTATTCGAATCGAAAAGAAATTTACCCATAATCTACATGCCTGCGTAGTCGACACTTCTACATGTATTCCTACAACGGGACACAGGGCGTGACCTGCTCCTCATCGGAGCTATCATATAACACTTGCTCGACACCCACCGGCTCGTCGCCATCCGAGTCGTCTTTGAGGTCAGCTGGAATCTCGTCTGGGACTGGCAGCAGCATAGCTTCACGTGATTTACGACGCACACGACCACGAGGTACATCCGCAACACGGCGAACATGCTCAGCTGACAACGTCTTGATCACACTCACAAAGGTTGGCATGGAGGGGTGAGTCGGGATGCGGTTATTAAGTTCTCTGTTGAACCTTTTGAATGTATTGTTTGTGCGGGCTATCAGTTCGTTGCTTAAACTATGGCCGTTCCATACGTGTACGTCGTTATGTTTCAACCAAGTCCGCGCAAAATACCCCCAAAAACCTCTCCATTTCGCTTTAGAGTAGAGAATCCCAGCAGCCATACAACGCATGCGAATTTCTCGCTTGACCCATCTTGTTCCAAGCTCACCTTGAGCTGGCTCAATGACTGTGAGTACGTCCAGAACGCCTCGCGTCATAGCAACCGCTCTCTCTTCTTCGGGAATTCTACAGCGCTTCATAGCTCGACCGACAGCTTGTTTCATGTGAAACAAACAACCAACTACGATCGTGTTAGGAAACTGAGTCTCTACAGCGTTTTGTAGCGCCCCTTCGAAATCACAAACAACTTCGGCAGGCTGAATTTGCTGATCGGTTCCTTGAGCGATAAAATGAATCATGTTCCAATAAGTACTTTCGTCCCGGGAAGTTCTGAGTACGTAGTACACGGGTACAAAGTACAAACACACCCGACGCGCGGTCATGGACCATAAAAATGACGCATTGCTGCGGAAGGTGCCATCTACAAATAGTGTAGTTCTGTTGTAGCGAAGTATATGGACAAGTACTGGGTGTGTCCAGCCCAACAAACGCTTGGGCTTGTTTATATTGTCGTGGTTGATAGAGACATAGTGGACTGAAAAAAGGCACAACGTCGTTCAAAGCTAGGGACAGAGGGGAGATCTCCACTGCGCCATGTACGTATCTGCTAAAGCACTGGTTTCTAGCCCGATGAATGCGCCCGATGACTTGGTGTTCAGAGAGCCCACGTACGACTAGTCCGTAGAATTCCCCACGAACTGCTTCCCAAATTTATCGTACAGGTGTGGCAATTTGTTCGATAGCAAGGAAATCCACTCGGGGCTTCATCGCTTCCTTGGCGTCTGTTATACTGCTAGCAACGACGATAGCACGACATGTATGGGATCGCACGCTGGAGTACCCCATCGCCCCACGACAGCCCTTGCGAAACTTTGAGCAGCGATAGACAATCTTTCGAGATGAACTCCAAGCCATTGTGTGTTTGTATCCTCGATAGTAGCATGTCGTTTTTCAATTCTCCCGGTGTGTTCGGGGCCTTCGCACTGGTGACTTGGCGATGCAATGACTGTTGGTGACCTCGTTTGGTCCGTTGACACCGCGCTCACGTCTTCACGCTCGTTCATCTTGCGAAGTGAACAATGAAATCTACATATCACTACTGTTTTGCATCACGCGTTGAAAATTTCAGATCCTATTCCGGATCATGCCAGAACAGCTGCCTGTTCAAAGACCTGACCTATTCCGTATTCGAACCATTCCGCACGTAACCAGATTATGTGCCGCTTTCCCTCTTGTCACATTGTATTTCCACTAGTTACGCCTTGCCAGTTGGGGTTTGCTCAAGCTCACGACAGATAAGGAGACCTTTTCGAGATCTCTTGAATACGGCTGACTATCAGCTTGTGCTCCCAGCTAGAGACTACATCAGTGAATCGGTTTGTTGCCCAATTCACTCAACCGTTGCAGTGCTGACGTGTGACAAGTGCACCGTCGGAGCAGAGGTGTGTGTCGCTGTTAACATCAAATTTGTTTCTCCAGAACTCGACATTGCCACTAGGTGGAATAGTACTTTGTGTCGTGTAGGACACGATAGAATTCTCACTTGTCGGGTGAGTTTCCACCAACAACACACGCTTCCCCGTGAAGATCAGCGATTGTTGGATCAAACCTGAAGACCAGGTACGATCCCTTACACCGGGTCGGTTGTAAGCGCTTCTGTATACCGAGGTTGTTTTAGGTCACCCTTACCTACACCACTAGCCACGAGCTTAGACTAGGGTGTTATATTGCGCTTTCGCGCGTAATCCTGCAGTCCCTCAGAGGAAAGGGTACCGGCGTGTTAGGCCTTATACAGGGGTGTCGAGGTATAACCTCTGCGGGGAGCAAAATATACACTAGGACCTTAATAGACCCTAAGTATACACGTAACGACACTTCACTGTCACCTCCGATCTCTCGGCCACACCAACTCTTGGCCTGACCAGGATAAACTCTCGGTTTAATGTACCTTGAGTCTACCAACAGGTATCCCACACAACTGAGCGTGTCCTGGCGCTTAAATAAGCTAGTTACACTTACCTAAGTCGGACTTGACTCTTGTTAGCTGGGGGGAAGACTGCGTTTTATAAACTGCTTAATGTCAGGCTCAGAGAGCCTCTGTATGTCATCCTATGTTTTGTCCTATGACTATATACAAACATCAATTGTAAACAAATCTCTGTAGGAGCCTCCGAGGTTTCAGAATAAGTACGACCGAGGGGTCGACAACTCACCCTTAAGTACGGATTTGGGACTGTACAGACGTGAGACGAGGGATCTGAGATGGGTACAGAGCCCTATCTCGGCCGGGTTATATTAGGCTGGCCGAGGCTTCCAGATGTCACTATTCCACCGCTGTCACTCCGTTGCAGGATGTATAATCCTCCAATGGGGTGAACCCTCGCTTTTCACCGAAAGGTTCTGTGGCGGTTGTCCTAGCGACTGGGTAGCTATCCCACGGTTAGAACCCAACATCACATTTGACTATGCTGGCTTCAGCTCGTGCATTACAGAACGCGATCGAAGAACTGCTGCGTAGAATCCGAGAGCGCCATGAAGGATACAAAGACTTGTCAATTGGCCCTACGCATCGTCTTGCCTCCCCAATATCGGACACTACATGGAGTTAGTTGGCTGAGTTTATGGCATTCTTGAAGCCGATCAAGGCGGCGACTACAACGATGACTGAAAAAAATATCCTATGTTCGGTGCCACACTGGTAGTCTTTCATCTGATCTCGAAACATGCATCAACGATACTGGAGAATGCAGGGTCATAGTACACGTCGGATTTTGTGCGTTCCTTTAAGACAAAGCTGGATGAGTACTTCGTGTTCGTGAAAACTCGAGAAGCAAGAATTGCTGCAATTCTTGATCCTTGAGCGAAGGAGCACATTGTAATAATCGATGGCGATATAGAGCAGGTAAAACGCCTAGTTGAGAACGAAAACGAAGCTGTGTATTGAAGCACACACGAACAAACTGTGAGCATCACCGTATCTGCGCAGGAACAGAAAGAGGGGGCGAGGACGAAGTAGCGTTGGATGGTCTCATCGACGAACATTTGAACTTGGATAAACCGGTCAACAACACCAACGAGTCGTTCTTATCGTAGCTGAAGCGGTGGTTGGAAGAAAAGGATAGATCCATGAACCTGGAAACAGGAAGTAGAGATGTTTGCATCTGGATGAAGAACGAAGCCTCTTCATTCCCGCGGATTCAGATGATGGCGCGTGATTATTTGTCATTATGCCAACTTCGGGTCCTAATGAGGAGGCATTCTCTGCATCCGGCACTACAGCTAGTTTTCGACGTACCAGAGTAGGAGATGATGCCGTCACAGCGATATCAGAGATGCAAGCGTTGTTGAGTTTCAACGAGACTTCAGGCGATGTTCATGCTGACCATTAGCTACGACTGAGCAATAGCCCAACATAATAAACCATTCGTCAATTCATGAATCGAAAGGTACCAATCTGGGGGAATGCGCATCAAGCTCTCATGCAGGTGTGGTTGTGAAAATGTTGCTTCTTCCGTTGTTAACTCTTCTATACCTCTTCCTCGAATGTGGGGTTACACTAACTGAGCATTCGTTCCTGGTCTCGAAATCGCACGCATCCCCTTCAGAGACCGTCCTCCCGGCGAGAAAAATACCGCGTGAAACTCAGCTGTGCGGTGGATTTGGATAAGCGCAGCACCGCGTTCACATCCACGAAACACGAAAATACTATAGCTGCCAAATTAATCGGAATTGCGAGCCAGGGATGAACCGTTAAGCTCGAGTTGCTACACTGAAAGCAAAGCTGAGTACTGAATACCTCGAAACTGAGCTCGTCAGACTCCTTCAGTGAATTACGGATCGCATTTGCCATAATGATAGCAACTTCAACAGAGAACAGGCATATCACGAGGGAAACCCCGTTGTCATCAACCAGAGCAGTCTCAGCCCTTCGCATAGTACCGACTGGATCGCTTGGCATATCTCCATACGAATTGCAGTGCAGTTAACGAGACAATGTAACGTATGCCCATTTCGTTGATCCAGTAGCCATAGACATGGGGCGGATCAACGGAAAGAATCGCTAAACCAATACTGAAACCAAATACCATGAGCGTCAACAGAAACGAATTCACTGACCGGGGTAGATGCTGTTGCTCCTGAAAGTGAATATCGCCGAACGGTATCGAGTCACGATTCTGCTCTGACAGAGGACGTAAAGGATGTGAGGTCGAAGGATCACCAGGCGCCGTGCCTAGTGCGTCGTGCGGGTCGTTCGGCATATTAAGATGCTGGACTTGTGACGATGCACTTACAAAATCCGACCAGACATCCGGCTCGGGGCAATTAGGAAGTTGCCGGGTAATTATACTTGGGTTACTACCTGATGCTCCTACTTCACCGAGGACTCCGCCAATTCCCCGAAGATATTGGTAAAATGAGAGTGTTAAAATACTGGCAGTTTCATTGGTAGTTGCATTCGTCGCTCCTGGATCTGCTCCTGTTGCTGTCGTTGAAGAGTTTGAATTCGCTGATTCAGTTGGTGAAGCTGTTACAAGTGAGGCGGTTGATTCCGCGGTAAGTGCGGTGGATCGTATTCCGACATTGCTGTATCAACGCTTAAAACATGTTGCCCGATTGCGGATTGACGATAAATTGCTATCCTCCTTGATGGCTTCATCCACGACATCAGGGTCGGACTAGATAAAGTCGAAGCCATCGCTACCTAGTGATATGCGGTTGCTGGTGCACTCTACGACAACGACCTCGCTGTGGGCGTTGATCCCGCTGCCCGCACAGATAACGTGCTGAGGCTTGTTCCTGTGTCCTACACGTTTGATGATATCTTCACCACCGGGACTGGTGTTGATGTCTGACGCGGATTCCAAGCCATCGACGAGACAAGCTGCTTCGACCGCTCATGACTGTACCTTGCCGAGTGATCTAGCAATACTTGAGGTTCCAGTTATTGATACTTCCGAAGCGGGAGTATCAATAACTAGGAGTCTTGCAGCAATGACGACAGGTTTCTGGAAGTGCAATGCTATTGGTCTAAATTATGAATACGCGCGATACTATGAACTTGTCGATCCAGTCGGATCCAGGCGGATCGAATTGAAATTGGTCAATCGGATCACAATCGATCAAGAACGGATTTGATAGAATCGATCGATCTGATTTTAGTTTTGGTACCCATCCCTAGACGCCATGTTCAAACTCAATCTAGTGAACTACCCCGTACTAGGCATTGGTATATCATATTGAGCGCGACGATTTTGCCTTATTGCAATGGTAGTGATCTTCCAGATTGTTGAAGAGATGTATTCAAAGGCTTTTTGCTGCATTACCGAGGATAATCACGGCAGTGTCTGGAAATACATTGCGGAATTATTACGTGATGGGCGGTACATATGACGGTCCGCTTAACGCTGTACAAAACATTATAGGGTAGGACAACGAATACATATACTTGATGTACTTTTTCCACGTTCTGGAGAGCGTGAACGAAAGCCTACGTGGTATGGATGACAAAACCGCGTCTGTTATACGCAAGGACATACATGTCCTTCACTTCACTGCAAACCCTGAAGTTTCGTGCGAAAGTTTCACATCGTGTAGGAACAATGACAAGGTATTCGAACAACGAAGGAATTTGCGCAATACTACGAAAAAAGGGTGGCTCACAGGAAAATGTATCAGGTGGGAGAGTTTTCAGAGCCCAAGTGCGTGCGCTACTACAAATAATCCTGCCAAGCGGTTTAACTGTTTTTTATAACGCTACTACACACTGCGTACAAATACAAGGTGGGATTACTACTTCGTCAACTACAGGAATGCGGCAAGAATGAAAGCGAACGGAGTCAGCCATTCATTATGACACCTGAACCCACAGCCCGTCCCCACTGACAATCAAAGGATTGGAACGCATGCTTCTACAACAGAAAGCAAATCCTTCACCATCGCCATTCAGTGGAGACACAAAAGTTTACGTGCAATCGTTTTCTGCTCCGCGAATTTACAAGCAATCTAAAGATCGGTCGAAAGAAACATTTGCTATCACCTCTCAAATGGATGTATATTATACGAGAATGTAATTCGAAGGCATACCAAGTGTCGGTTGGGAAGTTGATGTGATTCAGAGAGGATATATTTGCCGCTACTTTCGCAAATTCGTAACATATGACCATCTCTTATTTGCTACGCGTTTTCTGTTGAAATCGCTTGGTAAAATAAAGTATATTCAGAAGTGAGTGTTATTGCTGGAGCTTCCCTGGGTTTACTGCTACGAATGGGCCGGTAAGCAATCATTCCGCAAGTTCACGGTACCACACGCACGCATGCCAGGTAGACGGCCATCTCGAGCCATTCCTACCAGAACCCAACCCACAGTAGCACTGCTGCTGCTTGCACTAGGCATAGACGTCACAGCCAACATTTTCGAAGTTACGTGGATTGCAATGGAATGAGAAATTAGTAAATAGAAGTACTTCGCGTAAACGCAAACGATCTAGTAGACATGGTTTAGCAGCACCAGCTGCAGGTATACCATCGAAGAATGGACAAGCCCTATCGTTCGTTCAACCTACCGATGGCCTCGACGATACTTTGTGGCACCTCCTCACCATCGTAATTTCATTTTAACAAGTAGTTTGGTTCATCTCGCCCTGGACGACATCACGTCACGACTACAATTCAATGCTACAAGATCTCAATTGTGTCTGACCGCTCCTCACCGTCAAATTTATAAGAGTGTCAACCCCGTAATAAAAGGGAAACAACATGCTTTGTATCCGTGACCTCCTCACTGTCATATTTACGTTTCGTCCTACTTCACACATGTTGAATTTGTACCATCTTCATGTACAACATCATCTCACCACGGATACCCTCACTCTACAGTTATTACACGGTTAGCTGAAGTTAAGGCGTTAGTGAGTAAGCTCAGTGAAGCGGGAGTCCTGGTTTTCTGTTGCTCTGCTAGTCTCAAACGTCTTCGTTCTAATCGGACTACACGTATACGATCAGTATAGTTTTCGCAAAGACGCTTGAGTATGGCGCGCCATATATTTCTGTCATTGTATCTCGGAATACTAACTCCAATAATTTGGCTTCTCCCCTTGAATCATCATCTTCGTCACTCTCAAACTGTCGTTGCGAATATTGTGTCAGTATCGAGACCTCATGCACTTTCCCTTCCGGCTACGGAGAAATCGCTTGCCCTTTTACTCCCTCTCATCGCGTGGTATGTCCTTGCGCGACCACACGTAGTTATTGACACGCGTCGATCCCTTCTTCCAGCAAAAGATCCAGAACCAGCCTTCCATTAGTGCAATAACACCTCACCCACACGTATAGCTGGTTTGTGTATCAGCAGGGAATTTGGCCAATCGCGGTACTAATTTATCAAGAACGATACTACCAAACAAAGTATCGTAGCCAGAACGAAAGTACCGTAGTCGAAACGAAGTACCATATATTTTATAATACAAGAGAATAAGAATAACTTTACTGTATCGAACTCTCCACCTTCGATACAGCTCAAACATTACTATGATATAGATGGATGCATTCATCAGTTATGAAGGATCACTGTGTCACTACTATTATCTCGAAATAGCGTGCTACGCCTTAGCGACACCAACGCTTGATAATGTGTCGCCTCCACAACAAATTTCCGACTTACAGCCACAATTAAACCATAAATCCTTCCCATGTCAATCGTGACTTCGTCACCGCAAAGAATTATTCGAGTTGCTATGACCATCACTTGCACTTCTCGGCTGAGGCTCATCTCAATAAATTCCGTGTGTGGATCACACCAATGATTGATAAACCGTGCAATTGCACCCCAATGCTCAGCATCAATGAAAAGTTGTCTCCCTTTTTCTCCGTTTGATTGCAGCGCTACAACGTAGTCATGCTGGACGGGATCGTTAAAATAGTCAAGATCAGTCAAAAGTTAAGTGTATAGCGCAATTGTTGATACCACCACTACGGTGTATGTGGCTCGTACCCCAACACCCGTCTTCGCGTTGAAAAGGTCGACGTCCTTCGACTCGTACACACTGTTAAAGCCTCTGCTCAACCAACTGCAATTATCACTGGCGCAAACTCGAGAATCAGAAGCATTGGTGCCGATGTTGGGATAGGACCCCACAGTACAGTAACGAAAATCAGTTTCCCACAGTCGTTAAGAACCACGTTATCTTCTTCTTGTAATTGAAGAAAGTGCGTAATTTGGGATGGCCATTGAACAGGTAGCTCGTCGGGAATATTGAAAGTCAGATTCCAATTGTTTAACGTCCAGGTCGTCGCCATGCGCATCGCCCTGTGCTTCTTCGAACTCCCTTTCAGTCCGCTCATGAACGTGACGCAGCTTCGTCTGACTAATTTCCTCTTGATACAAAGCTTCATGCACACCAGAGATCGCAAAGTAATGTTGCATGAACATTCTTTTCACCGTGCGCGCATGGTAAATGCGACGCGATAGTTTGGTTAGCCACGTGTTATTCTTGCATCCGATGTTTTGAAGCCACTTATCACGTTGAATGTAGCTCCGGATACTTGCAACATCCCTTGCCACTTCCATTTTAACGTTGGAATTCACCAACGCTTGCGTCCCGTCGTCACTGCTCACTAGATCGACTACATCCCCACGTGCATAATTGAACTCTTCCGCTTCAACATCTCCAGAAGGACGTTATTTCTCTTCAACTTTGTCACTACATTCGACGCTGCTGATGAAGTCGACGACCTCTTGTTTTTGGTGCTATTGTCTATTCATTGCCACTTACGTTACTGCCAAAGAACACACAAATTAAATTATGTAAACGCATCGAATTAGAACCTGTCCACGAGTCCAAAACAAGGTCCTGTTCGCACCATAAAAAGGTGTAATGACGATGCATGCTGGATCACATCCAGTCTTTTTTGTTCATGTGTTAGGACTTAATATGATGTGTGTTTATCAGGCATGTACCGATGGTTTTAATATTCTCTATTGAAGTTGTGTCATTAAATCGGCGTAAAAACGGGCAATGCCCAAAAGGTTTCGTACGGTAGTCGTGTTTATTGTTGTGATATTTTTGAGGACCTATCTTATATCACGCACACCTAATTATTGTGTCTCCCTTGTTACTCGACGTCCATTAAAGACCGTATAAACAGTGAGAGTGACGAGATCGATTGAGATTGTGCAGTACGTTGTGATTGAGTACGATTAGCATAAAGCATAGCATCCACACAAGAGTGGTTGCTCTGCTGCTGTTTAAGATTGGGCGAGAAGACCCTCAGTGTGGGCTTTGCGAAGTCATTTGTGTTTAGATTCTAGAATAATCAGTAGCTAGGTGCTGAATGCACACTCACAAGTTTATCACTGCTCGACCATAGACCTGACCCAAATCGAGAGGCTCCTCTATAATCGTCAGACATCGGGACACCACGTGTAGCTCAAGAAACATATGAACATGAATGTGATCATACGAAGGACGACCGTTCGTTACACCACAAATCAAGTAGGGTTGGCTGTGGCTCCGCTGCCGCTTAAGTTTGGACCCCACGACTACCGACGATATACCAGTACACGCTGAACCAGATGTCCCAGAAGACTAGATGCTGCCATCAGTGATGACCTTGGTAACACGATCTCGTGCGGAATGTAGTCTGACGGCTCGCCTGCACACACAGGGTTTACGTGTTTGTCTTCAGCCTCTTTTTGCATGATCTATCCTTGGATGAACAACGATCGCACGGATACATATGGGTCAGGTGGAGTTGCACATCCGCATCTCGACGTGCTTAGAGAGGCCACAGCGATGACTCGTCAATGGATCGACTCGTGCCGAACTATAGCTGCAGTCGATGTACCAGGAGCTTTAGTGTGTTTTACTATTCAACACATTCCAAGATCGTCAAGATCGCGTACGTGAAGCATACGTCACTTTGCGTGGCATCCAAAAATAAAACTTGATCATTCCATAATTGCTTTTGAATACGTTGTAGCGCCTGATCAACAAGTCCGGTTCGTTGCACAGCTCCGATTACCAACGTGCTGCGCAATATGCACTTCCAACTCGTGGTGGTTGTACCCAACGCCTTTGATATAGAGTGGGTGTGCCAGGACAAGATATACACGAACAAAGGCACATGGATTTTGACATGCTGTTGGTGACTGAGATATCAAAGAAAATTATTTGTCGATCTCTAGATGAATTATTTTGCTGCATTCAACAATTGTATTGATCGGTGCTATCGCTTAAGGAGTCGCAGAGGTCGAGACAGCGTAAGGGTGAAGTCAATGTTTACATTAGTGTAGAATTTCGAGCCTTTCTAATTCCTGTTATATAATGCGAATCTCATACCGCTATAAACGTCTCAATCATGAAATCACGAGTAAGATACTGGAGCTGACGTAAGAACATGTAGAAAGCATAGTATTCGATTGAATGATAAGTAGTAAAAGTAGAATCATGAACTTTGGTTTCACTCATCGATGCTGTTCACCTAATCTGTTAGTCCAACGCGATTTGTCAGTGGGGTAGCTCGTCAGTAGTATTAGAATACGGCAAACGCAGCTTGTCTGGATGTGTAAGCAGGTTGGTAGATGTGATGGAGTTGTTTTCTCTGTTGTGCGTCTTGTAGCAGTTGTTGGGGGTGGTTGGACCGCACACAAGTTCAAGTGCTTCACGTACATTGGAGGTTGATGCCGCCAGAAATGCGTTTTGATAATGTATGCAGCAATACACTCGACACGTAAACTACGTTGGTACCTAGCACAACCCCAACATGAACGCCTCTGTAGCCCCCACATACTGCAAACTCGCATTTCAGTTGTCCGTCCGAGTGCGCAGTCGTGTTCGAGATTAGGAAATGATTACATGCAATATCACCGACAGCGTACACCGTGTCTTGCCTTCGCTTGTTAGCCTGTAGTACTAGTTGGTTGGTTGTCAGGTTTTCTGAAATGCCCCTCTTGAACTCACGTAGGGCAACTCGGTATGCAGGGCTGATCACTCTCAGTAGCACACATGTATTGACCACACAAAGATCCGTGGCCCCATGAAGATGCTCATTCATAAAAAATTTTATTTGCACCGAGGGGTTCGGTACTCCTGAGCTGGTCAACACGAGCCACTCCGTTGGCTGCTTAATTATAGGCGGCAATACTAGTAGGGTCCATGAACATTTTACGGTAAAGGGTTTCGCTCCCCGTCCAGCGAATATAAGACGCACACAATGGCTCTACTGTCATCTATTCGCATGATGCGTTCTGGTGGTGCCATCCTGAGATAATCGGTATAAAAATGGCATTTTTCTGATTATGCTCTATCAATATCCGTCTGTGCCAAAGTGGATCATTGCCGTTTCTAGAAGTAATTTTGCGAGAGTACAGCTTCAGTCAGCTGCGAATGATTTGGAGGCATGTATGGCTCATGGTATGGGAGAAATCATGCTGACCAAGGAATCTTATCAGATCAAAATTCGGTGATATCATATGTAGCCAAATGCTTATTGATAGCTCCGAACCAAGATATGCGGTAAAGCCGATCGGTGATTTAGGTGCAAGGACACGTCGCTCCAAACCATCATTTGTCCAGAACGGTAAGGAGGCCGTCTACTGTCATAACCTCTCTAATACCGCACAATGTGCGGCACACAGGAACGTGGTACAACTGGCACAAACGTCGCGGTAAAGAGCAGTAACACAAACCCAGCAAGCGTTTTGAGCAGCGTGCCGCGTGTTGTGTAGTTCCAAAGCGATCCAGCCGTAGTGACGACTACGACCGACACTAGCGGCTTGTACAGCAATACCATGACGAACAGTTGTGTGGCGGCACAACTGCCTGGAGCGTGATCGTGGTGGATGCGGTGATCAGCATCATGAACACAGCGAGAAAATAGCTTAACATGGACGCGTTGACTGCAATAAGTTGTGGATTTGTTGAAAATTCGTAAATGACGTACTCTCATTTCGCTCCATCCAGCCGCAGCTCTACGTCTGTTTTGCGCCAAAATAACTAACATTGAAGTCGAAATGATTGGTCGGTTATGATTTCGCCAATGAATGGCCACCTTATGTCGACTATGGCTATCATTGACTAGTCCAAGTAGCGGTAACTTGAGCTAGACTGGGAGCGCGTGAGCTGATTGCAACGCCAATTGAACACTTATCAAGGAACCGGCTCCCGCTACTGCGGCTCCAACATGTCCAAGGACAATGTGTACCGCATAGGTACAACTTCAAACTTGAACACCCATCAAAGGCACCCTCTTTCACTGCCGACGCTAGCACGGTTGCCAGTCGGCAGATGTCGTAAATTTTGCGAATATACTTATTTTCTTGTGATACCGATATATCCATCATCAACGAGCGATCTGATATTGAAAGGGTACACTACAGATCTAACATTCACAGCAACGTGCATATGACGTCTCACACTGTTACACGATCTAGCATCAATCAATAGGGTAGTGATACCGGTATAAATGTTCACGAGAAAAATACGCAGTACATGTTCGTTATTGTCAAACAAATGCTACTGTCTTATAGTTAATAGATAAAACGAATGAGTGCGTGACGTAGATCGTTGTATCAGCCAACTGTTGCTCACGACTGCTGTATTCACGTACATCACTTCCACAACATTCACGACCATGATGAATTCATAGTAGAATGCGTACGATCGGGTATTGCGGCGGCGCCATATGAGATTAGGACAGTCGGGTGTAAGCGTATTTATTTGTTTTGTTTTGACAGGTTTTCAACATAAGTACTTGAAATTTTAAAACGATATGATAACTTTGAATACGTTCGATCACCACTTCATTGGAGAAGATGGAAAAGGTCAAACTTCGTTTGGCCTAATTTTTACATCACGTCGAAATTTTCGTTATTTTGTGCTTGTTCAAGATGAAGATGGAGTCGTAGCCGCCACGGTTTACGGGATGTGGGAAAACCGCGTATCGACAGCTTTTCGGTAAATCTGTATGTTAGACAATTTTCTTCCTGAAACCATGTCAGAAGGTACCTGCAGATACCTCCAGAGGGTATTCATGGAAGTGGTGGCACGGAAGCAAAGCCGCGAGGCTGGCGATCGACTTGCGGCCGACACTGTAAGCCGGAAAGCGGTCGAACGAGGTCTTGAAAGACACCAACTGCTGATTTTCACTATTTCTGCGGGCCGAGATGTGTCTCGTGCGCTCAATTTCTGCTATTATTACTTGCTGAGTGCACATAGAATCCTCAAAGGATGGTCCTAGGATCACATCTCATGCAACTTAACCGTACGACTCCTTTCTGTTGCTGCAGTCACGTTGCTGTCTCTAAGCGCGATTGATCTAGAACTTGTAGCTTTCTGTTATTTGGCATCTCAGTCGCGGCAACGCTTCTGTGCAATCTTCTCATTGATGACTATAGAGGTCAATAACGCGTGCCGCTCACCCATCGTCTCGCGCGACACTGTACAGACTTGATTTATACCACTTTTCATTCGGGGTTTTGTTGACACGAGCTGCATGGCGAGATTCCGATAGACTGGATGAGCAGACACTCAAATTTTTGATGCTGTTCTTGTATGAAAACAAGCGAAAGGCGCGCAATCACTATTGATGTTCTCAGAGTTCATAGAACTCGTTGTCCCGAAGGACTTGTCACTAAAGCATCGTATCGTCGCGACGATTCATGACGCCAACTACAGTCGACACCCTAGTAATGGTCGGTTGTATCTAAAGATTCAGACAGATTGGCATTAACAACGGGTGTTCTTACCAACACAATACGTAACAAATTGTGATGGCAGTCGATGGAACAAACTACGATATACAAAACCAACCGATCTTTCGGAACGCTAGCAAATTCCGGACAAACATTGATGGTCGATTGCAAGGATTTTATCATAAACTTTCCGAACGCTGTATGAGGACACAACTCACAACGGGTTGCTGTCAATTGATTGGCTAAGCGCTCTCACTTCATCGTGACGAAGAAGGTTTCAGCTCCAAAAGTCGCCATATTCGTCGTCGACAACCTTGAGAGACTCCATAGTATGTCATGAGATATCTCTTCTGACCGCAACAATAAACTCATCTCTGTAGTTTGGTGTTAAGTTTCCGAGACTGTCGGGACAAACCCAAGATGACCGTGGCGTACAGAGCCCAAGGTGGGCAAACCAAGCGCATGAACCGGACACTCGAGGAATATACAAAATACATTCGTTGATTCGTATAAGCACCTAGAAAAGACAGGGGTGCTCACCTAGCGAACGCACAGTTTGCCATCGTCTCAGCATCCAACTCAAGTGTCAAGATGTCTTCCTGCACAGCTAATCTGGGCTACGCTTTGTACAACCCACTCACGGCCATTGCAGGATCAAGCCGACAAGGATTACAAGAAGGCCGACCGCGATGAACCGAGTTGACAGAGCACCAAGAAGCTGTATTGAGACAGTGCCAAGAGGTTGTAGAAGCCGATCCAATTTATGTGACAGACGTTTACGGCTGTGGACACAAGGAGCAAGAGTTCAATGTTGGTAACGAAGTGAACCTCAGCACCAACCAACTTGATACTGTGTACATTGGATTTCTAATTTGAGCGGGCGAGTTTCTAAATTAGTCCATACTCAGTTGCGCGGAAGGTCTGCAAACTCACGTACGAGTTAAACCACTACCAGACCTAAAGCTAAATCCCATCGTTAACAGCAAGAGCAACAAACTCAAAACGAGCGCAATCGTTGGCGTCGATCGACAAGCGGATAACAAACCCGCGAGAGTAGCGAGCGAACATCATACAAAAACTGGAATCCTCACAGTTATCGACAGTGCAGAGTGCGTAGCGTTCATAAAGGAGCCAATCACGGGATCTCCAGGTACGAGATAACCTGCCCAAATCACTGTCTTCGTAGGCACTCCGCTGTCTTGGCTATTGATTATTGACAACACAGAGTATCGATATTCGGACTCGGAGGAGAAGACAGTAGATGGGCTGTTTGGAAACAAGCATTTTCGAATCTGAGCTAACCTTTATGAGACGTGAATGTGCGACCATGGCAAATAGTATATATATATATATATATATATATATATTGGTGATATATGGAGGCCAAGTGAGCTAGTCTACGTACTAGGTTCTAAAATAGAGGACGGTCAAGTCGAAAGAAGGCAAACGCTAAATCAACAAGTGTTGAGAAGGAGATTACGTTACCAAGAGCTACGAACGACGTGTTTGCAAGATACAAGGACGATAAGATAAGAAGCGAGGACACTCAAGATTATGTGTGGGAACTTATGCAAGTTTGAGAAGAATGTATAAACTATCATGTAGTATAAATTCGGGTTGTATCGTGTTGGGAAAACTATTGTAAAATAGGGGAACTCTAGCAGGTTTGTTTAGCCGCAGAGTTTTCGGTTTATGGGAACCCACCCTAATTGACTTAACACAAATCTCTAAATTTGTATTTAAGTACAAATTGTGGTGATGTTTCCATATCGCAACGGTTCCGACAATTCCGACACTTTCCGACAGACATAAACATGCTAATCGAGGGGGTGTCACCTATATTATATCACCTTGCTGCGCGCTCCGCGCGACCCCAACCACCCTTAAGGCTCGCTCCGCTCGCTAGGACAGAACCCTAAGCCCGCTACGGCTCGCAAGTCGAGCCTCCGCTTGCCTGAAGGGCAATGCTAGGTCCTGGGTTTACAGCCGCGTGCTACGCACACGGGCTGTCAAACCGCAGGCGTAGGCTTGTGGAGCTCTCTCCGTGACATCCGTCCCCTTGGTTCCGACCAATCATTGGCAAAATTATCCCAATATACTTGCAAATTGTATGATTGTACGCTGTCGGAAGATTTGCTTCGTTAAACTTGACGTTTGTATGTTATACCTTAAGTACGTGTCGGAAAGGTGAGGATATTCTTCCATATCGTAATGGTTCCGACATTTCTACATTGTCCGATAGTAAGGATGGTCGTACAAGCCAGGACAAAACCCGGTAGTAAACTTGTTTAAAACTTAGGCGTTTTGTGTTACCTCTTGTGGCGTCCGTAAGCTTCTATGGTGGTTTCATAACTGCGAGGAATAGGGCTGTAGAAGATTGGGGTTACTGTTGACTAAGTCCGCCATCATTCTGACATGGGTACGTCCTACCTTAGCCCAACCTCAATGGGTACCTACCGATATACGATCACCCGAGATGCGATCACCCGAGATGTGATCTACTCCGGTGTTTACCAACTTAGCGACATGCGGACAAAGTCGAAATCACCCAGAAATTCGATCATCTGGAAATGCGATCATCGGGAAAGTGCGATCATGACGAACAGGGCACCGATTCTCGGGTACATGCGGGATCAAGGCTGATGTGGATACAACGATACGATGATTACGGCACGAGGTATCACTACTTTGAAGTACATATAGGTACAGTTTGGGATTAGTGGTTATGCGAGTAGAATAGGATATAGGTAGACCTCGGGGTTTTCTTAGTAAGCTTCTTCTTATAAAGACACGTGGTACTCGACCTTCCGGGGCAGCATCGTATATTGGCCTAACCGACGACAACGAACTACCAAGTCTACCAAGTAGAAGACCCCGCCGTTTGAATCTTCGGTAGACTCAACACATTGGACTCGCTCTTCCTCTAAGGCCATGTGGCATCCATTCCAGGCTGGGAACGTACGTACATTGGCCCTCCTGACGATCGCGATACCACCAAAACCCTGCAAAAAGTAAGCGAAGGTCACCACTGGTAGCTTGACCTGGGCGCGATCACAAGCCCCCCCCAAGAAGGCCCCGCCACAGGAGGCGCACGGAAAGGAAAACACACCCAAGGACACCCCGTCGCGGACCAAGTCATATTCGAGGCTTAACCACGACTTCCCACAGACCCGTAAAGAAGTCCCCGCGCGTCTGCCCAACAATCCCAAGTACCGTCCGTACGGTTCCTCAACGATCTCCACCAGGTATCTTTACGTCACCGGAAGAGTACAACCCGCCCCACCGACGGGTACACATGGTGAGACCAAACTCAGCGTCAGTGGACTATCAGTACCCCCTGCGTTAGTCGGTAGACTGAAGCACAAGTGCGCAAGGGGACCCGGCAGTCAGCAATTTCTGCCGACCCACTTCGCCACAGGAGTTAGTAGATAGTCACAGCTGGCAACCTCACGATGAGGCTCCATATTACGATGTGCAGTCCTCTACCTCACACGGTGTCACCTTTACCTATCGCCCTGCCTCACCCCAAATACCTTTCATATAGCAGGTGACAGAACCCTAAGCCCACTACAGCTCGTAAGTCGAGCCATAGCCGAAAGGGTTACATTAGGTTCAGGAAGTTGCATCCGTATGCTTCGCCCACGAGTTACAAACCACTGGCATAGAAAGTGATATCCGCCCAGGTTCCGAGCAATCAGAGAGCCTGCATATTGCAACAATATTTTCAATGGACTATACTTGATCTGCGGTCAGATGCTTTGCTCAATTTTATTAGAGTTTTGTAATGGTCGTACTTAAGTACGGTCGGATAAGTGAGGATACATAATCAATAAATAAGAAAAACTAAGCAAGAATGCGTAGTTTTTTCATTTTCATACACTTTCGGCAGTCGCACGTAGTCGAATCGCATCTGTACTACCCGACACCCGATTTTGGCAGTTGTTACAAAACCCAAGTCAACCGATCGGATCTAAGCGATATTCTGTCGGATCGGACGCCATTACTCGCAGTATACAAATGTTTGTATGTTAGGCTTAGATGGAGTATGATGTGAATAACATCTTAGCGGAACGGATGTTCTAATGGCAGGCATTCCATTCACTCGCCCGCACTTCGGGTTTCGCAGCTCAGCGAGCACTGCAAGGGTGAGAGAGAGAGATCTGCACCAGAACACGCTGGACTTGTCCGTGTATTTTATCCGGTACTCACGTGTTAACTTACTTTCCATCTGCCTACTACTGACTTACGTGTAACTTGGCCAGCAATGGTAGTTACACGACACAGCGATCAAAGGAATAGTGCAAGGACACGTCCTGCGTCTTCACAGATCATGCAACTTTAAAACCAAGTGGGCAGTTTTCAAGCGCAACGTGCCGTTGCGAGAGAGATCTAAGTCTATTATCGTGCATGTGTTACTCAGTCTGCACGCGGTCTTTCAACCGGTTGACACTTGGTTTCACCAAAGTAAAGAAACGCAGTACCGTGGTGCGCAATCGACAGGCTTACCGATTATTGTCCGGATTACCGCGCGATCGCGCAAAACCACCGGGTTTTTTTTACCGATTAGCGGTTTATCGCGCAGCACTGTACCGCTCAGATTTACCGGTACTGGAAGAAAGGGTACTAGTTCCGTGGTGCGCGATCAGAAATGGGTCAAACGTACCCAATTTCGCTGTTTTTGAGTAACCGGAGGGTCAAAGGCACCCCATTTTTTGGGTTCTTTGCGTGGTTTTGGACCAATTTTTGATACCGGTATAAAGTGAAACCAAGTCAGAAATGCCTACCAACCGGTTTTCACCGGTATTTTGCGCGATCGCGCACCATGGTACTGCGTTTTCAAACAGGAAATGGCTCGGAGTCACCGGTGTTCTTACCAGTGGCGGCAGTACCGCGGAATTGTTGACTTTTTGATGGAAACTGCCGGCATCAAGTGCCTCAAGTAGTTGGACCATCTCGTTTGCTACAAGATATGGCTCACGGAGCAGCGACGAGCTAGCAACTGGCATATGCTAACGACAAGCCTCCGAGTTACCACCCTCGACGGTCGACTCGGATGACAGTCCCTGGCTTGACTGCGTTTGGTGACGATGGATCCATCCGACAGCGAGGACTTAGATGCAGCGCACATTGTACATTAGATGTGGTACAACATAGATACATAGACTGTTTGCTACTCTTTGTTCTCTGCTTTCGATAAGGCGCAGAGAGACCCACGCCATCCACGTCGGGCTGGTGGGGCATCCAGGGCTCTTGGACCGCGACGTTGAAAGTGACGCGATGACGTGTACTCGCTCATAGCCCAATTCTCGTTGAAACGAGCTGTGTAGATTGCAGCCACATCGCCACGGAGAACAACCAAGTTCTCCGTATTTGTCCCATCGGTGCCTGTACCAGACCAGTTTGCTATCTCTGTCGTACTGAAAAATGTTAGAAAAGCTACAACAAAAAATTAATGTGTAATACTTACAACCTCAAACTTTTCGTGCATAGGTGCTTGTCTGGTTCTGTGGTTAATCTGGATTCTGTCGGTGGCAATCAGACGTAGGTAGACTGTAGGTATGTTTTGCGCTTGACTCAGGTCAATGTAAACTCGCACGATAATCCCGGGATTTGCAGCACTGATTATCGCGTCACCGATGACTCGATCCGTGATCATATACATGGAGATGTCGAGAATCGACGTGTCCGATTTATATACTCGATAACTGTTAGGGCGAGGTCCGATCCTAGCTACACTGGAGGACTGGAAACGACACAGACGACAGACCCCAGGAAATTCTCAGCCGCTGGAAATGGCGGGACCTTGGTCCCGGGCCTTGCATCAGTAAGTTGCATACTTTGTGGAGTTGCGTATATGTAGAACGCCAGTAACACATGAATTTGTGGTGTTGAAGTGCTTCGCGACTTCGCTTAGGTTTCTCTGCAGTTGATTGTCAATAAAGTGGAGAATCAGTAGCTCAAAATTGTAGACGGTCGTCAAGCTGGTTATGAGCCTGATACTCTTCGTCAGTTGTGCAGTTGTGTCCATGGTCGTTTGCGAAGTGCTGGGGTCGTCGCGAGCCTGGGTGCTCATGCACCCAGGTGCATGAGCTGTCTAGGCAACAGCTACAGTAGATGATTTTGCCAAAACTACCGCTACAGTCAATGGAGTGGTCATTTCAATACACGCGATATCGGTTTGGACAGGGATCCGCCAAAAATGACTTGGTGTCAGTAAAAGGACGAAAAAGCCGGTGAATTCATCGCCTCCCGTAAATAACGACTCGATCTTTGTATGTGAAAAACGGTTTTGCGACGAATTTGATTTCGTCCACTAAATACCCTCGCAAAAGCGATCGTTGTCTGGCTATTTCCGAAAATCGGATGGACAAGGTATTTTTCCAAATTGTAAGAAGTTTAAATATAGTTATAAATTATAACTATTTCTAAACATATTACAATTTGAAAAAAAACGTGCACCTCGAACGAAAGTCGATATCAGTTCTGGAATGGAAATCAGATTTACAAATTTGCTCATGAGTGACAGGATTTTGGATCAGGAACATGTGACAATATTACAGATGAGAGGATAAATATTGAGAACCGATCTACTCTATTGGTGATATGACAGATGAGGGGGACATACAAAAACCCAGTCAAACTGCCTGTCTACCGACATGACCCTCTCAAAATCTAGCCCCAATTCGACTATCTCATGAGTGACAGGATTTTGGATCAGGAACATGTGACAATATTACAGATGAGAGGATAAATATTGAGAACCGATCTACTCTATTGGTGATATGACAGATGAGGGGGACATACAAAAACCCAGTCAAACTGCCTGTCTACCGACATGACCCTCTCAAAATCTAGCCCCAATTCGACTATCTCCGAAAAATCCGTCATTAGTGATAAATCCGCATTTTCTGCTCCATCATTCTCGCCCTCCGCTAAGCAGTAGACAACGCGATTGGTGCCCACCCACTCGATAATGAATAGAAGTTCCATGGCGGTGGTGGAATGACGGCCGTCCACCTGCGGGAGTCACGAGGCACCTCCTCTCTTTAGAGATATCGCAGATTAAAGGATCATTAACGAGAGGACTCTTAATTAGGATCTTATTAGCGACTAAAGATTAGTTAGACTAGTAAAGATTAGGAGCTTATAAATGGCCACGATCTACGGTCCGAATTAGGAGCTTATTAGCGACTAATATTTAGACTCAAGATTAGGATCAAAATTAGGCTCAAGATTAGGACTAAAATTAGGCTCAAGATTAGGACCAAAATTAGGCTCAAGATTAAGGACAAAAGGCCGAGAAAACTGTAAAATAGGCTCATGGCTCCACCAAAAAAAGGTACCTGAAAATAGGAAGGAAGGAGTTGAGACACCTTTTTGAGACGTGCTGCGCGAAATGGCTGCGAGTGTCTCGTGAATATCTCGAAAAGAATATGCTTTATCAGCGCGTCGTTAAATTCTTTTCGAGAGTTTCTACACGCTATTGCTGTTGTTCGTCGACATTTTGTAGTAAAAGATGATCTGATTGGTGGATTCTGTGAGTTAACAGCAGTTGATTGGCTGCTGTTATAGAATCAGATTCAGTCAGCTGAGTCTGATAAGGACGGCCATACTGAAGTCAAGTAAAAAAAACGACTTCAACCTCTGAAGCAGGAAGAAAACCATTAAGCCATCGATCTCCAGCGTTTCTCTGCGAGTTCGCAAGGCGATTGCCAATTGAACCAGCCCATGCTCAAGCATTGCTTGGTGCTTGGTACGCATAGTGGTAAATTCATGGCTGTCCGGAAGCTATCAATGGCTTGAGTGAGTTTGAAGCGCTCCGTAAGTGCTCCCTCTATCCCACGGTTTCATCCATATCCTTGAGTGTTGGCAGGTAACACTAAACCAACCATGATGTTGCTTGGATAGTGGAGTAACCACTGACCTAGACGAACATATAGTGCCCAGCTTAATTAAAACGAAGCGCTGAAATACTGTTTAGTTGACCTCGGGATAAGGGTTGATACTGATCGATGCCTTGAGGTGTTTTCTTGGTGAAAGTTTTGTAGTAGAGTGTGGAAGCTAAAAGAAGAGCGAGCCCTTTTGACGCCAGATCATCTGCCGCGCCGCTCTTGATATCATGCTTCTTTCCCACCGCTGCTTGGAACCAACTAACCCTCGCCATCCTCGCGCCAATCAAGCATAATTTGACGTACGTGGCACGTACAGCTGATTGTGTTTTTCACCAGTTTCCACACGCGCTGAATCGGCGACGCTGGAATATCAATATGTAAATTCAGCAGCCTCACTACGACCTCGTTTGCGCTTGCTTCAGTTCCGCTTTAGAATGCAAAGCCGAATACCAGCTTCCGAAATTCGAATCTCCCGCCCCGTTACAACAGATCCAAGCCTTGGACCTTGAATTCCAAGGCCTGCTGCTCGAATGGCTAGCCACATAGCGCTTGGGTCAATAGTGTCCATGACACGAAACAAGAAGGCTTTGCATCTTTGATCGGTCTGATTGCCACTTTGTTCGAGCAATCACTCGCATCACCAATTCTAAAGCGTAAACAACATTATAATCTTGATATATTTTTTCGCTGCGAATGTGGATCAGTGTTTGGTCAATGTTAGTCTTTGCGTTGTTTTCGGAGGAGATAGAAACCAATGTGATGCAATCATCCAGCGAACAGTTGTTGCATGCCGACGTCAGCACAACTCGTGAAATTCTTAAAATAAGGAAGACTGGATTTGAGACAACAACAGGAAACTGTATGGGAATCTGTCTCGTAAATATGTCAGAATTGACATAGACGCGTTAGTATCGAGTTTGCCGTTGTTGTCTCACAATTCTGTCCTATACAATTTTGACGAGCGGCGGATTTTAACAGTACATTTTTATGATAGCCGCGTTTCGAGAGCAGATTTGCTCTTGAAAGAGAATGGCTCCACCAAAGGCCGAGAAAACCGTACATGGCGTGGAGTTGCAGCCACCCCCCGGCCAAGACGCCAACGGCATCACTATCGGCCAGTGGTCGAGCCCCGTGATCCCCGAAGAGCCTGAGGGTTTCATGGCTTCGAACGTCAGCATGGAGGCTTGCTGTCCATGTGTCCCATTGGCGCAAATTGAGGTCCGTCTCGGACTCACGTCGTATGTTGGCGCCTTGAGCTGGTATGCGGCTGCCTATGGGCTCTTGACGCTGGCTCTGGTGGCCGTGTGGGTCCTGGTTGCCTTGTGGATCTACTCGCAGGCATATCGTGACGCAACGAGCGTCCTCAGCCGCATCCTCTGGTTGCTCGGGGTGCTCATACTCACGGCCATTCCATCCTTGCTCTTGGTGCATCGCATTTCCACGCTGCGCTCGAGCGTTCGTGAGCAATTCGACATTCCTGGGTCGGTCCGTGAAGACCGCACGGCGGCGTGGCAAGAGACAGCTAGAGCTATTCGCCAGATGCGGCGACACTTGAAGATCGACAACGCCAAGTGTGGTCCAGTCAGTACGCTGCCGGCTTATGTAGTTTGAGTGTCAACCTCCTCAGCTAAACTGCTGCTCAATATAAGAACTCATTTGTCCGTTTCTCTGCTGGGTTTAGCAGTGTTCAAGACAATGCGACGGCTGGATGGAGTTCTTCCGACAGCGCTTGAAGGACTACAGCAGCGGCGAGAAATGATCAAGAAACTTCAAGAGATTGACCAGTTGCTTGAGGATGATCCGGACTCAACACCACCAATTGTGACGAGAAGAGACTATAGCTTTGGGTCGGGTCGGCATCCAACCAAGAATTCGCGATACTGGCTCACCAAGGGGTCGACTGTTCCGGGGCCGGGAGCGTATGTTGTATCGAAAGCTGATCGCCTCGTCAAGCCGAATATTGGGGGAGTTGGAGCTGTTGGACTTCGTAGTAGAGGTTGTTGTCGCTTTCATCCTCTTTGTGAGTGCAAGAATCCCCGAGAAGATCGAGTGGATAAGGTATTGGAAGAAGCTAATGAGAATCGGCAAGATACGAAGCAACCTCGACGCTCCAATCCGCCGTTGGTACCGTATTCACGACGATCTGACACGGAGCCAGATTTTCAGACTCAACAGCAGCAAAGGCGCGTGGGTGTAGTACTAGCTTTGAAGCAACGATGGAAGCATCTGGGCTTAAATGCGACTCCGAATTGTCGCTGGACGGAGCGTCGAGTAGGAGCAGGAGGAGCGCTTCCCATGAATAAGACTACCAGTCGTGATGGAACGGGAAACTCGACAGCTAAAGCGAGGCTACAGAAGCTGCTCATTGCAGACCGAAAGGCGCGAAAGTTAGAAGTGGAAAATTCTCGATCCGCGGAAACAACAGCCACGCGGACAATGTTGGATTCAAAAGCCATTTCGGGTTCGTTTGTGGAAATGACAAAGCTGTCTGGTCGCGACACTGTGTGTTGCAGACGCAAAGATCATCGAATTGTTAGCAGATTTGGAGCGTGACAAATCTACGGAGTATACATCCGTGCCACAGTCTGGTGCAGGTATTTGTTGCTAAGCACCATAAGGGCATCATTTATCAATATTCTCGCTCGGTTTGCACGACTTCTGGGTCTGTCTCTCTTGCCAAGGGCACCAGAATTTTATCGTGATCAGATTTGGTCGTTGCCGTATAACCAGGAGAGCAATTGGGCGGTAACTGCACCAGCGCAACACGCTACTCGTATACGGACAATTGCTTGACGATTACAGTCAGTGGTGCCAAAGCTCAAAGGTGTTTTAATGCTGCACTCTGTGTTTTCCCGGCAGTAGAGCTGTCGAATTTTCTTCAGACTATGTCTTGCGATGCAAAAGATATCGGTTCGAAGATCAGTGTCGATATCAGCAGCGAAGCTGAGGCTATCGATCTGGTTGGGTACTTCACCTCCAACCTCTATCGGGATTCTTCAAGTCACAGAATGAAAATGTTTGAAGCGTTCAAGGCCTTGCAATGACATGTCGGGAAGATAGCGGTTGATCCTACTTCGCCGGCGATATCTCCTACTTTCGTCGATATATTTTCCCCGTCGTAGTATAAGGTCCTGTCGATCCTCAAACTGCTATGATTTCTCACGGCGGCACAACCTACAGCACGAGTCTCGACGGAACTGAGCGTTTCAGCGTTGATACATTGTGGATACTTTTTCGGTCAATTGCTGAAACGTTTCGGTGCTTCAAAGCGATCACCGAAATTCGCCAGTCGATATCGCACTTAGAAGGAATGTATCCATATCTCTTGAAACGACGCGTCTACTTGGAAGATCGCAGATATTAAACACTCTTCACAAAGATTTCGCTGTAGGGCGACACACCCACGCACTCAAGACTAGCCCAACCGAAACACACAGCACGATGTGGCGCTTGCTGGCAGCCACGTTGTTAGCGCTCGCCGTCTTCCCCATCACGGACGCCGACGTGTCGGTGCCGTCGGCCCCACTGAATGTAGCGCTGGGCGTGCTAGGCCCCGACGCACTTGCTGTTGAGTGGGAACCACCAGCGACGGATGGTGGCGCGCCTGTGTCAGCATATCTGGTGGAATGGGACCCTGATCCAGGTGTGCGCGAGGTGCAAGTGGTGCAGGCAAGATCCAACACGGGTGCGAACGAGATACAGACAGTACAGACGTATGCTGGACGAGTAAAAGAGAAACAACGCGTGACAACTAGCGCTAATGTCGTGGCGGAAGTCCAGACGATCACGACTAGTGCAGCACCCGGGGAGACACTGGGTGGATTCTTTACTATTGAACTGGACACAACAAAGACGGGAGGCAGTTTACAGCGCTCCGGTGTCATTGGATTCAATGCGCGAGCGTCTGGAGATCGATCAGGTGTAATGGAAATTTTAAACGCTATGCAGAATATTGGACCTACTGGTGTACAGAACGTACAGAAATCGCAGGCCGATGCGCAGGGTGGTATCACTTGGACGATCCTATTCAGTACAACAATGGGCAACGTGCCGCAGCTGAAGCTCTCCAGTAGCTTTCTTACAGGTAGTGGCGCGAATGTTCTGATAAGTACGCCAACACAAGGTAACGTGATCGACGGAGGAACATTTACTTTGGGATTTATGGGAAGTACGACAAAGGATCTTGCGGCAGACATTAGCGACGCTGGAATGCAGAAAGCGCTCGAGGACTTGACATCCATTGAGTCTGTAGATGTTACACGAGTTGGTCCAGACGCACAGCATGGGTACTACTGGGACATTACATTTACTGGGGACTCGAACTCAGGCAATCTGCCGGGTATTACGGTACCAACTATGCTGCTGAGAGGAGCAGGTGCAAAAGTGAAGGTGACAGAGCAGTCAGCAGGTAACCAGCTGAAAGACTCGTTCAAGTTGAGCTATAGTACATTCTTTACCGGCGATTTACCGGTTGACTGCAGTGCGGCAACTATGAAAAAGGAACTCGAAGCGCTGGGATCAGGGGTGTTAGGTACATTAGATGTTGTGCGTTCAGCTAAGCCAGATTTTCAGGGCGGATACACATGGACAATCTCGTTCCGTACGCTAAAAGGACCCCGCGCTCAACTGGGTACTGTTATCACAAACCTAGGCGAGACGCGGACGGACGGTGCAGCTCCATCCAGGGGGGTTCTCGTCACTAGGACGCGACCAGGAACCACTCAAGAGATACAACAGATTCAGGTGACGGCCGCAGCAAATTCAAACGTAAAGAGCACAACATCGTTCAGACTTCAGACCACCTTTGCGGGACAGACAACGTCGACTGGACCCATATTCGCGAATCCTATGAATGGCTTGTGCATGCCGACGCAGCCCGAAATTCAGCAAATTGCTGTGACGACAGTAGATACGACGGCCTCTGGCGGTGATTCAATTGTGTCCAAGCAGACAGCCATTCAATTGATCTACACTAGCAACACAGAAGGGGCTGCAATTTCGAAGACTGGACCGATTTACGTTGATAAGGCGGGTGACGGAGACTGCTGGAAGGGGGCAACGACTATAGCAGCTGAACTAAACAAACTTACTGGCATTGTTGGTCCTGTGACTGTAAGTTCGAGTCCTCTTCTAGCCACTCATGAATGTACGTGGCGAGTTACTTTCAATAACCAGCCAGGCAATCTCGTTCAAATGAAGGTAGTTGCAGCTTCAAGTATTGCTACTCCGGCAGGTACGGTTACTATTGGAGACGACACAATCACGGTCACTACTCCTACAGAAGGCACCATCAATGTTATCAAAACAGAGCTAGAGCGACTTACGAATGTCGCTCAAGTGACCGTGACAGCCACAGCTGGGGCACAACAAACTTGCACGTGGCAAGTTACGTTCGATGGCAACGCAGGTAATTTACCCCTGATGACTGTCAGCACAGACAACAGCAACGCAGCTACCTTTGGCTCCACTGCAACGATTAATGGTGACACCATCACAATAGCTGCAGGCACAGATGGCAATTCCATCGTGCTGGGTGGTGTTTTCGCGCTCGAGTTCGAAGGACAGCGCACCGGCTACATGCCGTTCGATGTCAGTGGAACAGCAATGAAAACTCAACTTGAGACGCTCTCAACGATCGGCAATGTGAATGTTGTGAGGTCTACTATTCCAGACCCAAATAATGGCTACACGTGGACAGTCTCCTTTCTGGACAACCTTGGAGATCTCTCGCCACTGCAGCCGGACTCGCTGGCACTCACGGGCACCGCGCCACAAATTGACGTAATAGAATCTACGAAAGGCGTGCTGCCACCTTTCAACAGCAAGGATCGGACCAACGGGCTCAGTTTTGATAGCGTCGTGATGACGGATCTAAGCGACTTGTCCGTCACTGCCTACCACGTTGATGAGAACGTCCCGTTCTACTTCCGTGTGTCCGCCATAAACGCCGCAGGGCTAGGAGCTTTTTCAATGTCGACGCCACAGTTTGCCATTCCTACAAGCCAAGTTCCGAGTGTACCAACAAACGTTTCTTTGACTGCTGTTGACGGAACTACGATCGCAGTGAGCCTGAGTTCACCAGAAAATGATGGAGGAGCTTCACTAGATTCGTATCGTGTGGAATATGGTACGAGCCCGATCGTAGATGAGGTGCAGCAGATTCGAGTGGTCGTTCCTGTGACAAATGAAGTTCAAACGGTTAGCACAGCGACGGATCTGGTGGCGGAAGTCCAGCTCGTGCGTTTAACGAGCTCTTACTCGGGTTCAGCTACAAATGAAGTCCAACAGGTGAACTGTGACGCAGATCGCACCACTGGAACATTCTCCCTTAACTTCGCAGGTGAAACGACAGCTCCGATTCAGGCAAGCCAAACTGATGTCACGAAGATTAAAGCCGCACTGGAAGAGTTGAATGCGATATCTACAGTCTTGGTGACATTCGATACCGGCCAGACAACAGCGTGTAGTCCATGTCCTGTCAGTGGCTGTACGTCTGGTTTCAAGGTCACTTTTACGGCGGTTGTAGGCTATCAAGGTGATATGCCTATGCTTACGGCGAACACGTTTGACCTGGAGGGCAACCGTCGTATTGACATCACAGAGGTGACAAAGGGCCAAGCTCCTGTTACCGGAACTTTCAAGCTGACCTATCTACGAGGCAAAGATGCTGACACTACAGCACTTCCGTATAATGCTGCAGATACTGACATTCAGGCAGCACTAGTAGCACTGGATTCGTCGATGAATATATTGGTTACGGATGGCACTGGTGCGTTGCCAGCCGCTAACCGCGCAGCAGGAGAGCGATTGTGGCGTGTCACGTTCCAGAACAGCGGCTATGTCCCAGACATGCTTGTTAGACCAGCAAACAATCTTCTTCAGGGTAACGGTGCTGGTATTATTGTGTATACTCGAGCCACAACACCAGACGTAGCAGTTCCAGCGTCTGTGGGGGGAAACCGGGTGTCAGGCATCTTCAGATTAACTCTAGGTGGCCATACCACAGAATGGATCAGCCATGACGCGTCCGATACGACCATGAAGAGCAAACTTGAGGCACTTCCAAATATTGGTACAGTGGCTGTGACGCGATCGGTACCCTCGCTGAAAAATGAATACTCGTGGACAATAACGTTCACGGCAAACCCTGGTAGTTTTCCGATTGGGGCGGGTAATATCGACAGTCTCGTGCCAGACTATACGAAGTTGAAAGGAACGAACAGCCGAGTAACCGTGTCGGTGGTTCAAGATGGGTCTTTGCCGGTCAGTGGAACTTTCAATCTGGCTTATACTGTGGGTGCTACTACACAAACTACTACGAACTTATCGCCTTACGAGACAAGTGCAGGAGTCCAAATGGCGTTGCAGGCACTGCCTTCAATTGGTGGTGTGAGTGTCACCCGTCAGACAAATACTGACGGCTACTCTTGGTTTGTCACTTTCAGTGGATGTAGACTCAATCCAGCAGTTTGCAACATTGGCGATGTGAATACACTAACAGGGTTGGCAACGAATTTAATCGGTGGTCTTGGGGCTTCAACTCCAACTGTGCCGGTCACTGAGGTTGTCAAAGGTGTCGCACCAGCTAATACGATGCTGGTGACGGATTTATCAGGCGGTGAGCCCTTTCAGACGGTCATTACGAGTCTCACATACGGGACGAAGTACTACACGCGCGTCTACTTCCACAATGAGGTGAGTTTCGGACATCGAGCGCTGTCTGCTCCAGACTTCGTGACAACGCGAAATTTGCCACCAGGAGCACCTTGGCCGGTGACTCTCGTGTCTTCAACAGCTGCGTCAATTACAGTTGCATGGGAGGTACCGACAGTCAACGGTGGCGCGACTGTGAGTGGCTACGAGCTCTGGATCTCGGAGTGGGCGGAATCATCGTTTCGGAAAGTGTACGATCGACCTAATGATGCTACCACGCTGCAAGCAACTCTACAGACGACAGCAGACAACGTAATTGAATCAGGCCATAAATATTTGTTTAAGGTACGTGCAGTGAACTTCTGCTCGTCCGAAAACTCCAATGCGGCATGCTACGGAGCTTTCAGTGAGCCCGTCGAATACACGGTTCGAGCTCCAGTGGTCCCAGACCCACCTGCATCGTTAACGAGAGACTCTCGCACTACGATCAACACCAACACAGCGAATGATGGAATTGCTTTCGTTAATTGGGAACCACCAAGAGATAATGGCGGATCTCCCGTGACCAGCTACAAGCTCTACATGGATGACGGAGTAAATGGCTGGCAGCCGCAAAACCTGATAGGAACTTTTCCTCATAGCTATTCGCACAAGGTGGCAGGTCTGACTGAGGGTACCGTCTACCGGTTCTACATCCTTGCCGTGAACTCCATTGGCCCATCCGGAAAAAGTCCTGTGTTAGCGTTGGTGCTGGCCAACGTACCTTCCGCTCCGAGCGCACCAAGTATCACGGATGTCTCTGCGACAGCGATCAGTGTGGCATGGGCGCCCCCCTCTACCTGCACGTCGACGCTCACAGGCTGCAATGGATCACCACTGCTTGGCTACCGATTGTGGCAGTTTGCAGGTGTGACATCCAGCTACACTGCGTCTGGTTCTCCGGTGAACGTGGAAATTCAACGTATCCAGACGACCGTAAATCCCCCGGTGCCTGAAATTCAGAGCGTTACCGTCATAGGAGCGTCTGGCAAGTTCAAACTATACGTCAATTCCCAGCCTACCCCACTTCTGTCTGCAACTGCAACTGATCTCGAAGTGCAAACTGCCGTGGCGACTTGTGGGGTGAACCCGACGAGCGTCACACACACGACAGTAGCAACTGGAAGGACGTGGACGATCACATTCTCGTTGGCGGATGGTCCACAAGCTCTCATGGTTGTCATTCCTGACCAGCTTACCAACACGGTGCTTGCAGTCGCGTACACGACGTCTGTGACTAGAGTGCAAGCTGCAACTACTATGCTTGGAGGTGATTTTACAATATCATTCCGTGGATTCGAGACCGGGCATCTTTCAGCGTTTACCACCGATGTGGAGATGAAGCGACAACTGGAAAACCTCCCGTCCATCGGTGTAGTGGAGGTGACAAGAACTTCACAGTTGAACAATGCAATGTCTTGGACTGTTACGTTCATGACGGAGCTTGGTGACCTACCGCTTATGAAGGTAACGAGTGGCAGACTTACTGGTGGAAATCCACTTGTTCAAGTGACAACGATACAGCAAGGTACACCAGGTCGAATGGTATACGATGGAGCAACCTCACCCGAGGTTTTATCATTCACGTCGACGAACTTGGTACCGGATACGTTGTACGCCTTTGTTGTCGTGGCACTTAATGCTGCAGGCGATGGTATCAGTGGTATATCTACCCCTGCTGTAGCTGCGTCACCTGGGGCTGCTAGCAGCTACACAAAAGCGTACGGGCCTGCGTTACTGCAAGGAATGGCAGGCATTGTTTACGAGGTCCAAAGTGTGAAGACTATCGGACTAGGGAGTAACAAGTTCAAGTTGTGGTTGGGAACGTCCGGTCCTTCTAACGATATTGACACAATGATGACAGCGAGCGCACTTGAAGCAATGTTACCTACTACAATTTCAAGTCTTGGTGCAGTTCACGTTTCGTGGGCTGACATCAACGGCGCTGATTGCGTTTGGTATGTGACTTTCATCTCGATTGTCGGGGACGTACCTTTATTAGTTGCAAGTGATACAAGTCACGTCAAGGTTGAGGAGTTTGTTAAGGGTGACGCAAACGAGTTTATCGTTGCACCCCGGAAAGCTTCAGGCGATGTGGTGACGTACGCAACGCTACCTGCCAACTTCCAAGGCAAGGATCACTTCTGGACAGAGCTATGGGCGTCACCTCCGTCGGTTATTGATGGTACACATGAGTTTGTGTCCGAAGGAGGTTTAGCCACGTATAACCCAGTGCTGTACGAGATACAGACGCTAAGGTTTAACGGCGCGACGGGCACATTTCGTTTAAAGTTGGACACATCCAGCGCTCGTCTTGGTGGAGTAATTTCAACGAGTACCGCAGACGTGGATGCTGCTGCTCTAGCTAGTGCCAGTGACAACAAGGCAGCATACATGATGAAGACCAACCTCGAGACTCTCACCAACATTGAAAGCGTGCTGGTTTCTCGAGTTTCTACTGGAGGTGCAGCACCTTGGACGTACTCCGTTACTTTTGTCGCTGATCTGTGCGATCAACCAGCTCTTCAACTAGTCGGCGATGCAGACTTCATGGCCTCTGCTACGCTATTAACGAATACACCCGTAGTGTTCACGGAGTTCCAAAACGGAGTGTGCGACGTGCAGACGGTGACCACCTCAGCAAGTGTAGAATCTACTGCTGAGGTACAGTCCATCTCGACGTGGCTAGATGTAACGGGAGGAACACCTACGTTAGGCGGATCTTTCAAGCTGACGTTCGTTGGAATGGGCAGTTTTAACGTTCCCTTCAATACTGATGGGCCAACAATGAAAAATTTACTCGAGGGACTCAACGGTATCGATGATGTCTCTGTGACGATGAAGAGCGCCAATTACGGGACGTCACCGACGACTACAGGACTGCAGACGTGGATCGTGACATTTAACGAGATCATGGGTAGCGTACCGGATATTCGAGTTGACGATACAGCTTTGACCGGTAGTTCCGCAAAAGCATTTGTCAAGGAGGTGAAGCGGATGGGATTGTCGTTGGGAGGGACGTTTGTGCTAAATTTCATGGGCCGAACAACACACAACCTGCCGTTCGACATCGAGGCAGCAGCTTTAAAGACAGAATTGGAAGCTTCACTGAGTAATGTCCAAGAAGTAGACGTTCGGAAAGAGGATCGTTACAATGGCAACCGATGGACCATTTCGTTCACCAAGAACTTAGGTGATTTGCCACTCCTAGAGGCTTATCCGTTCGCGTACGAGATTCAGGAAATCGAAACACTGGGAGGGTCTCCGACACCACTAGAAGGCACCTTCACACTATCGTTTTTGACCGAAACCACAGCTCCAATAGCTTACGATGCAAGCGATGTGGCCATGAAACTAGCCCTCCAAGCTTTACCGTCGGTCGGATCAGTTGATGTCACTCGAACAGATAAACTTGACGCTGGAAACCGCTTTAGTTGGCAAGTGACTTTCCGTTCCCAGCTTGGTAATATCGGCAATCTCGTTTCCAGTGCTTCTGGCCTTACTGGAAGTGCCCCCGCAGTGAGTGTGACAGAAATTCAATCAGGAAACAAGCAATCACTTACAGGTCAATTCCCTCAGCTTGCAGTGTTCAAGAAACAGAGTGGTTTGCCTAGCTACACGGCGAGATACATTCCGTACGAGGCAGCAGACAGCTATTCCGTGTCCGTGCAGCAGCTTCTCTCTGGAGGTCTTTTCGCGCTTTATTTCGACAACTTCTGGCTGCAAGACGAACCAGCAATTGCCCGCGTAGACCCTCAACTCAACTTCGACTGGGGTCAGGGTGCTATCACCAACTACGGAAGAGACTACATCAGTATTCGGTGGTTCGGTAAAATCGCAGTACCAACGACAGACACGTATGTATTCTACGTCTCATCTAGTGAAGGTGTACGGGTCTGGATGAATCACCAGCTTCGTGTTGATACATGGGAGGACGGCGAAGATAACGAAGGAACCCTGGAAAATTTTAAAGAGCCACTGAAGTCTGGAACATTTTACGATTTGCGTATCGAGTACCACGAAGCTACAGGAGCTGCTTCGTTTGAGTTGTCATGGAGCTCTTCGTATCTCCCAATCGCGCCAATTCCTAGTAGCGCTCTGTTTCACGGCGAACAAATCGCTGGTAGTCCGTTTCCGATCACAGTTACACCTGGAGCGACTGATTTCCCCTACACAACAGCATTTGGTGACGGTCTTACAACTGCTACTGCTGGGGTGGCTGCGCAGTTCATAATCCAAGCCAAGGACCAGAATGACAATAATAAAACAATTGACGGAGATACTTTCAATGTCGAGGTGAAGGGCACCAGTGCTGATACAGGTGCCACCGTGCAGTTAGCCCCATTCGAAGAACCCAAGTACATTGGTCAAGGCCAGTATTTGGTCAGATACTTACCTTCTGTTAGCGGCAAGTACACAATTTCCGTGCATACAGTGAACGACATCGACATTTACTGCGGCCTGGGGAAGCTTCACAAGTGTAGCCCCTTTCCTCTCACGGTATTACCAGGTCCAGCAACACCTCATACCAGTCAAGCGCTGGGTAACTCTGCAGCTACGACGTACGGAGTCATCGACGGTCTCATTGAGGCGGTGGCTGGGCAAGTTTCCAACTTCACTATCCAAGCCCGCGACACGTACGGCAATCGTGCAGTTGCAGATGATGTATTCGAGACCAAGATGGTTCTTCAAGCAGACAAAACAGTGCAGTACCGCAGCAATGTCCTTGTTCCAGGACAATTAGGCCTGTATTCTGTGGATTACTCGATTCCACGTGCTGGACAGTACGAGATCATGACGTTCCTGAACGGTGTCCCCATTCTCATGTGTCCGGGAGGTGTATGTCTGTCCTTGAATACCCCGGCAACACTTATAGTTGTACATAGTTTTCTCCACGGTCCAAGCTGCACAGTGGATGATACTGCGACCGGTGCATTGAGTGCTGCTACAAGTAGACACCAAACATCGTTCAAAATATACGCGCGGGACACTTTCGGTAACTTACGGAAGGGTGATCGCACTACTCACTCTCTAACCACTGGTGACGGTAGATCCGACGCTTTCCTCGTCACTTTTAGTGGCAAGGACGAAGTATTCCGCACGTCGAGTGCAGTACAGACACTTACAAGTGCTGACAAAAGTATCGCTGGATACTTCAAGCTTTCTTATGGAAAATTCAGGAAGCAGCTATGTCCTCTTTGTGTGACTGACTTGACTGGCAACGTGCTGTCGGTGAGCACTAATCTAGTTGGGATTTTGCTCCAGGGAACCAAGTTCGTAGTGCAGGAGTGCATCTTCACAACGGCGAGCGTGACGCAAACCAGTGTGACTGTCCTTACAAACCATGGCTGTGCAGCTTTTACCTCTCAGCAGTTCGCGCTTAAAGTCGCAGCTTCATCTACAGTAGCTTCGGAAGCGTTGACACCGTTGATTCCGCACGACGTCAGTGCATCAGGTTTGAGATCAATCCTTCAGGACCTTCATACAAATGCCAAGGTGGCTGTCACCCTTTCAACTGTTGGAAATGGTTATCAGTGGAAGGTAACGTTCCTCTCTCACTTGCTGGAGTGGAGTGATGCCCATTTAGCAGTTGAGTACACGAACGGGTTCGCGTCCAGCCTCTATTCCAGCGCTCTTCAGGTAGCCTACACGGCGGCAGCAGGTGTCTACCCCGTGTGGTACACCCCTCACTACGCCGGAACGTACTCTGTCGCAGTCACGACTTGGGACAAAGAAACTCACGTCAAGGGCAGCCCATTTACAGTTCAAGTGGTGGACGATGATACCGACGGATCAAGTTCCTTAGCCGCAACAGGTGACAGGCGTACGGAGAACTTTAGCGCTGCAGCTCAGCAGATGGTCATCGAAGCTGGTAAACCAATGTTTTTTCAGGTGCAGCTGAAGGACACTCGTCGACTCGAGGAACAAGCCGTTCGACTCCGTGCTGTGGTACTGGCACCGGTACAAGAGGTGCAACGGGTACTCGTGGTCGCTACCCCGTTCACTCTCAGCTTTCGTGGGTCTCCGCCAACTGTCTCATTAACTACGAGTAACTCGTTTGCTGATATCAAACAAGCCCTGGAGGATCTGAGCACGATTTCTGCTGGTGGTGTAACAGTGACTCCTGAAAATGCTGTAGATGCGACTGCAGTTTTGCATAATGCCTTTTTAGTCACGTTCACGAAAGAAACCGGCAGTTTGCCGCTCATACTGAGTCCGAACAGCGGCGCGAAAATATCATCTTCCGTGAGGGGTGCAGTATCCGTCAGGCAGGAAATCCAGACTTTGACGTGCATTTCATCAGTGGCAGTGGCTCTAGCTGGATCATTTTCAGTTGCATTTGATGGAGGTGCATCGACGAGTGTGGCTGCAGCTGACACACTAGTAACACTGGCTAATACGCTTACGAATCGTGTTGGATCTCCAGTGTCGGTGGTGCCGGAGGATGGAGTCCAAACGACAGTGTGTGCACAGACTTCAGCATCTAGACTCTTCATCACTTTCAATAAGTTCCTCGGAGATGCACCGCCGCTAAAGTACACGTTCACCTCACCACTCACAATAACTAGTGAGGACAATACTGACAAAACAGTGAGCGGCATTTATCCAGCGTGGGGAAGCTTCACACTTGCTTTACCAGGAAATACCGCGACGACGGTGAACATTCCATTTAACGCATTGGGTTCTGCTGTTAAAGGTTACGTGGAGAGTCTGTCCCTCGTATATCCATATCAAGTGACCGTGACTCGCGACTGGTTTGACATTACAACAGAGGTGGCAACTGCTAGAGTGGTCACGCTGGTGCAGTGGACTGTAACGTTTGATAAACACTCGGGCAATATGCCGGAGCTTGTACCAGATTATTCAGGGATTTCGATACATGACGACGGTCAACGTACACCTTATGTGGAAACAGTAGAGCTCGTACGTGGATCTGTGGGCAACAACCGTTCTGTCACCACGAGTGACACCAAAGTCATGATGAGTACAACTCTGGAATATCCGGGTGTGCAAGAAGTGCAGAGGTTCCAATGCCGTGGAAACCAAGCGTTCACTCTTACGTATGGACAAGTCAGCAAAATCATTGCAGCACAAGCCTCTCTCATTGAGCTGGAAGATCAGCTGAATGCCATTCCAGTAGGAGTTCAACTATACGCTACACTAGACGGTGTACGGAGACCTGCGGCAGAGCTCTCGACGGCCTCAATGTTTATTCCCGTGTGTAGCGTTGTCAACCCAGCCAAAATTGACATTGTATTTAAGACCCCAGTGGATGTGCCTCTAATTGCGTGGGATTCGACTAGCAACGACATGTACATTACAGAAGCAGTGAAAGGTGCCGTACCCACCAAGACTCCAGTCAAACTCGCTAATCTAGAGGTTCAGACTTTGCAGTGTCAAGTAACGGCTGCAGCGGCAACTACAGCCTCGTTCGATCTGTCTTTCGCTGGAGAACGGATCACAGTGGGAGCTAACACAATGGGAAGTGCATTGCAAAGCCAACTCAATGGTATGAAAGCCATACTTAAAGCTGGTGGAGTCGATGTCACGGTCCCGTCCACTCTAGTTTGCGCAGATCCGGCGAGTTCAGTTGATATCACCTTCCGAAATGTGGGTGACCAGCTTTCGTTTGTAGTTTCCCAAGTGCGTGATGGCATTTTGCTGGCTCAAATGACTGAGACTACCAAAGGATTGGACTCGCTCGTCTACGATGGCTCGCACAAGGGATTGTTCAATGTAACAGCTACGCCGATCATCAGTGGGACGTACACTTTAGGCGTCACAGTGCTAAACCAGCCAACTTTCTGCCCCCAAGTTTTCAGGTGCAACCGACGCTTGCAAGTGGGGCAACAAGTACGCACACTGCACCGGCGGTGGTTAGTCAGGGAGTCACGGAGTGGTTTACTGTCCAAGCCATCGATAAGTTCAACAATCTTCTCGAGTCAAGCACCGAGTTAGGACCAGATGCCTTCGTAGCGAAGTTGACACCTCCTCCTTCCATAGGTGTGCCAGCTATGGAAGTCGAAGGGTATCCAGTGTCGATTACCGAGCCCAATCCGAACACAAATGGCATTTTCTCACTCAGCTTCACTCCGCAACGAGCTGGAAGCTACACGCTGTCACTTGTTCGCCGACAGGGTGGAGGTCTCTGGGCGACGTATTACTCCACTGCAGATTTTGCTAACAAATACTTGAGTCGCCAAGACACGATGGTGTCTTTCCAGTGGGGAGAAACTTCGCCGTTAGGTGACCCGTTCCCAAACAAAAACTACTCGATCCGCTGGAAAGGCGAAGTGCGAGCTATAGTTTCTGGTGATTTCATTTTCACATTGCGAGCTGACAATGCTGTGAAGCTCATCATTAACGGGAGTGTCGTATTGGACTTATTCGCAACTCCTGTTGTGTCTTCTACCACACACAAGTACGACTCACTACCGATTGAGCTAGAGAAAGGCAAATTCTACGATATAGAGATCAGCTATCGTACGAAAACTGCTCAATCGTTCGTGAAACTCGAGTGGAGCTGCCAAACGGCTGGCTTACCCCGCACTGCGGTACCTTCTCAGTCGCTTTTTACATCTACTGCGTTAGTCAACACACCGTTCACTATCAAGGCGTATCCTGGGGTGATTAACTCGACGCAAGTACGAAACTCGTTCGACGGCTTGGTGACAACGCATGAAAGTAACAACCCAATTGTAGTGAAGGCACTGGATACGATGACGTTCCAGCTAGAAGCACACGATACGTTTGGCAATCGCCGCTTCCATAGTGGTAGTGATGTCTTTGAAGTGTCGATGGTTGGTGTCGGCGGTTGGGCGCTCAGTGGACGAATCAACGACGTTACCACGAATTCCGCTATTCAGTATGACCCGACGTATATTTGTCGTTCTTGCGCTGTGAGTTTCGTGGGAAACACTCGCACTTTGACAATAAATACTGACGTTGGTAGTAAATTAGAAACTGGGACACGATTTCGGGTGATTAATGCCAACAGCGGCACCTGGGCTCGTCGTCGGGACTGCTTCTTCACGACCGCAAATGTTGCAGGGCCGTACACTGCTGGTACAGTCGCAATTGTTGTCGTTGCTACAAATGGTTGCGAGGATTTCAGTACGTCACTGTTTCACATCTCAGCCATCGCACCGGCAGACTGGAACTACCTTGGCACTTGCTCTGTCGTGCAAAATTCGACTTCACTAACTTCTTGTAGCAGAGATTTCGCGTTGAAGCGTGGAGACCAGATTGCAATTGGACGTGAGGTTAACAGCGTACACAACACATCCGGTGTACTAAATTCCGCGACAATCCCGCTGCACGATGGATATCGAGGAGCGTCAAGTGATTTTGTTCCTGTATTCAAGACTGGTGACAATACTGGACGTCACACTGTCGCGATGGTTCCGTACGTAAAAGGAATGTACAAATTGACTGTGCGTTTACCAGCGATTAATGCAGTACTGGCAGTCATTTCCCAAGCAGATTCATCTCTGGGAGGTACATTTTTCCTCTCGGTGGCGAAAATGAAGACAACAGCACTGAGCTATGCCGCGTTAGACACGGATGTGATACTGGCACTAGAGGCTCTGTCGACTGTCGGGGTGGGAAATGTGGCTGTCTCAAACTTTTGTATTAATGGAGACGCCAAGCAAGGCTGCCGATGGCTTGTGACTTTCAAAAGCGTCACGGAAGCTGTAGCATTAAGTCTGAGTGCTTCGTACAACGGCCTCCTGACAGGTAACAACGCACAAGTTGTTATTCGAACATTGACGAAGCCTCGAGCAACACAAATTGTGAACGGCTTCCCAAAGAATGTGCGGGTAAACCCCGGTGCCATGAATCCAAGCGTGACCACTGCGTACGGCCCGGGGTTATACGCTTCTACTGCTGGTGTATTAGCTTCATTCTTCGTTCAGATGAAAGACACACATGGCAACAACTTGGAGAACGATACGAGTTACTTGCAGGTACAAATATTCCCGTCTGGAACAACGTATCTTCCTTCTCAAGTGGCCAATGTCGCGTCCGTCCAGTACTTATCCGATGGACTGTACAATATATCGTACACACCTGTACTTTCGGGTCGACACACTGTGGTGGTGACTGCACAAATTGCACCGGAGGTTCATATGGTAACGTCAATGTTTGCTCTACCGGGCACAAGTCGTGGAGGCACATTCGCTCTGCGGTTGTTTGGACAAACCACTGCACCGATATTGTTTAATGCCAACGCGACAGATGTACAACGGGCACTATTGAACCTGCCTGTATTTACAGCGAACACAACCACTTCCAGCAATGCTCGGACGACTTCAATCGATGTGACGCGAAAGGATAATGCACAAAACGGTTTTGACTTCTTGATCACGTATACGAGACTACCACCGCAATTGGAGTTAAGTCTCGTTCAGACTGTCAACAATCTCTACAGTGGTAATGGCGGAAGCGGTGCTACACTTCAATCTACTTTGCAGAGTCTACAGTCTCGAGAACATGTGAAGACGTCGGTAACGCAGGGAGAACCTATTGTCAACGAGCAGCAAGTCGTGAGTCTCTCGTCGACAGCTCCATTGACAGGGGGGACTTTTCAATTGCAATTCGGTGCACACACAACAGATCCGATTGCGTACAACGAGCAAGCGGCCACGGTTGAAAGCTTGCTGAACCAACTACCATCAATTGGGACTAACGGCGTGAGTGTTAGTCAGACAACTAGCACAGCAACACTTCGCGTGTGGACCGTCACGTTCATGGCTGCGACGCTGGGAACATCCCAAACTGCATTTTGGAATTCGTTGCTATACACGCCGAATCGAGTAGTGCGTCGTGCGAGATTGGTTGGTGATATTCCAGTGCTGAAGGCCTCACCGACAAATACGCTTGTTGCTGGAGTTAATGCTGATGGTTCAATTGCTGTGACCACCTCGGTGACTGGTGTTAGTCCTTTTGCCACGATAGTTGCTCACGGTGCGCTTGTTCCAACACAATGTACCGCTATTGATGGCAGCACTCCATTTAAACCTGGGTCAATTAATGTTGTGGGGCAAGACGGTCTACACTCAGGCAGGTTTCATTCACGATCGAGCTTTATCATTGAGGCGCGCGACGCCAACGGAAATCTATTGGATGGTACAGGTGGTGGATTTACAGGTGCTCCAGTCCAAGAAGTCCAAATCGTCGAGACTTCTAGCTCCGGAGGATCATCAACCAGGCTTTCAGGTACGTTTGTTCTTTCATTGAACGGACAGAAGACGGCTTCGCTGCCAGCAAATGCTGGGATTCAAGAAGTCGAAGCAGCATTGGAAGCATTGAACACACTGAGTGGATTTGTCTCTGTGGATACGTCCGACGTTCAGACACTGGTGACAACAGGGACCGTCATAGCGACCAAAACGTCTAATGTCCTCACGACGTCTGCGAGTTTCTTGACTGTCCCAGACTATATCGTGGGCGATTGGATTCGCGTTGGTTCGATTAGCGGTCCAGTCTTCTCAATCACTGCAATTACAACAACGACTATCACGCTGTCGGGTATTTATCAAGGAACCTCGAATAATGCTGCCAACGTGTACAAGCAAAGCAATGCAGGTGCTGGGTACACGTACAGAATAGCATTTGCTGCTGAGCTCGGAGATCTACCAGCTTTGGTAGTTGATACATCAGCGCTGAGTGGAACGGCGAAAGTGACGGCATGCGATTACTTGCGTACACAACAACTTCAGAGCTCGGCAGCTTCGCAGATGGGCGGAACCTTCTCACTTTCATTCCGCGGTAATATGACGCCCATGCTGCCTTGGGACTCAGACAAGGGCAAAGTGAAAAATGCGTTAGAAGCCTTGGACGGAATCCATTCTGCAAGTGTCACCGATCCTGTCGGTGGAGGCAACGGGTATACCTGGCAAATTACCCTCGTGTCCACAGAAGCACACGGCGATGATGGCCTTGAGTTGCTTTACGCCGAAGGTTATCTGTTACTCGGAAAACAGGCACGTATTGGGGTCATACCAGTGTGCCCCACTACCAAAACTCGAGAAAATATAAACGTTCAAGCAGTTAGTGGCAGTGAAGGTCACGCGTTTGTACCAGTTCTGCGTGGTGCCTCAACTGTGGTGGCGGACGTTAGTTATGCAGGTGGTGCAACGTATAAGGCCATCTACGATACTCCCCGCGAAGCTACCTACTCGCTTGATGTGCGTTATGTTGCGCCTCGTGGATTGTTAGGTAGCTACTTCGACAACCGATGGTTGTACGGGACGCCGACACTGGAACGAGTGGATCCTCAGATTGATTTTGCTTGGAAGGAAGACCGTATCACACCTACGAGTCGTGAGCACGTTAGCGTTCGTTGGCAAGGCTACATCAAACCATCGTTCAGTGAAGACTACACGTTCTTTGTGTTGGTTAATGACGGCGCTCGACTCTGGATTGAAAACCAGCTCGTAGTTGACCAGTATGACTTTGACGTCGACACGTCTACTGCGATAGAGTTCGAGGCGAACACGTCTGTATCTTTGGTGAAAGACCGACTAACAGAGATCACGCTGGAGTATCGCGAAAATTCAGGTGTGGCTTCAGTCTCGCTTCTGTGGCGATCTCACACTCAACCGAAGGGTGTAGTGCCGAGTGCACGACTCTTCCATCGGTCGGATGCGATTAGGCAAAGTCCTTTTAGCGTCACGACGTACGCCTCGAAGCCTTTACCTCCCACGAACATCAGCTTGACCATTAGCTCTTCCAATGCGCTAACCGTCCACTTCAACGCTCCAGATGACGATGGCGGTGCACCTGTTACAGAGTATCAAGTGGAATGGTGGACGTACGCTGCGTATGGCGCGTGCGAAGTGCAGGTCGTGAAAATTGCATCTACTAACACTGGTGGTACATTCACACTGACACTTGACAGTGGCCAAGTGACTGGCCCGTTACCTGTTGATGCTTTGTATTCCGATGTGGAAGCAGCAGTCGAAGCGCTGGACGGAGCAGGAGATGTAACTGTGACTTCAGCACTTAGTGCAAGTTCTCGAGACTACACTATCAAGTTCAACTCGAGAGTCGCATCGGTACCAGTCATACAAGTTGATGTTACAAAGTTGATCGGGACTAAAGCTTATCTCGTGTGCTCAGGGGGCACTGTACAGGGTCCTACTAATGGTATGCAGTGCACAGTGCAGGAAAGCACCACCAGTTCCGTGCATCTGCTTAGTGCCCCCGCCAAGTTTGCACCTCCAGATGTGCCAAAGCGTGGCAATCCGTATGAATTCCTCATTTCAGGGCTTACCCAAGCATCTACCGCACCAACCACGCCTGGTGAGGTCGGCGGGGTGAATGGTCCGGGCTTCTCCGTTCGAGTGTCAGCCAAAAACTCAGCAGGTTACGGTCTCCCAAGTACGACTGTTTCTTTGAAGCCAATGTCTGCTCCTGCAGCTCCGATGAATGTCCAATTGCGAATTGTACCAGGCTCCTCTACCAGTCTTCGCCTTTGGTGGGATTCACCGACATCGGATAATGGAGCTGTCGTGACCTACTATGTAGTAGAGTGGCAACGTCTGGACCAGCCTGGAAGCATTTCGAGCTCGGGTACTTTCAACAGCTTTCGTGAAGAACCAAACTTCTTTCAAACTACTCGACCCAAATCATTGCGATATAAGTACACGATGGTAAACCTCGTTCCTGGTATTGCATATGCAGTACAAGTTCGAGCTGAGAACATAATGGGTGTAGGACCGATCGGGCAATCCGCACCATCCTTCGAGGTACCACGAAGTAAAGCAGCACCACTGCCTGATGGAACCAGCGGAGGTGTTGCGCTAAGCATAAGATCTGCATCCTCGATTATTCCAACAGCTGCATCGTGCACAAGTTTGCTGCTTTCGTGGCTTCCAGTTACAACGGCAGATGCCCATGGCGCTGTTGTCACGAGCTACGTTGTCGACTGGTTCCAACCGCAGAGTGCTGATACATCTCCGTTCGAAGTTCAAATACTGCAGATTTTGGCAAGGACGCGACGGATAAGGTATCAGGTACATTCCGCATCCAATACAACGGGGTGTACACAGAGCCACTCCCTATCGATGCGAGTGAGTCCGAACTGGAGGACAGTCTGCAAACTTTACCAGATTTACGCAGTGTGGACGTGAAAATGACTCCATTTACATCTCGCGGAGGATACCAGTGGGCCATCACGTTCCTGTCTGAATATCCTGCGGTACTAGGGAAAAGGCTTTCGATTGATCGAACAATGTTAACAGCTACGATACTAACTACCGATGTGGGAGCACAGCTTGATCCTGCAGTTGGTAGCAACAGTATCAGTGTTACAGCAGTACAAAGTTCACCTTTAGTGACGAGTACTGACAGCGCAGCGACAAGTGCTCTCGTAAACATGTACCTTTCGACGTCTCTAGGGCTATGGAGAGTGACTTCTGTATCGATAACGTCAGGTGTAGCAACATTAAAGCTATCAGCTTCCTTCCCTGGAGTGAATGGAGCGTATTCAGCACAACTTGGATGGACAGTACCAGGCGTGCTACCAAGAGACTACCACTCGAAGACTATACTAGCGACTACAGAGCAGACATATTCACTCGTATTAGATGGGTTACCACCTGGTCAATCGTATTCAGCGCGAGTAAGTGCATGCAACTCGCTTGGATGTAACGCTCCGACGATGGCGACACCGTTTACGTTGTCCCCTCCAAAGCAGAAACCAGCAACACCCCGTGATGTTGCTCTCTTTGACGACGGTGCATCAACTCTTCGTGTGCGTTGGAGGCATCCTTCAAGTGATGGTGGAGACGTTATCACACACTATCGCGTGGAATGGGATCCCAAACCAACATTCGACTCTGGTGCAGATGGCAGCTCCAAGGGCAGCGCTCTTGGTTATGACCGTAAAGCGGTTGTGAACCCAGGCGTTGACTGTCTTCTGACTCCGTGTGAAGCTGTTATCGGCTCACTTGAGCGAGGAAATCCGTACTATGTGCGTATCTACGCCTATAACTCCTTCGGGTACTCCACTGAAGCTGGTTATCCCGCAATGCCAGGATTTGGTATTCCTAAGACTCTTCCGGATCCTCCAGTCGACGTACTCCTGACGCCGATGGCATCCTCAAAAAATCTAGGATTGACCGTATCATTCAACACATCGAGCGACAGTTTTGACGACGGCGGCGCTGACGTCACGCAGTACCAGATTGAATGGGATGTCATGGATCTAGACGCTGTGGTGCCAAATGTTGTGGCTGCTGTCGCCAGTGGACAGACAGCTGCAACTATCTCGACTAATTTGATCAACCAGGTTCTCTTCGCAGAGTACACAACGCAACTTCTGCTACTGTCTGCAACTGCTTACGACGTGCACGGTTCTTTTCGCTTAGCATTCCTGAGTTCTGTGACTCCGAGTTTGCCGTGGGATATTTCGTCAGATGCTCTCACTAATGCGCTTGAGGCGCTACCAACTGTTGGTCAAGTAGCCATTCGCCGCGTAGCTGCTGGCTTCGGCTTTGCGTGGTTCGTGACCTTTTTGACAGCTCCATTCCGAGCTGATACTTCAATCGGTGGCGGTGTCTATGGAGACATTCCGTTACTGAAGGTCTCGACTGATAGCACTCAGCTCCTTGTCGAGTTTACTACGTTTCAGACGGCGACAACTACTTTGACTGGCACAGGAGTTACACTTGCCACTGCAACGATCATCCGTGCGTTCAATGGATTCGAACAGCAGGTTGTAAAGGTTTCAACGAGTGCAGGTACACTCGGTGGCTTTTTTCAATTGAGTTATGACCAGCAGCAGACGATGTCGCTTTCAGCGAATGCAAGTGCAACGGCCGTAAAACAAGCATTAACACATATCGAAGGCTCGGATGGGTTGGTGGGGGATATTGATGTCTACAAGCGTCAGAGTTCGACACCTACAGGCTTTGTCTACACGATCGTGTACAAATCGAGACTTGGACCAAACCACCCGCTCGTGGACTGTATCGGCAGGGATCTCACAAGTTCTTTGCCGACTGCCACAACCTCCTGTGATACTAATCGTGCGCAAGGAGGTGAACTGCCAGCGATGAACAGTGGTCACTACGGTGTTGCAATTGTGAACAGGACCGATTTAACTATTGACGGCGATGGAATGGCTCAATATGATGTACTTAATCTACGACTCGGTGTGGCTTACCATGTACGTGTGTCAGCATGGAATGGTGTAGGTAACGTGTTTGGCGAGACTCGTGCGTCAACCCCGGCTCGCTATACTGTACAAAATATTCCCGACTCACCTCGAGAAATAACTGTAGAGCCACGTTCACCTATTGAACTGCTGGCATCGTGGAAACAACCTCTAAGTACTGGAGGAACGTCTATCTCAAATTACACAGTGCAGTTTGCGGCGAGACGTGGTGTCGCTGAACAGCAGCTTATCAAAGCAGATAGTTCTCTTGGTGATTTATCACAGCGTCGACTAGCACTGAAGCTTCGTGTTGGCGATGTGGTGGGATCTACGACGGTATTGGGCAACGTATCAAGTAATGAGATGCAAGCTGCACTTGCTGGTGCCTTGAATATCCCCGGTGCGATTACTAAGGTGAGTCGCAATAGTGTGGGTATTTTTACGGGTTACGGCTACGAGTGGATCGTCAGCTTCAGTGACTTGATTGGTGACGTACCGCCCATCGAAGTAGTTGAAATCAGCTACAACTCGAACATGTCACCTGACTACGTTTCGGCATTGGCTCTAAGTGTGGCGGAACTAGTGAAGGGTAGTATTGACGGTAACAGCATGACATCAGCTTATGTCACCACCGTGCATGTGACACCACAGCACGAAGCTCAGCGAGTTTTTATCTACAGCGGATCTCCCGTAGACTTGGGTGGATCGGTGATGTTGAGCTTTGGTGGTGAATCTACTTCGGCGCTAGCGGTGGATGCCACATCCGAAGATATCCGAGTAGCGCTTGAGGGGTTGTCGACGGTTGGTGAAGTGCTAGTTACTGTCACTGACGACGTTGTTGAGCGTTCCACACTCCCAGCGATTCGGTATGGCGTGTACTGGGATGTAACTTTTATAAGGTCGATGGTTGACCTGCCACTCATGGTTGTGGGGACTGACGCCACACTTCCATTTACCCCAACAGCTTGTGGTGGTACACTATCGGGTATAACACCCTGTGTAGAAATTGTCAATCTCGTTCAAGGAGGATTATCGACACAGACAACGTTAGAAACCCTCAACAATACCACCAACTATGTTGTACGGGTCGCGGCTACCAACGAAGAGTTCACGAGCACGTTCGTGACGGCTTTCGACGCTTTTCAACCTGTCGCGCGACCTCCATTGGAAGTTCAAAATGCTCAGGTTGCCCCTCTCGCAGCAGATACTCTAGGTGTGTTGTGGCAAGCTCCGCTGCATGATGGCGGTGCTCCTGTGGTGCACTACAAGGTTCAATGGGACGTCAGCTCGAGCTTCGACTTGCAAAGTATTTTCTCAGGATCGGGTGTTGTCCTCATAGGAGACAACGAAGACGACCAATTCGACTACAGGATCACGGGGCTCAGTTCGACCAAGGATTACTTCGTATCGGTAGTCGCCTACAATTCACGGGGCTACGGAGTTCCGGTAACAGCGCAACCAGTGGACGCGCATGAGCGTGTTACACATCTAACAGTATCAACAGCTACGGGGGCTACACTGAATGAGGGCGCACTTGCTCTTGAGACCATGATCTTATCCTTCGCGAATTACGCTTCCAAACCGACAGGGCAGATCGGAGTTACAGCCAGTGCATTGGAGTTGCAAAGTGCTTTGCAGCGTCTTAGCGTTGTAGGGGTCGTGTCTGTCAAACGATCGGATTATTCAAAGGGACCAACAGCCACGCCTTACGATACAAGTAATGTGAATACTCCCAGCGATCTGTTATTGACTTGGAGTATAACGTTCCGTACAGCGTCAGTTGATGGTGTACGCGCTAGTGCACTTGGGAACCTTGTGGTTACCCACACTGGGCCTAGTATAATCTCCAATTTGGAAGCGGTTGCACCCATCGAAGATGGCTCATTATCCATTCGGCCGCGTCATGCACCCGCCACAGGACCTCGTGACCTGCGAGTGTCGATCGTAGATGCACAAACTCTCGGTGTGAGTTGGTTGCCATCGTTGACACCGTTGACTTCGAAGTATCTTGTAGAATGGAGCTCAACGCCAGACTTCGCTGTATGCCGAGCGGGGTCAATAAGCAGCGGTTCAAGAACGTCTTACCAAGTTGCAGCGGCGAATTCGGAAGTGATTGACGCGTCTACTATCGGAGCTGATGGTTGGGTGAGATACCCCATTGGAAGCTTACCTACCAACACGAAGCAGTACGTACGGGTATCGGCATATAACGGCAACTACGGATCTCCTGTACTCGGTCAAGTAGTGACGGTGAGCACTCCTACCACGTCGGAAGATGCTGCTATCGTTACAATTGCATCAGGATTAAAGAGTGTGAGCCCACGAGCTGTAGCTCCATTCCGACCTACATCAGTGACCATGCAAGTAAGTTCTCAAGACGAGCCGACGCAGATTGAAGTGAACTTTGTCCAACCGACGAAGGATGCACTCGGATTTATTGCCGATAACGGTGGCGCGACGATCACATACTACCGCGTGAGCTGGTGGGATCCATCTGTGGTGGCTGTGAATTCTAAAGCAGTGGTGTCGTACGATGTGGGAATGGTGGGTCAGACAGGAGGCGTGCGAACATGCCCGTCGGGTTGCATGTTTCGACTGGGAGCCGAAGTGCAGTCACTCTCACTAACACCTGACGCCGTTGCAGGTACGGGCACGTTCCGCCTGGTACTCTCAACATCTTCATTTACACAATTGATATGTTCAAGTTGCTCCCTCGCATTTACCACCGCAGTTAATGGCATCGCTACTGTGGACTATACTGGCAGTATTCCAAATCTACAGACGATGTTGGGTACCCACGCGCGCTTCATGGTTCAGAAACTTGGGGTTGCTTGCATCTTTGAAGTGTCCGCGGCAGCTTCAGCGAACACACTACCGATACGGTTTGTTTCTGACAGAGCAGGTTCGACGGCTTGCCCACTGCCATTGACGACAGCGACGTACACTATTCATGTGGAACCAATGACAAACTGCATCCCAGCTTCAACGAACGCTGCAGACCTGATGACTGCTATCTCCGGTTTGGTGGATGGCGACGTCGTTGATGTTTCCCTTGACATCGATGCTACTAGTAGTATTAGCCACTTCCGAATTACGTTTTCGGGATCAAGCGCGACTGGAGCCTCTGGCAGCTCCGCAGCTCACACGGCTGATGTTGCCCAATTGGAAGTTGTGGCGACAGACGCTACGGGGGGTTGCATTGGTGTTTCAGGTAACGTCTGGACTGGAACAGAGCTGAATGGCGGGTTGCTGAAACCGGGTGTGGCCTATGCTGTGCAAGTCGCAGCACTAAATTCAGTCGGACTTGGAGCTCCACTCCGTGCGTCGGCTGTGTGTCACGACTTACCGTGTGCTGCAGGTGATGTAGTTCTTGCTCCTGCTGCACCACCCTTGGCCCCGGTGTCCGTCACAGTGGCAAGCAATCGCGCAGACCGAATGGCTTTGAATGTGGCATGGGAAGAACCAAAATCGGATAATGGTGCGCCTATTACGCAATATCTCGTGGAGTATTCAACCGCACTTTTTGCCGTGCAGCCGTTGTTGTGCTCAAGCTGCGTGACGGCACTTACGGCTGGAACAGCCACCGTGGCACCGACACTGACGGTCACGCTCAATACTGACCCTGCGTTGACGAGTGGGCAAGTGGTCGTTCTCAGCAGCATATCACCTGCATGCATTCTCATGGTTAGTAAAGACACAGCGACGTACGTCAAGACACCGTGGGCTGGAGTGAAAGCCGAGTATTATCTGGAGCGTCAACACGGTTGTGATGCATTCACAGGTAAAACCGTCAACTTAAAAGCGCTGTATGATTCTACGACCGATAACTCAATCGAAGTCATGCACAAAACTGCGACAAAAGGCCATCAGTCGACGGTTCTCAAGTCGCTCACACCGAATACGCAGTACACGGTTCGTGTTCGAGCACGAAACCGTGAAGGATACGGGGCGACTCAAATTGCCACGTTCATTTGTGAGCCAGGCATAGAGGCCTGCAATGCAGCAGGAACGCTTGCTACAACACGGCAGCTACCGATAGCACCTACGTTGATAGTACCGTCGCAGTTACTTGGTGCTAACATGGTTGGCACAACGTCAAACGTTTTGGGATTTACGAAAGACACATTGGTGATTGCTTTTAGTGACCCGAATACCTGGTCGGGGCTTGAGATCGTGGACGCGTTCCGTGTAGAATGGGACATAACTGCAGATTTCACGTCATCAAAAAAGCAGGCCCAACTCGTGACTCCTTCTCCTACAAAGGTTCCTTCGCTGTGGCTGACACGTGAGCTCTGCCCGAACTGCATCTCAGCTCTAGTCGTGAATACGAACACTTTATCTGTCACAGGAGGTGTGGGGCAGTCTTTTGGACTTGCAGTCCAAGACTGGATCCTCGTAGGGGCTGGAACAATCACGTGTAGCTTCCAAGTGGCGGATCTGCCAACCGTCTCAGAGATCAAGGTCATGGCAGGGCATGGATGTGGAGACTTCACATCATTAGGACTACGTCTCGACGCCCAGGAAACGTACGACTACCAGCTTACCTCAGGCCTCACGATGGGCGTCGCTACACATATACGCGTGACAGCTCACAACTCGTTGGGCTTCGGCGTTCCGAGCGACAGTATTATGGTCACTCCGATTACTCCGAGTGATCCACCGCCATATCCAAATGTTGTTTTGACGGCTTTGACGCCTGATGTTGAAGATGATCCGAGCGTGCGCGTGAGTTCACTGCGAGTGGTATTCCCACCTCCAACAATATCGCTTCCACTGGATCAAAATGGCAATGGTGGCTCACCAGTGACAAAGTACCTCGTGGAATGGATCGACAAAGATGAGTTCGCGAACACAAAGCCTCAAATCCAAACGATTTCTACATCGTCCTCTACCAGTGGTAACGTCGCAGGCTCGTTCTCGCTTACGATGGACACAAGATCGTGTACATACTGCCAAACTAAAGACGTTTTCAGTACTTCGGCGTTGGATGCATCCATTTCAGCAGCAGACATGAAACGGGAGCTACGTAAGTTGCCTAACATCGGTGACGTTAGTGTTTGGAGGGATGGATGTACAACGAAAAACCAATGCACATGGATGATCACGTTCCTGAGTGAATTAGACGTTGTGCCAGCTATAACGTACACGAGTCGACTCTACGCTACAGGTGGCACAGTTACCATGACGGTAACGGGGGGAACTCAGGCAGGAAGTTTGAACGGAGCCAATTATTGTCCTACAATCGTTAACAATGTGCTACAGAGCGGGAGAACGTACTGTGGTGTAGTGGCCGTTGACGCCACAACAACAGTCCCATATGAATACATTATCAAGGGACTTACCCCTGGCACGACGTACTACGCTCGTGTAGCTGCTTACAACGCACTGGGATACGGACCACGGAGAGTTACTGCGCCAACGTCATTGACTGTACCATTTGAACCACCATCGCCTCCAAGGTCACCATTCAACACCTTAGCTCCACCAATTCTCACCCTCGCTGGACCCACATCTCTGATGGTTAGTTACGCCCCTCCATCGTTCACCGGTGGAGCTCCAGTCACGCGGTACGTGATCGAGTGGGATCCGTCTCCAGAATTTGACAGTGGATCGAAAGGCGATGCTCTAGTTCAAGTGACGATAGACGCAAATACTTTGGTGGCGGCAAAAGATGGTAGTGCCATGGGTTACGCTTATGCGGCAAACGATGGTGCCTTCCGATATACCATCGACGGTCTAACAACGCGTCAGTGGACGTACGTGCGCATGTTCGCTGAGAACGACAAGGTTGGAGCTGGCGTACCGGTACTTACTCGACCACCACTGGATATGCCGCGAGGCAAACCCACGGCTCTAAGCTTGGTGACAGCAGTGAATGATCTGTCAGCTCAGCCTCCAGGAACAGGATTGATGGTGTCGTGGCCTGAAGGTTCGGCTGATGTTTTACAATACCATATTGAATGGTATCAACAAGCTACGACGGAGCCGCTTTTCGGGACACCTGTGATCCAAAAGGTGAAATCGACAGGAAGCATTACTGGAGGGTTTTTCTCATTGTCATTTGGAGATGGAAGTGACCTGTATCCGTGGAGACTTCTGCCAGGAACTGTGGATGTCGAGCATAACGCAGAGTTCCTCAAAACTAGTGAAGATCTGACCGGATTGTTAGCTGTGGGTGACGTGGTATTTATTAACAACCAGGCGTATTTGGTATCCGCAACAGGTACGTTCTCATCAACGCGGCTTCCTCTAGCTGATGCCTCAGGATATCAAGCTGCTGGTATGCTGGCCAGTGCACTGGGCATGACAACAATTAAGTACACGGGAGATACCGTGTTCGGTGCTCAATTGTACACACAATGGCGCACAACACCTCTGCCTATGGATGTTACCCCTGCGGACATGCAAGTGGCTCTTGAGCTTCTGCCAAGTATTGGTATAGTTCGCGTGGAGCGTTTATCAGGTGGTGCAAACAAGTACGAGTGGACTGTGACCTTCACATCGCAAGTGCCGCGGACGAACCCTGCGTTCCCTCTGCTAACAGCGAATGACCATCTACTAACTGGCACATTGGCTAATTTAAATATTGCAGTGACGAGTATTGCTGCTGGAATGTCACCTTTAGCATTCGGTTCGGCTGTTGTAAGTGCCACGAACGCGTTGGTCGATGATGGTCTTATGTCGTATAGCCTCCAGCAGCTCACTACTGGAGTGACCTACTTTGTTCGTGTTGCCGCAGTTAACGAACGCGGAGTAGGCATTTTCACCTCCGCTTCAGCTGCAGGTATAGCGCCAACGAGACCCCCGCTCCCGATGACTAATGTCGTGGTTAGTCCTCTGTCTCCTCATCTTTTGGAGTTTTCGTTCGACCAAGTTGAAACTTCGGGTGGCCGTGAGGTAGATGGTTATCGTGTTGAAGCCTCTTTGAATCCACAATTTGCGAACCCGACAATTGTACAGGACCTTCTACCAACTACAAAGTTTGCGCGGATTACTACAGCTGCCCACACTGGTCCATTCACGACTGGCAGTACGTTTTCGTTGGCGGCAGTGAACGCTCGCTCATTCCATGGCGTGATGAACAAGCAAATAGATCTCTTAGCATCCGCACAGGCTCTTGCGGCGGGTTCAGCCTTCCTTCTACGTCTTAAACCAGACAGCACGCAGGGTTACGGCACTGATTCTCTACACGATAAATTCTCTCGAGGAGAACGAGTGCGCATACGCAACGAAGAAGCGAGTGTATGCCTCGATGGAAGTGTGGCGTGGCAACTACGGAACACTGACACACGTCTCACCGTTGCGGGATATGTCGGAGGAACTATCACACTTTCAGCAACACTAAATACTGGGCTACAAGCTGTGATTGTTGTTGGTGCTCAGATAGCAGTCGGTACAGCAGCTAAAGGACCTGCAGACCCGGCAGCCTGTCAGGCGGTGGTGACTGCGGTAAATGCCGACAAACTACACCTGGATATCAAGCATTCCTGCATCGACACCGGGACGAAGCTAGCGAATGGAAAATCAATTTTCGTTGTGAAAGGTATTGCTCCTATTACAAGTATGGGGTATGCTTCTAATCCGGATACTATCACACTGTCGACGACGCTGGACAACTATCTTGTCGATTTAATTGTTTCAGAGACACGAATATCTATCGGAACAACTCCAGAGGATGCTGGCGCATGTCGTGCCAAAGTAGTCGCTGTGACTCCCACGACACTGCAGCTTGGCTCAGTAACTTGTGCTGAAGCAGCAATCAAGTTGGGCTCAAGAAATTCACCCATTTACGTGCATCGTGGGCCAGCCGTGTTGCCATTATGTGAACGTGATGATCCTTGGAAACCACTCAGTGCGTTGAGTATCGCTGCGTTGGTCACCAATCTTGATGCAACAGGCGGTCGAGAACCTTTACCGGTGTTCCGTAGTGATTCGGCTGTGAATGTCGCGACGAATCTTGGTGCCACAGGGAGCAGCATGGAAGTTAATTTGGTGAATAAAATGACCATCAATTGCGGTGACTACGTCCGACTAGGACGCGCACCAAGCGATGGATCGGAAGCTGAGGTGCTCGAAGCATTAGCTACGTTCCGTGTGCGTGGCAAATGCGATTCGGGTGGCTGTGACTGTAGTCGTGATGCTGTAACACGATTGCAGCTTGGAAGTCTTGTGGATCCGACTGTAGCTGTAAGTCTTGCACCGAGTCTAGATCTTCTCCACGGCGGCGTTACTCGTGAGATTCAACGGATAGTGATCACAGTCACAGGAGCTTCTGTTGCTTACAATGTTGGAGGTTTCCGTGTGCAATTTGGCGATGAAGTGAGTTCACTGACACTTGGGGCAGGTGGTGATGGTGGTTCCTCATTGAATGATGACGTCGGTTGTCTTGTATGGGCGTCAGGTCCGCTTGCAAGCGATGCTTCTCGAGATATGTTGGCTCTAGAGCGAGAACTCGAAAACTTTGCGTCAATTGACGATGTACGTGTGAAGCGCGCGATCACCGAGGTCGTGAATACGCGTGTGACGGTGGAATATACGGTGGAGTTCATGGGCGTACAAGTACGCGGCAAGATGCCAGATTTACGGGTGCTGGACATTGGTGTGAATGGGTGCAGCGGTTTTGGTACCAGCACTGCAACCGCAACGGATCCAGCAGTGCGCGAGCAGGCCAGCTTTGTGACTATATACCAGGCACCAACTACACCTGCCATCCCGTTCGATGCCAGCGATGAAGATGTCAAGGCCGCGCTGGAAACGCTGAGTGTTGTGAGCAACGTGGATGCCGATCGACAGGTGAATAAGCATGGTTATGACTGGCGCGTGACGTTCGTCGAGTTCCCAGCGCCTACGAAAGAAATGGAGTCCGCTGTTTTCCCCAAACTAGTAGCTAACGGCTTCGCGCTGAAAGCTGTGGAGTTGCCACAGATCACGGTCACACCATTCCAGCTTATTGAGCTCGATACGAGTTCTCTAGCTAGTGGAGGTGGGGTTTCTATCTACACTCGAGTACGTGCTCACAATGCTGATGGATGGGGAGCTTCAGCTGTGCCTCCATCGATTCAGCTTGCAGAACAGCCACCCGGTGGTGTCCGCCTTGCACGCGCTGATGTGCTATCAGGCTCACAACTACTGGTGCAGTGGGACGCACCAGTGCATGATGGCGGAGAGCCCGTGACGGAGTTCCGCGTTGAATGGTGGCTAGACAGTGCTTTACCCACTCCTGCAAAGTCGTTTGCTGTTGTTCACGCACTTGATGTGGCATCCAATAGCGTGACCGACGACGTTGCAACAATTACTGTATCTGCCCCGACGGTGGGAACGAATACTTACTTGTCTGGAACATTCAGCGTGGGATTTGACGGTCAGTGGAGTCCAGAGCTCCCGTACGATGTTTCGGCGGTGGATATGCGTGCTGCACTCGTTGCTTTGACTACGATTGAAGATGTTATAGTGAACCGTGAGCTAACTTCAGGAGGATACACGTGGCTAGTAACCTTCTTGCAACGGAAGTATGGTGGAAATCAGCACAAGAGATGGAGATCGGTTCTTGCTACACGACCTCCGTTTGGATATAAACTTGAGGTTGCTGGAGCTAATTTGTTGGCATGTACGACGGCAGAATTGATATCTTGTGTACCGCATCTCGCCACACTTGTGGCGCCACGCGCTGCTATGGATGCAAAACCAGAGTTACAGACACTGGTGTGCATATCAACAGGTAATGCGCCGGTCGACCATTTGATGAAATTCAAACTAAAGCTCTTGGGTGCTGAAACCGATTTCATCTATGGCGATGACTCACCTGCTGTACTTGAGAGTGCTATCGCTGCACTAGGTGTAGTTGGTGATGTGAACGTCCGCATACGGGACACATCAGCACAAACTCAGATGTGTTCTGCGAGTGCGACTGCCAATGGACTCACAATTGAGTTCACCACAGCACAAGGAGATGTTCCACTAATCGTTATCACGACCACGACAGGAGTGGGTGTTACGGTCAAGGAGCAGCGGAAGGGCCGAGCTCAACTGCATGTGGGACGACTACCGTTCGCGTATGTGATCGATGGTCTTGCACCAGGCACATACCACACGCGAGTCGCTGCTTACAACAGTGTTGGCTTCGGGTCTTTCCAGGAAGCCACAGATGTCAATGGTTTGATGCTGAGGGCACAGCGTCCTAGTGCTCCGCGGTCACTGCGAGTGAAGGCGAAAATGATTGATTATTCGCATGGAATACTGGTAGTGTGGACTGCACCACGCAGTGACAACAGCAACACCGATCAGTACCGAGTTGAATGGGACTTCGGTACAGGGTTTACGAGCCAATGTGGAGAGAACGTCGAGACGCAGACAGTAGTGGTTACGAATGCAGGAATCAACGCTGCAAACAAGAAGTTTGCTCTTCTTACAGCATACGGAGGAACTTCAATAGGCTGTGTAGACCCAGCGAGTGTGACGACAACACTGCAAGACCTTCTGCGGGGTCGTGGAGGGGCTTATGCTGGTGCTATAGTCTCAACACAGGGCGATGACTCAGCAACCTACGATTATGGGCGCACATATACACTCACATTCCCTCAAACGATCGCTACGGTTGACGTTGTGGAGAATCAGGCCGTAGCCACATCCCCTGTTGATATTCCGCTGGTGTATTGGAACGCGGGCGACGCAACGTGCACCGCCACACCCCCAGACTCGGTTGTTGCACAACGTACAACGTATGGTCCTGGACTTGATCCTAAGCGTGGACAAGGACGCATCAGTGTTAACAACATTAATGGTGTTGTTACCGTAAACGAGTGTTCTGCTGATTTGGCTGGCCCCATCGCAAGACAGACAATTGATGCTTTAACTGCGACCACGAACGCTTTAAAGCCAGAGATTCTCAACTTGGCCGCCAAGAGTGGAGTTTTCGAGAGCGCAGATCTCGCGTTGCCGGCACTGTGCGAGTCTTGTGCTCAGAAGTTAACATTGGGTGGAGAGTTGACGACGTCGAAGGTGGTGGCGTTGAGTGTAGGCGACTACTTCGTTGTCGCTGACAGTCCCACGATGAGTACCTCGAGTTCGACACTTCGGTGCGTGATGAAGGTTGGAAGTATATTGGGCAACGTGATCACTGTAGATCCAAACGGCCCTGGTCGTCAAGCCTGTGAGCTTCCTGTGACGTATGAGGCGAAGGCTTGGCGAATCTCACGTTTCGAACTACGTGCCCACACTATTCGCGACCTGATACCAGGTCGGGAGTACGCTGTTCGGGTTGCTGCCAGTAGTAGTAGTCTAGGCGAGAGTCCAGCTCTTGCCACAGCCACCACCATCACAGCGACGTAGAACTAAGTGTAGACCTCTGACAATTGGAAAAGCATATTAGCAGGAATGTATTGCAATCGAAAGCAAACATAAATACTATAATGATGCTCGCTCGGCCGCTTGAACTGCCACACAATCTCACTTCGGCTGAGCAGCACTGATCCGGTGGTCAAAATACCAGAGGGTTGAAGCAGCCGAAGATTTGACGTTTGGGAATTGGTTATGGGAGGTCGATCACACAGCAATTGTATAGGAACTGAAGTGGTGTCCTCCACACACATCGAGTTTCTCGACCTCAACGGCTGGTCAAAAGTATCATTTCTCAGCGCCCAGCTGACGGCGTTCTTCTCATTCGCCAGGCGCATTGGCCCGAAACGAAGACCGCATCATGCTCTCGACGCTGCTGTGGCTCGCGCTGGCGCTCACTGTCCTCGTGACGCAGGGCTACACGATCATTGCGCGCTTCCTGCGTCTGCTGCTCCACACATACTTCCGCAAGATCGTGGTCTATGGACTCAACAACTTTCCACGTGAAGGTCCCGTGATTCTGTGTCCGAATCACCCCAACATGCTCGTGGACGCCATCCTTGTCATGACTGAGGCCGTGAGCCACGGCCGCAACCCGTACGTCTGGGCTAAGGGTTCTCTCTTCAGCAACCCCGTCGCTGCATTCATCCTCAAGAAGTTCGGCGCTGTGCCTGTGTACCGCCCGCGACGCAAAGAAGCCAGCCTTGCAGACGTGGACTCGGACAAGAGCCCAGAGGAGTTGGAGGCCGCGAACCGCGCCATGTTCGAGCAAACGTGGCATGTGCTTGCTGAGGGGAATGTCATGGTGCTATTTCCTGAAGGAACGTCGTACACTGCACCGAAGATGTTGGCACTGCGCACAGGAGTTGTCCGCGTTGCCACTGGTTTTGCCAAACATTATGACCAACCCATCCCAATTATTCCTCTAGGACTCAATTACTTCAACAAGGATCACTTCCGGAGCCAGATGACGCTGGAATTCGGACCACCCATGACAATCACACCCGAGATGGTACAGAGCGAAGCTTTTCAGGAGGATGAACACAGTGAGGTGAAGCGCCTGACTCATGAACTGGAGGAGAGAATGCACGACGTAACCTTGAACGCGTCTGATTTCAGCACCATCCACGCAGCGCGCATGATGCGGCGCCTCTATTTGAACACGCCCGGATCCATTGACGCGAACAAAGAGGTCCGCTTGACGCAGTATATTATCAACATGTTAGAGAAAGAGCCTCAAGACAACGAACAGAAGGAACGGATTGCTACGATCCGTGAAAAAGTGCTGCGATACAAAGAGCAATTGGAAAAGTTGAGACTGAAAGACCAAGAAGTGAACTTGCCTGTCCCCAAGGAGCAATCCCTTCTACAACTGTTCTTAGAGCGAATCCTGTACTTGCTGGTACTGTTGCCGTTGGCAACACCCGGTCTCTTGCTGAATCTTCCGTACTACTTTATTGGTAAGTTGAATGCGATGCGCTTGCTAACCTCGAGAATCGATCTGACTGACTCTTGCTGTATTGCTGAATTGGTGCTTATAGGAACGAAGATGAACAGTCTTGCAGGGTTCGTGGAATCGAAGTCGATGTTTAAGATCTTCGCTGCCGGGTAAGTCGACTATAAGGTTTCACTTCGGTGCATACGTTGCTAACATCTTTATGGTGCAGTGTTTTGGTGCCGGTTCACTGGCTCGTCCTGATCCTGGCAACCTGGTATTTCCTTGGGTCATCGTATGCATATGTGCTGGCAGTGGGCTTGCCATTGCTGCTCTACTCACACATTCGCGTGCTAGAAGAGAGCCGCTCCATTGCCGAGAACGTGTATTTCCTTTTCAACATCACGGCACATGCTGACAAGGTCGCGGTGCTTCGAAAGGAGCGGGAGTTGCTAGCGGAACAAGTACACGAACTCGTGACCGCGTACGTTGACGCCAAGTTTCTATCAGCTGTACACAAGTCTCTCGCGAGCTCACCGGTGAACCGACGGCTGCGTCATCGAGCGTCCTCCACCAGCGACACCCTACTCACGAGATGACGACATCTGAGTAGTGCAGGCTGCAAAAGCGCGCTGCACTGCAGCGTGCTTTTGTTTAGTACTTCAAAGTAGTAGCTTAGAAACGTCAAACAAATGCACGAGTTTGCTGCGATGTGGACATGTTGGATAGTTGTGCTTGAGTTCCCACCTGAAGCTATACATGTATTTACTGTCCGAGTCTTTCAACACCGATGGAATGTAGATGCATTGAATCTATATATTCCCTACTCGTTCTTACGGAGTTGACGCCCGACATCGTGTCGCTTCGCCTCCTTATCCTTGAGTTCATCTGCAATGAATTTCACACGATAGGTAAATATTCTATCTCTCGAATCTGTATTCAGTAACTCACTCCTTTTAGTCTTGACGATGGTATCTCGTTTCTCTAGGAAAAGCACATTGGCCTTCTTGGTGTAAGTAGCCTAGCACCACAGCATTAGAATGAAAGAGAAGACCAGATTGAAGCTCAAACTCGAAACAGACGCACCTTCTTCGGCTTCACTGTGTCCAGCTCACTAAGCGCCACCTTGAGCTGCTGAATCTACAGTAAAGCAACAGAAAGTCAATCTATTGTTCCAATTACTATTTGCCATGCATTTCACCTCTCCGTCGAGCTTCTGGGCAAGACGCTGCGCCTTCCAGCGCTCGTCGCCGACCACTTCTTCAATCCTGGCCATTATTGACAATTGGTACAAATTTTGGTATGGACTAAACGTGAAGCACTTTGGTATGGACTAAATGTGGACCACACAATCTAGTACGTAACTGATCAAACAGCATCTCCAGAAACACCAGAAGAATGAACGAAGAAGACGAGTTTGGTATGAGCAAGACGACGCGGGACGCAGATCCGATGGAACAGGAGAACAAGAGCGCGGTGAAGGATCACCCAGACTTCAACTTCTTGGACGCAGACGAGCTCCATGCGGCCGTAACATCCGAGGACAAACGTGTGGTGCCTTTGTGGATGACACACCTGCCTGTGGAGAAAGATCCGAGTCTGTGGACAATTCTAGAGGTGCAGATCCGCCCCGACCGCTCGTGGGAAGTTATTAAGGAACTCATTGCCACGGTCTGCATTGGAAAAGGTCTTTGGTCACTGAGGAACACGCCAACTCGGTGTTGTTCCGCAAGAAAGTGACACAAGAGTCGGTAGCCCATGGCATGGCCAATTCTGCCACGTTCCTCAATGTCTATGTCCGTATTGGTGTGTCTCCGTCCAAACTACGTGTGGTGGACATTTGCACGTTGGTATCCGACGAGAACAAGTTGCTAGGTGGGATGATGTCTACTGGGAGAAACAGTTTGTGGACAGCTCAAGACCACAATCAACCACACAAATATGCGCTGGACCAATTGCTAGGTGCATTACAGTCAACGCTACTTACCCAGTGCCTATCGCTGAGCCATTTGTACATGTCCACTCCGGAAAACTCCATGGATTCAAGTATGTTTGATATACAGTCGGATGCAAAATTTGCGAGTTTGTTAACCGAGCTTTTTTTGTAGTTGAGAATGCAGAGCTGGATGAAGGATATGTTGCCGATTTGAAGAGAGCATTTAGCAGGTATAGCTCCCTTGGACCATTCACAGTTGTTTGTGCTAATGTGATTGTCGCTATGTTGTTTTCAGTGAAATGAAGGTGAACATGAGAGAATTATGCATTCCCTTGGAATCGTATGCGTACGATCAAGAGTTTGCATGTGCTCTGCTGATTGGGCTACTTGAGCCATCCCTGAAGAAATACAGGATCAAGCTAACTGACGCACCCACAAATGGTGATGTGGAAGGTGACACTATGGCGATTACCAACGTTAAGGCTTTGTCAATCAATGAGGACGAATCAGCATTAAAGGAAGAGAAGATCCCTTCTCCGCATGAACCAGAACCTTTGGAAACTTCACCATCGGCGGATCAAGCTGCTTCTAGCGAGCCGAGCAAAATTTATGGAGAAGTGATTTCGGAGCTGGTACAAAATCTATGGCGTATATGCAAGGAGGATTGTGAGGTGCGCCTGCGAGCAAAAATCGAAGAAAAGCAACACCAGGTGACTGCACGGGTGGAAGCTGTGCAGGGTTTGCGAACTCGGGCAATTCGGGCAATAATGGCAGCGTAAGTCGTCATATATGTGTAGTGTCTATCAAACCGTAACTGACCTTTGATTTTGTAGTGATGGTGCTCAAGCGTCAAGCCTTCATCCATCGTCTGCAGGTGACAGGTATGTTGCCGAAAGGAATTGATGAGTGACACAGCAAGTAACAATGAGTGCATTGAGCTTGTAGATCCAACGTCCTTCTATACGAGGCCTCTTGTGTGGTCAACGGGATTCCTGTCACACTTCACGTGACGTATGGGTAAGGCTCTTGACTATCGTGTGGAGGGCTCTCCGATGTTACTACTTCAACTAACGCTCCGTCATGGTCAGAAACTTAATTTATCGGACGATGGTGCCTGTGTTCGCACACACAACCGTAGTTCCATTCGAAGATGTTGTGAATGTTGTCCAAACGACTTCATTCGGTATTCAAGTGGTGTCTGTGGAATTGGATTCATCTAAGCACGCGAAGGGCATCACTATTGCGATGGGGCTCGAAGTGGACTTGCTCTATCAGCTGTTGCATGAGGTGAGTTTCCTGTGAGTCACCACGCTTATCCATTCGCTTATAATCCTTGTAATTGTGCTCCAGCTTTACTCAATGCACCAAAACGAAGCCAAAGCTTTGCCTCCGCTGCAGCAACAGGAGACCGAGAAGAATCCTACTGAACTGAAGAAGATTCTAGGCTCGGAAGAAGAGGAGACGAAAGAGGATGATGAAACTTCATCAACTATCGCTACACCACCGAATGCTACAATTGCCAGTTCCCCGTCCGAGTGAAGTCAGCAATGAAAGTACTAACATCCTTGCACTACAGTAGTTCGTCACCATTCATTTGCCAGATATATAATTTATTTCAAAGACGGGCAATGCTGTGAGGTCGAATCGAGTTAATCAGCTTGGAAATTCAGGAAACCCCTCGATGCTCGTTCTCCCAGCTCATTGGAGGCGCTGACGGCTGGTACTTGTGAGCAAGCGGGACAGACTCAATTATCGGTAGCTGGTCGTAGTGTGAGTCCCCCAGTAGTGGCTCCTCCAAGTCGCTCACCGCGATAGTCGCACTCGGAACTCGCGCCATCTCATGGTATCGTCGCTTTTGGAGACAACAGCGTCGATAGAAGAAGCAGAAGAGATACGAGCCACACAGGAAGACAGCTACAAAGCACACGAGCAACGCTTCCGCCCATCGCATCTGCTGGAGCCGCGCGGTCTGCTGGAGCGAGGAAGGCGTACTAGAGTCGATCCACATCTTGAAGCACGTTTCTTGAGATTGGAGAGAACCAAATTGGACCAAATTGGGGCAAATAGGACCAAATTTATTCAATTAGAGTGTCTCATTGACACAAATACTGGGGAATGCATTGTTGGCCTCATTGAGTTGTACGGTACAATTGGCCTCATTGAGTTGTACGGTACAAGCTCAATTGGATGAATCCATTCATGGTACAAGCACATGCACGAGACTCTTCAAGACTGTCATAGGGACAAACTGACAACCGTACTCAGTCACTTGGGTTGGTTCACAGCCCGGTCCATTAGTGCGTTCTCGATGAGCTCCTGGCTGGCAGTAATGCTGTTGGCAGCAGCGCCCATCATAAACTTCGTCATAGCGCTCATGACTGGTGAGTCTTTCTCTGGCTGTTCTTGTCCATGCTCGAGTGACACAAGTGAGCACATTTGGAGTAGGCATCGTGGCCAACAGATTGTGACGGAGGGACTGATGAGCGCTTGGCCACAGCATAACATTGATGACGATGTGTGAGGCCCGCAAATGGCTCATCCACAACCTCCAATGGAGTTTTGATTGATATGAACACCACCACCACACGGTCTTCTTCCACATAGCGACGTAGGACTTGTTTCACACGGAACATAGCATGAGTCGATCCCACATACATCTCCTTCGCAAAATTCTCGACGATAGTATCCGATTCATCTAAGATCTACAGAAACAAACAACAAGACGTAAACAACGAGTAATTACTGATGCGAGTAGATCGTAACATCGTACCTTAGCAGTCTTTTCATATACCTTGCCTCTGTGCTTGTCGGCACCCTTGAAATGATCCCACACCGCATTAGCAGTAGTTTCCAGATCGAATGGTAGCACTTTGTTGGAGAACACATCAAGATAAATACCATCATCTCCCTCGCGAACTTGAGTGTCCTTATATGTAACCTCCATCGAGTTCAGACCGTTCGTACAGAATACAGCATCCATCTCACGGTAAGCCCCTTCGAGAATCACAAGCATATCCTCAAAGTCGCCCAGGTTCGAGTGGTAGTTCACCATGCGACCCGCTGCAAAATCAGTTGTATCAGGTGTCACAGTCCGCGCGCACTCCATAAGCTGTGTGAGTCACCATCATATCACATCAATATAAGCAACTATCAACATCCTCAACCAAACCACAGCAATTGCGTACCTGGTTCTTTGCTCGTTTGAGTAGCAGTATCTGCATGCTCTTGGCTGCCTTAAGTTGACTCTCCAGCACCAACTTCAGTCTCGCATTTTCGATTTCTGCCTTCTCCCTGCGTTTGCGTTGTTGCTGAGCCACAGGCTTCCAAACCGACTGGTCTGTAACAGACAAGGGTACCATCGTTCCATCCTGTCCCTCGGTTGAATCATCGTGCTCATCCTGCTTGATCAGCTTCGTGGAGGCTCTGTGTTGCTGCAATCCCTCCAGCTCTGCCTCCAATTGAGCCACCTTCTCCTTTAAATACGCCACTTCAATGCGACGTTCATTCCTGGCCCGATTCGAGTCGCCAGTGACCCAACTCTTACGCAGCAGCTTTTTGGTCGTCTGTCGTCGCGGTGCACGTGTGCGCTTGGGCTTCTCACGCTCCACACGACGCGGCGACCCGTCCTCGTCCGTTGTTGTGTGATGATTCTCACTGTTGGAAGCTGGAGACGACACGAACGTTCCGTTTAAAGGTGGAGGGGCCACGGATGAGTCTTTGGAAGACGGAAAGCTCAGCGCCCACTCCATCTCTTGTTTGTTCAGCACCTCCGAGGGTTGAGCGGACGCAGTTGCAGTGCCGTTGGCTCCTGCGAACTCGTCCACGAAGGACAGCGCGGCCTGGAACGCCGCCATCTCATCGTCTGCTAGGAACTCCATTGTCAGTACGTTCAAGTATGACACTCAGCTCAAAGTGCATTCCGCGGGTGCATTTTCCAACCAATCAAATGTCTTTATTTTTGATTATTGACGTATGAGAGGAGACTCTATTTAACTGTCGTGTGCACCACACCAAATTATCTTGTGATTTCCAATACACAACTAAAGTCCAGGAACGATCTTCAGCAACAAGTACAGTACCAAAGCAATTATGGTAGCATGATATCATAGCAAATATGGGTTGTGTATCGAATGGTCCTACAACAACTAAATTTTATTACGAGGGCCGACAGGATGACAGTACCTGCAGAAGATGTCACCTGGGTAAGATAACCCAAACTTATATCTTCTGGGAGTGTCCGCATGCGAAAGAGTGCTGGTTTTGGCTTATCAGTCACTGGATCGGAGTCCCAGACTGGGACTTTCTCGGTTCAGAGATTACTGCACATCTGGAAAGGCACCACCGATCTCAACATCGATGAAGAAGCGACTAAAGCTAGACACAGGGAGTTATACATCTCAACTTGAAGAAGTACTCCAGAGAATCTGACGAGTGCTAACGACAGTCTGCTACGCGAGCTTATCGGTCCAGCGAAACAGAGGAATCTTCGAGGAAAAATTAAAGTCAGTGGAGCAAAGCTGCTATGACTTTCAAGAAGCAGAATAAGACAGTTGAGGGTAGTCGCCAGTGATAACAAATGTTACCTGAAAAAGCAGAGAAGTGAGAGCTATTGGGCCAAAGCGTAGAGAGTTTTACTAAACAATCCGACCAACAGCTGGGGGAATCAGTTGTAGCCATGAGACTAGCAAGACAATCGTCATTGGTAGCGATGATCAAAACAAAATTAGGATTTTTTTGGGATGCCGTAGGCATAATCAAATAAAATCTTCTACTACTTCTACTACAAATACACAGCTAAAGATGGTGATAAGCGCAAGAGCATCCTTGCACTCATCGTCAGCATCGTTGGAGAATCAACTATTATCGACAACTCAGGTTATTGTTCAAATGATTGATGAATTTTAAAATAGTTGAATGTGTCTTGAGCGTCACTCGATCTGTTATGTGTTGAGAAACAAATTCCATCAACCTACTCAAAACTCACGTATCCAGCTTTGCTCAATCCATTGTTTTATCCACCATGCTTATTGCTGTGTGTGTACCATCAACGAGAAGTGAACTGTAGCTCGGTTGTTTTTAAAAACAATTTAGCTTCAAGGTCAAGATTAGCCAATCAGGATCCTCTAAGATCCCTATGTGGTCCACATGATCGCTTAGTGAAACACATGCACAATCAAGTTCAGCAAAGACGCTTCAGAATTCAAGCAGCGGTACAGTTCATCAGGTGCATCGAGTGACTCAAGACGATTTCTGATCTGCGACGACAATGACAGCGGCAATGATGTTTGCGGGCGTAGACATTGGAGGAACGGGTGTCAAAGTGGGTATTGTGACGTCGGAAGGTGTTGTAGCAGCGCGCGAGCAGGAAAATTACCACCCGGAGAAGCACGAGCCGCTGGACGTCGTGGATCTGGCCGTCGCCGTACTGCACAAAGTACTTACGATGGTGCGTTGTGTAGCTGTACTGTGACTGCAATGTTGATTTTGTCTCACTAGTCGCATGCATCATTGCAGGCCCATTTGGGATTGGGAGATCTGGAAGCCGTCGGTGTGGGATGCCCCGGTGTCCTCGAAGCAGGTGGTGTCATCCGCGCTGCCGCCAACTTCCCGTCCTGGATGGACGTACCGCTGCAGCAATTGTTTACAGATACCCTTGGCAGACCGGTGAGTGGGGATGAGGTTTGAGTTTAATGGATTTGATGTTGACTGTTTGATGCAAGGTGACGGTGTGCAACGACGCTGACGCTGCAATTCTAGCAGAGCAGTGGGTGGGCACGGCGAAGGGTGGTATTAAAGATTTCATTATGCTCAGTACGATGTCTCCTAATCTATGTGAAGATCGATTTTGACGTGAGGACTGTGTTTTGGATACAGCGCTCGGAACCGGTGTGGGCTTTGGCGTCGTTGCGAATGGCGAGCTTGTGCGAGGTGGTAGCAATGCTATTGAAGGAGGTCACATGGTATAGTTGATATTACAACAATTATTTTCCTGGGTTTTTAATGATATGCTCGCCTGTTTGCAGATTGTTGAACGCAATGGAAGACAATGTGGTTGCTCTCAGAGAGGCTGTTTAGAAGCCTACAGCTCGGCTGGCGCACTGATGTCGCAAGCTCAGGAACACCTTCGCGCCGGTATGTTGCTGTCAGTTGTCTTTTTAGATCATATACCAACGAGTTTTGTTTACTCTATTACAGGCAGGGACTCAAGTCTGTCAAAGTTTTCCGAAGCAGACATTAACGCAGAGTTCGTTTTCAAACATGCCGCAGAAGGCGACGCGTTGTGTAAGCATCTGATTGAAGAAGTACGTGACCGTAAAGCACATGATGTCTCTATGATAAATGATTGACAATTTTGATATGAAATTGAGCAGGCTGCCGACTATTTGGGTTTTGCCTGCGTCACTTTCTGCCGAATGCTGGATCCCCAGGTAAGCGGAACTAGATGGACTAAACTACCATGTTGCGATGGGCTGATGCTGGTATTCTGTGTTAAAAACTGAAGATTATCGTGTTGTCGGGAGGGATTGCCGAGGCTGGCGAGACCTACATCGAGCAAATTCGCCGTGCCTATGACAAACATACGTGGACTAAATTTCCGAACCCGGTATGTTGTGCTATATTTCTTCTTTTACAAGTTTGCTCTGTAGACAGCTTTAACAAATTGTTGTACTACAAATGTTTTAGGTTCGCATTGAAAAGGCGAGTGCAGGGTATGATTCTGGCATCATTGGTGCCGTTGCAGTATGCAGAAACCAACGCAAGGGGCAGTGACGTTAACGTTAAAGTCGTGTATTACAAGCAGATGAGTACTTCTGAAGTAGTATCCATAGGACCTAGAATACGGTTTTGTTAGGTGCATTGCTTCAATCATCTACTGTATGGTAGCTACATACGCTCACCGATGGTCATTTTAAAATGTGCGTTGGATTATCAGCTGCCACTGGTGCATCGAGACAAGACAAGATGCTACACTCCAGATGAAATAGCCAAAGCCAACCAAGCTAATCACTGTCGCTGTCACTGATGACTGGGCTAGCACTGCCGTCGTTCTGTGGCACGGGGCTATCGCTGCCATCGTTGTTTCCAACAGGAGGGCTACTTGACTTTTCGGGTGAGCTTTCAGGAGGTGGTGTGCTAGCCTTTGGTTCTTCGTCATCAGAAGGAGGGGGTGTATATTTTCCGCCTACCCGTCTGCGCTTGAACTCACGAACACTTTCATCATCATCAAGCTGATCATCGTAAACTCCACCGCATTCGAAAAGTATCTGAGTGCGACGGTCGTTTTCGCCTTCTGAGTACTCCCGGCGATGCACAACAGCTCCATGACGGCGCTTCTCTTCTCCACTCATCTGGGTACATCAAAAATGTCATGAATATTACAAACCAGTAGAACTAACCACACTATTTCACAAACCTTAGTCTTCTTAAGCTGGATGCGGTTCAGAACATCACTATACGTGAACTGGTCGGACTCATGATCCAGCACGAACACAACGTGCTGCGACTCACGCTGAAAAACAGGGCAACAATACAGTTAAAATACTGGCAAAACAGATAATAGTAACAAAGCGAACATACGCTATCGAGCGATTCCACAGACATGAGATATTCTCGGAGATAAGAGAATTTTTCACGATCGCTGCTCTCCTGTAGGAATACAAAGCAAATATTCATCAGTTTAGTGGTACGAGGATGAACCGCACAAGACCTTTGCACCTCTTCTTCAACAGATCCATTGGGCAACAGGATAGACCCTTGAATAAGTTCGTTGCCAGCTTGGATTTTCTTGTTCACTCCACACAGCAGAGCACGTTCCTCGCGGCTGGTAATCCCCTTGCTCTTGATATCTTCGGAGGGAAGCATATCGTATGACTGTAGTTAACCCAAAAAGTGTTAGTGTGATGCAATTTTAAATGACACCAAAAGAAAATATATCGCACCAAAATAGCGTATTTGTTGGCCGACAAGAGCTGGTCCGGGAAGACATCCCACGTCTTGGTGATTTTTTTCTTCTTGCTGTGTGGGTGCACCAACATCTTCGGGTCGTTGATGTTGCGGAAGGAAGCTTCAGCACGGTCCTCCAAAGTGACCGACACCACTTCGGCCAGTGCATTCTCAGTACCCTCACGCAGTGCACTCTGAATTTCAGCTTCACTCTTAAACTTGTGCACAGAGTCGTACAGATCGTTGCCCATGTACTCTGTTCGTCGCAGCCAGGAGACCGTCGGGCGGACCTTGGAGCGGCCCTTGGTGCCAACGTGGTCCTCCTTCATCATCAGTGCCTGCTCATCTCCAACCTCCAGTGGTTCAGGTTCAACAGGAGCTGTAAAGTATCTCGTCAGTAATTAATTCCCACCTACTCCACAGCAAGAAATCCATGTCACCTTCATATTTGGCTGGATCAATAAGATCAATAGTCAGTCCAAGGTTGGGTTCCTCATGGATCTCGTACGTGTAGTCCATCTCCAGCGTGTTGGGCTTGTACTTGATGAGTCTGTTCACATAACCACCGTCAGTTTCTTCCCTTTTCTCCAGCAATTGTCTGCTCATACCGTTCCGATTCGTGTGGATACTTGACAAACTTGGTGTCGAAGGGGATATCCGGCAGCGTATTGCGGAACTCGAGGTTGGCCAGGAACTCCGACTGTTTACCCAATAGCGCACGGCGTTTGGCCTGTGCGTGGCTCTCCAGGATCATGCGCGTGTGGTCACGTCGAGCCTTGAGCTTGTCCTCCTTGTACTTGGCTACTTTCTTGCGCTCCAGCTCGTAACGCGCGCGTTCTTCCGGCGTCGCGTTAGCACCAGGAGGTGCACGCCTTCTCCGTGCCTCGTCATGCTCTGCGTCGCGGCTACGACCGTTGCTACCGCCGTTGGCTTCCACCTTCTTCACCTCCGCCATCACCTTCTAAAGCCTAAAACCCCCTTAGTACTGAACTATGTGTGCCACACAAGTCTCCCGAAATTAGATCCGAAATTAGCATCTATTTTTAGATCCACCACTTGAAACGACGTTTGCTTCAGAAAGATGAAGCAGCTGTTGATCGTAGTAGCGCAGCACCCGCTTAAGGTCGGGTCTGTCGTGCTATTGCTCAGTGTCTTCTACAGCTTCGCGCGTGTATTGGTGCTGCAGTATGTGGTGGGTGTACTACAGGACGCCATCTTGCGGTACCCCAAGAATTTCCCCCACGCTTTCTTCCTCCCGCTCTTCCATGTCTCGTTGGCACTCGCTGCCACTGCGGCTTTGTATCAAGACTATCGCCACAGTCGCTTCTGGAACTCCTCGACTTCGACGCAACTCTGGAAGCACGTGCTGCCGTTGCCTCTCACATTACATCCTGGTAAATGGAGCCGACTCGTCGGCATTCCGTTGTACGCCTTTGTCATTGCAGTAGTCGAAGCTGTGTTGGTGTGCAAAGATCCGAATATGGAGAGTGGAGCGAAAAGTTTTGCAAGAAGTTTCTTCCGACAAACTCCAGTACCGGAGATTTACACTGTGTCAGACGGTGTGATTTTTAAAGATCGAGCGGATATGGCGTGGAAGATACTCACAGGAGGAACAGTTCCAGAGCGATCCGTGACGAGCGTATTCTCGTATGTAAGACTACCAATCGAAGTGTTCCTAGCTGCAACAGTATGTGCAAGCTTCGCGTTGGCACGGTTCTTCCGTGAACCTCAACACGGTACGTCCAGTATCGTGGTTTGAATTCGTTCCATATGGGTACTCATCGATACATTCATTTTCGTTTAGATGGAGATGAATTACGTGAAGCAACAAGGAACAACGATATTTTAGGAGTAAAACTACTTCTTGCTCGAGGCATGGACCCTGATGCATGCTCTGGGGACGGCACGACTGCACTTCATGTATGCGGACAACAAGCTATTGACAGAGTAGCCCAGGTTCTTCTTGAACATGGAGCAAATGCGAACGTGAGCGATCGACTTGGATTCACACCGCTGCACTGGGCTGTACAAATGCGACGAGAAGAAGTGTCGACATCAAGTCGTTTGGCGACTATTCGAATACTGCTGCACCACGGCGCAAACCCACGCAAACCCGACTCGATCGGTACAACACCGCTATTAATTGCGTCGCGGAAAGAGAACGAGGCATCGCTGGGAGTGCTAAAGGAGTTCTTTCCTGAAGATGAGACTAGTGGAGAGGTAGAAACCACCGAAATGATAGACGAAACCAGTAGGGAAATCCGTGATTCTGAATGATCAGCACATTTTTTCAAGTAATTAACGACTACTAAACCCTGTGACGTCCATCTCTATTACCTGCGGTCATTCACCCCGACATTTATGTTAGTTCAGCCAAAAGCCATACTAGAAAAATAATACGCCCATACCATAGTTAAAATCCGCTCAAGCTCTGCTTTTGAAGGGTAGAGTGGTAAATCCAATCTGGAGATGAAATTCGTCAATTTGCTGTCAGGGTACAGTCAATGCATAAGCTCTCACCTGTTCAAGCATGTGCTCGCGTGTGGTAGTACCGTGTACACGGTTGAAACATCTTTTCCCAGTTGAATAGTGAAAAGCTGAATCTCTCCATCCATTCCTGTCAAACCCTGCATATAGAGAGCATCATACGAAGAAGGTTAAGCACGGATGCATCATTAACCGTTGTGGGCAATTACCTTAAAGCCTTCGACGGGGACTCCACTGGAGCCGGTAACATACTGCAGTAGTCGACCGCGTTGATCTTGCGAAAAAGACTCGAGAATCTCCCAGAACCATCCAACTAAATCAAACTCATGAGTGCTTTGCTCGTAAAACCGAACATCGGTGTGTTGTCTCCAGTCGTTGACATCGATCTGCGGTAACCCAGACAGCAGTAGATCTAGCTCTTTGAAATCGAATACGTGTAGGACTGTGTCGCTAATAACACTGCGGAGACCTTCCATGATGCTTGAGATTTCCGCTCGAACGCTGTCAAATAGATAGTACTGTGCCACTTTTGCGACGTAGAGCTGCTTATTGCCGTCGTGAAGAGTAACATCGGCACCACTTGGAATAAGTTCAACATCTTCCACTGTGAAATTCAGATTCAGGGCATTGGTGTTGTCGTTTTCAAGAATCCACAGCATACTGGAGTACACCGTTTCATCGAGCAAATACAAGTCGGATAGCTTCAATGGCACCCCAAGAATGTGTTTGAGCAAAGGAATGGAAAGCCGCACATTCAGAAGGAGGCCTTCAAGCAATGCTTTTCCAAGTAGTTTTCCAAAGAACTCATACATCTGTTGCAACACATAACGAGTTAGATGAGGGTATGTAAAGCGCAGCATACGAGTTAGGCATACCTGTAGCTGTTTGGTGCTTTTTTCAGTGGTAGTTCGATTGATCCAATATCCTTGGTGTGCGGACGAGCTAGTAACTGCAAACAGCCCGGGTGCCTCGGCAAAAAGTTGACCGCAAACTAGATGCAGCCACTCTCGTAATATTCCACCACCATCAACGCCTGCCTCATCCATAAAATCAACACGAAGGCGACGATGTAGAGTTCCGGTCGGTGCTGACATAAACAGAGTCATTGATTGCTTCAAAACTCTGTCGCGGTGAATTCCTGTATAGTAAAGGTAGCATTGGTTTTAGGGACTCCCATCGCCACGCATACGGAGCTTAACGTACGTATTGTATGGTAGCCATCTACAAGCGATGAGGACAACTTGAGCGAGTATTGGTAAAACCACTGTGCTTTTTCAGAGAATGGCAATGTTGCTACCCGCTGGACAAAGCCATGATAAAACTCAATACGTCAGAACGCAATACACCGTGCCAAAAACAAATCAAATAGCCGTACTCACCACAAGGGTCTTGGAATATTGGCGAGATGGTGTGGAAAACTCCTCAGCCAAACACCAGCGCTCCTTGCGACGCTTAGAGTGTGAGTCATCTCGCACAAATGCGGTCCCAGGAGTGAGCCAAGAGAGTTGCTGGCCACTGCTGTCCGAAAAAAGGACCGAAGACATCGACATCCGAGATGATCCCTGTCTTTTTGGGTGCCGCTTTTGCCATTCCTGGAACTCACGCTCTTTTACTATAGTACTGCGTAAAGCTTCATTATCCTCGAGGGCTTCAAAAGGGATATTTACCTGTATTGAAATATGCAAAATGTTAGTCCAAAATACATAACACCCATGCTTTTCAGTATCCTACCCAGCGAACATGCTGCACTCCAATACAACGCTTCCATTGATGGCGTTCACGCGCAACCAACTGACGGTCAGTCAAATCCCCACTTTGAAAACTGTTGAGTCCTCGGATCCAGGCTGCGCGAGGAGAAGACATGAGGAGGTAGTTGGAAGCCGAGCGCGTGCTAGCTTCCACTTGTGGGGCGATTATTACCGATGTGTTCGTGTCTTGTCGTCGACTTTGAATCGCCTTGAGCTCTGCAATAACATAAATACTATGAGCACCGATCTTTCATCTGTGTATGTCGGTCTCCAACCTTCAGTCGTCGTGCCGCACAGCACACACCCAGTCTGGGAAAACTCGTTTGTGTGAAGACAGATATCACATTTCCATCCAGTATTTCTACAACACCGGAAACACACACTGTCAAACGAACCGTCACGACACCTGATACATCAAGTCTCAACTTCTTACGGTCGTTCGATGAAAGCTCTGTGGCGTGATCGCCGGTTGGGGCTCGTGCAGCATTCCACGCAAGCTTTCCACGTCAAGCAGACTGTAATCAGAATCAGTCCGACGCCAATACTGACACCGATGATCACCGTCTTGGTGTTGCTGTCCGAGCTGTCCTCATCATATTTGCCTTCATAGCTTCCATCTATTCAGCAAGCAAACAATCCACACATCAACGCTGTTGTCATCTCGAAAAAGCTGCATTGCAGCCCCGTACATTGGTAGATATAGTCTCCATTCGTGCTGGAGTATGTGCCGTCCAAGATGGGCATGAGGCCCCGCAACTTAAAGTTTTCTCGCTCGTCGTCCTGTTCTGGTTCCAGTGCATTTGCAGTCGTGAACGTGCACAGGAGCAACGCTGCGACTATCGACATGGACAGCAAGTTCCGACGTCGCATCTCGACCGCTTCTAGACCGCGAGTGAAGCGGGCTTGTGTCTCAATGGTCACTGGCGCATGGACCTGAGGGGGCCGGCGCATCAACAAGTTCCGGTTCCTTGCGAAATGGTGAAAGTAGGGTTTTCGGCCAATCGCGAAATACGTCAACAGAGGTATTATAGTGGAAGTGCAGGAACAGGTTCGAGAGACGCATTCCAAGTGATTTCGATTTGCAGTGTACGGATTTTTTCACCTCATCACTGTGTGCGACGTTGGACTCAGTACTTTAGCTAGTTACTCTAACGCAAATTGGAATAATCAAACTGTTCGGCAACATCTACCGACATTTTTGCAGTTGATGCCATGCTTCAAGCAGGATGTGCATTCCTTCGGATGAACGCGTTCAGCTTTTATATTTATTTACATTTTTGATGCATCGTGTGGATCGTTGCGATCTTCACACGTCTGCTGTGTTTGCTTGCATGCTGTCTGCAGCTTTTGACATGACAGTCGCTGGCCAAATCGCGGTTATAATTTGACGAGACGGACGTTCGATCGTTGGGCAAGTTGCTGCCTTCCATTGCTGCGGCCCAGCAACGACTAAGAACGTCCATCTCGAATACTCACTCACATACACTTGAAGTTTCTCGGCTGATGGATTCAGTCTCCATGCAGCACTCGTTCTCCTCTCCCGTAATACAACCTCTCCTTCAGTCAGAGAGTCCACATTGCGGGTAAGTAACTTAGTAAGCTTGACAGAACTTGCGCAAGCTCCCCATGGTAGAAAGCACTGGGTCGGAGCGCACAATGTCGATGAACGTTTGAATTCGCGCTCGACGCGCGTTTAGCACGTGATCCGTAAGCTCACGTTGCACGAACAGCACAGCTCCGCTCGAGAGGTGCGGCACATTCACACCACGTTGCTTCTTGGCTTTAAGTTCCTTCTTCAGGTCACGCTCGAGCTGTTTGAATTCATCAAACGTCGCTGTGACATCCCACATAATCACGGGGTTCATGTGCTTCTCCGGAGTAGATGACTGAGCACCGCAGTCCACACGCACCACGTAAATATCGCGTGGTTTGCGTTTGCCTGGTACTGCCTGCAAAAACGCTTTGCCGACACGGATGTTCGCCTCACCGAGGTTCATGTCCACACGGCGACGCATGTCACCCGGTACCACATTGACCAAAAGGCGGTTCCTGTTCAAATGCGCCAGCACACGACGTCGAGCAGCCGGGGTCTGGAGCTCCTTTCTCTTGGAAGACGTTCCGTCTGCCTGGGTGGACTTGCATGGGATAACTGCACCATCAACGCTGAGCAGCGGAAGCGTTGGAGTCGCAGTGGCGGACGTCTTCTTCACGAGCTCTGGGATGTAGTTTCGAACGGAGGCTGAGTTAGCAACGTTCATGGACAGCATTGCAAGACCCATGAACGTGTAGAAGCTAATGAACGCGAACGCCGCAGTGTGTGCCAGCAGCCCAAGAACGAACCAGAGGATGTTCCAGGCCAGCATGCACGCAACGTACGTGGCGAGCAGCAGCGATGCGGCTGAGCTGAGGGTGACATCAAGATGCAACAGCGAGTCATAGGCGCTCGTGAGTAGGGCCAGACGGACGCCCGGCAGGTTGAGCACGATGGTTGGCTTGGCATTGTCGGAACTCACGGCCCGCGCTCGAGGCTTCACAGTGTCTCCGGTAGGCTGCATGGCTGTCTCGAGAGTCTTTGCAATAGCACAAACGAGTCGTACGCTCAGCACCCGCAAGTGAGCCCGAACGTTGTGGGAGTCACAGCAGCAGAGAGCTTGGAATTCTGCTGGTGGCTTGGATTCTTCTTCTGGGGCTGCAAGTAGTGGCAGCTCGAGCTGTGTGGCGCTATGCTGCTGCTTCCGCTCTGTTGATGGCTCTCCTGAACCCTGCCCTGTTTTTTGCGGATTGGTGCTCACGCGCGGGAAAAACGTCGGCGCCGAGTCGGGCTTTGCCATGTTGATGAGCTTTGGTCCCACTATTGAACTGGCTTTTGCCGCTTCGTTTGAAGAGTTCGGATCGGAGACTTCAACTTGAGCACGCGCTGCTAATAGCAGTGCAATGGTAACGAGGAAGTGGTGACCACCTTCGTCGTAATTGCTTGCGCTCTATTTGTACACTGGCACTCGGTCGCCTACGTGCTCGTGTTCCAGCAGCTGATCGCCATAACATGGGATCGAGCAGATTAGGCCATTGCTCAGCGTCTTTCGCGCTAGCGTAATGCCAACCCGTCTGGTGGATTCTCCATCCCTAGCACATGTTGCTGATGTTGGCATGCAAATTCATTGCACGAGTCTCAGATTCTACATGGTAATACAAACAGTCAAGGTAGCAAAACAAAACAAAGTACATGTACCGGAGTAGTGTACGATTCACATGAAACATTTGCATTTTGTGGCCGAGTTGCACGTCGGCTTCTTACTTGAGTCGCTGGGCAGTGGCCTCCAGCAGTTGGTCGGTGAAGTTCATGTCGGCAGTACGAACCGTTAGGTCCACAAATCCACCACTGCGGACCTTAACGTGGATTAATCCTACATGCTCCGAGTTCACCAGACGGCAAGCTGCAATCGCTTCGTTAGCTAGTGTAGACAAGGATTGTAATAGAGGATCAAATGTTAGAACTCCAATCTGCACAGGATGAATCAATAGGCATAACACGTACTGGTTGGGATGGCTTCGACCGTGTGCACATTGAACTGGTGCATGCGACCCATGAAGTCCTCAAGCGTGCGGATGCCGCTCGGATTCACCTTGGTTTTCTTCTCGCACGGACATGTACCCCAGCGGCCACCAAAGTCCTGCGTAGTGATCTGCCACGGCTCCAGCTGCCGTCCGTTGTACTGGAATATGCTCGTGTTGCTACTGCCGCCCAGCATATCCAAACCGTTAGCAGGGCTCTTGCCAAGTTCAACGGCAGCTGTGTATGCAAGTCACACATTTAGTAAATCATTTCCACCAAGGCATCACGACACCTAAAGCGCTTACCGTTCATGCTCGAGCTGAGGCCCGACATGTCGAAGGGGTCCAAAGACGCGGAGGGGGCTGGAGAACTAGTCTCCGGTGCAGGTGCTGATCCAAGCGGTGAGCCCATTCCAAACGGATCTGCATTCATAATCGATTGCGGTTGCTGCGGTTGCTGCGGTGGCTGCTGGAACATACCTCCGTTCTGTGGGGCGGCTGGTGTATCAAACGAAATATCGAGCAAGTCCATTTCAACCTTCGGCTGCGGTGGGGGTGCTTGCTCCACAGGGGCCTGAGGTTGAGGTGGTTGCTGTTGTGGTTGCTGCTCATTACGGCTACTCGAACGACGCGATAATGACGTACGACCAGAACGGCGGTTAGAGTTGAGAGTTGATCGGGTGCTGGATCCTACGCGACGTGCACCAGGCATCGGCGTCGGGGCTCCGGGGATACCACCGAAGATGGCAGACGCCAGAATCTGTCGCTCATCAACGTTCCCGGTGCCTTCATCCTCACTCGATGGCTCACCGTTATCGTAGTTATTGGGAGCACCGTATTCCTGCTGAGGTGGTTGTTGAGGAGGTTGTGCACCGTAAGCTCCCTGGCCACCGTAGGCAGGAGGTTGAGCCCCATAGCCACCTTGTCCGCCGTAGGCATTCTGACCGCCCATGCCGCCCATGCCGCCCTGGTTGTATTGGTCGGACGGATAACCTCCAGGGGCACCAGCTCCAGGTGCACCAGGTGCGGCGTTGTCAGGCGTGTTGAGACCAGTAGGGCCCCAAACGTTCTTGACCACTCCACGCTTTCCAGCACCGAAGCCTCCAGTGGGGTCAGGGCCACCAGAACTACCCAACCCGGGCATGCCACCCTGACCACCATTGCCGCCCCACTTGTTGACTCCAAATGCGCCCTGCTGATCTGCAGGGGGAAGCTTGGTCGGATACGGGATCTCAGGCTTCTTATACGCCTCAAAGTTCAGACGGTTCGAGTCACCGCCATTACGACGGCGGCCGTAGCCTTCGTCCTCATCGTCCGAATCCTCAGGTGGGTCATAAAGCGGCGCTCCCTGGGCTGCAGCCTTCTCGACAAAGCTCGTAAGGAAGGAAAGATTAGGGTCAACCTCAATATCCTCGCAGCTAGCATCCTCCGGGAACACCTCGTTCATGAGGGAGAAGTTTTTGGTAAGCGCGAGGTACTCGAAGCAACGCTGTTGCAGGTCAGTGCTGCGGCTGGTCTTGTACTTTTCCATCATGGCATCGGCCACGTCAATACTGTGTCCCATCTGAGCCGTGATTTTCGTCACGGCTGAAAGCACGTAGCCACGGGTAGTGTCTTCCTGGTCAAATGGGCGGTCAACAAGCTCCACAAGGCGCTCACAGATTTCCTCTAGCTCCATGGCATCCGACAGATAGCCGTACTCGCCAAGGACCCAGGCCATTGTGCACACCAGGATGTCCGGCAGCACGGGACGCTCAAGTAGTTCCAGGTAAGTATCCACAGCATCACGACGCAGCTCCATATCCTGGTCTCATCTTCACCGCTTCCCTCAGCAATTAAACGCAGCAAATTGTGTGCCACCTCAGGGCGAACAAGGTCGCCACCTAGTTCAAACACATTCGTCATTGTTTGAATGTACCAAGCGTTGCTGGGGGCATAGCGTTCAGCACACTGCGTGATACGCGACACCAGTTCCGTGCGAAGGAAAACATCCGAAGCTTCACGAAGGAACTGCGTCAATTTGTCCGAAATGAACTCAACGTTCACAGGGTTCGTCATGCGGTAGAGTAGATCCAGCGTCTTACGCTTGAGCGTTTCGTCTGGATCCTCAAGGCAGTCAATAACAGCCATTTGGTGTGCCGCAGCGTACCGCGGGTGGTCCTTCACAATAGCAGCAAGTCCCGTGACACCCAGGTATTTCAAATTATGATTGTCGCTCGAGATAAAACGCGAAATACTAGCAGCCGCAGCATCCAGCAGCGTGCTGTTCGGGTAGATGGTCGTCACAGTCTGCACGCACTCGTAGATAATAGCGTAGCCCACATTGATGCCAGTGTCAGCACGACGCATAACATCATGCAGCACTTCATACATGCCTTCACTAGTCTGTTGGTCAGCCTGACCCAGCAGTGCCAAGATCTTCAGCAGACGAATCTGAATCCACGGTGCTGGAATACGGTGGTAGTCGAACTCCCTCGGTAGACGGTGTTCCGTGATCTGCTTCAAAATACTCACAAAGCTGGGAACAAGGTCCTTGTAGTCTGTGGGGGTAGCTTCAGCCAAGTCGTGTAAGATGCAGAGCGTAGCTCCCATGACACTAGGGTCACGGTCACACAGCGTGCGACGCAGAGCATCTCCTGCCTCACTAACTGAGTCTGGATTGAGCTGATGGAAGCGGTGGATAGCCATGACTGCCTTCTTCCGGACAAGTTCAGCATCATGACGTAAAAGATCGAGGATCATGGGTTGCACCGCAGGCACCATCTCAACAGTCACGAGTTTACAGACCGCCATGAGAGCGGAGCAAACTTCGAGGTGGTTGGAACTCTGCAGATCTCGTTGCAACTGGTTGATGATCATGAAGCGAAACTCGTGCGTGGGCGAGAGACAGAGGCTGCAGGTGAGGTAGCCCACGCGCTTCTGCATGAGGTTGGTGCTGGCCGTCATCTCCACGGCTTTGATGTAGCCGAAGGACGCGTCGTGGCCCAGCATCTCCACGTACATGAGGCGGATGAGAAACTCGCGCTTGCGCTTGTTCACGAGGCTGCTGGATGTGCTGGACGTGGCTGTGACCTCGCTGAGCTTGCGCTTGAGCTGCGCCACCTCATGGATAATGATGCGATCCTCCTCCTGCTTTGACTTGCTCTCACCGATCGACTTGACCAGCTCGAAGAACTCCTTGGACAAGTGTCCGCCCGACATGGCTCCTATGACGTGGACGATCTCGGATTTGGGGGACTATGTAGTGCAGTTGTGATAAAAAACAATGTAAAAAACAAGCCTTTATTTTTTAATGAAGACATTTATTAATTTTATAAACTACCGGTTGGATTCACTAAGTACGGTATCGAAGTATAGTATTGCGCGATATCTCGAAAGTACCGGTTTTGTACCAGTGTTAGGTATTTCAGACTAGGTTTCACTAAGGAGGTTCTTCTACCGGTCTTTACCGGTTTGAAACGAAATCGAAGAGTTTTAATCACCAAAAGATCTGACGTTTCGAATGATCTTTATATGACGCAATGTGAAGCGCACAAATATCATATTGCGAGTTACTCAGTATGGTGGAGGGCGTGGAGCTCTCGGACGCTGTGCTGCGCTCCTATAGCGTCGCACGGAACTTCGCTCCGCAGGTAAGACCCGCGTGCTCATGGATGTCATTGTGTGCTTTTTTATTGAGCGCTGCACTGCAGGAGGACGAAGAGCCAAACGTGCAGATCACGTCGCTGGACTTCCACCGCAATGGCGAGCGCTGCGTCACGAGTCGCAGCGACGGCGTCATGTCCATGATCAATTGCCTCAGTGGCACGTAAGTTGCACGTAGCGATACGATGTTGCTCCAGGACTGACAACAATTGTGCTACAGGGTCGCTAAGACGATCTTGACCAAACGTTATGGCGTCGACATTGTGCGGTTCACGCACCACCCAGACTGCGTCATCTTCTCTTCAGCTAATAGTGCCAATGACCGTACGTTGCGCTTATAAAGTTTGCTTGGTTGAAGGTTTGCTATTGACCAAGTTGGATCCATCTCTACGTCTAGATCGCATTCGATATCACTCGTTCTTTGACAACAAGTTTCTTCGTTACTACACTGGTCACACGGACAGGTAAAAGTTATCGGACAAACCAATAAATGCTGGTGTATCATACTAATCACGTTAATCACGATAGAGTCACGTCGTTAATGATGCATCCTACTGCAGATCAATTCCTGTCTGCTGGACTGGATGGCACAATTCGACTATGGGATATCCGCAACTCGGACACTTCGGTGGGTCATGATGCACCTCACAAATGTTGTTGATTCAGCTAATTGTGTTTTGCAGGCTATCATTCGACTTGATCATTTGCCAGTCTCACATGTCTGCGCAGCGTATGACCAAGAGGGCGTGGTGTTTGGTGTGTACACGGACGACCACTTGATCCGCATGTATGATGCGAGGAACTATCAGGAAGGACCTTTTGCCAAGTTCTCGCTGTACGATGCGTCTGTTATGGCATCTGTGGAACCATTTCTCGCACAGAACCAAGCACCCAATTTAAACACGAAGAAACTTCATGCACTGGACCTGAAGTTCAGTCCTGATGGAAACCAGTTGCTTGTCACTACAAACCGTGGTGTGTTCATTCACCTGGATGCATTTGAGGGCAAGATGCTACATCTTTTCAAGGAGCATGGGCTGACTCAAAGTCAGCGTAGCGACCCCCGCCTTGGCTGTTGCTACTCTGCTGATGGCGCCTATGTGGTTACGGGAGCTGAAGACGGTCGAGTGTTTTTCTACAAGAGTTCTACTGGTCAGTTTGTGCACACTCTTCCCCAGGGGCACAATGGACCTGTGCGGGACTTGCAATGGAATCCAAAACGTCACCTTCTAGCAAGTGCTGGGGGTAACTCGACTGTGTTATGGTCAGCGGCTGGAATCTGAGCTCCAAACGAAATGAAAAGTATCAGGTGGTTTCGACTGACTTTTGTGGCGTGGCCGTTGTATTCGTGTGCGGTATCAATGTTGTTATCCTGAAGATCGTTCCGGTGTCGGATGCTTTTTGTCCATATTGACACGTTATACTTTTGTCAACAGATTCTACATAGTGCTGATGTTCTAACATTTCACACGTAATATGTTGGACTTCGAAGGCAAGTGTTGAAGGCATTTTCTAGGTTGAAGTAATCGCAGTTGCAGCAAGGATGCCTACTCGGTACATATGAAGGTAAGGAGCTCTGCTTGTTCTGTTCAACCAGACGAAGATCCGAATTAAGATGGTGCGCGTTGATTAAAGAAAGTGTGGTCTGTCTTTCGCTGACGTGAGGCTCACTGGCGGTCCCATTTTCGATTCCACCGTGTTCTGGCAGCTAATGCTTCCCATTCAGTCGCTCACAGCTTCGGCTTTAGCCTGTGCTCTTCTGGTTACCTTACCCCCTCAGGTCGCGGCGGACTACGCAGTTAAAGGTGATTCCGCGACGATATTACTCAACAAGTGGGAAGGGTGGGGCACGTCGCTGTGCTGGTGGGCCAACGCTTTCGGCGACAGAGAAGATGTCGCTGATGTGTTCTTCACGAGTAAGGAGAGCGTGACGCTGGACGGCGCGACATCGAGCATTCCAGCTTTGGGCTTCAACATCGCGCGTTATAACATTGGCGGTCAAGCAAGAACGTAATTGACGACAGCGGTACCGAGATAGCAATGAAGCAATCGGAAAACATGCCAGCGTTCAAGTTCATCGAATCGTTTTGGTTGAATTGGGCAAGCAATGTCTCAACAAGCAAAAGCTGGGATTGGGACGCTGACGCGAAGCAGCGAGCGATGCTGGATTTGGCCATTAAACGCGGCGTCGACATTACGGAAGCATTTTCGAACTCGCCTCCATGGTGGATGAATAGCAATCACGCTACTGCTGGCGGAAATGATGGCAAGAAGGACAATCTGCAATCATGGAATCACGATGCGTTCGCGTTGTACTTGGCCACTGTGGTGAAACAAGCGAAGGCGACTTGGGGTGTCAACTTTACGTACGTCGAACCCTTCAACGAACCGATGAGCACTTGGTGGACTTATCCTGGCAAGCAGGAGGGCTGCCACTTCGAAGTGAAGACGCAGAACGATGTATTGCTACAGCTTCGCGGATACCTCGACACTTTTGGGCTAAAGGATGTGATCATTGCAACGTCGGATGAAAACTCTCCTTCGATAGCGCTGTCCACGCTGACCACCATGTCAGAAACCCCCAGTGTGATGGCCTCGTTTGGCAAGGTAAACACGCACGGCTACGACGGATTGAGTCCATACCGCGGAAAGGATCGTGAACCATTGAAGTCACTCATCAAAAAATCGAGCAAAACGTTATGGGATTCTGAATACGGCGAAAAGGATGGAACAGGGCTCAGCATGGCCGAGTCCATTGCGCTAGATATTAACCAAATGGGTGTGTCGGCATTTGTGTATTGGCAAGTGCTTGATGGTGGAGGTTGGGGCCTTATTCAGTCTAGCCCAGCCGATAACACTATCAGCACACCCAACACCAAGTACTATGTTATGGCACAATACTCGCGCCACATTCGTCCCGGCATGACTATCCTGGCGACAGACGACGTGAATACCGTCATGGCATATGACACTACTTCCAAACTGTTAGTGCTTGCTACGGTGAATACGGGTGACGCAGCTTCTAAGGTCACGTACGACTTGGCGAGTTTCAAAACAGTTGCAGGCCCAGTATCTGCATGGACGACCGAAACGAGCGGTAAGGGTGCTCTTTATAAAACATCGAAGGTGACATTGTCTGGCACGTCGTTGACTGCATCAATCCCGGCTGCGTCTGTAATGACATTCGAGATCAAGGGAGTTGTTATGTAGGCACAAGCCTTTGAGAGATTACGCCCATGTCGAAGTCTTGGTTGACTGCGTACTTCCTTCTCTTCAGCTTTAAGCTTTGGTCGATTATCGTAGTACACATTGCCGACAGGTGTGAAATTCGTTGGCTCCCATCAACCTTGTGCAATGAACGAGTTGATCACTTTCTTACACCAAAGTGCACATCGATTTCGTGATCATCTGGCTAGATGGACAAAGTCCATTGGACACTTAGTATCGCAACGTCGGGCAATTACGACGGCTTGGAGTATCTAGATGGGGGTTGTCAGAGCTGGTATTGCACTCGACACTTCGTGTAAAAGGATACATGAACACTCAGTTACCTCACTGCATCCAGACGATAACGCGCCGTGAGACCGGCTCGTCTCGGTTTGATCCCAGATCATTACTTTGTATCTTCAGCTGTTCGAACAGAACAGCATTTTGAGCCTGGCTCAAGATGTTTTGCCGGTATTCCAGTTCCCACTTTCGTTTTTGCGTGTGCGCTTGACTTCAAGACAATGCTTTCGATTCGGTCGCTCGTAGTTGCTCTTTTACTTCCGTCGCAAGTTATCGCAAAGGACTACACGGTCAAGACCGATGCAACCACGACACTAGTCGACAAGTGGGAAGGATGGGGTACGTCGCTCTGCTGGTGGGCCAACGCTTTCGGAGACCGTGAGGACATCGCTGATCTCCTCTTCACTCAGAAGGACACCGTAACACTCAAGGGTGCATCGTCCGGCCTGCCTGCATTGGGTTTCAACATCGCGCGGTACAACGTCGGTGGATCCAGCAAAAATGTCATTGATGACAGCGGAACCGAAATTGCCATGAAGGTGTCACCAAACATGCCAGCATTCAAGTCCATCGAATCGTTCTGGTTGGACTGGACAAGCAACGACACAAGCAGCAAAAGCTGGAACTGGGACGCTGATGCAAAGCAGCGCAAAATGCTCAAGTTGGCAACACAGCGTGACGTCGACCTCACCGAGGCTTTCTCAAACTCACCGCCATGGTGGATGAACAACAATCACGCCACTGCCGGTGGAGAAAGCGGTACAAAGGACAATTTGCAGTCCTGGAACCACGCACAATTTGCGTTGTACATGGCTACAGTCGTGAAGCAGGCGAGGGTAAGCTGGGGAATCAACTTTACATACGTCGAGCCGTTCAATGAGCCGATGAGCTCGTGGTGGCAGTACCCCGGTGGCCAGGAAGGCTGTCACTTTGATGTTGCCACGCAGAAGGACGTCTTGGTGAAGCTGCGCACTAAGTTAGACACGTTAGATCTACAAGACGTGCTCATTTCATCGTCTGATGAAAACTCGAACACACAGACACTCTCCACTCTCACCTCCATGTCCACCGACGCTAAAGTGATGGCCACCATTGGAAAAATTAACACGCACGGCTACGGTAACCGTGCGTCGGACAGAGCTCCTTTGAAGGAGCTGGTCAAGAAGGTGAAGAAGAAATTCTGGGACTCCGAGTACGGTGAAAAGGACGCCACGGGACTTAGCTTGGCTCAGGCTGTTGCCAATAACATCAACGAGATGGGCGTGTCGGCATTCGTGTACTGGCAGCCGTTTGACGGGGGAGGTTGGGGCCTGATCAACTCCGCCCCGGGCAATATGACGATTGATGCACCCAACCCGAAGTATTATGCTCTGGCACAGTACTCGCGCCATATTCGTCCCGGCATGGCTATCTTGTCGACTGACGACCTGAACACCGTCATGGCGTATGATGCCACGTCCAAACTGCTGGTGCTTGCTACTGTGAACTCAGGCAACACGGCTTCGAAGGTCACGTACGATCTTGCTAGCTTTAAATCCGTGGCAGGTCCTGCATCCGCGTGGACGACGGAGACTAGTGGCACCGGTGCTCTTTACAAGACATCGAAGGCGGAATTATCTGGGACGTCGTTCAGTGCATCGATCCCGGCTGCATCGGTGATGACATTCGAGATTAAGGGCGTTGCTGTGTAGAGCTTTTGTCTACAGCTAGCATCTGATCCAGCTTCATCAATAAACTCTCGAGCTTGAACTGTAGGTTTAATGCTGCCACTGGTACTGCAAAACCTGTAGGACGTGCAGACCATTGATGGAGATGTATCATACATCTCCATCAAAAGTTCGCAGCGCAGATTGTGCTCCGAACTTCCCATGCCGTAATCGCGTTTCACAAACGCGATGTACTATTACTCAGGTTTCTCCACATCCGATGTGATCATCCAGTTTATACAGTAAGAATTGATCCAAGAAGTTGGGAATCTGCATGTACATACTGCTGTGACTCGAACGTGAGCAGCTCAAATCGTCACCTTCGGATCATTCACCTGTTCGTAAGGAACAGATTCAATGCCCTGGCTCACGAACAGCTCGTTATCCTCAGTTTCCAGTGCAATCCGCATCATTCTGATACTCGACACCCAGCGTCCCTCACAGCAACCAAGCTGTTCTTCTTTCGGTTGTCACTTTCGCATTTGTACCGTGACAGTTGAATCATGCTTTCCATCCGGATGTTCGCAACTGTAGCACTGGGATACGTTGTCGTGCTTTCCAAACCATTTCAGATCAACGCAGACTACACCGTGAAGGCTGATGCCGCCACAACAATGGTCAGCTCCTGGGATGGATGGGGCACGTCGCTCTGCTGGTGGGCCAATGTGTTCGGCGATCGCGAGGACATTGCCGATCTACTCTTCACGATGACGGACACTGTGACGTTGAACGGCTCGACGTCCAGCCTTCCAGCCCTTGGGTTTACCATCGCGCGATATAACATCGGTGGATCTGCCAACAACGTTGTTGACGACAGCGGCACTGAGGTTTCGATGAAAACGTCGGATAAAATGCCGGCATTCAAGTTCATGGAAGCGTTTTGGTTGGACTGGATGAGCAAAGACCCAGCGAGTACAAGCTGGAACTGGGACGCTGATGCAAAACAGCGGAAGATGGTAAGTCTAGCGACTCAACGCGATGTCGATATCTTGGAGGCATTTTCAAACTCTCCACCATGGTGGATGACAAACAACCACGCCACTGCTGGTGGAGACGATGGAGATAAGGATAACTTGGATGATTGGAATCATGACCAGTTTGCCTTGTATCTGGCCACTGTGGTAAGCCATGCCAGGACGAACTGGGGAATCAACTTCACGTATGTCGAAGCTTTCAATGAGCCCATGAGCACATGGTGGGAATACCCGGGCGGCCAGGAAGGTTGTCATTTCGACGTAGACACACAAAAAGATATCTTGGTGAAACTACGCTCGCAGTTGAACACTCTTGGACTGCAAGATGTGAGCATCTCGTCATCGGATGAAAACTCACCGTCATTGGCGCTGTCCACACTCACCTCTATTTCGTCAGACTCTGACGCCATGGCTGCTATTGGTAAAGTGAACACCCACGGCTACGACGGTCAGAGTCCGTACCGCGGAGATGATCGAGCACCCTTGAAAACACTTGTAACAAAGTCAAACAAAAAGTTCTGGGACTCAGAATACGGTGAGAGCGATGCAACAGGATTGAGTCTAGCAGAGTCCATCGCTCTCGATATCAACCAAATGGGCGTGTCGGCGTTCGTGTATTGGCAGGCACTAGACAGCGGGGCCTGGGGACTCATTCAGTCCAATCCAGGCGATAACTGGATCGGCACACCCAACCCGAAATACTACGTGATGCTTCAGTACTCTCGTCATATTCGACCTGGCATGGCCATCCTCTCAACGGATGATTCAAATACTGTAATGGCTTTCGACGCCTCATCAAAGCTACTGGTACTAGTGACAGTGAATTCGGGCGATTCGTCGTCGACAGTCACGTTTGATCTGTCCAGCTTCACGACGGTAGCAGGTCCGATCACGGCGTGGACCACGGAAACGAGCGGCACCGGTGCGCTTTACAAATCCTCGAAAGTCAATCTATCTGGTACGTCCTTTAGTGCGTCAATCCCAGCCGCATCGGTGGTGACATTCGAGGTTCAGAGTGTAGCGGTGTAGTCTTGATGCACTAAAATGTAGCCATAACTTCAACTTCTTGTGACGTTCGTCTTGGTGAGAGATTCGACCAATCAAATGACTCCTCGAATGTGACTCCAGTTACTCGATCACTTCGAGAAGCGCCTTGGACCTCCTCAGTTGATTATGACGAGTACGTTGGAGGTTCCAGCACGACCAGGCCAAGTGACGACCGAGTTCCTGCAGCAAGTTTTGGGTCCTTTGTATCCTTCAGAGCAGGTGGTCGACTTCCAATGGGAACCCATGAACATCGGTGTGATCGCAGAAGTGGTGATTTTCACGGTGCAGTTCGACTTGAAAGGCAGCAACGAGGTCAAGACACAGCGACGCTTTGTGGGGAAATTTCTACGACCTGAGTTTCCGTTTGAGTCGATGTTCGCAGTGGAATCCAAGTTCTACAATGAGTTCACGACCAAAGCTGGCGATGCGGCGATGAAGAACTCAGCTGCTGTTGTGGGGTTCCCGTTTGCTATCCCAACTGCGATCTTTACGTCCAATGTACTGATTGTGTTGAAGTTCGTGGAGTCGGTGAAGACGTTTACCTGTGTAGATGGAAGTCCACCCCATCATATCCCGTGTTGGTGACGAAACTCGCGCAGATGCATGCACGCTTCTGGAACCACGATGGTGACGGTTTGGCAACTCCGGCAGGAATTGGTAGCCAACTGACTGGTGAAGAGAAGCGTCTGCAGTTTCCGGGGTGTTGGAAGGACTATCTGGATGATGTCGTGTTGGAGAACAGCGACAAGACTCGGTTGACAGCGTTGTGCCAACGTCTGAGCCAGAAAGCTGACCTACTCAAAATGGTGCATGATATAGTTGACAACGGTCCGTCGTCGTTGATCCATGGTGACTTTCATATTGCCAACATGCTTCTACCGACGGATGATACCGACGAGGTTACGTGGCTCCTGGATTGGGCGACATGCGGGAGGGGTAATCCACTGCGAGATCTCGCCTTCTTCTTTATTGTAAGTGTTCAAGCTAGTCACCGCCGAGTACAAGAAGTCACGTGCCTAGAGATGTACCACAAGGCATTGACAGCAGAAAAGGAAGACGTGTGTCTTCCACTGGACAAACTGCACCAGCAGTACAAAATGTGCGTCCTTAATCAATTCGTGATCTTGGTCGTCTACGACAGCCTCAGCAAAAGCCTCGCAGCGAATGCAAAGACTGAGAGGCTCCGCGAGGAACTGAACGTGCATTTCCGAGAGGTGAATCACCGCGCGTGCTTAAGCGTTTTGGATAACGTCAGCGAAAAGGATTTCGAGCTGCTGGAATGTGACAACCTGGCATCATTCATTTGAAGCTGTCTGGAGATCCGATTCTAAGTAATACGAATGTACATGTGTAGCTCATTACTGATATGTGTGCCACAGGAAATGACGATCATGTTGACTGTCGGGCTGATTATGATGCGATTCAGTGCCAATGTGTAGGTTGACAAGCAAGTCGGTAGGCTCTGCAATGTGGATTGCAATTTGTAGACTACTTGTACTACATTCGTAAGGTAGTGTTGGCAACACCGCAGTGCATGCATCACAGAGAAGTAGTGCGAGTTGCTTGAGGTGAGTCAGGCAAAACACGGGAACCAGGCAACGGTCACGACGGGATCAGTTGATCAGTTGATCAGTTGATGCTGCACCACTTGCGTTTACTTTACAGCTATTGCACCCGACTGTAGTATGTGCACGTAGTGTGTTCTAAAGGGTTAGTGCAAATCGAAAACACATGACACAAAATAGACACGTCATAGAAGCCTATCCCAGTCTGTAGCAGGAAGGCAATCACTTGAACGCTATCATCCGTGGCATAAAAGAAAACCCGGTGGAGGAAGCACATCTCGTCGGCCAAGAAGTGTGTGAATATGGGACGCTCGATTCCAAAGCCCAACCCGGTCCTAGACACATTGCTAGTGGGTCTGCTCGTGTGCGAGCTAGGGATCATCACGCACACGTTGTGGGATGACAAACAAATGCTCTACATCCTCGTGGCCATGTTCTTCGTGGTGGCGCTGGCCGTCAAGCTGACCAAAACGTCGTTCGCCATCGGAGGCGGGTGGTTCTCACGCACATTTCTGCATCACCTCGGAGATCCACTCAAGAAGGCGGTGACTATGAAGAAATGGTGCGATCAGTCGTGGCAGCTCGTCATTCACGTGACCATGACGATCTTCGAGTTGTACGTACTGCGCGATGAGACGTGGTGGCAAGACACGACGACCTGTAAGGACCTAGTGGATGATGATGAACATTGAGGGGCGACTGATCTCACCATTTGTGCAGTGTGGAACCAGGGAACGGACACGGGAGTGTTCCCGACGCAGAAGTTTAGCACCAAGTTGCTGTACATCACACAATTGGTGAGACCTGTGACGTGAACTCACTTGCTGCTGGAATGCTGACTGTTTTGGTTGCACCTTGTTCACTAGGCTATTTGGATTTACACGGCGTTTTCGTGCAAATTCTTGGAGGAGATCCGCAAGGACTACTTGGTCATGATGACGCATCATGTCGTCACGATTGCCCTGGTCACGTGGTCGTACGCTGTTGGCTTTTTGCCTGTTGGTGTGGTTGTGCTGCTTCTCCACGATATGACTGACATCCCGCTGGACATGCTGAAGATGGCCAACTACCTCAAGATGGAAGGCGCTCAAGGCTTATTCACGAGTGAAATCCTGTTTGTTACTACGATTGTGCTGTGGTTCTACTACCGCATCTACCAGTACCCGACCAAGCTACTTTACACGACGATGGTGGAAAACCGCGAGGCTAGCATGACAATGGCAGATGCGCATGACTTCACGCAGCTGTTCCCACACCCAGGACCTCCGTCGTGGCTGCTCTTCAACGTGCTGCTCACGACGCTATACTGCTTGCACATTTGGTGGGGCCTCCTACTCGTGAGAGTACTCATCGGTGTGGTAACCAAGGGTGCACACGACACTGCCAAAGAAGAGTACGAAGGCACGTCATCGGACTCGGATAACGAGAACAAGGACGACTAGAAGATAAAGATTTGTGCATGGAGAACTAGAATGAGGAGGAAAACAGCAGTAAGAGATGAAGAAAATGTGCGGGTAGGAACTCACTTCAACTTGCCTGTCAAACATATTATCAAGTTATAGAGGTTAATTTTGGCGCGACATTTGACAACCAGTCGAGAAGATGATGGAAGCGTTGGGCGATGCACCACCGACGTCGGTGGAATCGCTGGTTACAGAGGACGCTATTGTGAAGGCGCTGCGAGAAGTCCTTCCGCTGATGGACGCGGATACGGCGACGCTGAAAGTGGTGATGCAGAAGTTGGCCGTTCGCTTTGGTATGGAATTTGTGGACTTCAAAGCGAAGTGGAGGCCCCGAATCAAGGCGCTGCTACCGGAAATGCTGGAGATGTGCATGGGTGGAATTGGCTCTGAAAACGAAAGCCATAAGGCCGAAGTTGATGCTCAAGAAGATGAGGAAGAAGAGGAGGTTGATCTACGTCCCAGCAGGAAACGCACGGAACGGACCACTAAAAAGCGCTATACTGTGGTCGATGCCAGTGACGAAGAGGACGATCAAAAAGATAGTGATGCTAGCGAAGATGAAGTGCCTAAGCCTGAAGAAGATGATGACGAAGAGGACGAAGATGATGTTGATGTTGCTCCAGTGAAGAAGAGGCGAGTAATGGTACGTGACATTGATGAATTGTACTCTAGGGTTTACTGATGATGTGCTTTTGTTTCTGTGCTTTACTTGTTACTGCAGTCGGATAAGAGCTACACAAGGAAACGAAAGAATAAGGAGGAACCAGCGAAACAGCAGAAGATGACGAAACAGGCGGATCCACCGGGACTTGCTTCATTGAAGGAATTAGGTCGCGCAGCTGGTATTCTCAAGTACGTGTTGAGCGTCTGCTTGCTATGAATCAGTAGCGTGTTGTTGGTGCTGACCGTGCTGGATGCTCTACTACATTTAGTCCTCAACTGTACAAACTGATGAAGGGTGCATCATCGAGCGAAGCAGAGGATATTCTGCGTGAACGATTGCAGGACGCCAACATTACTTTCCAAGGATCATATCCTTCGAGCCGTGACATCAGCGCTGCGAAGAGAAAGCACGCGAAAGAGAAGGAACTGGAAGGTATCGACACCAGTTTGATCATCTCGGGCGGGCGATCACGTCGTGGAGGAGGGGAGCGCATTTCATACAAAGAAGAGCGCATTAGTGGCGAAGAAGATAACGCTGAAGATGAGGACGAGGACGACAAGGAAGATGCTGAAGAAGAGGATTCCGCTGACAGCGACTCAGACGCGTCTGAGGCGTCATTTTGAAATGAATTACATGGCTGTATACTGGCGGTGCAATGCATGTGAAATAGTAGGTTGGCTATTCCGCTAATAGAGAATGAAGATACCGATAAGGGTAGCAACAAGAAACCTAAGTTTCGTGTTGCTACATGTACATGTTGCATGTCAACATCATGCGTGATTGGTTCGGATAGCTCAGGCCCGATTAAAAGTGGACGTGTCCGTTATTTTACTTGGAGTTTGAATCACCACTTGAAGTTGCAGCTGTATACTTGTCGATACATTTTCTGTTTAAGTCCGGATAATCAGCACGTATATTTTCAAAACTGGCTGATTGGACGAAATCCGGTAATATTAGGAGTCGAGGTGATTGGTGGTGGGAGCGCGTGGGTCTTGGGGGCGACAGCATTTGCCGCTCACAGTTTCCAGAACCCGAACGTGAAGCAAGAAACATGCCGTCCTACAGCCAGGAACCTGAAGACGCCCAGCGCGCAGCCAAGGCTCGCGGCTCGCACCTCCGCGTGCACTTTAAGCACTGCCGTGAGGTCAGCCACGCCATCAAGGGCATGCCCCTGAACAAGGCCAAGACCTTCCTGCAGGCTGTGCTGGAGTACAAGCAGGCTGTGCCCTTCACCAAGTTCACGGGCGGCTGCGGCCGTCACGGTCAGGGCAAGCTCCGTGGTGCTGCTGGTGACAAGTGCAAGTGGCCCCAGAAGGCCACCAAGATCATCCTGGACCTCGTGAAGAACGCGGAGGCCAACGCTGAGGTCAAGGGCCTGGACACGGACCTGCTGTACATCTCGCACGCTCAGGCCAACGCCGCTATTAAGCAGCGTCGTCGCACTTACCGTGCCCACGGTCGTATCGGACCCTACATGTCCAACCCGGCCCACATCGAGCTTATCCTGACGGAGAAGCGCGCTAACGTTGCCAAGGCTGTGGAGGAGGCTAAGCCCGTCAAGGTGTCCCGCAAGCGTCAGGCTCAGCTGCGTCTCAAGTCGGGCGGCGGTGTCCCGGCCAACTAAGTACGGAACATCTCTTGCCTGAAACACGAACGGTCAATCGGGAACGAGGGACTGTAGACGCGAGACGGTGGCGAAAAGTTTGGTAAAACTTTTTAATACAGCCTTGCCGAGAAATGGGTTCTACTGATGCAGTGTCTGTTGCCAAGAGAGCAAGCGCGTTTTCCAGTTCGTCTGCAATGGTGTCGCGTGGATAGTTGTGGTTTGCCTACAGGTACAGGTTCGGCAGCGGTCGGAGACAGGTACGGATTCCAGCGTGGAAATGACAGCGGTGAGCTGTCGTTCTATAGCAGGGTGATGCGGCTCGACGAATTAGGAACTTGACACCGTTTGATGTGCTCCATGAAGACCAAGTCACTGACAATAGCACGGCTGTTTGTAGCTTTGAAGACTGAAGTCAACAAGTCAATCCAAGCTAGCAATCGATGCCGCGACGGGAAGTGGACAACCCAGACTTGAAGTGTACTCGGATCCTGCATCGTCATCCACCACTTGGACACACCGTGTGCATCCGTCTCCTCGACTGGTGTGACGAGGCTGATGCTGTGGAGACGCATGACATGCTTGAAGTTGCTGTAGTGCAGGAGATGTTGCGCTTGGTCAAGGTGCAGATGCTGCTTCCGCTTCTGCATCTTCGGCATGAAGAAGCCCACAGGCTCTTCGATATACAGCCACTCACTCCCTGTGACCGCACTGTCATCTTCACTGATGGTGCTGTCCTCTTCGCACGTATCTGTCTCGTGTTTTGTCTTGCGCTTTGGTGGGCAAAATGTCGGAAAGTGTTTCCATACTGCCCCGATGCCGAGCATTGCGTAGATACGACGTAGTTGCACGTAGCAATGTTGTAGTTATACCAAGAGCATCTTGCCAAATACATCTTGCTCAAAAAAAGCTAAGATCATCATGCTCAACATGCTGTTGACCATGACCATTGCCCCGAAATAGACTGGAAATACAGATAAGACTATACTCAAATTCTAGTCCGAAATAAGTACTTTGGTCAAATTGAGTAAACCAATTCAGCCAATAATTTTGGCGGGAGTATAAGGCGCACAGTTGCAATCCGCGCGCATTGAGTGCAAGATGAAGCAGAAGACACAGAGTTCTCTGCTGAGTTTCTTCAGTCCTCCATCGTCGGAGGGCGCGTCAGCCAAGAAGAAGAATGCGACTGCTGCTTCTGCAGTAGCAACGGCAGCTCCAAGAAGAAAACGGCGACAAAGCGCGAGTCGCTGGGAGACACTCGCAAAAAGATCGAATTCTCGCCCAAAGTGAAGCAAAAGACCGAGAAGAAGGAAGAAAGAGACGAAGATGCGGAGATGGAAGATGCAAACGCGTCGACTGCGGGCGCTAAGCGGAAGGCATACGAGGAATTCTTGGGTACGAGCTCGGACGAGGACGAACCCAAGCAAAAGCCACAGAAAAAGGAGCTTAAGAAACGGACTGGGAAGATTATTGTCAAGGATGACGACGACTCGGACGAGGAGCCTGTGACACCAGTTTCTCGTCGTCGCAAGGGAAAAACAACCACTCGTAACGTTGTGAGCAGCGAGGAGGAATGGGAACAGGAGAGTGGCAAAGAAGGAGGCGATGACGAAGAGTCGGAGTTTAGTGGAGCTGAGGAAGAACCATCAGATGATGATGATGTCGATGATTTGGTAGATGAGGAGTCGGAGGAAGAGTTCCCACCACCCAAGAAAAGAAGGAAGAGCGCCCCTGCACCGAGCTCGAAAAAGGTGACGGCAAAGTCTTTTTCGTCACCTCCTCCTACTACCAAGAAGAAGTGGAATGCCACTCCTCCATCAAGTAACAAGAAGTCCACACCACTGACTGATGGCCCTGATTTGCCCAGTTCCGTGACGGGTGCTGGCAATCACATTCACGATTCACTGCCTTGGCTTCACGAGAAACGGCGCGACATCAATGGCAATACGCCAGACTCTCCTGACTATGACCCACGCACTCTGAAGGTACCGCCGGAATTCCTGAAAAAGGAAACCCCTGCCATGGTGCAGTGGTGGGAAGTCAAAGCGCACAACATGGATACTGTGTTGTTCTTCAAGGTGGGCAAGTTTTACGAGCTGTTCCACATGGATGCAGATGTTGGTTTTAAGGAGCTCAACCTCATCTACATGAAAGGTGATAAAGCGCACTCTGGATTCCCAGAGATCGCTTACTCAAAAATGTCGGGCCAGTTAGTAGCCAAGGGCTATCGTGTCGCACGAGTTGAACAAACAGAAACCCCTGACATGCTGAAGGTGCGGAATAGCACTCTAGCGAAGAAGGCAAAGGTCGTTCGTCGTGAGGTGTGTTCTCTGCTGTCTATCGGTACCAACACTTCCAGTTTCTTGGATGCCCCCATTTCGTCTCAGGACCAGGTGTCGAAACACCTTCTTGCTCTTAAGGAAGCATTTGATCCTACGCAGAAAACTGTTCGCTTCGGTGTTTGCATGGTGGACTGCTCTACAGGCGTCTTCCAACTCTCCGAGTTTGATGACACCGAGCAACGGGACCGACTGAAAACGCTGTTTGCTCAATTTCACATTGTGGAAATCGTGACCGAGCGGTTTAACATCTCGGACGATACAAAGATGGTGCTCAAGCACGCAGCACCTGCTGCAATTCGCTCATCACTGCGAGTGGGCAAAGAATTCTGGGATGCATCGAAAACAATCGATGAAATCGAGCGCGCAGGGTATTTCAAGGAGCATGGATGGCCTGAAGACATACTTTCCTTTCTGGAAATGGACAAAATCGTGAAAACCGAGAGCCAACTCGCGATCAGTGCCCTGGGCGGTTGCATCTGGCACCTGCGACGCAGTATCATCGACCAGGAGTTGCTTTCATTGTGCAACTTCAAAAGGTATAAGCCTTCGGACGAGGAGGCACGAGAGGCGCGCGCAAATAAGGCAGCTTTGTCCGCTGCTAAGGCTGAGTTGAATCAGCAATATGTTGTACTAGACTCGCAAACTATCCAGAATCTGGAGGTGCTTTGCAACAGCTTTAACGGTTCGCGCTCGGGATCACTTATCGATATCATGGATAAGACTGTGACCAGCTTTGGCCGCCGCATGTTCCAGGAGTGGGTGCTTAAACCTTTGTGCAAGATTGGCGATATTCAAGAACGACTCGACGCCGTTGAAGAATTAGGCAACAGTGGCGACTTGATGATGGAGATCCGTGAGTTCCTTCGCAAGTTACCAGACTTGGAGCGGTTGTTGTCTCGAATTCACGCACTTGGATCTGCGTATCGTTCGAAGGAACATCCAGACAGCCGAGCGATCATGTACGAGTCCCAGATATACAACGTTCGCAAGATTAAAGACTTCCTCTCCGTGCTAAATGGATTTGATGCAGCTATGGAGCTCATTCTCGAGCTGGGGCCTCGCCTCTCGCAGTCCAAATCACCAATTCTTCAGTCGCTTCTCAAGCGATGTCCAATAGAGGAAGGTGTCCAACCAAACACTAAGCATGGGCATTTTCCTGATCTCACAGAGAAGCTTGAGTTCTTCAAGCGTAGCTTTGATCAAGCTTCAGCCAAGAAGAGCGGTGTGATTGTACCACAAGCTGGCGTAGATCCAGAGTTCGATACAGCTTGTGCTGAAATTGCTCAGGTTGAAGCTGAACTGGCGGATTATTTGAGTGAGCAGCGCACCGCCCTGCGGTGCCGACAAATTTCCTACTGGGGTAAGAAAAAGGAGGATCGTTACCAGTTGGAGGTTCCCGAAAGTGCCCTATCAAAACAACCGAAAGAGTACGAGCTGAAGTCTCGCAAAAAGGGATACAAGCGCTTCCACACACCAACGATTCGTGCCCTGCTGAAACGGTTGGCTGCTGCAGAGGATCAAAAGGGGGAAGCGCTTAAGGATCAGACGCGCCGCATTTTCCATAAGTTTGATGAGGACTACAAGTATTGGATGAAGGCGGTGCAATGTCTCGCCGTGCTAGATTGTCTAGTTAGTCTCGGATTGCTCAGCAGCCAGAGCGAAGGATACACAAAGCCCGAGGTGGTGGCGGCGAGTTCTGCTAATGGAGGAACCCCTTTCATCGATATCGAAGAGGGCATACACCCTTGCGTTGCTGCAACCTACTCCAGCGGCGACTTTATTCCGAACGATGCGTGTCTTGGCATCGAAGGAAAGGGTCAAATGGTCCTTCTCAGTGGACCGAATATGGGCGGCAAGTCGACTCTGCTACGTCAAACCTGCGTTCTGACCCTCATGGCGCAGATCGGCAGCTTCGTTCCCGCAACAAAGTGTCGTTTCAGTCCCGTCGACAGGATTTTCACGCGCATTGGTGCATCCGACCGCATCCTTGCTGGTCAAAGTACTCTGTACGTGGAGTTGGCTGAGACTGCAACGATCCTGAATCATGCGACCAGCCACTCGCTTGTCATTCTTGACGAGTTGGGACGTGGTACGTCTACGTTCGATGGCACTGCCATTGCGTACTCGGTCGTTGAGCACTTGCTGAGCGACATCCAGTGTCGGACGATGTTCGCAACGCACTACCACTCGCTGGTCGAAGAGTACGCAGACAACGACAAGGTGTCACTTGGTCACATGGGGTGTATCGTCGATCCAGAGAACGACCGCAAGGTCACGTTCCTATACAAGCTGGAGGATGGCATGTGCCCCAAAAGCTACGGTATCAACGTGGCTATGCTAGCCAAGCTCCCCGAAGAAGTGATCGAGTGTGCCGCGAAGAAGTCGGAGCAGTTTGAGCGTTCTTTACAAGCCAATTCTCACATGGAGTTAGAGAGTCTCCGCCTTGCACGAAAAGTGCAAGAAGCACTAGCACAAGGTGAAGCAGGCATTGACAAACTCAAACAGTTATGGGAGCAAGCTCGCAGTGCTATCCATACTTGAAGTGGTCGACTATAAAATGTAGCCATCACCGAATTTAAGGGGCCCGAAAATAACATCATACTGCAACCAAGTATTCTCAATGCATGACGAAGTCAAGTCGCTAGTGGCGCTGTCGGTGAAGACCGTGGCGCTTTTCACGCCCATAGAGGAAATACTTGCGTATGTAGAGTATTTGCCCAGTGCTATCCGTCATCAGCTCTTCCATGAGCTCTCTAATTTTCGTCTGCGTGAGATGGAGGTGGTGTGGGAGGCAGCAGCACAGGAAACACTGGAACCTTGCGATGGATTCGACCCTGAGGCTGGCGACAAGTTTCAATACGACCGAGAGACGCAGCGTGTGTGGGAGCTTCGGATGAATGCAGCAAGACTGGGCTATGCACCAATCCCAATCGAGAACACGGCGGCAGCACAGGGACGAAGACGAAATTATCGCCATGTGTTCTGGGAGCACCAATTCCGTACGCTACTCAAACTGCGGACGTCATTGGAGCTAGGACCTGTGGACGTGTTGGTGGAACATCAGAAGCTTTTTGAACATGTTGTGGAGGTGCTGAAGGTGCATGGCCGAGAGGTCTGCGAAGATAATTTGAAGCTGATCTTGGCGCTCCAGCGGCTACGAAGACTTGAGGTTCATCACCCAGAGCAGCAAAATACGTGCTGGGAGACTATGCAGCGTTTGATGCGAGATCATCCACATCTCACAGAGTTGGGATTCTTCCATGGCAAATTGAGTGATAACCAAATTGTTCAGATCCGCAATACGCTGGTAAAGCCAAGCCCGGCATTGGATAAGGGAGTTGATATCAGCAGGATCACAACACTAGAGCTAGTGTCTGTAAAAATTCGACCGGAAGGGTTCCGCCAATTGGTAGGACTGGTGACTGAGATGCAACAACTGAATCAGCTGAGGCTTAGCAGCACCATCACGGATTTTGATACACAGTTGCTCATCGACGCAGCATTTCGTGCCCCAAAGCTACAGCGGCTCTTCTTGGAGCATAATGACTTAGAAGATGATGCATTCATAGGACTCTCCAAGATGCGGAAGCCGCTGGCATTACGACATCTTCGCCTCACCGACAACGATGTGTCATCAACGACAGTGGGGTCGATCTGCAGCGCAAGTATGGATGGCGTGCTGAACCTGGAACGCCTTGAATTAACCCACAACGTACAGATTGGCGACCCTGGAATACATGCGCTGACACCAATGCTAGCTTCTCCAGGTGCTGGACCCGCTGCTGTGCTAACCCATCTTGATGTTCGTGGCTGTAATTTTGGTCTTGAAGGTGTCACGAACCTGCTGCTAGCGCTGGGTCATAACAAGACGGTCAAGCATTTGAATATTGCTCAAAACTTCTTTGATGTTGGTTTTGGCGATGTGCTTGCGGATTTCCTGTTTACCAACAACTCTGTCACACATCTACAAGCGAATGGTGTTGGGCTGGGGCTGGCAGGTGTATCTGCTCGACTATTGACAGCATTGGAGAGCAACACCACCCTCACATCTCTTTCGATGGGAGCGAATCGGTTGCGGAACGATGGTACAGCCGCAGTACTCCGCTCACTGGTAAAACGAGCTCAGGTGAAGTCATTCACACTAGTCGATTTGAGTGGAAACTTGCTTACCGTGAGCGGGCTTGCAATGATAGCAGACATTTTGGAAAACTCTGCCAGAGAAACACAATCGTGCAGTTCAAGGATACTATTGATGATGCGCTGTTCGATCGGAAGCGCCGTCGTACAAACAACTCTGACGCTCGATTGAGTCCGCGCAGTAAACCCATCGAAGAGCTGTGTTTGTTGAATAACGACTTCGTTGCAAACGACGAATGTGCGGGCGATAGTTCGAAGCTAATCAAGGCCATTAGATACCGTGTGGGTCATCTCAAGAGCAATGAATGGGCAGCACAACACCAAGTCTATGACGATGAAGTATAAGCAATAGAAAGCATGCACTGAAACTCATATACTTCAACAGTCACCACATTTGCATCTCGTAGTGATAAACCACAATGACTCCAATATTCAGAACGTACACCGAATACTACGTCAGAAAAACTGAAACGTGCTTAATCAGCACCAAAACTAAGGTCACACAGTTCAAGATGCTTGTTGCCTCCGGTATCCCCGCCTACCTCTCCGAGGCAAATGATTGCATGCTCATTCGAGTGCCGTAGCCACCTGCATATTTACGTTGACGCCACTCACGATCTTCCTTTCTTTCGATAAGCATACGCTGCTTTTCTTGTAGTTCAGTCAGATACGAATCCAAAGAGTCGAGTATGCACTGCAGCGGGTGTGGAGTTTCTTCAAGCTCTCCATCTGAGCTCATATTGTCAACATCCCTCATTGGCTCCTCGTCACTTTGGTCATCATCTTCATCCTCATATCCATCTTCTTCCTCTTCGTCGTCCTCGTCATTATTGATCACTGTCGCGTTCTTCTCGTTCAGACGGCGTTTTTTAGCTAAGTCAAAGCTTTTTCCGTACTGTTCATCTTTGCCACGCTTGGAAGGTTTCTTTGAGTTGCCAGAAGCATATTGTCCCGAAAGAGGATACTCATTATTCAAAGGTGAATTAACCTTTGCACGGTGATCACTATTCTTCGTGTTCGATACATTGCTCGAGCCCGACCCTGTAAAACAAATTGGCAAAACACCTATTAGGTACAGCAGAAAATTTAACAGTATCACCAGACATATCAACGCACATGCATTATCCGATGAGCCGACGGAATGATTATCAAGACCGTCATCGTCCAAGTCAGCATCAGCATCGGCTCCATCACCCCAGGCGCCTTCTTTTTCGTGCCACAGACAATGGAAATACACAAATAAGCACACACTGATGAAGGAGTAATTGCTCAAGTCAATATACCTGGACTGGACTGTTTTCCTGTAGTGCTCGAGCTGTGTTCATCCGCAGCATCATCATTGCCTGTCTGAGGCGTCTGAGCTGGGGACACAAGAAGAGGAGATCGTTCTTGTTCGTGATCGTTCCCATCCATGGTAGTATCCTCGTTGCCTGTTCGAGGTGTCTGAACTGGAAATTGTTCATGGCTGTTATTGCCCCCACATACGTCAGCTTCTTCATTATTTGTCTGGGAACTCTCCAGTGCTGGCGATTCAATCAGGGACTGATCATGTTCCCGTTCGTATCCATTGGCAACAACTTCGCCAGAGCTGCGCGAAATGCTTGCATTTTTCTCGGCGGCAGTATTAGCAGTGACCGGAACCTTACTTGCTGGAGCATGGTTTCTTTTGTTTCTTGGTCAGTTGATTCAACGGATGAATTTATACCTGGCACGGCCAAGATGAGATTCTCGAATCCGTCTAACGTGCCGAAGCCTGCATTGACAATGTGAGCACGGAATAATCAGTTTATACGTCGGAAATGTGTTGTCATCTGAATATCGTACGCTGCTCAAACCGGGTTAGAATGAATTGACCATCTGCGAAAAGGTCTTGAAATGTGACACCTGAAATTGAAAACGGTTTGATTAGTCAAATAGGTCAAACGTAGGTTCATCTCATTCCATACCCGGTGTCAATCCTGCAATCTTGTAGTAGAAATCAACCAATTTGTTGGATCGATACAGATCAATCGAGTGCTGCATGCATCGAAGCACATTGTGTACGACCTTCTCCGTCCACCGGCATCGTGCTGCAATATCCCGGACAAACACCGAATAATCATTTTCAGGTAACGTACTGGCTGGTATTCTTGCAGGTGATTTCCGCGCCACAGCGACCTCTCCACTGCTATGAGACTCTCTGTCAATCGTCACACTTGTTGCGAGTGGCGCAGTACCTTGCGTTGATGGGCCCTTTGTCTTTTTGCTTGAGCTCACCATCTTACGACTTGCAGACCGAAGATTACGTGGTGCCCAAATGCTTTTGCTACGTCGTTTTTTATTGCTCTCAGAATAAAGCTTGAGACCTGTTCACAATCCACCCAAACTAGTTGTAAGCGCGAAATCAAGTTATTATAATAGCGCAAGGCGTACTTCGTGATTTAAGCGCGAGATATCCAAGAGCGTAAGGGTCGTTGTTGTCCTTCCAGTCTTGCTCCAAAGACATTTACATCATGGAGTTAGAAACAACTTACTGATAAAACGCTTCGCATTCGATGATATCAAGGACTCACCTGCGCTAAAAATCTTGTACGCTTCCGAAGTGGGATCAAAAATCGAGTCCGGCAAATCTGTGAATACGCATACAAGTAAAATCACATCATAAATTTCACAACCCAATAACTTCCGTGCTTACTGGGTGCGCGAGTCATTGACGACTTTTGTAAGAATTTGGATTGCATGTCAGCGAGCTTATTCACACAGGATCCATCCGTTCGGTCTGATTGGTATGTAATATCATGGTGAGTAAGATAACAGGAATTAGGCACAACTTGTGCTCACAACAACAAACACTTACGCAACGCTTCGGCGACATGGTCCACGAGGTCTGAGCTTCCAGTCGTTTGAATCTGAATGGTTATTCTGACAAGATAGTCAACGAGAGTCTCCATCTGTTCATATGACCACAACTTAGGAGTTTTGCTGAGCACTGGTGCTTTTTCTGCTCGCCGGACAGGTGGTACATCGGTGAAAATCTCTTTGAGGAGATCGAGACGCGTTACTTCCACTTTTGATCGCTCTTCACAATACAGCATACACCATTTAGTACGTCACAACTGAAGTCTGTACAATCACACTCACGACGAGGACGACGCTTCTCCTTCATGTACACATCACGAAGGGCATAGAACTTGCTTTTGGCTTCCGCAATTGATTTGCCTGCAATCACAACGAAAAGTACTAAGAATCCTAGGGTACACCCGTAGTGCTGAAACTTTGACGCTTACCCCACACGTGAATCTTCTTGAAATATTTTTCTTGGCTCTTTGTAAGCTCTGTGCGATATTTCTTGGCCTTCTTGAGGAAGCGACTGAGCTCATCTGGCAGCCAAACCCCACCAGCTTTGTTCTCTGGCAGCAACCGGATCGATTCGTAGATATGCTCGTAGACGTACACTTCTTGTCCGTTCGTCACAACAATAACTATCCACACAACGTCAAATATCAATCAAGTCAGACAGCAATGTCACCTTGCCGCAACAGCGAGCGTCAGTACCGTCCGTTCGAAAGTTCTTGGTACTGAGTCGGAGCCCAAACTGCTCCATCAACGACCGCACCATCTCTACAATCTCTTCTGATGCTTTTCTGCCCATTTACAAGACAAAAGACCCAAAACCATTGCAAAATCAGCTCCAAGCGCTTCGATATCGTGGATCTAGAGCACGGTCTCCTTTCTGCTCGAATATTTGACACGATACTCTCGTACCTGGCAGCTCTGCACGCACTACATCAGCGAACTGATCGACGGGCGCATAGACGTAATACAGTAGATGCTTGCGGAACAGCGCCAATAGCGCTAGGACGTCTGTATCGTCCCAACCTCGTAGCCGCACGAGCATCTTCAGTCAATCTTGTTCCCGTTGTGTGTCAAATGCAGTTATGGAACCTATCCCTAACAATCACTCCTTTTGTGAAATAGTCCAGAATTATGGAACCTATCCCTAACAATCACTCCTTTTGTGAAATAGTCCAGAAAAGTCTGGACTATTATAAACCCAAATGTATGAGGGGGTCACAGTTGTGAATTGGACCAGAGGCATCTACCATGTCGGACGTTGAGGAGGAACCGAGCAACCAGCGCGCGCTGTTGATCCCCGTCAAGAACTCGGAACAGGCTGTGGAGGTGTTTGTGGACGAGCTACCGGATGACGTCAACGACATCATCGACATCCTCCGCGCTGAGGTGGCGCCTCTCGACGTTTGGCTCCAATTCGCTGTATGGAAATCCTCGCCATTTTGTGCCTATTAGAAGCGATCAACTGATGTTATTTGTATCTGCATCAGGTGGAGTACTATAATCAAGGCCATGTTGCCCAATTCCAAGAAATCCTGGCTGTGGCTTCGGAACCAGGCATTGAGGAGATCTACAAGGACAATGTGTCGCGGATGTGTCGCATCAAGTTCTTTATTGCGCTGGCCAGTCACGCTGTGAACGCCATGTGGAACGAGGAGGACGAGAAGAAGCGCGAGGCGATTTCGCAACGTGCTGTGGGCTTCTTCCAACGTGCTGATCGCCTTGATCATCAGCATCCCATGACGCTCGTGGGTAAAGCTCTGATGTTTATGGCCAAGAACGAGGACGACCGTGCCGATCGGTTCATTAAAAGTGTACTCATCTCCAACAAGACCAATTTACCGGCCATTTTGGGCAAGGCGTTGCTGCTTTATCGCAAGAAACAATACAAGGATGCCAAGAAACTCTATCTGGAGGCGATCAAGCTGCACCCACGAAGCCCACAAGCTGCCAATATGCGCATGTGCTTCGCCTACTGCTGCTATCATTTGGGAGCAGTGGCGAAAGCTCGTGCAGTTATGAAGTACACACAATCGCTTGATGAGACCAATGTTGACGCGGTGATTGCGAACGCGTTGTGGCAGCTTGCAAGTCAAAGTCGCGAGGAGCGTGCGGTTAGCATCCGTGATGAAAGCTCGCGTTTTATGATGATGATTCACCACGCTCATGCGATCGATAAAACGAACCCCACAGTGCTGAACCACCTGGCTAACCATTATTTCTCGCAGTGGATCCCCATTCCTTGTACAGTGAGTGTGGTGCGTGGATCTGCAGTTGTGGCCACATCGAAGGACATTTCCAGCGAGGTCTCTCCAGGCCAGATTATTTGTATTGGTGACAAGTACGTTGCATACATTAGCCGCGACGAAGACGCCGTGTCGTCGTCTGGACTGAAGCTTGATGGACCATATCGTGATGAGTCCGCGACAGCCACGAACATCGCACGAAAGGATTATGATAAGATGTTCACACTTGCAGGAAACGCTTTCCACAGCACCAAAATCCCTGAGATCCGCTCAGAAAGTTGCTATCTCATGGGCCGTGGTTGCCATGCACAAGGCAAATACAAGGACGCTTACAGCTACTACTTCAACGCCGGACGCCTCTGGCCCAAATTCGTCCTCCCGTGGTTTGGATTAGCTCAGATGTACTATGAGCGAAAAGAGTTTACGAAGGCTGCGTCTTACTTGGAAAAAGCCAACAAGGCGTACCCGGAAAACGTGGAGATTTTGTCTCTTCTCGGTGATGTCTACGGAAAGCTTGGCAAAAAGGACGAGGCTGTCGTGCTGCTCCGCCGTGTCGTTGAGCTGGAACCAGGCAACGTGGAGGCACTGATCGGGACTGCTGAGCTACTTCATTCTTCTCCGGAGCGGAAAGACCAGATTATTGCTATTTCTTCGTATATTGCGGCTGAGAAAGTTATGAATAATGCCTCAGAACGCGTACCCATGGAAGTTTACGTCAACCTTGGTGTACTTCAGCAACGTGTAGGCAAGACGGTGGATGCCATCACATGTTTTAAGAAGGCACTCAAACAGCTGGGTGATGATAGCAGTGCTGATGAAGAAAGCAAGTCAGAGGAGGCCGACGCTCTAGTCGAGGAAGCCGCAACCCCCAAGCCGTCAGAAGCAAATGTCACAATTCTGTATAACATGGGTCGGGTGTACGAGGAAATGGGCGATCGTGACCGCGCCAAGAAGCTCTATGATGCAATTCTAGAAGTTTTCCCCAGATATACTGATTGTTTGCTGCGCCTGGGCTGCATGTTACGCGATCGTGGCCAAGATGCAGATGCGATCAAGATGTTTGACAAGGTGCTGGAGGTAGACCCAACTTGTGCCGAGGCTTGCTTGCTGCAGGGCAACATTCACTTGAAGAAGCGCGAATGGGTATTTGCTCAAAAGAAGTACGAAAAGGTGATGGGAATGCCTGGTCTGAAAAACGATCCGTACGCGTTCTTGTCCATGGGCAATATTTTTATGAGCAACCTGGGTGAGAAGAATCGATACACCAAGAACATGTCGTTGAGCGAGGTGTACTACAAGAAGACACTGGCGTCGCATCCGCATAACATCTACGCAGCCAACGGATTGGGTATTATGATTGCTGAAAAGGGCAACTTCGAGCTTGCGAAGCAGATATTCTCTCAGGTGCGCGAGGCCAGTCCAGACATGCCGGATGCCTGGATCAACCTTGCCCACATTTTCGTTGCCGAAGAGCGTTACCAAGAAGCTATCCAGCTGTACACTGTGTGCCTTACAAAATGCTATCAGGGACAGGACCTTGAGGTACTTCTGTACCTTGCAAAGGCCTACTACGAATCGAAGGATTTCCCGAGCTGCATTGCTACACTGTCTCGTGGATTGCACATGTACCCGAACGACCTGAGGCTCTGGTACAACTCAGGACTTGCACAAGAAGACTATGCTGTAACAACACTAGGACAGGAGACAACTACTGCGCGATCAGGGAGTGGCAACGCAGTACCCCAACACCGTACCATGGCTGATGTGCAGCGCGCTATCTTGGACTTGAAACGCGCACAGCGTATTTTCCGATTCCTCCTTCAGCAGGCTGAAACAACTAACAATTCCAGCTCGAGTGAAAAGAAGAAACACCACAACAGTTTACCCTTCGACAAGGAGAAGGTGTCAGATCACGAAAAGTTCTGTGGTGACACACTTACAAAAGCCAGCTATCACTTGGAATTTGAGCGGCAGAAGGAGGAGAAGCGTCGGTTGGAGATTGAGGCACAACGCAAGCTGCTGCGCGAGTATGAGGAGCGTGTGGCGCGTGAGCAGGAAGAGGAGCGAGTAAAGGAGGAAGACCTACGCAAGCGTCACGAAGATATTCGCCTCAAACAGGATGAGCGCTTAAAGAAATTGCACGAAGGCTGGAGTGTGCGCGAGCGTGAGGAAGAAGAGAAGAAGGTGGTCAAGAAGAAAGGAGGCAAGAAGCGCAAGAAAACGGATGACGAGGACGGCGGTTTCATTGATGATGGCGAGGACGAGCAGGATGAAGATGGCGACAACAGCATGTCGATCGAGGACATGAAAACCGCAACGCGACCATGAAGAAACTGGTGGAGAAGCGCAACAAGCGCGCGCGTACGGACTCTGGATCGGAAAACGAGAAGGACGACCCGACTGGTCTTTTCGGCTCCGACTCGAGCGACGATGAACAGGAGGCACCCAAGGCAAATGAAGCAGAAAAGGATGACGGTAAGACTACTGCTGAAGATGACGCAGCAGCTGAAAGTCGCGAAGCAGAAAAGAACGAGCTCTTTGGTTCTTCCTCTGATGAGGAGTAGGTGGCAGCATAAATCCCAGGTCAAGGATGGCTCATGCTATCACGACTACTTGTTTTCTTTAAACGGTTTCTGCTTGATGGATGATTGTTGTTGAAAGGGAATTGCTGTCACACAACGTATGCATGCACCTGAAGGGAGAGATGCGCGCCATTTCGCAGTCGAAAATTCATCCAAAGTCAAAGTCAAGTTCAAAAAGGCAACTTTGACATTCGGAAACGGGTTGGCGCCAAAAATCACCTGTTGAATCTGATCAGTATGGCTCGCCATGATTCGTTAATATTGAATTTAGAAGCGTTGATTGGCCAAAAGCAGACGCCGAGACGATGACCAAACCTCCGGCAGAATCGGCTGGCTAACGAGGGCGGCGAGGCAAAAAAGCGCGGGAGTCCACACCGAGTTTGCTGCTTGGCGCGCTTTTGCCGGACGCTCTTTTGCTGGTCATTTTGGAATTGGCGCTCGACCTAAGAAGCGACTTCTCCTGCTCCCACCAGTTCAACTGATACTCCATCAACAATGGTCGCCGCCTCGTCGGAACACAACAAGTCTTCGGAGCAGCCAGAGCAGGAGCTGAGCCCACAGTTCGTGGAGGGCTTCGCTAAGGGCGTGAACGTCAAGGACGAGGAACAACAGCCCAAGCTCGAGATGTCCGAGTTCAAGCGCAAGGAGTTGAGCGGCGAGATCCCGCCCGAGCCGTTCCTGGTCGAGAACCCCAACCGCTTCGTGCTCTTCCCCATCCAGGAGCACGACGTGTGGCAAATGTACAAGAAGGCGGAAGCTTCGTTTTGGACTGCTGAGGAACTCGACCTGGTGCACGACCTTAAGGACTGGGGGAACCTCACGGACAATGAGCGTCACTTCATCAAGCACGTGCTCGCTTTCTTTGCTGCCAGTGACGGCATTGTAAACGAGAACTTGGCAATGAACTTCAGTAACGAAGTGCAGGTTCCTGAGGCTCGTTGCTTCTACGGCTTTCAGATCGCCATAGAGAACATCCACTCGGAGGTCTACTCGCTGCTTATTGACACGTACATCAAGGACGCAGTTGAGAAGGATCATCTGCTGCGTGCTATTGATACGATCCCTTGTGTGAAGAAGAAAGCTCACTGGGCCCTTAAATGGTGCGACCCTCGGGTGTCTTCGTACCCCGAGCGTCTGCTCGCTTTCGCTGCTGTGGAGGGCATTTTCTTCTCAGGTTCCTTCTGCTCCATCTTCTGGCTCAAGAAACGAGGCCTCATGCCTGGTCTCAGCTTCTCGAACGAACTCATCAGTCGTGACGAAGGCATGCACACGGACTTTGCCTGCCTCATGTACTCGAAACTGGTCAACAAGCTGCCGGAGAGCCGCGTGCACGAAATTGTGCGCGATGCTGTGGTGATCGAGCGCGAATTTGTGCGTGACTCCCTTCCTGTGGAGCTGATTGGAATGAACTCGGGGCTCATGTGCCAGTACATTGAGTTTGTGGCCGACCGTCTGTTGTACTCGCTGGGTGTGTCCAAAATCTACAACGTGAAGAACCCGTTCGACTGGATGGACATGATTTCGCTGCAGGGCAAGACCAACTTTTTTGAGAAGCGTGTGGGCGAGTACTCCAAGGCTGGTGTCGGTGTCGCGGCTGAGGAACAGGTGTTCACTCTGGATGCCGACTTCTAAGTCGTGTCTGCACGTTGAAGAAGGTTTTGACTTCTTTCGTTGCCTGCAGTATACCATGCAGCTCCTCACGTCGCGTGGGTAAAATCCTCAGGTCGCAGCGGCAGTGTATATAGCCAGCTTCGTTGCATATTTAAAAAATTACGCGTGACGTTCAACTCGTTCTTGTGTCTTCCTTTTCGATGTGAAAAGCAAATTTGCTAAGATATGGCAAAGAACGTGAACACGTCATTGCATCATTTTTGCAAAGTATTAGGGCATACATGTTGAACATCTTATTTGTGCTGTGACGAACTCTGGATTACAAGAATTTGTATTAAGCCTAACTTCAACAAGGCTCTACTTCAACAGATGAATCCGTTTGCCTTGGATTTCGACTAATGCTTTGCTTCAGTCTACTGATTCTGTACACACCTTACCAATGATTCTGCTGTGGAGACAAGATCTGAAAAAAGACGTAGTTGTGTAGAAGTGCAATGTATATTATATTTTGCTGTGCTTGCACATGCACAACGGCGGCTCTACTTGGTGCTGCGAGATCATGTTGGACTTCTCTAAGTTGTTGCTTTACTTATTTGGAGGAATTAGATGCCACATGCACCGAGCTCATAAAATCCATGTTCAGCCCCTCATCGTCATCTTCATTAGGCCGTCGATGTCGATCATACTGCTCTCACGCGGCTGAACTGATGATCGTTCGCTGTAGGCCCCAATAGAGCTCCGTGTGAACTTGAAAGGTTTCTTCTCCGCCGTCTCCGTTCGACTGGTGGGGGTATCATCTCTTGCTGGAGGTTCGCATGCAGGCTGATCCTCGTTCTTTCGGCCTTCGGACGCGCTGGAAGAAGTCGAAGACGCCACGAACGAGGTGAATCCTTCATCGTCTTCACCTTCGATATCGTTTTCGAAGTCCTCCTCTTTCATGCGATTAGCTTCAACTGGTGCTGGCACCGGCATGACAAACTCGTCAACCGAAGGAGGTGACGGTGGGTCGCTTGAACTGAGAGATGAATCGCCATCGCTGTAACGCAGTTGAGGCTTCGCGTCTTCCGCAACAGTAAGCTCCTTGGGCTGAGGACGTGGTGGGCTACGACGCTGGCGTCTGTTATCCATTTGCTTTGTCGGACTAGCAATAGGAGGTGTATACCTGGGGACGTTACTTCCAACAAATCGACCCTCTTGATCAACGGACATCGCGTTTGACACCGGGTGATAATTGGTGAAGTCCTTGACGTCCAGAGTATCTCGAATGCCATTCGTGGGCGAACCATCAGAAGCAACACTGGCTATGGCATCAGCACCCCCCGCCATACCCGTCGTGAGCCAGTCACGAACACCAGTGAAAGGGAAACCACTGCACGTGGGGCACTTAGGCGTAGTAGTGAAGGTGTGCGAGGCCAGCAAAGCGACAAAGTTGCGCAACGCTTTTTTGCGGTAGTTGATGACGACGGGAGTGACGCTCGTGAAGACGTGCTTGCGCGGGAACTCGAAGAGCTTGAGCACCTTCTCGTAGTTGCGGCATCCAGGACATTTCTTGTCCGTCTTGGCGAAGAATTCGATGAGCTCGTTGCGCAGCGTGAGGAACTCAGAGAAGCGGCGCGGGACTTCCCATACCTGACCAGAGCGGATATTGGTGACACGCACGTGGTAGCGCACTTTGCCACCGTCGGTCGAGTCCACAGTGGGGATCTGTACACGCACGAGGCACTTTTCGTCCACACGGCCTTGGTCGCCGTTGCGCGAGTAAGCGTAGCGGAGTGTCGGGTTCATCGGATCTTCTGTTGTGAGGCTTGGACAGTGCGTCCTTGCAGGCTGGAATGTGAATGGAGCATGATATCCGCATCGTGATGCCAGCGACGACCAGACGCTAGGACTCCTGTAGGAGGAGCTCCTCGAGTAAGACTGCTAGGTTTCAGCAGCCGGTTCTCTTTTCAGCCAATCACCTGGGGCCATCAACGGCATCTTGGTCCCACCCTTTGACCTTTGCTTCAGAGAGTCAGCAATTACTTGAGTTTTGTATGCCCCGAATTAGACAAAGCCAGTTCATTTCGCAGATTCTGTGGCTGGACTCGAGTGTCGCCAGCGTTACGCAAAAATTGCCCAGGAGGAGATAGTCTGTGTTTCCTCAAAGAGCCCGCCACAGCAGCAAGATTTCTTAGCCGAGCATGATACTTTCATGGTATCAAGCGCAGTGGTTTCGTCGATCATGCGTCAGTGTGGACAACGTTGTAGCTTCCTGACCTCGAAAATGGAGCGATTAACCACCGTCGTCGGTTGGAGTTTCTTTCTATTGGCGTGGCTGCAGCTGGAACTGCGGCAGCCGATGAGCCTCGTCGATCGTGTTCGTAAAGCAACGCAGATGGCCTGGAAACCAGAGGCTGTCGCTGCTTGTTTCTACTTCATGTCCACGGTTGTGCTGCTGCACTTGTATTACGGCGAGCACCGCTCCGCTGCAGACTTCATTGCAGTATCCAGCGCAATCAGAAGCAGCTCATCTGGGATCCGATGTGTTCTGGTTCATGACAATCAACCATGGTTCTGGATGGTATTCATGATGAAAATCGTGGTGAGACCGAGTGTAGGTACACAGTAGATTCGGGACCGGATATGTAAAATCTATCCTATGTTGGATTCCAGAGAGGACCCAAATTATTATACTACGTAGTAGTAATAATTATGCATGTATTACCAGTGCTTCATATTGGCGCTTCTACGGCCGAAAAATTAGAGTGCTCTCTGTCCTTCCGAAGCTCTGTAACGTGTTATGCGCTTCAAAGTCTGACTGTACCGCCGGGTATCGACCTGCCATTGTTTCGGCGAAAATAACAAAAATGGAGACAGGTGAAACCACATGCAAAACTACCATACCACTGCTTTTTAGGTGCAGTAGAATCTCCATGCGGTGCACTTCAAAGGTTGTGCAGTCGCACACTTAACATCATTGGCAATTACTACTCGCAGCATTAGAGCACGGGAATACACCCCCAGACTGGTTTGTCGTGCCTTGTTAGTGGATAATGGTTCTAAATCGCATGATCTGCTCATATACTGCAAGATATTCATCCACCAGATAGCCCTCAGTTGTATCATCAAACAATTATGTCTACGGTTTACGGCTATCCATGTCCTGAGTTGGTTCTTGCCCTGCATCCATCGTTTCGTCTGTTTCAGCCCAGACTGCATGTCAACCACAACACACATTAGACACCGTAACGCACCACATTACCAAATACAAGAATCACATACCTGGTTTATTGGATCCGAGTTTCGGTCGATCAGGCTTCGCAATTGCGACGCGCAGCGTTCTCCCAAAGAGCTCAGAGTCTGACACACACAGCATTAACAGCAATATCTCCACGCCAACAGTAGCAATAGCCTACCATCCATATTGTCAATAGCTGCTCTGGCGTCTGCCTCGTCGTCAAATTCCACAAACCCGAAGCCTTTTCCTCGTTCTACTCCAATTAAGTGCGCACCCGTCAGTTCCAACTTGAGACGACATTACAAGCAATACACGTACGCGACTTGTAGTCCAGAGGAATCTGCACACTCTTAATAGGACCGAAAGGCACAAAGGCCGTGTACAATCCCTGCTCTGTCACCTGATTGTCCAGGCCACCCACGTACAGCGCGCGCTTATCTGCCTTGTTCACTGCCATTTCAATGTCGATTGAGTGCGAACTTAAGAATTTTGCTTAAGTTCGAGCTGATCTTTTCAAACGAAACGCCCCACGAAGGTTTAGAACCGAAAAGGAGCGAAGCAGAGCAAGAGCGACTTGTTTTCAAGCGCATCTTACCATGAGTACGGCCACCGACGAGCTATTTAACCAAGGTACGTAAAGTACAGAGAGACTTCAGGCTGTATATGGGCAAATACGACCTCGTAATGCGCTGTCGTTGTGGAGAACTTGCCACTAAAATACCATGTTTTTAACTGATTATTTGCTTATTTAGGTTGGGGCGACGTGCTCAGCAACATCTCGCCGTATGCGTGGGGTAGTATGGGTGTGGCTTTCGGTCTGACGCTCTCTATCGTCGGCGCTGCTTGGTCCGTTCTGAAGCAGTCTAGACACTGTCGTGAGGAGCTCATTTGCAACGTGCTTGTTTATTGACAGGGGCATCTTCATCACAGGGTCAAGTCTACTGGGAGCAGCTGTGAAGGCTCCGCGTGTGCGATCCAAGAACCTTGTGAGCATCATTTTCTGTGAAGCTACTGCTATCTATGGCGTCATTATTGCAATCATTTTGCAGAGCAAGGTGCGACAGTCAAGTCTTACCTTTTGGACAAAGTATTTACTCATTTATCTGGGTAGATGAACCAACCTGGACTCCGTAACGAGGGAGACGAACCGATCAACGAGCAGGCGCTGTACTTTGCAGGATATGCAGTGTTCGGCTCGGGTATCGCTGTGGGCTTGACGAACCTTGCCAGCGGGTATAACAACGGACGATGTAGTGGGAAGATTATACTTGCTAACTTGTGCTTTTATGTATTGTTGGTACAGAGTATCCGTTGGTATTGCTGGCAGCAGCTGTGTGCTTGCTGATGCTCAGAACGCTGCACTCTATGTGACGATTTTAATTGTTGAGATTTTCGCTAGTGCACTGGGCATCTTTGGTGTCATTGTTGGCATTATTCTGTCCAACAACGCAGAGTTCCCGAAGTAAACACTGGCGGTGATGAACGCACTAAGCCGCATGTGCCCGCTCAAATTCACCATTTAAGCACATCAATGCATTTCTTTCTTCTTATGAGTTCGTAAAATCTCATGGGATGCGAGTTATTTCCACATTGCGCGATCACTATCGACATCTACAGGCGTATACCATTCGGGAAGTGGGCGATCCGGGTTGTATCTGTATCGTAAACCAAACAACAAGATTGGCACTTTTTAGTAACAGTAAAAGTGTGATAATGGACTCCAATCCAAGTACGTACCGGTAGTTGAGGAAGAGCTCTTCTTCATTCGTGATGTCCGCCGTCGCAATAAACGCAAGACCCTGATGCGACATAGAAATTAGTCAATTCGTATGATAGGATTTGAGTAGTCATAATTATGTCGACTGGAAGCGTACATGCACGATAGATCGCTTGCCAAACATCGAGAGACGTGAGGGCTCTTGCACAAAGCTATTCGGAATAAGCTCGTCGAACTCCTTGGTCGTAAAAGGCTCTGCACAAAGGCAAAAGCGCATAAAGCAAGTTTCGTTACGAACAATTAATTGCACAGTGGAGCTCTAATTCACGGACAAACCTTCTTGAGGAAACTCAAAACCGAAACCAATGACGTTAGGCGGCGTTCCGTTGGGTGGGTGGTTGATCTTGTGTGCGACAGCAAGTGGGTTTCGAGGCTTCGAAGCTAGTTCAGCATACAACATTCTTTAGACGGAACGAACGAATTTTTGGCATGTATGAGCCAAAATGCATATAACACTCGTACACTCATTTTTTGCATCAATGATCACACTGTCGAAGCGAGCTCGGGCGTAGGGGTTGTTTGACAACTCACTCAAGTAGTGTTTCTGATATAGTAGGCAAAATGTCAGCATCATAAGAGAGTAATGTAACAGTGATATATCACAATATCAATGAAATTATTACCTTCTTGTAATGCTCTGGCAAGTAGACAATGCCCGGATAAAGTGCCTGTTTGAGTTGCTAGTTAGAGAGAATTCCGCACTAAGGGAACGCAAATCGAAGGAAGCACATACCACCAGGGACCCAATCGGAGCAGATCCACGTAGCTTCACACCTTCACCAGCGTCAGGAACACTTGACTCCTCCACATTCAACGTAAACCCAAAGAGGTTTTGGAAATTGTCACTGATTCCAAGCTGCGCGATACCAAGCACATTCATCAGAACACATCACTACAACAGCACCTACTCGACAGTTATCCGACCTTTTGTGCCACTTCAGTGTTGCGCTCGAATCCAGATAGAGACATCTTAGTGGCGCTCTGGTCCGAGTCCTTGGGCATCTTCAACACGGCTTCAAAGCAGCTTTGGACCTACTCGAAACCAATGTCTCAGCTGAAATGCTCGAGCAATTTCAATTACTACTCGGACCTGTTTAGCGACTTGATCCTGAACATATTGCTTCTGCTGGTCAAATTTCTGGGTGCCAACGATCTCCACGGCCTGGTCAAACAGCTCTTCATGTTCTCTACAGCATCGACCGCCCCATACACCGCCGTTAATACGCCATTCTCAGTCGCATTAATGAATTTCGTACTTGGTGGCGTTCAGCGGGTCCAGCTTCAAGCTTCGGAAGCAGCTCAGCACAGCTGCGACGCCCACGTCGGCCTCTTCCTACTCCAAACAGCCCCGCTATCAATACACTAATGACAGTATCACACTTTATCAGATAATACGCACCTGGAAGCGCCGAGCGGGCGTAGTACCCGCGATCCGGAGCTGCAGTCGACGCCACACGCTCGTCATGACCACTTTGTCACTGAAAACCTCAAAAGACTGACATTTCAGTGCCTCTCTTTAGTGACTCTAGATTTGCGGCTAAGAGAGCGACTGCGATGGCGAGCAGCGAGACACCCAAGCCCGCGGCCGAGCCGCCGCATCCATGGGGCCCACACATGCGCATTGGCAAGGTCTTCCTCAAGGGCAACGACCGCACCAAGTGTGTCCCGTTCTAAATGTCCCTATTTGCTTACCATCTAACTTTGAACGTTGTACAGACCTCAAGTGTTCGAGAATGAGCTCCAGGTAGGGCGAATGCGTCCAGTGTAGCACTATTGTGGCGTGTTTATCTGACTGGAATCTGTAGGAGGTCTACCAGGCCGAGCGTATTGGACTATTAGTGCACAAGTTGGAAGAGGCCACGGAGGAACTCAAGGCTCTGGACATCTTCGAGTCGATCAACATTGAGCTGGACAAAGGTGTGGATGCTATTGGAGATTGGCTGTAGAAGGGATTGGATACTGACGATCGGATGAATTGGTTTGGATCTAGCGAGCTCTGGTCAACGTGATGAGACGGACGTGACGATCACCGTGAAGGAGAAGGGCTGGCGATCGCTGCACGTGGGTGCAACCACAGACGGCAATGACGAAGCAGGAGTATGATGTGAAGTGTGCTTGAAATGGATGTAGTGGAGTGCGCTGGACTGATGGTTACGTGATTCATACTGTGTTATAGGAATCCTCGCTTACGTTGTCAAATGCACTTGGTGAAGCGGAGAAGATTACGTTGAGCGCTACTTATGCGCGTTCGGGTAGTAACACGCAGCGTGCTACGTTTAAGAAGCCGCGATTTTTGGGATTACCTCTGTATTTGAGTGCTGTCGGTACCAACGAACTCCACGTACGTTGTCGTGAGGGAATTTGTTCTTAATATCGACTGACAGGCTCATGGCTGTTTCAGAACCAAGAGTGGTTGAGCTCGTACAATGAGAAGATTCGCGCCGGTAGTATTTCCATCAGCGACTACGAAGGTGTACATGACCTGTCGCTGAATGTTGGTTGGCGTGACTTACTTCCGCGTCGTGACTCGAAAATCCCGACGGCGTATCGTGCGTCGCCCAGTATTCTGGCGGAGGCAATGCCGTCCACCAAAACCAGTGTGAAATATGTTTTCACAGATGACAACCGGAACAATATTGTGTATCCGACTGCTGGAGGGCTTTTCAAATACTCGTAAGTATCCCTCTCATGCTTATATCTGAATTTATATTGATCTCACCGTGTGGTAATTGGTTAGGACGGAAATTGCCGGTCTTGTGGGCGATGTGAAGTTCGTCAAGGCGGAGGTGGAAGGTCAGAAGCACGTCGCGGTTGGCCCCGTTGTCTTTGGATTCCCAATTCTAAACTTCAGCTTTCGTACCACATGGGAACTGTGAAGTCGTACGGCAGTGAGCAGCACCGACCAGCTCGCATTAGCGATCGCTTCTTCTTGGGTGGGCCCATGAGCGTACGTGGCTTCAACCACAAAGGTATCGGTCCCCGCGCGTCCCCTCTTGATGGTGGAGTTGCCCAAGGAGATGCGCTCGGTGGTGACGTGAGCTACAACGGAACGGCAAGCGTGGGCTTTCCCGTTCCGCTGCCGCTATTTGCTGTAAGTATCATTTCGTTCCGATGCATCCAAGGTTTTGCATCATATTAATACTTGTTTAATAGGCGCTGGGTCTTCGCGGACAGTTCTTTGCCAACGCCGGAAACCTGACGACGTGGGATCGCCTACTGGACGAAAAGAAGTGGATGAAGAACCTCGCAGATGACACCCGCGTTGCCGTCGGCTTGGGCCTAGTATGGGGAACCCGAATCGGCCGCCTCGAAGCCAATTATTCGTGGATTCTCAAGGCGCATGACCACGTACGGATGCATCGTATACATTTTTGTTAGTTCATTTACTAACTTGTACTTTTGCTCTACAGGACAATATCAAGCGTGCTCAACTTGGTCTCGGAATGACTTTTTGCTAGATGCATCGCTCGAGTGTTAAGTGGATCAAATACATACTCATGGGATTAGGTCTGTACGCTACATCCCCTCTCATTTTCGTTAGACCTACGAATTAGCCGCAAAATTAGCTCAGTCCTTATTCCTACCCTGTTTAACGTGCGATCAGAAGTGAGATCTGCCACAAGGGAAGAAGAAGCGCCCTCCATCGTCGACGTCATGTACTCGAGCAACGCTGCGCACATCTACAACCCGCAGTCGGACCCGCTGGAGCGCGGTCCACCTAAGCGTGTGCTGCGCGAGGAGCAGCACATCGGCGAGATGGTGGCCGCCTCCAAGAAGCGCGTGACGTGGCGCTTTACACTGGGCGAGTCGGACCGGACGCACGAAGTGGTGCTGATCCACTCTATTATGAGCTACAAGAAGGTGCGGAGGTGTAGAAACTTGGTACAATCTGTGGCTGAAGAGGCTGGCTCATGAATGGAGGGTGAACGTGTAGGTGGTGCAGTACGACGGGCGACAAATGCATTTCTCGGCGACGGTGCGAGCACTGCTCAAGTTGAAGTGGCTGGAAGATGTGTAGGTGAGCTAACGGGTTGTGGCGTTGTGGTGCAGGCGACGATGGGGGACTGGAACTTCACCATGATCCTTGACGGACTCAATTAGTCATGGAAGTCCGCATCAACGACGTGGAATCCGCTGATGTCCCGAAATATGGTGCGCATTGAATTTGCAAGATGAACATGAGGGATCTTTGACGAATGTTGGTATGATTTTGGTAGATTTTGTCATTGACCGGATTCCGTTCCGTCGCTGGGATGTCTACCGTCGCAAGAAGCACGCGATCACTACGGCAACATATGCACAGCCGAATGCTACCCCTGGAAGTATGTGATGTTTGAAATAAACATGAAGGATACAAATCTGACAGCTTATTTAATTGTGGAATTAGATGCTTATGGAACGCATCGCTGGGGACCTGGTGGAGCTACGCCGTCATCTCAGAATGAACCTCAGCCATCTCGTGGTTCATTTACAGGTAACTCACGGGAGTCCTTTAACGGTGCTTCTCGAGGCTCTTTCACGGGTAATTCTCCGACTTCGGATCGCACACAGAGTTTCGGCCATCAGGGTTCTCGGTCGCGAACATCTTCAGGGCACAGTAGCAATGGACGTACTCGCAGTTTTTCAGGGCAACAAATTGGACAACAAGGCTTCAGTGGCGCGCAGCAGTATGGAGGCCAGCGCTCGTCATTGCAGGAGCAGAGTCCAAACCCGACCACGAACACCCACCGTCAACCACCTCCAGCAGCGCCAAAGAAACAACCTGAAATCAACTTAATTGATGACTTCGGCCCCAGTGTGAGCGTGTCGGCGCAGTCGTTGGTCTTCGATCCCCTGGCCAGCGTAAGTATTGTGTCGCATGATGTGCAAGCGAGCATGACGATGACAACTTACGTTATGAATTTGTGGATCCTAGGCAAAGATGTCGAGTGGCGGCCCAGCAACAACCCCTGCACCGCAGCCACAACAAGCGCATCAACAACCGGCTCCGGCTGTTGCTGTTCCCCAGCCAACGACCTATGTGGATCCCTTCGCTTCTGTTGCAGCGCCTGTGATGAAGCCTGCAGGTAACATCAATTTGGATCCTTTCGCGCCTCACAACAATACCAATCACCAGCAGCAGCAACCAACCCGCCAAATGCCCATGGGCATGGGTAACAACATGGGTCAAACCACAGGATATCAGCAGCAGCCGATGGGTACGATGATGGGTGCTCCTATGGGAGGAATGGCGATGCAGCAACAGCAACAGGTACTGCAAGGTTCCTTTACGGGACAGCAACAACCTGTTGCACCTAACGGTATGGGCAATGTGAATTACAACATTTCTCAGCTCATGAACCCGGCAAGTCTCCAAACACGCCAGCAAACTCAGCAGGGCAAGTCCATTAACATTGATGCGTTCGCTAGTTTAGGTCGTTAGGCGGGACAAGTGAAGCAACTTTGTCTAAATGAAACCAGCTTGTCTAAAGGATTGTACGACGTGTTTCCCGATCTAGCTGGCTTGCGATCTCAAGTCTCATTTGTACGCGCATGTACTCAATCTCTGCTTTTTTCTTAGCTTCGAAGTCCTGTTTCATTGCATCGATCTGGTGTGCATGTTCCAGTTCGAGCAGCTCAAGCTGTCGTGCGAACTTGCCTGACAGTACCTGCAGGTGGTCCTGCAATCGTTTGTCTGCTTGCACGGTCCATTGTTTCTCCCGCAGCTTGACCTCGGCAGCGTGGAATGCCTGTAGTCGCTTGTTCGCTTATCCAACGCTGCAGAGGTACTCTTTGTCACCTTTCGCGCGGCCGCGATCACCTGGTCACACATTGCACGCTGTCGTTCCACATCTTGCAAGCATGTGTCCAATTTGGCTTGCAATTGCTCGACATTGCAAGCGACATCGTGGTGGTGGAGGAAAACACTGCGTAGCTCAAACTCCACCTTGCCTAACAACCGCTGCAAGTTGTTATTGAGCACAGAAAACCCCTCGAGCTCCTCGAAGTCATGGAAGTACACCCGCACGCGATCTTGCACTCGCAGGAAAAGCTGCTCCTCTACGTGTGTCAATCGCACGTTCGGCTGTACAACGGGAACTTGCATGTTGATGCAGTGTTGATGATATACAGCGGTAGCCGTCAACATTAACTGCTGAATTAATAATGACACACTCGTCGTTTCGTCACCATTGCAATGCTGTAGAAATAGTAGGAACGATGAAGACGTGCTTGTTGGTGACAGAAATTGGCTTGTATTCGCCTCTATTTGGAATAATTTACAGCCGCAGCTCATGCTGGGCGAAGACGGTCGGAACGCAGTTGTAGTCGAGCGCCTTCTAATTTACTGAATGCCACAGCCAGTGTCATTCGCACTCCAAGTCATGGCAGACGTGTACTTGCGCGTAGCCTTCTCCAGTGCAATGAGGTGCGGGTCACGGACCTGTAGTGCGCGCATGCAATCGCAGAGCTTGAAGAGGTACTCGAAGTTGGGGCCGCTAAAGCCACTCCGAGTGGCGATTTCCTTGGCCATCTCGTCTACGGGGGACGGGCCAAGGAAGTCCGAGTTGCTAGGCGTCGCGATGTACACCAGCGCCTTGCGCACCACGCCATCAACGCAATGCACGTCCACAATCTGGCGGTCGTATCCAGCCTGCTCGCGGTTGTCGAGCTTGGTGAGCGTGTCCTCGACTTCCTCGTCGGGCACCTTGTACAGGCGGCCCCACGTGATGTGGTCGCCTGCCAAGTGCGCGTACTCGTCGTCGAATCTCTTCATCTCCTCGCGGCTGATGAGCGTGACAACGCGGCCCTTTGCTTCAGGCGAGCCGCGGTGGTCCGGGCTGCCTTGCCAGAAGCGACGGTGCCAGCCTTCGACGTAGCCGAACACCGTGTCCTCTGCGGGGAACTCCGTCTTCCAGACGATCGAGCCGTAGCCAAATACCCACATGGTTGAGCTTAGATAGGGGAGTGGAAGACCTTGGAGATGCCTGCGCTGGTTGAGGAGAATTCCAGAATGAACTGCCGAGTGGCCAGGCACAGCAAAGCCTGCCAGTTGCAGGTTGCCCTATTCGCCGGTTTTAGATTACTCCCCTATTCCACACGCATAGTTGTGTTCGGTTGTTGTTTGAGCAAAAGAGCCTCAAGAAAATTCCTTCGCGAGGTGCGACGTGGTAAATCACAGCGCTCTGGAGGGCAACCAGTGACTACAAGACCTCGTGGCAAGTCACGAGCGTGTGATGACGGCCGCAGTGTCGTTGGCGGAAATCGAGACCAGCAACTTGCCGAGCAATTTACCGCTGTGCGGTGACCGTTTCCTCCGGCTACTGCATCCAAAGATACTCGATATACCTATATCGGCACTCAAAAGGCTCCAGCTTGCTGCAAGGCCGCTGCTCAAACCAGGTTCCAGCTTGAACCCAGCAAGTACGGATGCAGAGAATCCGATTCATGCGAGCGCACAGGCCACTCATACTCGCCGCAGCGCGCGACGGGAACAGCCTCCGTATCATTTGCGCTGCGAGCCAGCCGCACAGATCTGCCTCAGGCAAAAGAAACGGAGCTGCTGGGCGCGTCGGAGCTGATTGGGCCGCCACTGCCACGTGCACCGAGAGCGTCTTGACAGCGAGTGACGTGCACCAGGGGGCGTTACGTCGGCCGGTTTTATGCAATTCCGCACGTTTTTGCTAAAAAAGCACGATTTATGCTAAAAATGCACCATAACTGTTCGGCGACCAATGAGAGCGGCGTATCCTTATGACTAGGTGCGACTGTTGTCATCGCGGTGGTAATCTTAGCCTCAATTGGTTGATGGGCATCCTTCCATATCGGCATTTGATTGGCTAATATCCGCCATTCCGCCGCCCCCATCCCCCTCCATTGCTGACAGCGTTCCAGCCTACTCCAAGTGAACACCCGAGGCCGAGCGGCGGCGCTGATAGGCCGGTGAGCGCACAGAAGACCCATTCCGCCGCTTCATTGGCGACGCTATGCCGCCGTCAGAGATGGAGGGACCTCAAGCCAGCGCCGAGCGTCGCAGCGTTGTCCAGCTTTGTCACGTCAAGTAACCAGCGGTCGACTAAGAAAGAGGGCACGGCGCTCAAGTCGGAGAAGAAGCCGTGCGAGCACCTGCAGCACCAGGCGCTAGAGGCGAGATGGCGCGTTTATTGACGCGGTGGAACACGCCAAATGCTACTGGCACAGCCTGGACCGTTGTCGCACGGTTGCAACACTCGAAGTGAGTTTACCGCCGATGCAGGGACGACATGGAGAGACTACAGAAGTGAGCAAATCTGCAAGTGACAGCGCTGTCGATATGAGTACCCTTATTCTCAACCGCTCAATGCTTCGTAATCCTCAGTGGCGGTGCACCATCGTCAATGAAGATTCGTACCACAAAAGACCGCGAGTGGCACCAATACTGTACTACTTTGAAAGCCAGTCACACAAGCAAATTGCCTCAGAAGACTGCAGATGGTGCCATATTGCCTCAACACAAACAAATCTTCCTTCTGAAAACTATCGGTAGGGGCTAACTACTCTCCTGTGAAGGTCATCGATGCCGCAGTACTGGACTCCAGCACTCCCTAATCAGACTGTGTTCTTCACTACGAACATTTGCCATCTTCTTTTGCCTCTGCTGCGATATGTTCAGCAGTGGTAACGAGGGACATTTGTGTTGATTCGCACATGGCATTTCAGCGCAGCAACATGGCGTCATATCCAAGGCGTGTCGTGAATTTCTTTTGCCTTTATCTCACTTTTGCGATGCAATGCAGTCGTCTCGAGGCAATCTGGTAGAATGTTGACATGTGAAGTCGTGGTCAACGCCATGGAGCGTGAAAGGAAGTCTGCAAGGGCATTGTGTTGGATCTACCTTATTTATACGAAGGTTTGGCATCGATATCAAGCAATGCGAGCAGGACAACCAAGTGATGGGAAATATCCATAGGGATCGATGCTGGTCTCCACATTCCTCTGTCCCATGGCGTGAATGCATAGTTAGCCGTATCTTGTAAATCACCCGCCCGTCACCAGTGGTGACTAAAAAATTTCTCACCAGAGAAAGGCAAACCAGACTTGATCCATTGTTGCGCATTCCCTCTAACAGTACCATATACTACTAGTAGTAAGTCAATAGTATGTCGGATTTCTTTGATAGGACAGCAATTGCGCTGAATTCGCATTAATGCCTCCTACTGATTCTTGATTCGATTTGTAGGCTACGAATCATCACTACGGAGGTCTGTTTCCATCACGAAGAAAACGTTCGGATACGATCACAACCACGAGTATCTTTGTGTGATAACTGAGTGCTATTGAAGGACTGAATATTCGAGCTATCGTTGGTACTGTGATTCGCACCCTAGCTGGAAAGCTTCAGCTTCTCCTCATTCAAATCGATATCTGCAGGCTAGATACACCACCACGCTTAAACGGTGTCCGCAATCTGGTCACCCTCGCCTGACAGGAAGCCTAGTTCGTCTTCTTCGCGAATAGTGGGGCAGTCGCGCAGAATAGCGTGGGAAATAGCGAGTGCGCCGCTGTGTGAGATCAAAAGACAATAGTGAGTTAAATTGAGTGTACATTACAAACCAATTCACGTCAGAAAGCTTACCTCGCCGAGCAGATCGTAAAGAGAATCGATCCTCCGAATACGACAATCACAGCAGCGCTTACTGTAAATTCAGCACAACATATTTGTAAGCACTCCCCATAAACTCTGCTGATGAACAGTAACATACCACCGAGCATGCCGAGCTTCCGCTGATCAGGTGTCACCGTGCGGCCCATAATCTTGGTCGGGTTCTCCGGTGATTCGTTCGCCGTCGCGCTTGACATGTAGAGCCAAAAGCCGCCCAGACAAATCAATACGAAGAGGAAGAACGGGTTCAATAAGCTGCAACACAGCCACAATAGTCAGTACGCAGGATAATCTGCAGTATTAAAGCTTGTCCACATACATCGTGACGACGCCGACCAGTGCCGCGGAGATGGCGTAGTTGGCGCTAAAGAACAATGCGTTCTTGCGACATCTAGAAGCCAGCACCTCCCGTCCTGGAACGTTGAATGGCTTCTCCTCACCTGATAAATTCATACAGAACGTAGCTGCGCAGTTAGACTCGATAGTGACGCTACAATAGAAAGCTTGGTGGCGCACCGAGACCGAAGAACTGGGAGATACCACGCACGTTCCGAATGTCGACAGCCTTGAGGAGCTGGTTGCGGATCTTCTGCAGTGCGTGCTGTTGCACCTCCATGGTGATGGTTCCCTGGGGCTCGTCGGCGGCGACCTTCACAGCGCTCATTGTGGTGCTTATCGCTTCTTGTCGGATCGTGAGGGAAGAGAAGTGGCTCGGCACAGAGAACCTGTTGGCAGACTCTGGTTCGCCAAAAATAGTTGCCATTACCGAATCAAAAATAGTTACCGATCTTTAATTGGCCAATCCTCGACCACCTCAGATGTTGCATCGGAGTGATGGTCACTTCAACTTGTTCCGCAATGAAGACACGTCGCCAGGGATCTAAGGCTCCCTTGAAGGAGACCTGCCAGCTAGACGACACGCCGGACGAAGACAGTGAGTGAATCGCATGTTATATTGCTCAGTGCGCAACTTCTGATACCCAACGCGAAAGAACGGAGCAAATTTAGCGATTGCTAACGTCAATGTGTCCTCATGTCTTTGCAGTGTCTTATGATGGGAATAAGGTGATGTGGATGTGCCTTACATCTGGTGAACGGGCTCTTGTATTCAATCTAGCGAGCGCTAACGTCCTGTTGGTCGCAGGAGAATGAGGTGAACGCAGTGAAGCCAGGACGCAAGAGCACGCGGAGAAATGACGCTCGTCCAGGCAAGAAGGGGTTGGCTAAGAGAAAGAAAACCGGCAATTCCGCTAGAATTACTGCGAGCCAAGAATCGCCACCGATCTTCACCTTTAAGACGACGACGTCGTCGTTTCGCAAGAGGAAAAAGCTCAAACTTGAGAAGCAACTAGAGGAGGAGGAGAAGAACAAGAAGCGGATCCAGGACTTGGTCGCATACTTTAAGAATTTGGACGAGCAGAAACTGGAGACAGCTTAATGCGCTGCCTGTAAGGTATGGTGCATGCCATAGCAGGTTACTTGTGCATTGATTGTTATGACAAAAATGGCCTAGTTCATGCTGATTGTGCAGACGCTAACGCCAGAAGCTGATCGCAGTATCGAGGACTGTGGTGACGAGTTCGGTTCTCTTCTGCCTTTTTTGCCAGCCGGGGTGCATCGATGGATACTGTCTCCTTCAGAACGTCAAACACAGCCTCCTGCATAACAAGTCACATACAAGTTAGTTAAATCAACAGTGGCGAAGTCGTTCAATAAGCTGCTGCACACTCCGTTACCTGAATGTCCACTTCCGAGTCGTCTAAATGGACAAAAAGGCAGTCCAACGTGTAGTCAATAATCGTTCCTCGAAAATGTTCCTTGGGTGCAGCTTTTAAAAAGGTGATAAACGTTTGGCAGGCTGCTTTGCGCACGGTGTCGTTGCTGTCATCCAAACGCTTCAGAATTTCCGCGTAGAGCTGATGTACCGGTTCCTCTATCAAAATTCAACGATGTGCTACGTTAGAATTACCATGTATCGGGAAAAGCAGTAGGTGGATATCATACCTCCTAAGCACCCGGGCAAAGCCACGAACAGATATTGCAACGCTAGACAGACCAATTGGCGAGTCTTGGCATCGCTGTCATCCATAGATGACTTCAGCACGGGCAACATCTGCAATCATAACACGGCCACGTCAGCTTATCATTAAACATAACAAAGAAGACACCACAGCTACCTGGGGTGCAGTCTCGAACAAGCACGGATGGTCGGCAATACCCTGCCGAAGAAGTGTATATGCACAAGCAACAGCCACTTTTCTGAAACAGGGTAAAGATCAGCGATCTACAAAAGCAACCGCAACATAAGTCTGTGAACCAACCTAATGGTTGCAGCAACACGTCCTCCACGCCAAACGATGTTCGGAATAATAGCTTTTTGGAGCAATCCCACACTAAACGTCTTGAAGGCCTAAGAAAAATAACCAGCAGATGCGTTTTAACGACAACATACAGTTTGTAATCGGAATACCCATAACAAACCTGGCTGATTGCATCAGTTCCTAGCATTGTCTCCATCAACGCAAGAAAAGAGAGTCGCACATCCGCATCCTGTTCCGGTTCGAGATGAACCAAAAGCACAGGTACTATTTTGCCCAGATTTTCACCGCATGCCTAAACACAAAGAATACAATGCTGTCAAAAGACAATCAGCGATAAAAGTTAGGGATACTCATACCACCCCTCCACGTCGGCAAAGTGAGTCAAATAGTACACGGTTCGGATTATTCTTTTCCCAACTTGCAGTCGCATCAGAAGGAAGTGTCATCGTATCTAGAAGCTTGCCCATGTAGCGTATATAAAGTCCCTGTGAATTAATGAAGGAAAAATCAAGGGTAAGACTTCATCATCTCCTAGCAATGGTCAGTCAGTGCTCATTACTAACCTGAACAGTCTGTCCCACATTTGCTGCTAGCTCCTCTAAGGACTCTCTTGCCTGATGCCAATAAGAGAGTTGTTGTCAAGCACGTAAAACATGATAACGAAGATCAAGTGTTTAAAGTTGAACGTACCGATTCGTAGGCAACAGAAGACTCAGACGATGAGGCTAGGAGGTGGTTCAGTACCCAGAAAAGTCGAAAGCATATCTCGTCTTTCTGCGTAAGCAGTGATCCAGCAGTCTTAACAATATTTGCAACGACACCAGCCAATTGGTCTTGCAGATCGGGTACTTCAGATTCACGCAGACCGGCATCGCACAGTGCTTCAGTAATAAGCTATACGATTTCATAGCAAAAGAAAGTAGGGTGAGTTGACAATTTATCAAGATGACATTAGACATAGCGATTCTTACATCCAGATGAGTTTCGATCGTCTTTGTCGCCATGCCGCCAATACTCATACCCAACAGGATCACCCATTTGTGCGATGTTGAGCAGTGTCCTGCCCTGCTAACCTTCCTGCCACCATCGGTAGCAACGAAGCCAAAATCATCCGAGAGTCTGCATAAAAGCCGACAACGCCGGAGCACGCTTTCACGCTGTTGTAGACAACTTCTTCATCATCACGGCAGTTCTTGCCTAGTGCTGCAAAAACCTTGTCGAGAAATGGGTTCATGTTCTGCTCCAGCAATACGAGATACGCACTAAGAACTTCCGTGTAGCGTTCGCGCACTTGTACGGTCCAATCTCCTGTTCTTTCGAGAAGTGGGGCAGCATCTGTGCTTTAATACTTGCTGCAAGCTTGCGGGCGCCAAGCGGTGGACGAGTCTCAAAGAAAAGAGGCGGCGCACTTATTCCAGAGTCCGTATCTATCTCCATTAGGTCCACATCGCCTGAATTAACACCTACATCTTCTTCCCGAGTTTCCCAGGAGGCCGACAGTTTATTTAGTTTAGCAAGAGCTACCTCTCGCACTTCGGGAGCATCGTCTATGATTCCAGCCAGAAAAATCGGGAAGATTGATGCCTCAAACTGCTGAATTTGCTCGATCTGACCCAGCCACGCAGCCAGCATGATCACGAGTTGCTTTCTCACTGATGGTGCGCGATCGAAAATCACCTTACTCACCGCTGGTAGCAGCACCTCCTTCATGAGTTCAGGTAGAGCTTCAGACCCACACGGAACCGCCGCTTCCAAGGCTTGCAATGCACATACACGCACGCGACTGTGCTGGTGACCTAGATTAACAACTAGAGGCCGCACAATAGTACCAAGTTGCATTCCCACATCACTCTTCCAGTTCTTGGAGATCAAGATAACACATTCCGCCGACATTTTCTTGGCGTCCGGGAACGGGTCCACCGCTGTCTTGCCTAATGCATTGGCTAACTCCGTTATAACGTCGCTCAATGACGTCGATGTGTCTTGAACCGCAGCAAATTGCTTCAGAAATACATGTAACAATTGCAAAACCAACAGACGGATTTCCTCCGTCGGCTCTGGATACGGCAGCTTGCCCAATCGAGCGTTACCCAGCGCCACCAACTCTTTCAGTGTCGATTCCGATGGCTCCAGTGCCCCATGCTCACACAGAAACAGTAGTGACGTAAGCGCTCGCTCGCGGCACTTCTCCACTGCGTCGTTCTCGGCGCATTGCAACAGCGGGCGCTGCAAATTCGACCGACAGAGTGTGCGCAGTACCGCACTGGATACGCGCGACGCCTCGTTCTGCAGCGTACGATTGAGTTTGTCGGCTGCTCGACGACGCACACTGCGATCTGGGTCAGCCAGACAGTTGACATCGCGCTGCATTTTCATAGCCAGCATGTTGTACGCGCTCTCATCCTCTGGAGACAGCGCCATGACTCGTGCTGCTGCAAATGACCCGCCACTCAACGCGACCATACAAAAATCAAGTGATGGAAGATCGTGCAACATTAACAACAAGCAACATGGTATTTTATGTTGCGCTAACGATGCAGGCACTTCAACATGAAAAATGCTTGTTCGCAAGTTTACACACTAGTTGCTCTATGTGTTCTGTGACTCGTCTACTGTTGCCTCTATATGAATACGGTTGCTTTAATCCCCACCACGGACGCCTTGTCTGTAAAATTGCCACGTCTTGCTGCCGGTATGAAGAAACAGGCTTACTTCTTTTTGTTTTGCATGCGCTTGCGGCCATTGGCGGTCAACTCGCGCTTCCGCATGCGGATTTTGGTCGGGGATACATCGATCATTTCGTCCTCACCAATGTAGGTGACCACATCCTCCAGGGACATCTGACGGATTGGGGACAGCTTGATGTTCTCGTCTGTGCCGGCTGCACGCATGTTCGTGAGCTTCTTCTCCTTGGTGGGGTTGATCTCAATGTCTGTGGGGCGACTGTGCTCGCCCACAATCATACCCTCGTACACCTCATCGCCAGGCTTAACGAACATTTCTCCGCGGTCTTCCAACGAGTTCAGCGCGTACGCCTGTGTTGAAAGTCATCAGTAAGTAAACACCATCGCGTTGATAAGCAAAAACCATGTCTTACCGTGCACATGCCTCCAGACGAGGAAATAAGCTTGCCCTTTGATGGAGGGGTTGCCGAGCCTTGGAACGGAGAGTACCCATGGAAGATCGAGTTCAGAATGCCACTACCGCGGGTGTCAGTCTTGATCTGCACGAGCAAAAAATACAAGTGAGTGCCGAGCACTTCAACACCACCGGAAAGGTAAAACAACACATACCTCACTTCGGTAGCCCATGAGGCAACGACTGGGGATCTTAAACTGAAGGCGCACTTTGTCGTGCATCTCCTTGAACTCAACGATCTCACCACCACGAGTTGACAGCTTATCAATAACGGTACCAGAGAAGTCGGAGTCGACATCGATCGTCACTTCTTCGATGGGCTCCATCTTCTGATTAGTCTCCGGGTCAGTTTGGAAAAGGACCTGAGGGGCCGATACGGACATCTCAAAACCCTCACGACGCATTTCTTCAATCAGAATGGCAAGCTGAAGCTCACCACGACCGTGCACGTCAAAAGCCTCCGAAGACGTACTGGGGGAAATGGAGATGGCGACATTATTCTGCAAGCATCAATGCAAAATCAAATTACTCAATGCACACAATAAATCCTGTACAAGATAAATAATAACTTACCTCGCACTCGCGCTCAAGACGCTGCTTGATGTGAGAAGACGTAAGGAATTTGCCCTCTTTGCCTGCAGTCGGTGCGTCGTTAACACCAAATGTCATCGAAATCGTGGGCGGATCCAGCTGCGGAGACGGAATGGGCTCCGTCACGGCCACATCAGCGATGGTGTCGGACACGTAGGCGTTCACACCTGCGATTGTGATGATATCACCTATTCAATGCATCGCATATAACAGCGTACTGGTGAGCCACCAAGCTCCTTTCAAGCAACCTTCATAAACATACCAGCAGTTGCCGACGTAATCTCTGACTTTGCAACACCACGGGTCACGAACATCTTCGTAACTCGGCCAGTCTCAAGCTTCTTGCTGTCACGGTTCATCACCTGGATTGAGTCGCCAATCTATTGCGAAGCAATCAGAAACAACAGTCAGTCTTACGTCACGGCTTCACCACAAGCAGAACATGATGCACACCTTGACAGTTCCAGCGTGGACACGGCCAGTCGCCAGGCGACCAACATACGGATCGTGGCCAATCATAGTGACTGCCATAGCAAACGGCTCGTCGGCATTAGCATCGGGAGCAGGTACGTAGCGGGTGATCTCATCCAGCAGCGGCAGCATGCTGTCACGCGACTCATCCGCGTTGTCAAGGTCGTGCACAGCCCATCCTTGCTTGGCAGACGCGTACAGGACGGGGAATTCCAGCTGGTCGTCGTCAGCATCAAGAGCCACAAACATGTCGAAGAGCTCATTCTCTACCGAACCATCCAGACGACTGGTGTCACGGTCCACCTTATTGACAACCACAAGCGGCTTAAGTCCGCGATGCAGTGCCTTGGTCAACACGAACTTGGTCTGCGACATGGGTCCTTCCGTGGCGTCCACAACCAGCACCACTCCGTCCACCATGCTCAAGATACGTTCCACCTCGCCACCGAAGTCAGCGTGACCTGGCGTGTCCACAATGTTGAGCACGTGGCCGTTGTACTCGACACGCGTGCATTTCGACATGATGGTAATACCGCGCTCGCGCTCCAGATCGATCGAGTCCATGACACGCTCCTCGGAGAGCTGCGTACCGCCGTTCTTGAGCAGCTGGTCGACTAGCGTGGTCTTGCCGTGGTCAACGTGCGCCACAATGGCGACATTGCGAATGTTCTCGGAAGTGACGGCCGAGTAGTCGATGGAAAAGGCGCGCGCCATTGCAGGTGCATTACGCTGCAGGAAAGAGCGCTGTCCCGAGCGCGCACGCGCTAGAGCAGGCAGGCAGGACCGACGGAGCCACATGTCAAGCAGGTCTGGTGGTCGATGATGAAGTGCGTGTGTGGTGGAGAGCATGTCAACGCACGTGGTGTGGACACACCACATGATGTGGCGTACGCTATTTCGGTGGTGCATACCGTAAATGTCGAAAGTTGGTACAATGTTGTTCGTCTTTGACGTTGTGAGCCACGAGTTCGACGAGCATTTGAAGAGGGCCTCAACATGTGAAAGCGAAGAAGCGCCGAATTCAGTGTGTACGAGGATGTACTGTTTGCTCACTGAGCTGGTGAGTCACATCGAATGCAATGGCACAACAAAAAGAGCCCACGAAAGTACGTGATTGTATCACTGATACGACTCCGATTTCCTGCGTTGACGAGGACCATGACTCATGATGAATAAGGAGGAACTCGTGGACACCCTGATGTGCTACATCTGTCTGTAGTTCGCGATACATACCTTGGTATGTTCGGTGTTCGCCTGCTTTAGGCATGGGCAAAGCTGGACCGTTGGACCGCAAGCTGGTCAACACGATCTCTTACAATCAAGGGAGTGCACCATTTCTTACACTTGAGGGTTCGAATTGTGTGCGCCACACCATGCTTGTCAAGCGTGAAATGCAAGGTCCGCTGTAATCAGGGTGCAACGCGTGACGCATACGAGGCCAATCGGATCTTGGCCAACGTTGCACGCATTGAGGAGACTGTCTGGCAGGCAAGTCCTGATGTGGCTCTTGTGCCGCTTCGGCCCGCCGTGTTCAGTAACAACTCACATCACCGCAACGTTGGTGCTTGGAAACATGAGCAGGATGGCTGGCGCAGTGTCTTTGGAGACCAGTGGCTACTTATCTCGCGATTTGAGGCCAACTGCAACATGCAGCCCAATTTCTAGCGAGCATTGCGCTCCAAGCAGCGCGGCTGGTGCCGGACTCGATCCTTGATGCTCCAGCGCATCACTCCGTGTCGGACTGAGCTGAGTCGTGGGCACCAATCGTGGCGGGGGTCTTAAATCAGGGATCTTGGAGACTCCGCAGCAAGACTTCCTCTTCATCAGATGAAGTCCTCTTCACTTCATCGGATGAATGGCAAAGGTCTCCAGGTCAGCCAGCAAAAAATCAAACCTGGAGTGTGACATTCGCAACGGCGCCCGCTACCCGGAAGTGCACGAGAATGCACAAGTGTTTGCGTGTGCTGGGCCCGCCTAGGGCGGCGGTATCTCCGCCCGTAGGGATAGCAAGGTTAATTTGGTGCTTGGGCTGGCCGCCAGTCACTACAGCTTCAGCTGCTGGTACCACTTCGAAATTGTCCAGCGCGGGCGGGTCCACGAGCACTTGCATTTTGTATGTCAAAACCGCCGACCCGGCCCATACCCGGATCCGACGCAGCCTCTATGTGAAACCAGACTGATGCGGAAGATCTGAGGGAGCTCATTCCGCATTTTGCAGGCTGCTGCTGCCCTCCCGCGAGCTCACGTGCTCCACCATGGCGCGCACTCGGAGGATTTGCGCGCTGCTGCTGCTACTGGCGCTGCTGTCGCGCTGCGAGGCGCTCATGCCCATCACGAACGCGCTGCAACGCGCGCGTCAGAACCTCACGGCCTTCCAGAGGCGGTGGATCGACCCGGACACGGACCCCAAGTTCTACAACGTGTCGGTGCCCAAGGGCGCGTTCAACTTCGGCGGCAACTCCAGCTACAACAACGAGTACAAACTCATCTTCTCGGACGAGTTCAACAGCTCTAAGCGCACGTTTGAGGCCGGATTCGACTCAAAGTGGACGGCTATCGACATCCGAGATACCACCAACATGGGTCAGCACTATTTCCTACCTCAGGCCGTGCAGATTGACAAGGGGAACCTCATTATCACACTTCGAAACCGAAACATCGCTACCGCGGCGCCAAGTACGTCAGCGGCAGTGTGCAGACGTGGAACAAGTTTTGCTACACTGGCGGCTTTGTCGAGGTCAAGGCCATTCTCCCTGGTAAGTGGGGCATTCCCGGCACATGGCCAGCTATCTGGATTATGGGCAACATTGGTCGTGCGCCGTTTTTGGGTTCCCAAGACGGCACGTGGCCCTGGAGCTTTGACGTCTGCGCTCCGTACGTGGAGAAGGTCGAGAAGGTCAAGCAGAAGATCAACGCTTGTGGTAACTTAACCAACAAGCACGACAAGAAATCGTACCCGGAGATGTACGGTCTGAATCCGTTCCAGGGTCGTGGTGCCACGGAAATCGATGTGATTGAAGCGCAGATTCGTGCTCGCGACCAACCGGCGTACATATCGACGTCATTGCAGATCCGTCCTAGTCTATATGATGACATGCGTCCAGATTCTGAGACGTTGCCTGGTCCTGGACAATGGTACCAAGGGCTCAAATTCGGTGAATTCACACGTATTAACAGTGACTACTACGGTGAAATGGGTCTCGACTCCATTTCTGCGCTGACGCAGCTCGAATCCAATGCGTTCAAGGACTACCACTTGTATCGTCTCGACTGGTCACCAGGTCCGGAGGGTTATATCCGATGGTGGCTAGACAACAACTTCTTGTTCGAGATCCCTGGATCCGCGCTGAACAAGTGGGTTGGTGATGTCCCTCCCCGCCAGATCCCCTTGGAACCCAGTTACCTCATTCTGAGTACGGCTGTCTCTGAGAAGTTCTCACCACCTTGCGATGGTCAGATTTGTGATTCGCTATGGCCCTCGAACTTCACGATCGACTACGTACGCGTCTATCAGGGCAACCCGAACCGGTATACATCGGTCGGATGCAACCCGGAGGCGTATCCAACGAGTGAATGGATCTATGCTAACCCAGTGGCATACGGTCTACCGTGGTACGTTTCGCTACGTGTGGACATTGGTCTCCTGCAACTTTTCGCGGTGGTTAATGCGTTGGTGGGCCTCTTCATGGCGTTCCGTGGCACGTCTCATCCGAAGATGATGTCAGCGTATGCGAGTTCTCTGTGGATTACTGCATCGCTGTATGGGGCTCTTAACGCAAGTGCTCCTGAAAACTTTGCATGGATCCAGGCTGCGATTGCTTGTCTGTGTGGGGTGGTGCTTGGAGGCATTTGCTGTTTGGTGTACCCAGTTTCTCTGGGCGCGATGCTTGGGTTGTACGGTGGTGTAATAATTAGTCAATTCGTGCCGCTGCTGTCTACTCGCGTAATTACTGCGGTGCTAGTTGGAGTGGGGATCACGCTGGGATGTGCCCCGCAAATTGACACTAAGCACGTTGTGATCCTGTCAACTTCTTGGCTGGGAAGTTTGGCGATTTTGATGTCGATATCACTGTGGATAAGCGACGGAGACATTGCCGAGAACGCGTGGGACCTTGCTGGATTCATTTTTAACGGAGACAAGGACGACCACGTCGGCTTCTGCTCGCAACACTGTCTGGCAATGTATGTTATGCTTATCGTGCTGAGTGCGTGTAGTACTACGTATGGTTACCTTCGTATGCGTGGTGTGACGCTTCGTTACTACACAGTCACTGCGCGCAAGGCTAAATTCCCACCTGTATCTGCTAGTTCAGATGCACGATCGTGGAAACCCGACGATGACGTGTCAGGAGTGGAGAAGAACATGGTGAACTTCTTTTCTCCGTCCAAGCTACCGCACAATATGCAGCAGTTTAGCACCATCTTTCGCATTGCTGTGAATGTGCAGCGCTCATTTGGCTTCCAGTTGGACAACTTCCGCAACCAGACAGAGCATATTGTGGTGCTACTCACCAATAACACACGTAAGAGTGGCAACCCGTACCGAAAGCTTCACGATTTGGTGTTTTCCAACTACAACAATTGGTGCTCGAAACTCAAAATCCAGCCTCTGCATTGGGGTGAACAACGTGTGCCTCAAGGTGGCCTCACTAGTGTTGACGAAATCTCGGTGGACTTGTGTCTTTCTTCTTCATCTGGGGTGAGGCAAGCAATCTGCGTCATTCGCCTGAATTCCTGTGCTTCCTTTTCCACAAGATGAAAGAAGAGTTTCCGTCAGTTCGACACTCAGAACGTGAGGCTGGGTACTTCTTGGACACGGTAGTGACGCCTGTTTACGGTTTGTTAAAGGCCGAAATGACCTCCAAGCACGATCACGAGGATCGTCACAATTATGACGACTTCAACGAGTTTTTTTGGACGAAAGCATGCCTGAAGTACGACTACAAGCATGAAGAAGTCATCGATCTCACTTCGCCTAACCCGGCAATGATCTACCAGCAAAAGAAGCAACAACGCCAGGGTCTAGGTGGCCTGTCTGGTCGAGGTGGACTCAATGGTGGTGGAAAGAGCACACACTTTTTCAACAAGCGCAAAAGCATCGCTGAGGGGTTCACTGAGTCGGCGAAGACGTTTTTGGAGAAGCGGACTTGGCTGTTACCACTGCGTGCTTTTAACCGCATCTTCAACTTCCACGTGATCTCGTTCCATTTCTTGGCTGTGCTTGCGTTCGCAAATGAGCAAGAAATGACCTTCCATGAATCGTGCAAGATTATCTCGAGTGCATTGATCACCCCCTTCTTGTTGGACATTCTTCGTGATGGACTCGACATCTTCGCTGTTTATCATGTGCACCAACAAGCGTTTTCGATGGCGCGTAACGTTATGCGTGTTTTGCTGCATCTTACTCTTGTGGTGGTATCTTTGATGTTGTACTGGTACGCGTGGGCGTATGGTGGATTGTGGTGGCAGTCGTATTACGTGACTGTGGTGGTTTTCCACGTACCAGGTCTAATAAATTGCATCATGCAGGTAATGCCTGGGCTTACCAACTGGACGCGACGCACAACATTCGCCCCTGTCGCATTCATCCGTGACATCGTGAGTCCGATGAATCGCCTATATGTGGGTGACAACGTATTGGACCCAGAATCAATGAGTGTGGGTTACCAGTTTTTCTGGGCCTCGCAGTTGTCATGGAAGATGTACTTCAGCTACAAATTTGAAATCTACCCGCTTGTGGTACCAAGTTTTCTGCTGTATGCTGACCATGTGGAGAATAACGTGAGTATGATCACTACGGCATTCCTCATATTCCTGAACTGGATGCCGTTCTTCTTGGTGTTCTGTGTTGATATTTCGATTTGGAACTCGATATGGATGGCATTCACAGGAACCTTCGTGGGCTTTTCGTCACACATCGGTGAGATTCGCAACTTCTCCCGTGTTCGCTCAGCTTTCAGCCGCGCCGTAGATGCGTTCAACGCTAAGGTGATTGCCCGGAACTCCAAGACTGGACTTCAACTTGCTGATAGCCCTGGAATGTCGTATGGCTCGACAGCACTGGGCCATGAGGTGCTTGACCGCGTTGCAGGTGGTGCAGATCCGACGGCTCGGATTCTGTCCCAGCGCGGCACTTCAGCACATGATGACGAGACTCCGCTGCTTTCTTTCTCGCGTCGTAAACAAACACCTATGGAGCGTCAAGCAGCACGCCGCCGTAAATGGTTCTCGTTCTCTGTGGCATGGGACACAATCATCGATAGCATGCGTGCGGATGACTTGATCTCAAACAAGGAGAAGGCTCTGCTTCACTTTCATCGTCTCGATGGCTACCAGCGCGAGATTTACCTGCCGCAATTCCAGCTCGCTGGATGCTTTGAAAATTTTACGTCGACCATTCTTGACATTTACTCGTCTAATGATGGCAATGTGTCGGAACGCGTGCTGCAAGATAAGTTGCTAGAAATTCTTAGCGAGAGTCCGATGGTCGAGGAATCTCTAGAAGAAATCTGGGAGCTTGCGAACTGGGTACTTGTCAACGTGCTTGGACCGTGTCATACGAATGATGTTAAGTATATTACGAGCGTACTCAATTCGTGGGCAGCCCGCGGTGTGTTCCGTGCGCTCAACCTGCAGAAAGTGCCTTCATGCGGTCGCGCTTTAGCGAGTTTGGTATCGCTCTTGAAGTCCAATGTTCGTGCCTGGAAGAATAACGCCAAGGTTATCCCTGTGCGTAAGGATCCCTCGGACTACGCTTCGTACGAGTTCCCGCAGCAGTCAAGCTCGTACCGTCCTGCACCATCCGGACTTACAAAGTCTGCAAGTACGACTGGTCTTTCATCGTTGGGTCTCGAGCCTCCTCGTCGTAGTCGCGGTTCTGGTGTTGCTCGTATTGCGCGCATGCAGCAGCAGACGCACAAACCTGCTGCCAATCATGGTAAGGCCACTCACTCCATTCCTAGTGCTCACATCATGCAGATCCGTGAACGTGTGCGTACGTTCTTGAACCTTGGTAAGGAAATTCTAGCCCATGTCCACGAGCAAGATCCAGTGTACGCCGAAAGCAAAGGCATTTCGGACCGATTGACGTGGATACTCACACAAGAGCGTGGCTTCATGTGGGACGATAATTACACGGGTGAGCAGATCACACTGACGGCGTTTGAAAGCCACACCGATGTGGTGCTGTCGCATCTGCACGGACTTTTGACGTTGCAGAAGATCGATGCTGAGCCCCAATCGTATGATGCGCGTCGTCGTCTGCTGTTCTTTGTGAACTCGCTGTTCATGGACATGCCTCTAGCACCGTTACTCGACGAGATGAAGTCGTGGAGCGTTATGACTCCGTTCTATGCCGAAGATGTCCTGTACTCCAGAAAGGATCTGGAAAGTAAACAAGATGGTTTAGACGTGCACACATTGCTGTTCTTACAGACGCTGTACAAGCGAGACTGGGAGAACTTCCTGGAGCGAGTGAAGCCTAAGAAGAATATCTGGAAAACCCCAGAAACTGCTATCGAATTGCGTATGTGGGCTTCTTTGCGCGGCCAGACGCTTTCTCGTACGGTGCAGGGAATGATGTATGGCGAAGCTGCCATTCGTCTGCTTGCTGAGATTGAACAAGTTCCACAGCAGAAGCTTGAGGAGCTGATTAACACCAAGTTCACATACGTCGTCGCTTGTCAGATTTATGGACGTCAGAAGAAGAACAACGATCCAAAGGCAAGCGATATCGAGTTTTTGCTGCATCGATTCCCGAACCTGCGTGTGGCTTACATTGATGAGGTGCGCGTGAACTATCAGAAGGAACAGTCATACTTTTCGGTACTCATTAAGGGCGGTGAGGAGCTTGGATCAGTACACGAGATTTACCGTGTGCGGCTGCCTGGCAACCCAATCTTGGGCGAGGGTAAACCTGAGAACCAGAACGCGGCCATCGTATTTACTCGCGGTGAAACCCTACAGACAATTGACATGAACCAGGATGGATATCTCGAGGAAAACTTGAAGATGCGAAACCTTCTCGAAGAGTTTGACAAGGGTACTACAGACCGGCCGTACACGATTGTGGGTCTGCCAGAACACATTTTCACAGGCAGCGTAAGTTCGCTGGCTAACTACATGGCTCTGCAGGAGACGTCCTTCGTGACACTGAGCCAGCGTGCACTAGCACGTCCACTGCGTATGCGTCTGCACTATGGGCACCCCGATGTGTTTAACAAGCTTTTCTTCATCACGCGTGGTGGAATCAGCAAGGCCAGCAAGGGCATCAACCTCAGTGAAGATATCTTTGCTGGCTACAACAACTGCATGCGTGGTGGCTCTGTGACATTCCCGGAGTATTCGAAGTGCGGCAAGGGGCGTGATGTTGGTATGCAGCAGATTTACAAGTTCGAGGCGAAGCTGGCCCAGGGAGCTGCCGAGCAGTCTTTGTCACGTGATGTTTATCGCATTAGCCAGCGTCTTGACTTTTTCAAGCTGCTATCGTTTTACTACAACCATGTGGGCTTCTACCTATCGACATCGATCATCATTTGGACGGTGTATTTGTTATTGTACTGCAACTTGCTGCGCGCGTTGCTTTCGTTGGAGGGTGTTGGAGGCCGTGAACCGGTGTTGCTGAGCACTTTGCAGCTGATGCTAGGAACTGTGGCGTTCTTCACCACTGCACCGCTTCTGGCCACGATATCAGTCGAGCGTGGCTTTAAGGCTGCATTAAGCGAGATTCTCGTCCTTTTTGTCACGGGTGGCCCGCTGTACTTCCTATTCCACATCGGTACGAAGTGGTTCTACTTTGGACAAACAATTCTAGCTGGTGGCGCTAAGTACCGTGCGACGGGTCGTGGTTTCGTGACGAAGCACTCGTCTTTCGACGAGTTATACCGTTTCTATGCTAGCAGTCACCTGTACGCTGCGGTGGAGATTGCCATTGCCCTTACACTTTATTACAAGTTCACAGTCGGTTACCAGTACTTCGCAATGACGTGGTCACTGTGGCTTGTGTTCGTGTCGTGGTATTGGTCTCCTTTCTGGTTCAACCCGTTGTCGTTTGAGTGGTCTGATGTGATGGAGGATTTCCGATTGTGGTTTAAATGGATGCGTGGTGACGGCGGTAACCCAGACCAGTCATGGGAGGCGTGGTTTAAAGAAGAGAACGCGTATTTTTCGACGCTTCGTCCATGGGCTAAGGCGTGTATTACGGTTAAAGGTGTATTGTTCGCGTTAATTGCACTCTCCATATCTTCGACCGGCGATGAATATCATTCGATTCTGACAGAGTCCACGTGGCTTCCATTGGCTATCTGCTGCTCTATGGCTGCCGTGTACGTGAGTGCTGAAGCTGTTTTCTTCACCTCATCGCGCTCAGATGGCGAAAATGGACTTGTTCGCTTCCTGAAGCTCATTCTGGTGCTTGTGCTGGGTGCTGGTCTTGTCTTCGCCTTTATTTTCGTGGACGGGATGTGGCAGTGCTTATTGAGTATGGGGTATCTTGCTGCAGCTGTGGGCTGCTGGGCTCTTGTGCTCCTCGGAAGCAACTCACGCTTTGTTGAAACTCTTTACTTCGTGCACGATGCTGTGCTTGGTCTGGTGTCACTGAGCCTCATCTTGTTGCTCGCAGCGCTCTACGTCCCCGGCAAGATTCAGACGTGGCTGCTGTATAACAACGCTTTAAGTCGTGGTGTGGTAATTGAGGATATTCTACGAGCCAATTCGAGCAATGACGACCGCGACGACGACCTGTCCGTGCAGCAAATGCGCTCGATCATTATCGAACAGCAGCGATTTATTAACGTGCTGACTGCCAGTGGGAGCGAGACAGATATTCGCTCCGCCGGACCTGGAAAGAAAGACGATCTGATGCACGCTATGAGTGATAATACGCTCAGTGCGGTGCTGCGGAACATGTCGGAGTCTGAGCTGAGTGCACTACAAGACTCATCGAGCCGTCTACAGGCCATTATGTCTGAGGAAGAGCGCAAGGTTGCGCAGCAGAAGCAGCAACAGGAAGAGCAGAGACTCACCGAAGCGGGTATGAACCCATCGCTAACTCGCACGCGCCGTGCCTTCTCCACAAGTGATTTCTCGACCATCCCGCAGAACGCGAGCCCATTTGACGCCCGCGACTCTGCTGCACCAGCAATGGCACTGGCACTATGCCTCACGCTTCCATGTAGACACGTACCTAATCGTACGTGAGTAGATTTGTTAGACGTAGAGTGAAAAGGTCATTTTGAATAAAAACTACCTTTGGTAAGCTGCATTTTACTAGTAGTAATTGTCTACACATACACTAACGAATGCTTGCTTGTTTGATCTTTGTAGTGGGCACACGCTACGAACATATACATGTACAATGTACTTCGCTGAAGTAATACATACCAGTGTCAGCGGCTTGCCCTGTAACATTCAGTCGCCTTGCTAGTATCGGTTTGGTCAGCAGCAGATCACTGGTCAGATTGTTTTCTTGATCTCGGTTTCTTGCCAAAGCCGCTGAGAAACTTCATGTTGGCACTCAACTTCTTCGTCAGTGAGCTTTTCTGGAATGAGTCGGCGTTGTATAGCACAGCCGACTTGAAATTCTCTGCAACTTCTGAAGAGCAGTCACAGACATCCAACTTCTTCTCAATCTCTTCCAAGTTTTTCTCGGAGATCGAGCGAATGACTTCTAAATCATCGACCAACTGTGACGAAGACACGTGCGAGTAAATCTTGCGGCTATCTGAAGTGAAGCACTCGTCAATATCTTGGCTAGGTGACATGGCCAAGTTTGCGAAAAGTTGCTGAATAGCCGGCGAGTTCTTCTCAATAAACGGATTGAGTACCCTACACGAAGCAAATTTAAAGATTGGTTAGAGATCGATACCACCGCAATCTTCCCCAGACCACACGTACTTGAACTGAGGCTCTCTGTCACCAAACTTCACACCAGTCGCTGTCTTAAACAGCAGCTTCGTGACAAGCACCAGCACACGGCGCGTCTCAGGTGGAGGGAGCTGCTTTGTAAGTCCGTACAAATGCGGGGTAGTGATTGCTGGACACACAAAACGGAGGAAAAGAAACCCTCCGATCACCGACTGCACAACGAAGATAAACACCACAAAGTTAATTCAATGACAAACATCAGCTTGTAATGCGAAAGCGTACTCGAGTCAAGGTAGATGCATCTTCTGCCTCAACGCCCTCCTTTGAGCCATCGAAACGACTGATAACCTTCGAGTTCAAGTGAGAACAAATGTGGAAATAAGACGACGGGATCTGAAGAATTTGAATAACAAGTCAGTATGTGTCCTTCCTTACCCATGGCAATTGAATGGCAACACAAATGCAAAAAACTTACGCAGTGAGTGTTCTTCACGATCGAGTCAATGATGTTTTGGCAGGTCCGCATCAAATTAGCAGCATTGGTATCTGCTTGGGCTTCATCCTGAAGTGACTCCTCTTTATGTGGGTTCAACTCCATATCGGCAATCTTCAATTTAAATATCTGGCGGATGGGGTCAGAGAGAGCAACGCGAATGAACTTGGATCCGATTGCCTTGCTGTATGTGGACACCAAACGACTTGCGTAGTCATCAGAGCGGAAAAGTGTTGCCACATTGATGACTGAAGCAACCTCTATCTCGATTGCCCAACGGATAAGGTGACTGAGGCGGTTGCGACTTCCGAAAACCCGGAGGAAGGGAGCAAGCAGCAACATCTTGTCTTCTCGCCCCGCACTCTGAAGGATTGATGCTACAACCGACATCGTATCCTCAATGATTAATGACGGAAGATCAGTCGGGGTTTGTGGCAAAGGAACCCGCATTGACACATCGAAGTCCCCATTAAGAAAATCACGAGCGGATCTTGCATGAGAGAAAATACTACGTATCCGAGGACTCGCTCCAGTGGAAGCACCTGCAGGAGGCCCCGAACTCGTTCGTACAGTGCGTTGCCGGTGAGCCTCTTCTAGATCATTCACTTCCTTTGATGGTTCAGCATCAATTCCTTGGCGAATCTCAGCAATAATTTCATCACTGATGACCAATTGATCTGGCTGACGAGACTCCGGTTGGGATGACACAATAAAATCTTTCATGACCTGGTGAATGGAGTCAAGAAAACCACTCGCCTCCAGAAATTGACTGTCCGACTGTAAACAGGAAATAAGTATTCAGCATAAGTAAAACTAACCACAATGCGTAACATTACTGCAAGGCACTAACCGCTTCGAATTCGGATAACCGCTCAATTTCACTCTCGTCATCTTCATCAAAGAAAAGATCGTCCTGTGTGATGGAAAATATGCTGTCGTTACTGTCGTTCGAATTGATTTGGTTCAGACCGAAGTCTGTGACTTCTGTCAATTTGACACAGAAATGAGGTTAGCAAAACTCACAAATAATAATGGTGTACCAAAGACATACCTGAAAAAGAAGATTGGGATCCGAGAAGCGACGACGAGCTCGACGTAGATTTTAATGGAGCCTGCTTCATCGCGTAACACAGCAAATAGTTGTCAGATTGAACAGGGGCGCAATACTCGGACAAACATTGTACCTTTGCTGGTTTTGGATCTATCCTGTACGAAGACTGCAAGTTGCGGGCAATTTCCGCAAGTTCCATAGCTTGCTGCTGTAAAAATTCGTTCCCATTCGCGTCAAAGTTGCTAGTGGAACTGTAAGACCCCTTGAAGCTAGAAGTTAGAGAACCATCCTCACTGCTTTCACGAGTCGATGACGAATCTGAGTCATCTTTGTTCAAATTTCGGGCCATTTCTGCTAACTCCGCTGCTTGTTGTTGGATCGATCCATTATCTGCTATATCGCAGCAATCCGTACTGCGTGGAGATGTTGGCGAGTTCGCAGACACAGCGTCGACCTTAGGGGCTATCGCCGCAATTGTCTCCTGCTCTGGGGCTACAGCAGCAGACACAGACTCCTTCTTGGGAAACTCGGTCTTATTCTGTGCTGACACTAGTATTTCAATCTCCGTTTCAATGAAATCGTCTTCAACATTCTCCTTATCATTGCCCGAGAACGGTTCCGCGGATTCATCCACTAAACTGAGGTTTTGAACGTTTTCTTTTCCTCCGTGATGCTTAATATCCTGCACACGCCCACCTCCCACCTCTTCTCCATCAACGTTGTCCTCCTCCTCAGTGCTAGGAGTATCGTCATCTTCCGAAAGCACATCAGATATGGCTGAGCTTCGAGAAATCTTGCCAATTTCAATTGCTGCCTCGTCCAGCATAGTGTCTAGATTCAGTTCTTCATCGGCAGCGTCGCTCTCGTCAACTCGATTCTGTTCTTCATTCTTCACTTCATTTTCTTTTCCCCATCCACTTCACGTCCATCATTGTGTACTTCCAACTCCTTTCCACGTTCTCTCCTAGTCAGCTCTTGATGCTCCAACTTCTCTACTCCTTTTTCCACACTTTCAAACTTCTCCAGCCGCTGCTGAAGCTCCTCAATTTCCTTCCTCTGTTTCTCCACCACACGCAATGCATCTCGTAGCATTTCCACCTGTTCCGACTCCTCTTCAAATGTGCGTTTCCTCCTCCTCGATTGAAGTTCACGTGGCGACGTTGTGCGTTGACTCGGAGACTGCAAGATCACAGTCGACGAAACAGATGTAGACGATGCCGAGCTGGACGATCTCGACAGTCTTCTAGCCAAAGCAAGTGCGGCTTTCCCGTCCATACTGTTCTTCCTAGAGCTTCCAAGCTTACCAGCAACTTGACGTAGCTGCTCAATCCACTCGACACGGGCTTCATGAGACGGCGCGCGGAAGAGTAGCACACGTCCACTACTTGACGTGACTTTCCAGCATGGACCGCAGTCGTCACCTCCGCCGGCCGCAATTCCGTGTCGGAAGATGCGGTCAACGCCCTTGACATCAGCATCCACTAATGGGACAACGCCACGGGGATATTCGCCCAAGTTTGCATAATAAAAGAGCGTGTGCGCGTAGATACCGACGAAAAAGGGCTCCCAGGGCGACTCAAAGCGTCGACCTTTCTTGTGTAGGATGCGCAACGTCGTGCGCTTCTCGAGTTCGAGTCCCGTGAGCATCAACTCGGGACACTTGACGAGTTCTGGGCGCATGGGCGCCTCGGCTTCTTCGTCGATGGACATCTGCACTGTGAGGCCGCTCGGATCGAAGACCGACGAGTGCAGCGGCATGACGACGGAAGGGGCGACTAGACCAGTCAGTGAATTGGAACGACGTTAGCAATGAGCGCTCCTTCTTCTTAGACACGAGGAATGACGGAGTGAGGAGGGCAACGACAGCAAGTTGGGTAGGCGAGTGAACCGGTGCCGGATGGCTCGTCTGTCACAAGACTTAATAGTCGGTCGAGCAGTCATGGGGACTCACAATAACGGGTGATAAGGTCGAGCAACACGTAATAGAGAGTGCTTAGACGCCCTTTTCTTGTGCTGGAGTCGTCGGTTCGTATCAGACTATGTACGTAGCAGGGCGATATAGCGAGAGAGACGACAAGCAGCTTGCCCGCTGCCTGCGAGGAAGGCGACCGAGTTGCTGCGTCGAGTATGCGGAACAGACCAATTGGGTTGTGGCTCTCTGCAGCTACAGCTAAGTGCGTTGTGAATTGCCAATGAAGTGTGAGACAAGCGAGGTCGCTGTATTTACAGAGAGGCACTGGTGGCTTGTCCTCGCCGCGCCGGCGTTCCAATGTGGGCGGCCATAGAAACTCGCGCCTTTCGTCGGCGCTTACAGCAGTGCTCGAGGAAGGCTACAATCGCGCCGCTGTGAGGCTCTGACTCTCCGGCTTTTCTATTCGGACTTGTTAGTTGCAGCAATGCCGATACCGGCACCACGGCCGATCTTTGGTCATCCATGCAATGTCTTCGCGTCGGCGGAGCTGTCGTTGCCTGCGGAAGTGCTGCTTATTGACTTGCTGGCCGAAGCTGCCACTTCCCATGCATCGACTGCCTTTCCAAGCGAGTGCCACCGCCCCGAAAAAAAGTTCCTTGACAGCGTGAAAGCCAGCACAATTGCTGCTGCGAATGCCTGGCAGGTTCAGTAGAGGCTTCCAGCTCCTTTTCGATTCTTTTGGACGAGCGCCTTTCGCCGGATTTTCGGTGGAGTCCTCAACGATCTCGACTGCTTGATTATGTAAGGCAGAGAGTAGCTCTAGCCTATTAGCCTTGCATGTCGTTTTGACTGCAACCCACATCGGCGCACACCACGTTTGATAAGAATCAGCAACTACAGGAGAAGCTATGTGAACAAGGATTTAGCGCTGTCATACGTAAACTGAAAACTACTATGGATCTCCATGACCTCTGTAAATTCTTACAAGCCTACAAGCAATGCATTTGAAATATTCTTGCGTCGGAAGATGTAGGCACAGGGTTTATCACAGCGTGCCTTCCTGACGGTACTATAGCTCTGTATTTGCTAAGCTGACGAACAGATTTGCCGTACGTGATCTACAGACTTCAAGGGTATAGAATCTCGCGAAGCACTTCTACACTGTAGGTGAAATTTGATTGGCCCGCAGTTTTGAAAATCTAATGTGATATTGTTGGACCAAAACAGACCACTAAAAATAGTCACGAATAATTTTGGTCACGGTTCAGTTGTCGGTTACAACCGGACCGGTCCAGACCGTGGTGAAGAGCTGATGAGCTTTTTCTGTGGCTCCAAGCGCTTGGCTACTGGAGCTCGTCCATTCGGCCCTTTGAGCAGCCCACAGCATCTTACTCCCGGCAGCCATGGTACGTTTCTCTCTCCGCCTAGGGATATCGCCCGCCGCGCGATGAGGTGCATGAGAGGCGACTGCTTAAAGTGTGACAGGGGGATCAGGAGGAAGTCGACGTCGTCCGCCAGCTGCGAAGTCCAGGTGGAAGGAAAACAGCGCGATCTTTAGCGCATGTGGCCACTTGCAATGTGGAAAAGATCCCCTCCCTCCCCTGCCCCCATACAGCTTCAACAGAACCCTCTTGTGGCCTCCACGCCTCCCAATCTTGTAGAGTCGCACACTTGTTGACTAACTTGGTGGTGCGTGCAGTCCAGCAAGAACTTTTTCGCCGCCCTCGACTCGGATGACGAGGACACGCCTCGCGTGAACAAGAAGGCCACGCCGCCGCCGTCGGCCCCTGTGGCTCTGAACAAGCCCGCTGCTGGCAACAAGAAGTCTGGCAACAAGAAGGCTCCTGCTGGCGAGAAGAAGGAGTCCCGCGCCCCGCGTGAGGGCGGCCGTGCCCCTCGCGAGCGTGGTGAGCGTGGCCGTGGCAACCGTGGACCTCGTCGTGAGTACGAGCGTCGCAGCGGCACGGGTCGTGGCAAGGAGACCAGCAAGCAGGGTGGTGGTGCCCGCAACTGGGGCAACAAGGCTGACCCGAACGAGCAGCTTGCTGAGGCCGCTGTCCAGGAAGGTGCCAAGCCCGCCTCGGACGAGGAGGCTACTGAGGAGGCTGCTGCCGAAGAGGAGGAAGAGGAGGAAGTCCAGCTCACCCTTGACGAGTACATGGCCAAGCAGAAGGCCGCTCGCTCGGGATCTAACTTCGCTGATGTGGAGATCCGTCAGGTGACTAACGAGTTTTCCAGCGCCGTGCAGATCACCAAGGAGGGCAAGACCCCAGACTTCATGGACTCGCAGTACGAGAAGGTGTACAGCAAGAAGACCTCGGGCCGCAAGAAACAGGTCATCACCGACGTGGGTTTCCGCATGGAGAAGCCAGAGCGCTTCTCGCGCGATTTCGACTCGTCGCGCGGACGCGGTGGCCGTGGTGGCCGTGGTGCTCGTGGCAATGGCCGCACTGGTGGCCGTGGCGCCCGTGGCGGTAACACCCCGAACGTGACGGACATGAACGCTTTCCCCAGCCTCGGCTAAGGGATCGCGTTGCGACCAACCGGAATCGCGCGCCCATGAGCGCCAGCGACATGATGAGTGAGATCTTCCAAAAGAGGGCTTCTCGAGGACTGGTTTGGCTATCTCTTTTTCTCCTTTTCCCCCACGAAAGATCCACCAGATAGGGCCTCTGCGCGGCTGGTGTCTGCCTGACTGTGCGTATCTGCAAGCAGCCAGCCGTCGTGCGGAAAGTTAGAGAAATTTTTGTTAGCGTGAACTCGGTCTTCTCTTTGGTATTTCTATTATTCAATGCAGCAGGCTGGGCTTTATGCGAACGAAAATACTTAGTTGTCATCGTGTTCGTACTTGTGATTGACATGTGCGTACCGCTGTCGAGGTCTTTTCCCATTTTACGTACTGTGCTGCGAGTCCACTTCTACTACACGACGTCCGCGTCGTGCAAACTGTACATTGTGCAAATACGTGTATACTCGAGCGTGCTAAGATGGCGCAGCAAGTCGCCCGATGAATAGGTGCTTACCACTGTTTGAAAGTCTTCCACGCTTGAAAATTCCAACCTCAAACGGAGGGCTTGTTTCAACTATGCCTCCTTCATCGTCTTCCACCTCCTCTTCGTCGTGTTCACGACAGAAAACGCCCCGACCAGACGGAAACCATGGATCCACGTACCGATGTACTTCCGACCATCAGGCGACGACCAAGCTCCATAACCTTGAATTTCACCTTTGTACCATTCACCCTCGTAACTTTCTCCTGATGCGAAGGACAAGGTACCGACACCATGTCGCTCGCCAGCCTTATACTCACCAGTATAGACACTTCCACACTGGAAATGGTGCACTCCCTGGCCGTTCAACTCACCATTAATCCACGTCCCGTGCAGTGACCCCGCAGCGGTCACAAACACACCTTTGCCGTGCATCATGCCTTGATGCCATGTGCCATTGTGAGAGTCTCCGCCCACCCATTCATACTTGCCAAAGCCTTCGCGCTCACCCTTGACAAAATAGCCTTCGTACTTATCTCCAGAGCTGAATACCTTGATACCCCATCCGCTCACCTTATTATGCCGCCAGCCACCGTCAATCACTTCACCTGATGCGAAGATTTTCTTGCCTTTACCATGCATCACTCCCTTCTTCCATTCACCTAGATGAGTAGCATAGTGCATCAGCTACCTGGATGGACGGATGCACTGTCATTGCTTCTCACCATCATAGCTGTCTCCATTCTTCCAAAAGAACGTGCCACTTCCGTGCATCTGCAAGCAACCCACTTAATTAATTCAACCAGACCTCCGTTCTACAAGAAAAAAACACAAGTACCTTGCCGACTCGCCAATTTCCAACGTATTTGTCACCATTAGCCCACAAATACGTCCCTGTTCCGTGACGATGGTTTTACGATACATGCCTTCATGGCAGTCGCCTGTACCTGCAAATGTCTGCATACCAAATCTGTAACCGAGCGTCAACATCTCATATGAAGCCATGTAATCAAGAATTTCGCACCCTTCAAAGTCTCCGTGGACCCATCCACCCTCGAAGATATGACCAGCTCTCAACATGTGGACACCTGCCCCATGTCGCCGCTCTTGTTCGTCTATCCCTCCTTCGTAGCGACTACCGTCCGTGTACAAGACCACAGCGGCTCCTCGCGGCTTCTTCCAGCGGATCGACAGAATTTCGGACTGATTGCGGCCTTCCGGTCTAGGCGAGTCATCCGATTCAGACTGCGGCGTTGGCTCATGTTTCTTTACGCGCTCGGCACTTGTTGGATCGCATCGGTGCACAGCGCGCGTCCCCCGGCGCCGTCCACGGTTGCCCATACGATCAATGCAGAAGTGCGCAATGCAGCGGACGTTCAAAATCTGGGGGACCATCACTCACCAAGTGTGGTACACGTAAATAGCCGATCCAAATTGTAACATGCTGGAAGAGCTCCGTGCCTTGTTGGTGCTTGTGTGGTGGCACATCTGCCACTTCCTGGCGTACAATCTCCACGTGCGGGGTCTCAAGCCTGCGAGTCAGTTCTTCCACAAGGTGGTGATAATTGGCGATGATTTTGCAGCGGGAATCGGAGACTACATCACTTTAGGCGACGCTGGTGGCATTGCCGAGTACCTCAAGAAGATCATTGCGTATGATGACAAGGCAAGTGAGGCACTCATGATATGGTGGCTTCATCACCCTCTGTAGCCATGTCTTGAGTCTAACAAATACTTTCCATCCTGATCGCAGGTTCGGCATAACTGGGCCATTATCAATGCAGGAGTACCTGGATGCACAACGGCCGATTGGCTCATGTCCTCGCCAAAGAAGGTAGGTTGAGGACTCAGTGTCGTCTGTACTGCGAGACATTGACACATGCTGGCGACGTAGCACTTCAAGAACGTGTTTACGTCAAGAACCATGAGCGACGCGTCCATCGTGATCATCATCCTTGGCTCCGCAGAGATCAGGTGAGCAACACAATGCTACCATTGATCTCGGAGCTAACTAACGTCGCTGCGATGGTGTTTGTTCCTGTGGATAGAAACTCGGGTGTTGCGGGACACGAAATGAGGCACAACCTTGTGGAGATTTGTGATACACTGCGGAAGAAGGGCAAGCAGGTGTGTCTGGCCACGGTTGCGAGTCCTGACCCAACTGCTTCTGAAACGGATAGTGCCAGCTCGACTCTCAACACAGCACTAGAGCACTTTTGTAAAAGGTACATGAGGATTGATCGATCCACTGGCGTGCAATCAACTAATGTGATGTTGTGAACAGCACGTCAACGGAAGAGGTGCCCGTTATTCTGGGACCTCGTCTCGACACCTATGCGTTCCGTCGCGAGAGTGCACTTTCGTTTGACAAGTACCATTTCAATTCCCAGGTACGCATGCAGTACAGTTTGCTGTTAGTTTGTAAATCTTTCCAAGCTGTCCGGCGTGGGGTCAGATTTGGCTCACCATCGATATTTGCGTCATGGCTTGCCTCTCTGCACTTTGTAGTCTTACCGACAGCTAGCTCGCAACACGGCGGATTTCTTGGTCCCCATGATGACAGCAGTGGAATGGACCACCTGGAAAGACCAGCTCAGTCAGGTCACTTACGACAAGACCTTGTACGATTAAAGCTCACGCCATTTAGCTTCGGACCCGTCTACGTGTATCGGTGTCTGCAAGTCAAGCTAAACTGCCAGCCTTCCACACAGCATTCACGGCGATGGTGCCTGCTTCTTTCACAGGCTGCCGTTGCTGGTTGGTTGGCTGGCTGGCTGCTTGGTTGCTCTGGCGATTGCCCGTCCACCATCCAGATAAAAGAAACATTAACACCACAGCAATCACGCGAGCTTTCTTTTTCTTTCGATTTGGGTATTGAGTCACCGCCTTCGCTCCTCTCTCTCGCGAAGTTCATGTGAGCTGCTCATCGCCTCACACGCGGCATTCACAAATGTTCAATCGCTCTTCGCTTCCTTGCCATTGGTCTACATGTCCAAGTCTTTGTCGTAATTGACTACAACTCGTCACTTCCTCAAGACTCCATAGTGGCGTCGGGGGCTGCCTCGGTCTTTGGAGCGGCGGTGGCGTTGTCTTGCGTCGGCTTGGCGGCCCAGTACGCCTCCATCTGGCGATCCAGTTGGACAGCTTTGGGGTCGGGTCCCTTGCCAGCTTCGTGCCAGTACTCGTCCATCTCCATGTCGAGATCTTCGCCGCTAGCAGTTTGGTCTTGTCTCCACGTCCACCACCAACGCCACGACCTCCACGACCTCCACGACCTCCGCGGCCTCCACGGCCAGCGACTCTTCCTCCGTTCTTCAGAACAGCTGTCTTCTTGTTCTGGTTGCCCTTGGGCTTGGCTTCCTGTGGCGCAAGTCCCTTTCTGTGCTTGGAGACGACCTGTTGGCGCTTAGTGCGGTTATTCTGCGCGACCTGCTGCAGCTTTTGCTTCTGCTGTTGTTGCTGCAGTTGCTTCTTGGTAGGTGCGGGCGTCTTACTCTTCTTTTTCCCTCCAGCCATGCGCAGTACAGGCTGCGTCTTTCCCTTCTTCTGCTGCACCTTGACGACCGTCACCTGGTGCTGCTTCTGCTGCGTCGGACGCGGCGCCGTCTCCTCCGCCAGGTGCGTAAAGCGGCTCGAGAGCGGGATGGCGGACACGCCGATGACAGCGCGTGTTGCCTTCTTGCCCTGCTGCGGCTGCTGGTTGATCTTGCGCTGGCCGCGGACAGACGCACGGGGAGCTCCGGATCGCCGATACATTCTGCCTGCTTCTTACTTTCTGCAAAGTGGCGGCTGTCTTCGTACCAAGAAAATAGTGCACATTGATTGGTCATAATTCCTTTTCCATAATATGGATTTTTCAAGTAAATATGGGACCCTACCATGTTACGTAAAGAGAATCAAAAACGACCAAACAGTAACCATGGAGGCGGCGCTCGCGAGCCAGGTGCAGCGCTACCTGAATGCATATGTATACGACAACGCGCGGTTTCTAGCGGAGCGACTCGTCGCGCATGTACGCGTTGTTTTCCAGTGGATTACGACGCTGTGGAAGCTGCATTACAGCTGTTTAAACAATGTATCAATGTCTTTTGACACTGTTTTGCTGCTTTTCAACAGCATCCAAGCGAGGAGAACGCGTTGCTGCTGGCCACATGCTATTACCGAAATTGTCAAGCCACTCGAGCTGCAGCGGTGCTGAGCGGCGCGACGCGACCAGAGAACCGTTATCTATTGGCTTGCTGCTGCTTTCAGCTGAACCAGTTGGTCGAAGCTGAGAACGCGCTGCTCGGGGGTGAGAACTGCCACATTGACGACATGGATGCTTTAGAAAACGTGCCAGCTGGAGCTGCTGGGCTGTATCTATTGGGTCGAGTCTGTAGACGTGGAAACAGGAGGCAGCAAGCCGTGGCTTGTTTCGTAAAGAGGTATTGCTCAGAGCAACGTTATGGTTCATGTGGGATTGCTTATCGTGTTGAGTGTTGGTTATTGCTTTTGCTAGTTTGGAGGTGGATCCGTTCATGTGGTCGGCGTATGAGGAGCTTTGTGAGCTTGGAGCTAATCTAGAAGCGACGAGGTTTTTCGGCGCAGCGAATTATTTCAATAGCACCGAATTGGCTGATGAAGTTGAAGAGGAATTTGGATCAAGACCCGAGTTTAGTGGTTGAGTGGTAATTGTGGACATCGGATGGAGGAGGAAGAATGCTGCAAGGATAACAACACTAAGGATCGATTCACTGACGGGGTGTTCGCGACACCAGAACCGCATTTTGGACTCGATACACCAAAGAGTGTACTGGCCTCAGGGTTCACCTCATCCCGACCGTTGGCTTATAAAACACCAAACGTGACTTGCAACAACGGAAGTAATGCCCACACTGCGACTGTTGTGAAAAAGCCTCGAGTTGCAGAGGACATTGGAGCGCCAGTGCGCCACAGGAAAGCTCACAGACGACCTCTTGCAGACAGTGACGAAAAGTATCGAGCTAATGCAAGACTGTCATTCTCTGCTGTAGGATTTGATGATTCACCACTGGTATGGGTGTATCGTCCTTTGCAGTCCACAGACACGCGACTGACTTCCCGATTTTTATTCCTTGTATTGTGCATGTAGAATCCGTCAAAATTGGCATTAGGCTCTCCAACATCCCCGCTGTCCACCCGAAGAATTTATCAAGACGAAACACCAGTAGCTGGTTCTTCTCATACAGATGTGATGACTCACCAAGTTGATGGTCGGCATGAACTCCTGCGTCTGCTTAGCTCGTTCGGCTCTATTTATCAGAAAATAAGTGTGTACATGTGTCGAGAAGCTTTGGAGATGCTGGATCGGCTCCCTGCATCCCAGCGTCGGTCTGGTTGGGCACAGCAACAGATCGGGCGAGCACATTTCGAAATGGCCGACTACGTGCGAGCACAAGACGTGTTCTCTGCCTTGCATAGAGCGGAGCCGTATCGAATGGAAGGACTCGACTTATACTCAACGACGTTGTGGCACTTGAAAAAAGAGGTGGAGCTTTCGTATCTTGCACAGCAAGCGACAGACTTCGACAAGTTGTCGTGTGAGGCTTGGTGTGTTGCTGGAAATTGTTTCAGCCTGCAGAAAGAGCACGATACAGCGTTGGCCTTCTTCCAACGGGTGAGTTTTTAGTGAGGTGATGTCGTTTGTACTTGTGGTTTTAATGGTGATATGCGGAATGCCAGGCGATTCAACTAGACCAGTCGTTCACATACGCGTACACGCTTTCAGGTCACGAATACGTCGCAAATGAAGATTTTGAGAAGGCGGTGAACTGCTACCGGCATGCCATTCGCACCGATTCACGGCACTATAATGCATGGTATGGTCTGGGTACGATCTACTATCGGCAAGAGAAATTCGAGTTCGCCGAGTATCACTTCAAGCGCGCTTTAGAAATCAATCCACGGAGCTCGTTACTGCATTGCTTCCTTGGTATGGTTCTGCATGCTACTCACCGACATGATGAAGCGCTTGACACTCTCGCCGTCGCCGCTGAGCTGCAGCCATTGAACCCTCAAGCCCGGTTCCAGCGTGCGAACGTGCTGATCACGTTGCAGCGTTATGAGGACGCTCTGGAAGAGCTCCACGTCGTGAAGAATTTTGCGCCACGCGAGTCTTCGGTGTACTTCATGATGGGCAAGGTAGCTAAGAAGCTTGGACGTATCGAAGAGGCGATGAAACATTTGACCTTGGCGTTGCACTTCCACCCCAAGGACAACAACCAGATCAAGCTAGCCATCGACAAAATCAACGAGCCTGATCACGACGATGACGACCGCATGTAGCACGAGTAGCAGCATATAGAGCAATGAATACCACACACGCATAAGCACGGTACAACCATCCTCTATTGGTCGTTTGTATGGCATTTTCCATTGCGATTCCAGGCATAATGACGACCGTGAAAGCTGAAGCGCGACTATTGCTACACCAACTGACGCAATTCGAAGATGCGAGCGAGGCATTGAGCCGTCTATTCGAGGGGTTTTCACAGCAGGATACCAGGCGCTGTGCCGTGCTGCTGCAATTGCTCCATTGGCAGAGTACACCTGCTTCCAGCAGCCTAGCGGATGTGCTCAAAGACTTGGAATCTATTGGTGACGACACTAACGCAACGGTGCGTGGTGACATGGAGTTGACAGTGCTGGGGAAGCCGGCACTGCTGTTTGCCACGTCCATTTACGACGAGGAGCTCGCGATGTTGATCTGGTCGGGGTTCATCCAATTCCACGCACGTTATCCGGACTTCGATCTCACGCGACAAGTGCTAGACAATTCGGCCGATTCACTCGGCTACTCAGCTCTGCACTATGCGGTGGAGGCGCAGATGAGAGATTTCCTATGTGCAGTGTGCAAGGAACTGAAACAGGAGAACATGGCAATGATTGTTGGTCGAGTGGTGACACAAGATGTGACTTTGCCTGTGAACACAGCTCAGAACATGGGCAAGAACATTGCTAGTGGAGGGTGTACGGTGCTTCATCTTGCAGCTAAGAAGGGAGAAATGGAGTTGGTGAAAATGTTTGTTAATCCACCGATGCTCATGGACCCGAAAAAACTACGTGACTGGGATGGTAACTCTCCTGCTCGAGTGGCTGCTATCCATGGTCATGCTGACGTTGCTGCATTTCTAGAGGTATGAAAGAATTTATGTAGTTGTCGAGATGATCTAATGGTGGTTGGATGTGTTATTTCCTAGAGTCTTACCGGTGAAGTGCCATTAAGCGCTTTGGAAGCCGATGAATTGAGGTGTAAACGTGAGACGATGGCAAGAGAGCGCTATCTAGCACATCTGGAGCCCCACGGGTTTATGCTTGAGCCATCAATATTTTCACATATCTGGACGCTTGAGGAGACGGTGCTCGTTAGTAGTGAACTGAATAGGCTGGCTGCTGAGCAAGGTTGGTGTAAGGAGCGGCATGCGTCCTACCAGACAACGGACATGCCGTGCCATCAAGTTGCCGCATTAAATTCCTGGGTACGCTCGACATTGGCTGACAGGCTGTTCCCTCAAATCGCAAAACGCTACAAGCTCCCGAAGACCAAGCGATTGCTTTTTCGCGACCTCTTTTTCGTCAAATATGAGGCGCGCGAAGGTGAACGCTCCGAGCTTGCACTCCATCGCGACGGATCTGTGTTGTCATTCAATGTGCTGTTGAACTCGGCTGACGATTTTACAGGCGGTGGCACCTACTTCGACGCCACGAAGCGTACGGTGCACATTTCACAGGGTAGCGCTGCAGTGCATAGTGGCAAGGTTCTTCACGCAGGCGCACCTGTGCTGACGGGTATGCGCCAAATCCTCGTGGGTTTCTTAGACGTTGCTGACTGGGTGTATTGAGGTCACAAGTGGTGGAATTGTATGCCCTCAATGGGTGTGTCTCCCTCGAGCACATACAGTCGCGGAGACCAGAATTTTTCATCGTACAGGTCATCGTCAAGAGATATTTGAATAGAAAGTGTGGCTTTTACCTTCACAAGGAACACATTAGCAGGATGAAACACATCAATGTCGTGCTTTTATGAGAATGTTCGTACCCGCTCGAGCTCAAAGAAGAGCAAACGATCTTCCCAGATCTTGTCATACGTATTCCCCATCATCTAAATTCAAATTCACCAGCAAACTGTTAGATGCATATTGCATAGTGCATACTGCATGGAAGTGCTACGAAAAAATACCGCAATGAGGAGATTTAGCAGCATAATGGTTCCAATAATTACAAAGGCGAGAAAAAGAAGAATGGCTAGTAGGCCGCCTTCATAGATGCTGTCCCAATCCCAGGAGCCTAAACTAATGTTGAATGTCGTTGTGACAGCTGAAAAGTAACTTTTGCATCCTTCTAGCTGCGAATCAAACCAGTATTAGCATTTTCGTCCTACCTCCAACATTTCCAATGCGATTACCTGAAGAATGAAAAAGGCAAATGCAAATCCACATAAAAATACGCAAAACACCATGACGAAAACCAGAATATCCGAGAACATCTACAAATTGGGTGAGTACGGGAATTGGTCTCACAAGAAAATCAGTACCTTTGCAATCATGCGAACAAATGGCCCAAGTGCTCTTGTGCCTCGAGCAAATTGAATCCACTTGATGAAGATCTGTGGCCCCACTATGCTCATCAAAGTAATCCGAAAATTATACCTCCTTCGAATGTTAAAGCTGTACAATGATTCTTGGTACACAATGAGTCGAAAGTCATCCTGATCAAACTCTAGTACCCATACTATTAAATTGCAACTCTGGCAAGCATTCATCAATTGCACATACCTGGTGATATCATTTCGAGACCTTCTGCAACCAGCAAAAGCCATACACATGAAATCTGCACGAGATCAAACCAATTCCATCCATCACGGAGGTATACACGCAAACTCCCGCATTCTCGATATGCTTGATACTGTAGTTCAAATTGAGGAATCAGGAATTATTTAGTACGTAAATGCAAAAGTACTTACCTCTTGGAAAGTGTACATCGCGTTTATAACAGAGTAGACGAGTCGGGCAGCGTCACGAACATATTCCATGACCCCAACCTCTTCGTTGAAAATATTGTTGCGATATCCCCCGAGCGGCATGCCTACGAATGTGTCACCAATGTGCAAGTACCTGAGGATAATTCTAACGTAAGTTTCGCTACTCTGAACTTTGGATAAGCATTGTCCAGTATGACATGATACGTACGTAGCCACGAAAACTGCAACGAAGTACACGAAGTACACCTTAAACTCATAGCGAAATGTCTGTCTGGTGAAGGAGTTCCATCTGGAAGTAAATAACGGGTTTAGTGAGTGAAAAGCTCTGGGCGAAGAAATAGTGAAATGTAGACGCTTACTTGTGATCCAATAATTGTCGGAACCATGGGTGAAAGATGAGATCTTTGCATTCTGTCTATCGCCACGCTCAATAACTTCATATCAGTTCACTAAACGAATAACATCTTGTTTGTCTCGTACCTGGACGATCAACCACAGTGTAGGACTATGTCGACCTCGAAATTCGGCATGATCGTAGACGTATTCATACAAAATTCCTTTAGGCTCACAAACAATTGTATCCTTATTCCCGGCTTCGTTTTCAGTCACAGTAAATACGTGTTGAACGCTCAGCACACTTCTTACACGACGAAGGAGCTTCCAAAATATTTTCAATATTTTCCGCACGCGATCGTAAGCACGTCGGATTGGGCCTCGTTTTCGTTTTCGTCGTGGAGAACGCCCAGGCTTGATATGCCCTTTCATCTGCACAATTAATGCATCTCTCTTCTCCTGAAAAGTTTTTAGTTGGTTGTTTACTGTCCAGCGTTGGTTGCGCTCTCGGACATGTCTTTGCATACTGCAGCGGAATAATGGAATCCGAAACGAGTCCATAGCCAAAACTGCAGCCTCAGGGACATTTTGGATTAAGAGATGAAAGAGTTTGCTTCTCTCGTGCAACTCACGTGCTTTGTTCATCTCGTAAGATGTCACATGCTCTGAGATGACCAGAATGCCCAACGTCTTCCGTGGTAGAATTGAATACCCGGGTGCCGACCGGAAAAACACAATATCACGGCGATTTCGGGCGCACAAGAATGGAGAAGCCAGCAAACTGTCAATATTTGAACATGTGCTGTCATTTGCGCTACCAACAGCATCATGTCGAGCGTTGATCCTTCCTGTAGGAGTGTCTGGAGATACAGCAGCGGTGCCCCCTACTAATGCTTGATATTGTGGTAGATGAGTTTTCCCTATGGGGGGGCGCTTTTGTTGTACCATGGCACCAGAGCGAAAGGTTTGCGATGGCAACAGCTTGGCCATCGTTTTCTCGTCAGGAGATTCCACAAACGTTCCTCTGAGGACTGTACCGTTCATCGTTGTGAATGTTACATACCGAGAAATTCGCACGTCGGCATGATTTTCCACAAAATGACAGCAAACCCCGTGTCGCTGACTAGCTATTGCAAAATGAAGACTGTGTACAATGGTGCGAATAAGTAAGCAGTGCAATCACTAGGGAATAATAGTTTACGTACGGCGTTTCTCCCGATTTGTTTTGGGCATTAATATTGGATCCATTGGCCAACAGAAGCTTGCACAGAGTAAGATGGCCACCCTCGGCGGCATAATGTAGAGGGGTATTGCCGGCTGCATCTTTCGAAAGAACCAGTGGATGACCGCAAATTTGCAGGAGATCCTGGAGAGTAATGGCTTCTTCATGAAGCTTGTCGATTGAATCCGAAATCGAGCAAATGACACACCAACGTCCGCGATAAGTGCTCGCATCTCAGCGTCCGATTCGCTCACCAGCCTTTTAGCTTCTCGCATTTCCAGAACCTTCTCTAGAAGGTGACTCAATTGCATGAAGCTGTACTTTTGGTACGGAGAATTCATCGGATGTATGTTCCAATGAATGATCAGCTCGCTAACCAGATCTGTGTATCCGCGTTGAGCAGCAACATGCATAACGGTATACCTGCATGAAAGTTAAAAACATGAGGTCAATCATGACACTACGTGCACTTACTGGGTCAATCCATGTGGCTGGAGGAGATCAAGTCCATCATTTGCTTTGTTCCGGAGGATCCGAAGGATTTTAGGAAGATTAGGCTCTGCAAGTCGAAGGACACCACTTTCCGTTGTCATTGGCCCAGGTACTAACGGTCTGCACTTGCAGCATTCATCAAAGAGCAGCTTGCTCTGGAGGGCGAGGTGCTGTTCATCTCGTTTCTCCAGTAGCAAATGCATTCTGTAGTATCTCCGCATCGCGCGGTTGATCTTATCCGCGGCCCAGCCCTCAGGTCTTTCATCACGGCCGAGTCGAAACAGGAACTTTTTCAAATAGTTTCCTCCTTGAACCTTTCGGGTTGGGTTGTCTTTGTTCTCCTTCTTCCTCGACTGCGTTGCATCGTGATGGGCATGTATATGCTGCGCTCGAAGGGGCTCCTGCCGTAGATGCAAACGTGGCGGTCTCTTGCGTACGTCCTCTAAAATGATCTGTTTGTGTTGCTTCTTCTTGTTGGCTCTCGTCTCCTGCAGCAAGAAAAGGTCAGTACCCAATTGATCTCTCGAGCACGTCCTCAAATCCACCTTAATATGCGCTCGGTACGCTTCCAGCACATCATCTCGTGAGGTTTGGGGGCCCGAAGGCATCACAGCCGTCTTATAGCGCTTCACATCTGACACCATTGCAAATGGCGTCCTTTCATCAATGTTGAAGTGGACATGGCTACAATTGCTCTTTAAATGTGATAAACGCTCTTTAAAACCAATTTCATGTAGCCATTCTCTTATATTGTCGCATTCAAAATGGCTGATGGAGCCAAGGTGTGCATCTGAAGCGATGGACGGCGCGTTCTTCTCGTTCCCGTACGAACCTTACGCGATCCAGCTAGACCTGATGCGGCAGATATGGGACACACTCGAGCGTGGCCACTGCGGCATCTTTGAGAGTCCAACAGGCACTGGCAAGTCCATCAGCCTCATCTGTGGCGCATTAACGTGGCTCACCAAGCACACGGACGAGTTCGGACTGCTGCAACATGTTGCAAAAGGTGATACAGTTGCAGTCGAGATGGAGAAACCCAAGGAAAGTGCGGAACCGAGTTGGCTGGACGACTTTGAGCAGAAGACTGCGGATCGGGAGGTGAAATATCGCCAGCACATGGCCAAAGAGGCTTTAGCTGGCATTCAAAAGCTCCGATTAGAGCCTGAAGCTACTACGAAGAAGCGCAAGATGAGATTTGCTTTTGACCACAATGAACGGAAGCGTATGCATCATAGAAACACTAAAGAGAGCAACGTGAGTGGAGAGGACGATGATGAACACTTGGTGGATCCGTATGATAGTGATCGAAGGGATCGACTCAACAGTGACAGTGATGGAGAGAGTGCAGTGATGTTGAGACGCTTTGGTGAGGAGAAACCGGACTTTGGAGTGGTGAAGATCATCTACTGCAGTCGAACACACTCTCAGATCTCGCAGTTTGTTCGGGAGATACGGAAAACTGCATTTGCGAAGCATATTCGAGTTGTGTCTTTAGGTTCTCGCAAGAATTTGTGTACGAACCCGAAGGTTACGAAGCTGAATTCAGACTTGAGAATGGCGGATAAGTGTTTGGATATGATGCAAAGCAGCAAAGCCAAGAACGCCAAAAAGGTGGGCAAGTGTCCGTTCTACGAGAAAGAATTGCTTGGTCACTACAAAGACTACGCGCTGGTATGTTCCTGTTGCGTACCTCCATGTTGATTTTGCTTAAAATGCTGTTATGGGACTTTCGTGTAGGCGCACGCAAGACATTGAGGACTTGCACACGTTAGGCGAAGAAATGTCAACTTGCTCATACTACGGTACCCGCGAAAGCATTCCGCTCGCTCAAATCGTCACGGTACCTTATTCGATGTTGCTCAGCAAAGATACTCGGGAAACACTGGGAATTGCGTTGGAGAATAGCATTGTCATTTTTGACGAGGCACACAATATTGTCGATGCAATCAACAACACATACAAGGTCGAAATCACAAGTAAGCAGCTGGTGGTAGCACGAAGAACTCTGTGGTCTTATTTCACGAAGTACGAGAAACGGTTCAAGGGTAAGAATGCTTTCTACATCAAGCAACTTTTATCGATTTTGGAGTCTTTGACAAAGTTTCTCCGCCAACTGAGCAAGTCTGCTGGGAAAACGGCTTCAGCAAGTGAGGACGATGATGGCGCCACGGGAGCACAGATGATGACGATCAATGATTTCTTGTTCAGTGCGCGGATAGATCACTTCAATATGTTTAAAATTTTGGAGTATCTTGGGGAAAGTGGCCTGGCGAAGAAGCTGATGGGGTTTGTGGACTCCACAAATACTGATGTTCCTGCGGTTGCCCCTCCATCAGTTGCAGGTGCTGATGATATCGATGAAGACTTTGAGAGCCGCCATATTTCTCCTCTTCGAACAGTTGAGGCTTTGCTTAAATCTTTAACCAGCGCCGGAGGAGATGGCCGAATCCTCGCACAACCACACAACGTACGTATCGCTAAGTCGTTTGTTTTCATTGCTAACTTTTGTTTTAAGGCAAATAAGGGAGTCCAAGGCTTGATCAGGTTTATTTTGTTGAATCCCGTGGTCCACTTCCAAGAAATAGTCAAAAAGTCACGGAGCGTCATTCTCGCTGGAGGAACAATGCAGCCGGTACACAGATCTTTAATGCTATGCCTCGTGTACTTTGTAACGAGCCAACGCTTTCTGTGTCGTGCTCCAAGGTATCCCAAGTGATTGATCAACTCTTCTCTTCGGTGCCAAAGAGGATGTCGATTTGTTTTCGTGCGGACATGTCATTCCTCCTAGAAATCTGCTGGGCTTCAGTCTCGCATCGGGTCCTTCCCAGAAACACCTCGAATTCACGTATTCGCGACGAGGTGACATGGAAGCATTAGACGAGCTGGGCCGCATTCTGTTAAACCTGTCACGTATTGTGCCTGGTGGAGTTGTAGTCTTTTTCCCATCGTATCGTTTCGAAGAAAATGCAGTCCGTCGATGGCAAGCGACAAAACAGTACGAACAGATTCAAGCAAAGAAATCCATATTCAGCGAACCAAAGAAATCCGACGAACTTGCAGAAGTTCTGGCCCAATATTCTGCTGCGTGTTCGCGAGATAACCACAATGGGAGCGGTGCTATGCTTCTGAGCGTAGTAGGCGGTAAGATGTCTGAAGGAATCAATTTCAGTGACGACTTAGCACGATGTGTTGTGATGGTGGGAATGCCTTATCCAAATGCCCGAGACGCTGAGCTGGTCGAGAAAATGGCATTCCTAGACAAGAGAAGTCCCGGGTCTGGACGGCAGTTCTACGAGAGTCTCTGCATGAAAGCGGTCAACCAATCGATTGGTATGTTTGTTTTTTTTTCTTGAGCATTGCTGCAGCTAATGCATTTTGTTTTTTCTTACACTTTAAACATACAGGAAGGTCTATTCGTCATCAGAAGGACTATTCCACAATTTTGCTGGTTGACCATCGATACTCTAATCCAGCAGTTCGAAGTCGTCTGCCTGAGTGGATCCAAAAGCGTGTCCAACCTCCGACATCATTTGGACAGGTATACTCGCAGCTGGTGCAATTTTTTCGTGCGAAAGAGAATGAGGACACTACCGATCAATAGACGGCATTTCAAATACATGACTTGAGACTCGTCCATCAGCGGAGTAAGCTACTTTGTAGCTAGCTGCTTCTTGTATTCAGCGTGAATGACTTGCTTCGCAATACCAAGTACTCGCCCAGCCAGAGCTTCGTCGTCATACGACCATTCCATGTGAACTTCCCACTCAGCAGACATCGCCACTCCTACCGTGCGAAGTTTCAGCCAACGGTCGATCCTCTCGATTCGAACATTGCTAATCCACTTCGTAAGGCTGACCTCCAATGCTTTCAGAAGTTGATCTGCATCTGCTTGAGGCTGCTGCTCACTCTCTTCTTCTTCATCAGCCGATTCGACTGCAGCAGACAGGAGAAACGACAATGCAGACGCAGGACGAGAGCTTTTCTTTTTCACACGAGGAGATGGTTCGAACGGCTTTTTCCAGGAGTATGAAAAGAAGAGCGAGTGTTTTTTCTTCTTCAATCGCCGTGCGCCGTTGCCGCTCGATACTAACATTAACTTGCGCTTAGGTTCGGCAATCAACATGCCCTGCACATCCGAAGGATTGTTGAACATTGCTTTGTGAATGCGTAGCGGAATATCACGGGCAGGTTCGATGGGCGTTCGTCCTGCACGATTGATTCCTTTTACCACCACGGTGGTGTCAATAGCTGGATCCATCTTCAGTTGGTTCTGGACGTGAGCTTTGACAAATTCTAGGTCATCAGGAACCGTGTAGTCGAGAATGACCTGGCGAGGTGCCACGCGCGAGACAAGCTGAACAATGCTCTTGGTGTCCACTTCATCTCCACAAGGTTGATAGTGCACTCCACACTCCACATTCACACCTAGGCGCTTGCTGACGCGCTTACGTTCAGGGTCTGCATACAGTAAATAGTTAACTGTACCCGGTATACAATACTCTGAGAGCACGATGAGGTTCTTCGGGTCGCTCGCGACCGCCTTAATAGCCCGCAACGAATCACCTTGAGAAATGTTAGCAGGTCCCGTAAACAGCACAAATGGTCCTGGCTGCTGTAACTTCTTCCAGTCAAACAGTTGCAGATCAGCAATATTTGCCGATCTATCACGCAGCAAGTTTTGCATGGCAGGCGTACATGTGCGAGATAGCACAGGGAGGAATCTGCTTGGATATTCCATAGCTGCGTCTGACAGATATATTGGACACTCCACAGTCTTGCCAATAGCATCTTTCATCTGTTGCCAATGTTCCAGCAATATCGTAATCAATTCATGAAAATACCCCAAGCGGTATACTGGAATCACCACCTTGCCGTTCGAGCTGATACACTCCAGAATTACCTTCACCAGTTCTCTCTCCATTGCGCTCTGTGTCTCCGACACTGTCACCGCAAATGAGCTCCGCGTAATCAGAGCATTAGGCTCCAACCTCGGGATCTGAGCCGGTAGTAGCACCCGTCCGCCGGTGAGGTTAAAATCGTTGGCAAACAAGACCGTCGTGACTCCAATCTGCAAGTAAAAGGCAGAACCACCCGCCACGTGACCTGAATGATACGCTGTGATCTTCAGTTGCTCGTTCACAGTTACACAGGCCTTCAATGCCACTGCTTTAACCTTTCTAAAGGCTGGAGCAATGTCTTGAACATCATACGGGGCTGGTAGACCGCTGCCTCCATCCTTCACCTTCCCATGACATCCAGTCCTGCAGTGTCAGACACACCGTCAGATCTTGTATGTCTATCTATTATACTCTAGTCTTACCAATATTCTACCAGTAAATGTGGCGCAATGGCTCGTGTACCGTGAGTCATAATGATCGCAGGGGGTTGTTTCTGACTCGAGTCTTGAGCTACTGCAGTAGTAGGAGTCACCCATGACACACCACACTTCTCAGCTATGTAGGGCAGCATATAGCAGGTTCCAGGGCGGTAATCCGGTATCAGAATGGCGTCCACAGTGCCTCCATCTCGTCGTAGCAGGTCCTTTAGTTCGCGTCGATACTGGGTCCTTACGGACTCAAAGTCTTCGGCTGCATCGTCTGGAGAGAAGATGGACGTGTCCTTCGCCTCTCCGCAGCCTAACAGCACGGTGATCCCTGTGAGCTCGTCGCGCACACAGAAGGCTGCACCGCTACCGAGCCGCTCAACTGAAATGCTCATGGTCGATTTCTAAGGGAGATTGTAAAATTGGAGACTCAGATCTGAGGACAGCAAGGAATCAGAATACCGGTATCAAATAAGTATTTCAGAAGTATTATGTCCATGAGGACACTATGATTCGATGTTAACTGGTTTTAGCGTCTATCAATGTGTATTTTCAGTTTGCTGACGATTTGAAAGTGGTAGCTCATGTCTAGAATGATCCAGCTTGAACGAGTCCAGCAAAATACGCAGGAAGCTCGTCCGGCGTCAAGAAGATTTTCTCCATGGTAGCTCGCGTCTGTACCTCCACGAGGCCTTCCTTCGTAAAACGCTTGCCAACGACAACACGGTATGGGTACCCGATAAGCTCCGACTCGGCCAATTTCGAACCTGGGCTTTCTCTCCACCGGTCGTCAAGCAACACGTCCTCTTTCACCAAACCGGCCACCTTACCTGAGGCAAGCTGCCCAGCAATTTCCCACGCGGCCTGGGACACGGGGTCATCCTGTTTCTTACCACCGATGGACATGATGAGAACCTTGTATGGAGCAATCTCCGTGGGCCACACAATACCATGGTCATCGTGCGACGCCTCGACCGCCGCAGCGACCAACCGGCTAACACCAAGCCCATAGCAGCCCATCTCTAGCGGAAGTTTGTTGTTTTTGGCATCAGTATATGTCGCGTCAAATGGCTTCGAGTATTTCTGCCCCAGGTAGAAAACGTGACCAACTTCGATTCCGCGCTTGTCCTCAAGTACTGCAGCACCGCTACTGTTGCAGCGCGGGCAACAATCACCAGCTTGTGCCAAACGGAAGTGTCCCCAAGCAAGATGAATGTGATCCTGTTGCATCGACACGGTCTCGGCAGCAGAAAGAAGGGCCTTTATCGCTGGGGAAGCGTGCTCTCCTTGCTGCAGAGAGTCATCAAGAAGCAAGTGCAGCTCTCCTGTCATGTCACGTTTCGCAAGTAGCTCGGCGATCTTCGTTTTGTTCTTAACAACTTCACCTTCGTCGCCGCCGATAAACGGTTTGGCTGTCAGTTCATTCACCTCACGATCATAGCGAGCGAAACACAATGCCATTCTTGGCAATGAACTGTTTTCAGCCTCGTCCTTGTCAACTGCCTCAGGATCATAGGCTTCCTCTTGCTCATGAATGAACTTGACCGAAAACCCCTGCGACCCTGCAATCTCCTGGAGATCCATGATTGTCTTCCACATCTGCTCATCGCCTGTGAGAACCTGTTCCTCGAGCTGGGCAATGATGTCACCAAACTCAGTCGAGATTTCGTCACCGTCTTCTGTCAACGTTTCAGTCGAAGTATGCAAAATACCCTCTGCCTTCTCCACATTAGCTGCATAGTCACATTCCGCCGACGAACACGACAAAATCGCGTCTTCGCCGACATCCGCTAGTACGTGAAACTCGTGTGACAGATTGCCACCAATGTTTCCCGAATCCGCCTCCACGCGCTTCACTGGTAGTTTGAGTCTGGAGATCAAGATCTCATTGTACGCAGCAGTGACGTCCTGGTACGTCTGCGATGCTCCCTCATATGTAGCATCGAATGAGTACATATCCTTCATTATGAACTCTCTTGCTCGCAATAGGCCGAATCGCGGGCGAATTTCATCACGGAACTTGCGGCCGATCTGATACAGCCTCAAGGACGAGTCTGCAGTCCCCGTAGTATTGTAGTGAGCCGCCACAAGGCTCGTGATACTCTCCTCATGTGTAGGTCCTAACACCAAAAGGTCCTCACGTCGGTCCTCGAGCGTCATGAGTTCCGGACCGCGACTCTGCCAGCGACCTGACTGCTTCCACAGCTCGTTGGGCGTCAGCACCGTCAGATCCACGCGATTGCCGCCAATCTTGTGCATCTCATCGTCAATCAGAGCCTCTAATTTGGCGACTACGCGGCGACCAAGCGGCAAGAGCGCGAAAAGTCCGTGACCACCTTTGCGCACGAAACCAGCACGTACCAAGAGCTGGTGACTGGGAACTGCTGCGTCTGAAGGCGCTTGCTTCTCGGTGGGAGCCCACAGTACGGAACGCAAGGCACATGGGGCAGCACGAACTGCTTGGGATGTCGAGAGACGCCGCCCTGCAGTTACCAAGGAGCTGCGGCGCGTGCGAACCGCCCACATTTGACCTGCAGATGAAAGGCAAGTATCTATGTGGTGTAGACACACAAATTACACATAAACGCGACTATCTATGTGGTGTAGACACACAAATTCAGACATAAGAGACTAAAACAAGACTCGAAGGTGAGGATTTGCTCCGATGCTTGAAAAGTCGCAGGAAACCTGAAACCTCGTGCAGCTCCCTATGCAAACAGCAGCAACTCTTCAACGACCGAAACTTGTAGTTCAACGGAGAGAAGCTGAGAAATCTCTATGAAATTGATAGACGAAAAGGCGAGAAGTGCAGGACCATGAATCCCACTTTCATTGAGAAAGCAGGTAAAGTAATTTTAGTGTTGGACTGCTGCAATCCATAGTACTCGATGGGCTGAGTCATCGATGCTGGCGTCAAAGCCAGCTGGGTGGTGATGTGGTGGACCAAAGGTCTCAATTATTGAGCATTGCGAACTTCCTCTACGTCAGTTGAATCCGCCTTTGCCGCGACTGTCGCCCACTCGTGTTCCGGCCCACATCGTAGTAACGTCCAAGCAGCGTAGCGTCGAGTTCATCGTCAGCACCGTGTCGACACTCGCGAGTTTGCAGGCGATCGATACTGCATTGCCACAAAGCTACACAAATCACTTATTCAATCCAAACTCAAACTCGCACGCATGCTTACTTATTAGGAGTCCATCGAATGCAGCCACAGTCCAACATAGGAAAAGTGTAGATGTAGCTGGATTTTCTGCTCAAACCATGTCCGTAATACATAGTGCATTATACCATACAATTCATTCATCAATGACTCCTCTGTCCCGCTATAACATATGCAAAACACCTCAATGTGAACTTTGGGAAACAGCTGATAAAAAAATAGCGCAAGTAGGTGACGAGTCGCAATTTTCCATTCCGCATCCCGATGGCTTCAGCTTGGCGCAAGAACATTGATCATTGGGCGCCTCCGTCACCTCCGCCACTGCTGGACGAAGCCGCGCCTAAACCCAGCAAGCGTTCGCACTTCTCATGTCGCTCTACACGCGCCAAGAGCCAAGCGCGGCAACAGGCGCAGCATCTGGAGCTGGAAGTCGAAGAATTAGCAGAACAACAAGACCGCGACAAGCGCCGCAGCCTTCTATTCTCCATGTTTGGAGACCGCACACTATCACGCACGTCACGCTCGACGTCAGACTCTACAGAGACACCACAGACACTGGTACAGCGAGAAAAAGGCTTTCGATTAGTGCGTCATGGCTCCGATCCGCTCTTAAATGACTCCTTCTATGCGACGCAAGTACAGGTAGGCAACTTTGTCAAAATGGGATGGCTCACGAAGCAAGGTCACATGTGGAAGAGCTGGAAAACGCGCTTTTTTGTCTTGTTTTCCGATGGAACGTTTGCGTATTATAAAAACAAGGGACGGAAGAAGATCAAGGGATGTATGCAACTTAATGATGGAGTAGTGTCCGTCCAGCATGTGGACATTCGTGTGGCTGAAAAGGCCTATGTGTTTCAGATTGAAAAAGGCTTCTATAAGCTGCTGTGCTACTGTTGCAGTCAATTTGAAGCCGAGTTGTGGGTTGCAGCGTTGAGATCAGTTAGGAGGGTAGCTCCGCCTTGTTATGAAATGGACTTGACGGTAACAGAGGAGAAGGCAGGGTCAAATGCAGTTACCAGACACTTGAACAAGATCTTCATCACGGATAAGCAGGTGGCCAAGAGTTTAGTGGAATTTAAGGAGAATGACCACGACCACTCGTACGCGGCAATTCACAATTTCATCGTGGAATTGGATGATGCCATCATTGATCGCCACCATTTGGAACTTTATCAGGATCCTGAAATTGAGTTGTTACCGGGGAATGAACTCGTGCGACTCATCCGTCGGCATGTGGAAGACCGCGTGTTTATTCCGTTGTATGCGGAGGCCTACACGAGCTTAGAGACGGATAAGGTGAAGCAAGACGCAGCAATTTGGAGAAGAATATGAAGGTGCTAAAACAGAAAACACAGGCGGATTTCGGCATCTCGAAGGATCTATCAATTTGCAATTGGAAGCAAGGCATAAGTGTGATCAATATGCTTGATTGTGTTTCACTCCCGACACACAAGTTTGAAGTTATTTTGTCTGCTGGAAAGGCGATCACAGAGGCCATTGCTCAATACAACGGAGAGCTATTCGAGGTATCAGACGAAGCGCTGACAGCGGTTTTCCGGTATGTCGTAACAATGTCATCACTAAGGGATCTACCCATTCTTCGGGCACTACTAAAGTATGGGTACCAGCACCACCCAGCGTGTCAGAACAAGGCAAACATCGTAACGGCTTTTCTTGATGCGATCAAATGGATAGAGTGCTTTGAAATCGGCGATGAAAGCTACCAGTTCGACTCGATGGCGTTAGCTGGATCTCGCATTTCGGTATCCATCTCGACTAACGACGTTGGCATTCAATTTACTACGGATGGAAACGGTCGAGGGGCCATTGTATACAATGTTCGAAAGCTATCTCAAGCAGCATTGAGCGCTGCCATTGTGCCTGGCCTTTCGCTGATTGCAATTAATCATGAACCTGTGATTGGAATGCCTTTCGACAAGATTATTCAGCGAGTTCGGACGGCAGCATTGCCGAAGCAACTCACTTTCATGACGGAGTTTTACTACTACCAGTTGCTGACGCTGGACTCGGAGATGTTTCAATATTTGATGTGCATTGCAGCTCGACGTGGAGACTTGGACTCGGCTGCTTGGTTGCGATCATCAACCATGGAACTGAATACCCTTTGTTCGTGGGAAAAGTCTCGAGGAAAGCAAGTTTTCGGATTCATTCCGGTGTCTGGTAAAGGATCGCCTCTCCATGCAGCTGTGCACAATGGGCAACTAGGAATGGTCAACTATCTTATCTCGAAGGGGGTAGACACCAATTTGTGCAACCACAAAGGAAGGCGACCACTGCATGTCGTGAAGCAGTCGATGGATATGGCATTGATTATTCAAAGCCTAACTGATGCAGGAGCTGATATTGACGCAACAGAGAGACATGGGCTTACTCCACTAATGTTCATGTGCTCCAGGTCGTCTCTCGAAGGCTCTGCGACACTACTGGCCCTTGGAGCAGATGTGCGTCGAGTTGCTTGGTCGAATGGTTTTTCAGCTCTGGAGTTTGCAGTTAAGAGTGAGCATACAGAACTCGTGGAGCTTTGCCTCTCAAAGGGGGCGAATCCGAATGCGCCAACGCTGGACGGAAGCACCAGTCTGCACTTGGCTGCCGCTGTAGCTCACACTGATATCATTCTCCGATTACTACAGGGTGGAGCAAACCCTAACATTCAGAACAGGTATGGTCAGACCCCAGCGACAGTCTTGCTTGCATCTGCCTCTTGTGGAAAAGGCGATGCTCGAATTCTTTGTCTGGAGATTTTGACATGTGCTGGTTGCCGTCTTGACAAACGCGATCTATTCGGCCGTCAAGCCTCTCATCTTGTAAGCATATCACGAGAATATCGTGTCGTTGGGTTACTGCAGAAATTGGGTTCTCTTAATAGGGGAGGGAATGGTATCGATGTGGACATATTTGGGTATTCATCTGTTGATTACACTCATCGTATCGAGTCAAACAAAACTGCGGGATATCTGGGCACAAACGCCCAACAAATTGTGGGAGATTGCAGACAAAACGATCATACCTTGAGATCGTTACGTTCAAGATCTATCGAAGATTTGATTCACGAGATGCTTGCCGGGATGGAGATGGATTTCGTGGATGTTGTGGCTTTCGTGTTGTTCCTGGACAGTTTTCAAGCTTAAACGAAGTGGTGGATCAACTAAGCGAACATGTTCGGAATGGGGTCAAAAGTAAGTTTGTGTTCCATTGCCAAATGCTTGTCTGGACATTGTGTATATTACATACTGACTTTTTAGTTTTGTGTTCACCTAGACCATGGACTTATCCGTCTCTTTATCATGATACTGCTATTTAGGCAGTCTGAGACAACGGGAGCCGAAGACCTCTGTGATCGTTTCTATAGTCTCATTAGCCATAACATCGACGTGTCAAAGGAGCAACTGGTGCCTCTGATTAACGAGTATACATCTCTTCACAGAGAGTATTTCTCCCTGCGTGGAGCTGGAGACTATGCAGTAAGCTATGAAACGATTCCTGGAATAATGAGCAAGATGTACGGGTTAGACGTTGACATCGGACATGTTTCCAACGAACCTTTCCCGACGAATTTGCATCGGTGAGTCATCATTGCAAAACGATTTTGCAGCGATATATTACTGATTTTGATTTTAGGTATATTGACGCAGAACAATGGGCTGAGCAGTGCACACTTTTGACCCACGCGCTCTTTTGCAAGATTCCAGGTGAGATTCCTACTATTCATTCAGTATGCATTCAGAAGGAGATTGGGAACTGATTATTAATGATGATGATCAACTGTAGTTCAAGATTTTATTTCTATCAGCTCGAAAAAGCAACATTCTGTTGAATTCACAAGCGCCAAGCGATGGTTTCAACACGTACGAATCCAAGACAGCGAGGATTTTTGGTGTTTATTAACAGACGTTCCTATCGTGACTTTGCGTAGATCTCAGCGTATGTGATCAACGCTGTTCTTGTCCAAAATACCCCCGAAGAACGTGCAGAAGTAATTTCGTTTTATCTCAAGGTAAGGCAATATTTGGACTGTAGAACTCCGGTACTAACTCTTAATGTATTCTGATCAGGCCGCCGATTATTGTATGTCATTACACAACCATGATACGCTGGCTGCGATTTTATATGCATTGCAATCTACTGCAGTGCAGCGGCTACGAAAATCAATCGACTGTGTACGTTTACGGTTGCCATTTTCATATTGATTTTAGTCTTCCCTGACCTTGTATCTGTATATGTATCGCAGCTAAGCGTCGATGCGAAGAAAAAGATGAACGAAATGCAGCTACTCTCGGACAAAGGGTGTCGCGAGATGAATCGGCTAATGCGCATAACTGCTAATCCAAGCATGCCTTACATCGGATTGTACCTCCAGGTATGTATGTGTCTAATGAGTTTATGATTTTGCTACGACGCTAAAGAGTGTTATTATTATTGTGTTTTAGAGCTTCGTTGGGTTGAACGAGTTGCCTGTTTTTAACAAAGAGGGTCTGGTGAACACAAGTCGGCTACGACGGATGGGCGAATTGGCAATGGAAATCTTGCATCGTCAGTCGGTCGCGTACTCTCTCCAGAACGACGAGAATGTTGATGTGCGTAGTAGCGCAACCCGCTATCAGGTTATTCGGATTTGATCTGATTTTACTTGTATTGTTTCCGTTCTTGTAGAAACTGTTGCACGTGTCACTGCCGTACTACTCCGAAGAGAGTCGTTATACTCGTTCGCTGGAGCTGGAGCCACGTGAAGCGGACGCGATGCCTTTGAGCGATCGCGGTTCGTGCGTTGTAGTCGATGAGGACCTCGACCTTGAGAACGAGGTACGAGAGTCAATTGGCAGTGATGGGAGGTTCGGATTTCGTCAGTGGATCCGGAAGCAACAGGTAGTACATCGGAACCGCTCGCGTTCATCACTGATTGCTTTGTATGAGTGGGTGTAGCCGTGGTGTGATGTGAACCCGGCCAACATTAATATATTACCGTATTTAGTTCTGAGCAATGTACTTTTCAAAGTCTTCCATCGATATCATGGCATTAAAGTCCAATGATGGTTCTAGCTGATCCGCATCGATCTTCTGATTGCCATCAATAACGTTGTCTTGAAGGGATTGCGATGATAACTTTTGTACAGGGGAGGGTGGGTCTTCCTTAGTGAAGGATTCCATCCGCTGCATGATTCGATCCCCTTTTCCTCCAAGCATGTAGTCATCCCTACACGTAGCCACGATCGTCGGGTTAGCAAGTAGATAACTTCTACTACTTTTAAGTTCAATCTTGGACCTACAGGAGCCGATTGAGTTGGACATCGCTCGCTGTGAGAGCGGTATCGTCAGACTCGGGTGGAGCACGCTGGTACATTAAACACCAAGTAATGTAAAGAATATCATCTTTACAAGTATTGTGTCGACTCACCTCCCTCTTCACAGTTTCTGAAAAGCAGTAGTGTGCATTTAGGTTCTTTTGAGGAGTCTTTGTCTTGCTATCTTTGCCCATTTGCTTCCAATGATGAATTTTAGTTACAATGTCTCTGTCAGTAGCAAACCAATGTCAACCCTCAGTGCCAATTGAAGTTTGGAATAAACACGACTGTGGCCACTACTCGTCTTCCTCTTCATCAGAGAAGAATCCTCCTTGTTGAGAGGTCGACTGATTGTCATTGCGCTTGAACTCTTTCTTTGCTGGGGCAACGTAGCCGTCCGTATGCACCGCATCGAAAAAAGAAAATGCTAGCCAGTATGTTACTATCAGCCATTTCCAATGAAATGTAGTTCGTACTGAATCGCGTCTTGGGCTCCTCCTCCATGGCAGTAAGAACTAGGAAAAAGATCGGATTGTGAAGTGATACATTGTACCGGTGTTGAAGCTCAAGCTGCTGGTTATACATGTATATTACAGACCACGCACATCCAGTACACCGCCTTTGAATCGGCCCTTGGTTGCTTGCACGCCGTAGTCAACCTTCTTGCGTTTCTTCTGATCTCTCGACTTGCCAGTCGATTTCCGCTTGCCCGTCACGACGTCTGACTCCTTCAACTGCATCACAACAACCATAACATCACGACGCATTAGAAACTCATCTCGTACGTCATTGCTACCACCACATCCTAAACAGTAACGTACCAGCTCCTCCCGACGCTGCTTCCTCGCCACACCCTTCGTCTTCATTCCGATGAGCACTTTGTACGGCACACTACGGTTCTTCGCAGCTTACCACCAAGTGCCTCGATCTTCTTGGCCTCGTGTGCCTTTTTCTCTTTGCCCTTCAAGTTTGACGTAGCTGGCAGCATCAACAGAAGGCAAAAGTGCATTAGTGCCTGCATTAAACTCTCTACAACTCAACAGCATTAACACACCAAACTCCAGGACAGAGTCAAACGTATCGTCGAATTCCTTGCGGATTTCCTGACGCAGCGTCATCTCCGGTTCCTCCTCCTTAGCTTTATTCTGCAGTCACATGAGTGTGTCAATGTCCGGAACCACTGAAAACCTCAGTAAGATAGCGGAATTCCAGTACGAACCTTGGCTACACGAGGTTTGCGCTCCTTCCACGTCTCTGTTGGACACTCAAACACTTGCACCTTCTTCTTCTTACCGCTTGCCACAGGGAACTGGAACGCCATGGTCGTGTGTCTAGTGATGGCAGAGCAATTATTGGCTGAATAGCGCCAATCATCAATAGTATGTGTGCCACATAACTCAAATCTGTGACGTGTGCAATAACGCGACTTCAACAAAGTCAGTACATTTGCATGTCATTTACATGTAACTCGTCTCATACGAGCACTTGAACTTGGAACAGCCCGCTGGTTGCTGCTGGATGTGAGTCTAGTTCATCCAGTTCGTCTTCCACATCACTGGCGTCGTTCTCGTCGTCGTCTCCGTACAAGCTGCTACCGAGGTCTGAGCCGAAGCTGTCTCGGAGAGATCCATTTGCAAGCGAGTCAAGCCTGTCATCACTCTTGAGCTCCTGCTCGAAATCATAAAACCCTCGGCTTTTGATCACGCGGCTGCTCCGTAAAGGATTTGCACGGCGGTGATCTCCAAGTCTGTCCGCAGCGATCGGAGAGGAAGTGGTGCGTGGTGCTGGTCCGTTTTTGTCGGTGTTCTGAGACTTGGGACTTAAAGGGACGAACACGCTTTCTCCAACCAGAGACTGATTCAGCACATTTTCATCATCACTTGGAACAGCGGGAATCGGCCTGTACCGTGACAAGCGCTGGAAATGTGGCGAGTCCATGACGTTGACGATCATACGTTTGTTTGGTGTGCGCGTTGAAAAATCAGCCATGGACATTGGACTTGGTGGTTTCCTCCGTCGCCCTTGTACCGCTGGTTGAGGCTGATCGTCACGAATATTTAACTCGCCGAGAGTCTGGTGAATCTGATTTAGTTGTGAATAGACCTGTGTTTCAGGAATATCGCCCTGGTGGTTCGGAAGCTCGAAACCACTTTGCGCGTTGTTTACTTCGAAACCCACAGATTGAGCAGGATGCTGATAGGAAATCGGCTGGTATTGTTGCTGCTGAGCTTGTTGCTGAGCTAGCTGCTGGGCTTGTTGTGCCTTCTGAGTTTGGAGGTCAGCCTGATGCTGTTCGTTAAGGGCACGCTGCGTATCCACAAGACTTGCCATCTTTTCATTTTCTAGTTGCAGCAAAGCTCGTTGCACGCGCAGCTCCTCTTTCTCACGCCGTACTTCATCGCGTTCTCGTCGGAGTTCCTCACGTTCACGGCGAATTTCTGCCAGGAGTGAACGATACTCGTCAATAATACGACTCTGTTGCTCCACTTGCTGGTGTGAAGCTTGGGAATCATTATCCTGGGAGTATTGCTGCGACCCAGCTATATCACCACTCAACATGTTACGATCAAACACGTGATGGTCATCTCTACTATTCCGTCCAACACCTTCCGACCTCTGAATTCTCGACGGAGCTGGAGGAGGCAACAGTGTTTCCGTCGCTCCTAAATTTCCATACTGCCGTTCTCTTTGATAAAGCATCGATTTATCGTCCTCCCGCGAATCATTGAATTGATGATTGCTCGGCGTTTGGTAGTCGTTCCTCTGTCTATTTGTCATCAAGTCCGGCGGTGACGGCAGAGTACGATACGGAATGTTCATTTCCGCTCTCTTTTCAATTGATTCAGCATTCACAGCAGGTGCAAAGTGTCCCAGTCGTCGTTGGGCTCGAAGTTGCTGCTCTCGAAGGTATCGTACCTCCTCTTGAGCAGCTTCTTGCTCACTGCGTTTTCTTTCTGCCTCCTCCTGTTCCTTCAGTCGCGCCTTCTCCTGCACCTGTTCGTCCAAGATCCTCTTCCACTGCATCTGCTGTGCGCGTTCCCGCAGTCTCTGACTCGTTTCGCTCTCATCCGTCACCTTAAAGCGCGGATGGGACGACGACACGCTATTTGCTTCACCTGTAGCTGCACCTCTGTCCTGTTGCTGTTCGTCGTGGAGATCCACGCTCTGTGTGAACTTCCAGGGCGACTGGGAGGCCGCTGGCATGTCCAAATGGCCGCCTTCGACCAGCCACTTGGACGGAGAGCGCTCAGTGGGCGCCAATTTGCGCTCCAATTCCTCACGCTCCATCTGCTCTTGATGCTGACGCGCACGGCGCAGTGCGATCTGGTGGTCTAATTCCCGTGCATACGCTTCTCGTCGACGCTGAATCTCGCGCGGGTCGTCGTCATGGAGTCCAGCCTCAGAAGCCCACATCGAAGTTTCGATTTAAACGGTTTTCGAGGGAAGCGATGTGATTGGTGCAAAAAGCACGAAACGGATTTGAAGCGGATGTTTAAACGAGTTTAGGAGCTTTTAGTGCTAATAGTGAAGGTGTGGAGCGATGACAACCTATTTGTACGTCGTCATCGCTCCAGCTTCCAGCAGACAGATGTGCGTCTTCTGTCGCTTGTTAAAAATTCAAAGAGTTGCCAAAGAGACAGGAATCGGCATATTCGCGTCGTAATTCGGCCATCAACTTCTCCACCTGCAGGTCGGAGCGTCGACACTCGGACTGCAAGAGTTGGAACCGCAATGACACGTCACTCTGGAATCGCCGCAGCTTCCTGCGTTCCTTCTTCGCTCCATCTCGTCGTGGTCGATGGTGACTGCTGCTTCGACGACGGTTGCAATCGCTTCCACTGTCACTGGCACTACCGCTGCTCTCGTGCTCATAATCTTCCTTCTCTTGTGGACCTCGCAGCATCTTCTGGATGCGAAGTCGCTCCTTCCTGCGTCGTTTGTACTGCTCCAACGTCCGTAAAAGTGCCGCATGTTCTCGCTGCAAAGTGAGCAGACGTTCCTGACCTCGTCGGAACGTCTCTTCTTCGCTGTTCAGCCACTTTTTCTTGCGTTCCACCTCAGCGTAGAGCTCTGCCAGCATCTCGTTGACATCGCGGTCGTCAGTGCCGCTTGTATCTCCCCTTTGTGTCAAGCGCAACGTGTGGCTGGGGCTTCTGTTGCTGGCTTGTCCACTTGACACTTGTTTCTGTGTGCGCACTCGGAAGACGACCGACTTCTCAGTGGTGCGCACCACACGATGAGCTTCTTGCTCGACGGATTGCACTGAAGACCAGGTGGCGCTGTCACTGTGGTCCCGCGACTGGGCACTCGACAAGGAACCTGCGTCCTCGCTCATCGCTTAACGGTAAGATTGTGCGAGTCACTAACAATACTTTGAAAACTAATGAATGTCAATTGGACCTCTCCAGTGAAATTATATGTATGGTGGGAAAGTAGAAGTAGTACCCTCCCATTATTGATATGGATGCTTTCTAACGGCTTTGTAAAGTGCAACTTGCTGATCAAACGTCACGTTGATTGTATCTACACTTCTAATGCTGCGAGCGATGGTCATTGCAGGGTCTGGTAAGCGACAACTCATTTCTCATCTATAGTTCGCCATGCGGGACAGGTTTGTTGGTGGGGATTGGCGAGATCATTGGGGAGAAAATGGGTCGCGAGCTGTGAATCAAAGCTGCTGAGTGTGCTCCGCCTGCAGAGACTTGGCGAACAGGAATCGGGCCGAGGTCCAAACGTGTAGGTACTGCCAATGGCTTCATATCTGTCAAGCCAAGTCTGCCGTGACTGTACGACATGCGAAGTTAGTCCTTCCACTCCTCAAAACAAACTAAATGTACGAGCACATACTCTGGTCGCCCTGCAACATAGGCAACACCATCGCTCGTGACGAACAGCGTGTGAGAACCACCACAGGCAGCTTGAATAACCGTCTTCCCCGTCAGTGCCTTCACCTGTAGATAATAATGATATTAGTTTCGTGCAAGCACCTTAAAGCACGCTCATTCCGTACCAAGTGCGGTCGTGTTCGACTCTTTGTGTCACCAAGACCCAATCGGCCGTATTCACCCCGCCCAAAAGCATAGCAGTCTCCCGACTTCGTCACCACCATAGTATGCCATCCACCGCATGAAACGCGCCTACACAAGCCATTGTCATATGGTTAACACCAACACTCCAATATGCAAGCAAGCAACTTACAGCGCAGGTATTTCGTCGAAGAATTCTACGCGCTTGGGTGTCTGCTGGTCGGATGTCTGGCCAACACCGAGCATACCGTAGTCCTCTTTTCCCCAGATGTAAACGTGTCCCTGCTCCGTAACAGCAGCCGAATGAAATGCACCACATGCAACCTGCACAACCTTCTCTCCGTTGAATCCTTGGAGCAGATGCGGACGACTAACTCCTAAAAGACCTTCGTCTTCTGTGTAGTCTTTCAGCCATGCCGAACCGATGCCCAATTGGCCACTGTCGCCTCGACCCCAGACATAGACACGTCCGAGGCTGGTCAACGCAGCCGTGTGGGTACCTCCACAGCTGATCTTCACAATAGTTTCGTTCTTTTCACCCTCGGGCATTGGACACTTCACAGGGAGAGATTCGTACGCTGCCTCGAACTCCTTCGGCAAACCAAGTTGGCCCCAGTGTGACTCGCCCCACATGTACAGCGTTCCGTCTTTGGTCACGGCAGCGGAGTGGCAGCCTCCGCACGAGATGTAGTCCACCACAAGTCCTTCTTCCTCAAAGAAGGCAATCTTCTGGGGTACATTGATGCTCTTCAGGTCTCCGTGGCCCAATTGTCCCATCTACAAAGCACATCCAGTTAGTAGGTAAGCAAGCACTGAGCAGCCAGTCGGTACGTACCGATCCCCATCCCCACGAGTACACGGCGCCGCTAGCAGTGAGCGCCATGGTATGACGAGAGCCACATGAGACCGCCACGATCTCCTCACTCAGTAGATCACTCAGCTGCATGGGAAAGTTAGAGGCTGACACGTCGTCGATGGCCAGCATCGGTCGGCGCTTTGCACCTGTTCCCAGCTGTCCGTCGTCATTGCAGCCAAAGGCCACTACAGCGCACTCTGTGGCGCTAGTCGAGATGCTCATCGTGTTCTTCTTGCTTGAATGCAAATTTGCGAATGACGCACCCCATGGTGCTTCGTGTGCGGCACCGCATTTCTCCGATTATGTGCGAAATGTATCAGCCAATAGAAAGCGTGCACCATGTTGAAGTCTGAATCAATGCATATCATAATCATTATGCAAGCATTGTTAACATAAGATCAGACTCGGTCGTCTGCGGAGACCTCGATGGATGTGTTGCCTGAAGTAGAGGGGCCATACATCTGCGCTTTGAAGATGTGAAGCTTTGGTCCACGTAGTTTACCGTGCTTGCCTTCAAGTTGGCGTCTTATCTCTGCAAATCGAACGGCGTTCGGGTTTCGCGGTAGGTTCGAGCAGCCCCACGATTTTGTCACTGATTTCGAGCTGGCTGTTTCTCCAGTACTGTTGCTTTGCGTACTCTTGAGTGAGTGTTGGACGTGTGAGTTTGTCTCTGGTCCCAACTCGCCATCCTCCTCATCAATTGAGATAGCACTATATTTCTTGGCGACCAACGAAACATTGACCTGCTGTACGATCATTCTGGTGGTGCGATTGGTCTGAAATTGCTGCTTGTACTTGGTCATCAGACGTTGACGAAAAGCTACTGCCTTTATTTGCTGATCGCGCGTCGCCATCTCTTTGCAGTAGGCTTCACGTTGTGTGGGATATTTATTGGTCACTCGCAACGCCCGACATCGACGACGGCTTACAACACCACGGACAAGACGCTGAATTTTTATTGCTGGAGACTGTCGAATGCCCTTCAACCATCCTTTTTGCCGCTTGAACTCGCGGAAGACCATTCGAGTGGCAAGACCCCGCCACTGCGCTTGAATGCGGCTAACCAATGCATATTCACGGCGCAGAACGCGTCTTGTGATCTCCATCACATTGTTCTCAACCTGGATGAGCGACGGTCTCCCCCCGACCGACGTACATATTCTCTGTAATTCCAGTAAAACACGCCAAGCTCCGCAGTGTTGGAGTACCAAAAGACTGGCGGCTCGTTCGGTCGAGCCGCCAGTGCGAAGCTAAGAATTTGCGGTGCCATAAAGCGGATTATTCGCAGACACCGCTCGATGACAGTTCGCCTTCGTGCCTGCATACCTCGCACTCGTGTTTGAATTCTCGTAGCTGCTCGCTTGATTTTACGTAAATATCGTTCACGTTCCACAAGGCGACGGCGAAACTCGAGTCGCCCGAGAAATCCACGCGCAATACGTTGCAACAGAGCGGTGGCAGGGCCTCGTCGACGTTCGAACTCTTTGATGGCATTTCGTTCCTCCTCGATCTGTTCCTGAAAGCTCACAACGCCTGCTCGTAAATACCGTGTACTTCCACAACCAGGACACTTTGGTACTTGCTCGTATAGAAAAGTGGTGTCCTCTCTTTCGCCCGCCTCATTGAGTGGCAGCTTGGAAGCAGCTACTTGATCGACTTTTCGCCGCACTCGCTGCACATCGACGAATGTTACGCTGTTGCATCGTTGGCAGGTGAGATAAGGTGTCATGGAGCTGAGCAAGTCATCATGAAATGTCGGTGGACTAGTCTTTGGGTTTTGGTCGGAATCTCTAGAACGGCACTCATCGGAAGACATGTCAGTAGCGGGTATTTGCAGCGCGGGGACATCAGTATCAACAAGCATTTTGGGTTGTTCACTGTTTCTCGGTGGTGAGTCAGCTTTGTCTGGTAGGGAAATTCGCGGTATGGCCTCGATTTTAGACGTCAATGCGAGCCATGAGAGTTGGGTCACGTGTCTAATGCACCGTTTTGATATGGGATGTAACTTTAAGGACGTTTTGGGAAGGTTTGTGTTTCATAGTGTCAAACTCAAGCTATGGCGATATGCAATGTGTGACGCTACTTAATCGTCTTCAGCGATGTCTTCTTCCATTTCATCTTCGACCTCGTCATCGTCTCCATGACGGACCATCTTCACTTCACGTGAGTTTGGACGACTCATACCTGCCTCACGTGAATCTGGGCGACTACTATGAGCCTCACGCGAACTTGGATGACTTGCATCAAGTAGACTGGATTTGGCTTCACGTGAGTTCGGGCGACTCGCAGGAGCAGATTGTTTGTAGTCGCTAGGTGGTGGTCTACGATTTCTGTCGTCTCCCAAAGAAATGCCTAGCTTCGCTTGGACAGCCTCCACTACCCGCGGGTTTACGTACGTCTTGAGAGTGAGGCCCTTTCGTTTCATCTCTTCCATGGTCTCCAAGCTCTTGTTCAGGTCGCCCTCTTCATAGTAACCTTCCACCAGCATTGCATACCCGTCACCCACACGAATAGCCTCCTCGATTCCAGGCTCCTCGAGCAATTTTGTCACGATGTCCATCATTTCCTTCGGGTTGTGCTTCGCCTGCTGACGAGCCAAAACAAACTGCTCGATGAATAAAATGCGCTTCTCGTATCGCTTCAGCAACGCTTCCTTGCCGTCTGCGCGAGATTTGGACACAACCTGCACAGCTTCTTGCAACGCCGAAATCGCCTTCTCATAGTCACGATATTCTTCAATCTCAACTTGAGCACAACCAGCGTAGAAGGCTGCAAGTTGCTCGAACGCACGCGCCTTGGTGTAAAAGCCAACAATATTCTTCATGATTTCGGTGTCCTTGCGCCAATCGAGATTCTGAAGGTAGTTCGCCGCAAGAACGAAGATTTGAGCGTTGCGCGATACGTTGGCAAAGAACACCACTTTTTCAGTATCTCCAGACTTGAGCAGGCATTTCATAGCCTTGAGCTTGTTGCCGGCTTGGGTATACTTCTTCGTTGCCAAGTGATATGAGCCTTGGTGTTTGCAGCACTTGGCTAGTTTGAGTAGTAACTCGGTACGTCTCTTCTTATCTGCCGGTGTGGCAGTGTCATCACCCTTGGGTGGGGTCATCTTTTCCGCCATCTCTTCTGAGACTGTGACATCATGCTGCATGCACACATCTAGCGCCTCAGTCACTCTGTTTCCGATCAAGCACAAGTGCACGGCCTTGGCGTAGTGACCATTTGCGATGAAGAAATCGGCGCATTTCTTCAGAATAGCAGGTGATGTATTTCCAGAGCCGCTGAGCTCATCCGTGAGGTGGTGTAGCTCTTCAAAGAGCTGAGCCTGAAAACATAAGTCGAGAGCTTTGGCCACATTGCCTCCTTTGTGATAGAGCTGGACCGCCTTCTCCATTTCACGCTGCTCTTCAAAGTAGGCGGCACAGTCGAGCATGTCAGTAGGCTTGCTCATGAGGGCGAAACCCATGAGATCGGCATCCATGCGGTGATCCTTCGCTAATCGAATTGCATGGTTATAGCTACCTCCACTTGCAAAAAAGTGAATGGCGTTAGAAATCTCGTTGTGCGCTTCAAATTGTCGAGCCAAATGATAGGCAGCAGCACGGTTTCCGCTAGTCTGTGCTACTTTGGCAGCACCCTGGAAGTCCTTCTTAAAGCATAGAACACGAACAATAGACAGATAGTCCTTGGCGCGTTGGTAGCTCTCCACTGCGGAATCAAATTGACCCTGACTCTCTTGGAACTGCGCCCACCAGATCAGTAAATCACGGTTATTGGAGGTGGCCACATACTTTTGCAGAAGATCGATCTTGCCTAGCTTGAATAGCATTCTCGGAATGTCTTTTTGATGAGTACCAGCGTCCTCGTAAGCTTCCATCGCTTCCTTAAGTTCTCCCATTTCTTCATAGTGTCTGGCCAGAGCGTGATACGTTGTCTTGAGATGAATGCGGTCGCGCTTGGTCGCTACATCCACAGCCTTCTTCCAGTAGCCACTGGCTTGGTATAACTTATTGAGCAGGTCGTAGCGTCCACACTCACGGTACAGACGAGCTGCATCATCACGTAGGCCTAGTTGGATTGCAACCATGGCAATTGCTACTTCCAGTTCAGGCTCCTTCTTGGCCTCCTGCACAGCAGCTGCACCTCGAGCGTGGCCCATATTTCCGAGACATACCTCAGCCACATCTAATCGCTTCGTCTTCACGCACATGCGCGCCATATTCTCCCAGACGGATGGATTCTCAATGAGTTTGACGGAGCGGTATGCCTCATCCATATTACCAACCGTCATAAAGTAACAGAAGTCGATGAGAGCTTGCTTGGCTTCATTGTTGACTTTGTCCAAGCCTGTGAAATCACGCATAATCTGTGTGCGGAGGTAGCTTGCAGTGTCGTAAAGCGTCGGAGCTTTCGTGATGGGATTGTTGGCCTTGGTTCGGCCAACGTGCACTACATTGGTGGAGTCATCCGATGTGCCATTGTCCACTTTTGCTACGAAGTACACGCGAGGGACCTGAATGCCTAGCAGTGCAGTATACTTCAGATCAAGGTCGAAGTTGTCTTGCATGAGGAGACCGTGCTCATTCGAAGCGAAAATAATTGTGACTTCCTTGTCCGAGACTTGGCTTCCTCGGGCACCACCGCCGGTCCCAAGACCATCGTCGGTATTTAAATCTCGGCGACCAACTACGTTAGCAGCTGCAGTAGACACACTATCGTTGCAAGACTTAATAGTCTCACAAACGAGCAAGCGAGGTTCTTGGGGGTCGAAAAACACGGAGGTTGGATAGCGTGAAGTCCCAAAATCAAACTGTTGATAAATGTTGAGGTCGGTCTGGAAGAGAAACAATTTGTTGAGTGGCTCACGCATTCTCAGAGCACCTTCAACACGATCAGCAAGGATGCAAATACGTGTGCCGTCGGAATTCACACAGATAGATCGCATCACTGCAGACTTAGTCTCTTCACCAAAAGCTTCTGGGAGGTTGCCCATACTTCCCAGAGCTTTGGGGTCACGACGGGATACGTCGAACACGCGCAGTAGACCACGATCTGTGCCTACTGCAAGAAATTTGTTCTGAAGTGAGAGCATAGCTGGTCGACCCTCGGCCTCCGTGAAGGATATGGTATTCTTCACTACTCCTGCAAGGTTACAGACTTCGACGTGGTTTCCATTCGTGCGATAGATAGATTCACCCCGTAACATCATGGAGCTGGAAAAGCATTTAAACTGATTCGTGACCCTGGCATCTCCATCCTTTACTTCGTAAACTTCTGCTTTTGAGCCGTTCCAAACCACGAGCATCGATCCGTCGTGCGAGACTCCTTTGATACGCAACGACGCATCGAGAGTTGACTGCGTTATGGTCACGCCGGACTGCATTCCATCTTGGAATTTCTCAATCGACAACGTTTTGGGTCGCACTTGAATTACTGCTGTATCGCCACAGAGTGCACGTTGCATATTCCCCTCGTGCAAAATGACCACACCTTCGACGGTATTCGCATATAAGGCAGGATACGCATTGCTCCAACCAATGCGTGTAACTGAACGCCCCACTTCAGCCGTGAAGAGCAAGTCCCAACGATACGACACATTTGCTGACTCAGTGTTGCCTTGAGGAGTGTCAATGAAGGACGTGGCGCGCCAGAAGAAAACTGCTCCTTGAGTCGTCCCGGCTACCAATATGCGCTTTCGTGGGGAAAAACTCAAGTTATTAACGTTGTAAAGGATTCCACTCGACTTGGGCAGACTCAGCACGCTGTTTTCCTCAGTACGAATGTTCCAGAACCGTACGAGAGGTTCACCAGACGCAATAGCTAGTAGCCCTGGGCTTGCCCACTTCGTTTCAAGCAGTGAACCTTCGCCCGCAAGACTCAATTTGACCTTGGTAATTGGCTTCACTGTGCCATCCGTAGCACCAACTTGATAAACGATGAGTTGCACAGCTCGGGTGATAACGATCAAGCGGCTCTGTTCTTCGTAGAACATCATCGACTCGATAGCGTGATTGAGCACCTGAATGTCCGAAATATGACCCAGATCGTCAGCATAATGCACTGATCCCACCTCACCACCGAAGAAGAACTGAGGGCATGCATGCTGCGAGAAGGTCTCACTAATCAAAAGGATCAGTTAGAACGGGCCTGTAAGTAAGCATGCTAGTAATTACCTTTTGGAGTGACTATCTTTCGGTCGAGTGGCAAAGACACAATGTGTGATGCTCCCCTGGCGCGCATACTGCGTACTAATGGAAAGTTGACAACGGCTGTCCACCTTCCAGACAGCGAATATCCCGTTCTCATCTGCAGACATGAGTCGGTTGCCCGATGGCGCCCATTTCAACAGTCGCACACGACTCGAATGTGGAGAGTTGACTTCGCGTGCTGTTTTCTCCTTGAATACCCATAGAGAAACCATACCTATTACAATGCCGGTCAGTATATCACCCACTTCATCGAGTTCTATAGTTCACGCAACAAACCGTCGCTCCAACCAACAGCGAGTGCTCCACCATGAGGTTGCCAAGCCATCGTGACAATGTCAGCACTACGCGAGTAGCTCTCGAGCCCCTGCTGCTTCTCTCCCTATGGAGACAATCTACATCAATATGACTTGAATCTAACTAGCTCTAGAGACTACATCAGTACCTCATCAGTAAAGAAATGAATCTCTCGGTTCTCCAACGCCACGGCAAGCACAGGATCCAGTTCTCCCCAGACCGAACAGACCTGCCGTAGATTGGCTGGTACTGCCACATTGTAGTCGTAGAACAAGGCCATACTTCACGACTCTGTCACTTGCACTACTGCGTCATTGAAACGACGCGTCTTTTCAAGATACAATAATGTGTGACACATCCAGTTTCCATTTTGGTCCGTAATTTGGTCCTATCTAAATTACATCAACTCAAAGTCTAATTTGGTCCGTTGCAATTGACTGGTTGCCATCGAGAGCTCAGTGATAGACATGGCGGTGCAAGCGAAGACGTCGGGCAAGAACTACAGCAACAAGGGCGGCTTCAACGCCAAGAAGCGTCCGGCTGGCAATGGCGAGGACGGCAAGAAGTCCTTCATGGACCAGAAGCTGGCCAAGAAGCAGCGCAAGATGCAGCGTCCGCACTACGAGATGGTCACGCGCGCCAAGCAGATCTGGAACGTCATCCGCGAGCGCGACGTGGACAAGACCAAGCGCGCCACTCTTGTAGATGAGCTCTATATGCTGGTCAAGGGCAAGATCTACGATGTTGCAGCCAAGCACGACGCGTCGCGTGTCATCCAGTCGCTCATGCAGCATGGCAAGCCCGAACACGGTCGCAAATTGTGCTGGAGATGAAGGAGCACCTCATTGAGGTGGCCAAGATGCAGTACGGATGCTTCCTCGTGCAGAAGATGATCCGCTACGGCAGCGTGGCGGACCGTGCGGCTATTGTCAAGTGCCTCACGGGCCACGTCGTGCAGGTTGGCACGCACAACATTGCGGCCAATGTCCTCGAGTACGCACAGGAATACCTCAAGCCGTCGCAGCTCACAGCGCTCAAGTTGGAGTTCTACGGCCGTGAATTTGCCTATTCCACTCGGAGAGTAAACGCAACCTTACGGACATTATTGCTGCTCATCCGGACAAAAAGGCTGATGTGCTCAAGCACTTGACCACCATCTTAAACCGCATGGTGGACAAGCAGCTTCTGGGTCTCGCATTTGTGCAGTCACTGCTGTGGGAGTATATGTGTAATGCAGAGCACGACGATGTGATGCAGATGGTGACTAATGTACGTGACGCTTCGCTTGCGCTGCTCGCAACGCGCAATGGTGCGCGTGTGGTGAACAAGTGCATTTCACTCGGTGCTGCTAAGGACCGTAAGCGCATTATTAAGACTCTCAAGGACAAGGTGTTGGAGGCGTGCAACCACCCTAGTGGTTACCTAGTGATCATGCGCATTTTCGATGTGGTGGATGATTCTGTTCTTGTGCAAAAGTCCATTCTGGCGGAGATGAACGACGAGCTCTTTTCGATTGCTATGCACACCAGCGGACGCAAGGTTCTGCTGCAGCTGCTTAGTCCTCTGAACAAGAAATACCTCTCGGCAGATGACCTAGCGCTGCTGGAACCCCCCATGCTGCCGTCACCTGAAGATCCGACCACCATGGTGGTAAATTACAAGAAGGACCCGGACGCACGCCGTGAGGAATTGTTGAAGGTCTGCTCCCGAAGCTGGAGGAGATGTGCGCTGAAAACGCTGCAGCCCTAATGCGCTCGAAAGAGGGGCGTGATGTGATTGTTGAAGTCGTTAAAAGAAGTGAGGCCACAGAACTGGCAGATAGCGTTGCTACTGCTGTTCTAGAGGTGCCCAGCGAGGAGGAGCCTCTCCAAACCGATGCCAACGGCCACTACGCTTTGCGTCGTCTGATCAAGGAAACCTCGCTGGTGGAGCCTCTGCTCACCGCCGTCGAAGAGCAGTTACCGCAGTGGGCGATCACTAACCGTGGCTCCTTTGTTGTCCTCGCGTTCCTGGAGGCTGAGAATGCCCCCAAGGACGCTGCTAAGGTGGTGAAGAAAGCACTGAAACCTGTAATGGGGGACCTGAAGAAGCTCATTGACACGCAGAAGGGTACTAAATTACTTCTTGAGAAGCTCCAATAGAGAGGAGATAGCTCAAACTTTATAGATCGAAAGGCTTGTTGTTTTATCACCACATTACCTCACGTGCTATTGTTTTGCTTTTAATGGAATCTCTCAACTCAGTCGTCCTCTTCGCTACTATCGTCACTGTCGCCTGACGACTCGGTACTATCATCGTCCTCCTCTTCGTCAGTATCATCATGAGATGCAACAATGGGATTTCCTTCTCTCCAGTTTCTGACGAGGTCCAGTATCTTCGGATGTGAGTGAAGAACAGCAAGGTATGATAACGTTTCTCCAAACTGTTTTCGTGTTAGTCAACAACATATTTGATGAAGGATTCTACAAACCTCACCTTGTTTGGCTTATCAACCAACTCAGCATCACACTGCTGGAGCATGTTCATCAGAAGATTCACATTTCCACAGGCAGCCGCACAATGCAACGCTGTCATGCCTTGTGCCTGCAATACCATACACATTCCATTTTAGCGATTGTATGTTTATTTGCTTGCACAACACGTACGTCTTGCAAAGTGAGATCCGAACCAGCATTCAAGAATACCATGCCTAGCTGATGAAGAGGTGTTCCTCCCTCGGCACACAACATCAGCGGCGTTTGTCCAAATACCTGCACAGAACACGCGATCAATAACATTTTCCAGTGGCTCACCTACAGCCTTGAGATTTCAACACCAACATTTCGGGCATCAACCGCAGCACCCAGCTCGATAAGTGTTTCCGCTGCGAGCTTGCTTTCACCGACGACCGTCAACATTAATGGAGTCGTTCCCCATCGATCGAATATTCAAGTTGGCACCATACTTGGCAAGAAGGCGCACGATGTCCAGGTTACCAACACGACTAGCCCAATGTAGTGGTGTCCAGCCATCTCTCTGTAAAGTAACCAGCACCACTACGTTATCTGTTCAATATCGAAATCAGCCCACTTACATCTTTCTTACTGATTGACGCTCCTTTTTTCAGCAAGACATGACAAATACTCGTTCGGTGCAAGGTACATGCCCAGTGCAATGCATTTCTACCATCGGAGCCATTTGCGTCAATGTCGATCTTATTGGCGATACCCGAAAGGATTTCATCCACATTGTCTACTCCACCAGGTGCATAACAAACATTATCGGCATCAGTTTTTGAGCATTCGGACCTGCATGGGAGTAACCCCTACCTGTTTTCGCAGCGAGCGTAAAACCATCGGCAATCCTACCATCTCGTTTGGCTTCCTAGTAATCCCAAGCATTGAAATAGGCATTGTAGAAGCCGCAAAGTCGGAAGCAGATCCGTACGAAGTAAGAATGTGAAAGTCGCCACAGAAAGAAGGTGACAGCAGCAAACGGAATAGCTGCTATGGCGTACGTGTGGGTCGAGCCTCTTGTGATGCATGTGAACGTATTGATGTTCATCACTTTACGACAGTGGTCATCATACTCACTCACCATGCGTTGCCACAGCGTCACAGCTGGTATCAATGTCACCGTCTCGACTAATGAACACACTATTGGCGTGACTAGTGTGGCCTCCTTGCCCTCCCGTTCCACGTGGGGATTTTAATGTCAAAAGACACCATAACGCTCAGTACGAAGCTGACGATGGCGGCCATCAAAGCCAAGACAACGAAGGCTCTAGTGGCCGCAGCATCTCCCAAACACCAAGGGTCACTGGAGGCAACAACGGAGAGCGAGCTGTGCACAGTGCGTCAGTTGCACGGGCTTCAAGCAGGAGCATGTTATTCATTACCAGAAGCGGCTGTAGAGTGTGAAAGGCTGGGTCGAGATGACGTCGATGTTGTTCGACTGCTGCGCCTGCGTTGATGAGTTTGTAGCGCACGCCAATGCCCTGAATTTGAGGATTCAGGTCAGAAAGCGGATCAGGAGATTCGAGGTGCCGCTCGTACTGTGAGGTACCAAAGTCCGATGTCCACGGAATTGACGGCGTCGTGCGCCCATTCGTGGCCACTGTTTGCTGCCAGCAGCAGCACGAGCGACACAAAGCTGCACATGTTGCCTGCAGGTGACGGTGGTGAATGTTAAAGCGCAAACCAGATGGCTTTCGACGGGAAACAACGCACCAAGCAGGAAGCGTACGCGAATCTTCATGATGCCTGTAGAGGCTACAGTGTGACCGACTGAAATTATCCGTAAAAATACTAACGTCTCTATTCATATTGAATCCATGCTGCTTTTCATAAATATCTAGTCTTCTTGATCTACATCTATCACCTCTTCATCGTCTTCTTTGTTCACCTAACTCACCATGTCACTGTGGTCTGTTGCATCACCGATAGTCGCCACAAAACCTCATGCGAGCATAATGCAATTGTGATGGCGTGGAATCTGTAATTTTTCTTGCAGCTTCAAGGTGCGCTATCCCGCTAAGTCTTCTTGCAGTCCACAAGTTCATATCTGCCACAGGATCGTCGACCAATCCGCAAGTGCAAATGCGTCCATGTCAGTCAGGATGTTGCGACTGAGGTCCAGCGTCTGGAGTTCACCAAACGACTCATTGGCTTCCAGCACCAGCTTTTCGATTACACCCTTGCCTGCGGGGTCTTCCGAGAGCAGAGCCACTCGGATCGTACTCGAGTATCCCCTGACCGCCACGAGCGACGAACCAGAAACGTTCACAGAGAAACCACCGATGCCTTCACCCAGAATGAAAGACATTTGTTGCTCGCGTACAACACCCACGTCTGACTTTTGTTTAGGAGGATGACGAACTTGCCAGGTACCGAGTCGTCCACGAATGTGATGTTGTGCTCGGTGTCAATACGTGGCGTGAGACCGTCGCACTTGCCGCTCACAAGTGTTAGTCCATGCATTTGCAAGTGCGCAACGCGGACCTTCGTACTTCGTTGGCTCGTACGATAGAACTCCTCCGATGTCAGCGTCAGGTCACTGTGGCACGAGTGGCTATAGAACTTGACTGTGTCGTTGATCTCCGGCGTGATCTCCCGGTATGTGTATGAGTAGCACGTCTGCAGTTCTGATGCAGCTTCACCGCGTACGGGGATGTAGTGCAAGCGACGCCATGTAATTTGACGCAGTCAACGCTCTCGGGAACCCAACGCCAGCCTTGAAATGTGTATCTATGGCGTCAGATGGCAAATGCCCATCAGAGCCATGGACAACCCGGGACCACCTCAAGGGGTAGATGTACTTCAGGATAAGATACTTTTTGTCGGTGGTGTAAGATACACCACCGACACGGCGATTAGGTCAGACAGGACCAGATTTTAATTAATAATTTGCACTACATCCAAATTACCTAATTCACTACAAAATATTTTCAGTTTAAAACTACCCTAACCTCGCTACTAAGCCTCCTGAGACCAGGGAACTGTGAACAGACATTCACTAGAATTTGTAAAATCTGGATAGCACGCTTCCTCTATGCAAGGTGCTCGTGTGACCACATCACATCAGCGATCCAACAACGTCGTAAAATGTTCGACGCACGTCTGCCAGAACTTCCAAGCTGAAGTGATTTTCTTTGGGTCGACCACGACGAGCTAAGACTCCAGGAACAAGAATTCAGTGACATTTGTATCATGACGGCGTGCCGTGGTACCTTGGATCGATTGGGCTACCCTCCTTAATGGCAACCCTATCGCTCCAAGGTATACGATGTTCGTGAACACTTTAACGGGGAGTATCTTCTACGACAAGCTAATGGTGCCATTGAGGTGCCGCAAGGTGGACAAGACATATCATATGAAGAAAATATACTTACGTCTCTCTCGCCCTAATCGACATACGAATGTTACACCTGATGGTGAAAGCTTCGACAAAAGAGGCAGAGCATCGATTACAATACAAGCTGACACAACAAGTTCCAAATTATGAGATTTATCGGGGCCACACAGCTCCGACTTATCTCCTCTCAATCTACACACGCAGTGCCAGGGCTGTATTGCATTCACTGTTGTAATACTACCGATTTTAATGATGGAATTTACTCAGGGCTGCTGCGATGCGGTGGAAGCGAGGACATGAACACTCGCTTCTATACCCGTACGCATCTGTGCGAGATCACGGGCATGTTTAAGTGGCTTTTTGGAGTGGAAATTGCAAGCGAGTTCTGGAGTGACGCTGAGACCACCACGCACGCAAAACTGACACAACTAGGCTTCAACAGCATGGTTGTGAATGCAAACAGAGGCAGGACACTATTACGCTTTCAATGCCAAATCTTGACCTCTCATTCACGGCGTCATCGCGCATCTAGGCAACATCTATCCCCGCACTGGCGATCAGACCGACAATTTCTCCGAAGCCAAGGAAGACGACCACGCACGCAAAACTGACACAACTAGGCTTCAACAGCATGGTTGTGAATGCAAACAGAGGCAGGACACTATCATCTTACGCTTTCAATGCCAAATCTTGACCTCTCATTCACGGCGTCATCGCGCATCTAGGCAACATCTGTCGCCGCACTGGCGATCAGTGCCGACAATTTCTCCGAACCAAGGCAGACGACGAGAGGCAAGAACACTGCCTGAGCAAATTACCAGCACGTCAGGTATCTCGCAATGTGTACACTACTCATTTGAATAAATTTTATCCTTCATTTTTAGTATTTTTTTTACTAATATCTCATAAGTTTTAGTGGACTTTATATTTAATATTTGGATCTTTATTTTTACATGATATTTTCATATTTTATATTTTTCATGTAATGGAAATGAGGTCGGAACGAAAAATGCTCCCACTCATCAACCAACTTTCCAACCTTCTGCCGCTGTAATGGAACCTACCGCAGTATCGGCGGCGACTCTGCATCGATGTAAAAGCCTGGTGAATGACAAGCAAAGCTAAACATGATCATGGACGCTGCGATCTTAAGCTCATTTGGTCCTGCCGATCGATCGTATTTGCCTGCCGTTGCTTGGTCTGTGCCCTCGACGGTAAATGATAATGTATTTTAGTGCTATCGCTGGCGTGTATTGTTTTGTCGTGAATAACTGATAGGGAACGAGTACAAAAAACATAATCGATATCAAAAGCAGAGCCCATTTGGATTCCTTTGTACCTCCGGCCATCCACAGCATGCATGCCATGGTGAGAAAGCAGGGCGACATGGGCGCTGAGGAGTGGTCCAAAGCGCGTGATGCACTCCGTTCTACGCTGATCCAAGCAGCATTATGCGGTCCATTCGGGTAATATATTTCTAAGTCTAGTCATTTCGCTTCTTCTTCTTGGCCATCGCTTGACCTACCTGTTTTCGCAGCGAGCGTAAAGCCATCGGTAATCCTACCTTCTCGTTTGGCTTCCTAGTAATCCGAAGCATAGAAAGCAGGCATTGTAGAAGCCGTTCCACTTAGCCTTTTAGCAGCGCGTTATGTTCCTCAACGCGTTTACGTCTGGTCTCGAAGTGTCCAAACTCTTTGCGAACGAAGTTGCATGATCGACGAGGGGTTACTCCATGCAGGTCTGAGTGCTCAAAAACTGATGCCTACAGTGTTTGTTATGCACCTGGTGGAGTAGACAATGTGGATGAAATCCTTTCGGGTATCGCCAATAAGATCGACATTGACGCAAATGATTCCGATGGTAGAAATGCATTGCCTGGGCATGCACCTTGCACCGAACGAGTATTTGCCATGTCTTGCTGAAAAAAGGAGCGTCAATCAGTAAGAAAGATGTAAGTGGGCTGATTTCGATATTGAACAGATAACGTAGTGGCGCTGGTTACTTTACAGAGCGATGGCTGGACACCACTACATTGGGCTAGTCGTGTTGGTAACCTGGACATCGTGCGCCTTCTTGCCAAGTACGGTGCCAACTTGAATATTCGATCGATGGGGAACGACTCCATTAATGTTGACGGTTGTCGGTGAAAGCAAGCTCGCAGCGGAAACACTTATCGAGCTGGGTGCTGCGGTTGATGCCCGAAATGTTGGTGTTGAAATCTCAAGGCTGTAGGGGTGAGCCACTGGAAAATGTTATTGATCGCGTGTTCTGTGCAGGTATTTGGACAAACGCCGCTGATGTTGTGTGCCGAGGGAGGAACACCTCTTCATCAGCTAGGCATGGTATTCTTGAATGCTGGTTCGGATCGCACTTTGCAAGACGTACGTGTTGAGCAAGCAAATAAACATACAATCGCTAAAATGGAATGTGTATGGTATTGCAGGCACAAGGCATGACAGCGTTGCATTGTGCGGCTGCCTGCGGAAATGTTAATCTTAATCAAATATATGGTCGAGCCTATGTGATGCATGTGAACGTATTGATGTTCATCACTTTACGGCAGTGGTCATCATACTCACTCACCATGCGTTGCCACAGCGTCACGGCTGGTATCAATGTCACCGTCTCGACTAATGAACACACTATTGGCGTGACTAGAGTGGCCTCCTTGCCCTCTCCGTTCCACGTGGGGATTTTAATGTCAAAAGACACCATAACGCTCAGTACGAAGCCGACGATGGCGGCCATCAAAGCCAAGACAACGAAGGCTCTAGTGGCCGCAGCATCTCCCAAACACCAAGGATCACTGGAGGCAACAACGGAGAGCGAGCTGTGCACAGTGCGTCAGTTGCACGGGCTTCAAGCAGGAGCATGTATTCATTACCAGAAGCGGCTGTAGAGTGTGAAAGGCTGGGCCGAGATGACGTCGGTGTTGTCGACTGCTGCGCCTGCGTTGATGAGTTTGTAGCGCACGCCAATGCCCTGAATTTGAGGATTCAGGTCAGAAAGCGGATCAGGAGATTCGAGATGCCGCTCGTACTGTGAGGTACCAAAGTCCGATGTCCACGGAATTGACGGCGTCGTGCGCCCATTCGTGGCCACTGTTTGCTGCCAGCAGCAGCACGAGCGACACAAAGCTGCACATGTTGCCTGCAGGTGACGGTGATGAATGTTAAAGCGCAAACCAGATGGGCTTTCGACGGGAAACAATGCACCAAGCAGGAAGCGCACGCGAATCTTCATGATGCCTGCAAGATGCGAGCGTCGCTTGAAGAAATGTGGTGTGCCATTTTCGAAGAAAGCAGCAATTGCCAAGAATAAAGCGATGTGTTATTATAATAGTCACTGACGTCACGGTCATGCGCAGTCAAGCTGTCAGAATTTGACAGTCAGATTACATGTAAATGACTCAGGCTTCGAGATGAACCTCTGGGATCAGCCAAGATTCACTTGGTTTACAAAACTGCGTTAAACTTCAGCTTACAGCAGCGAATCTCCAACGACAAATCGATAGGAAATGCCGCCCTGTCATTAGCAAAAGGAACCTGATGTAGCCGGTCCAGCCATGCATGAGTGGCAACCTGATCGGCGCTCGGAATGAGGCCTTCTTGTGAGGAAGCAATTGTTGTATGCATCAGAAACAGCGAATACGCGTACCTTGCACTGCTACCTGCCTTGACTGCCTTCAAAAACTAAAGGCTCGTTGCCACATTTTGCGGTTTATTTTGCCATATTTGGAGAATCCGGCCTGGTTTTGTCGTACGGGGACCTAACCTCGTAAGATTCACGTTTGAGTGAAGCATGTACTACTGGATTATCTCGCGCTCATCGAATCTAGATTCAAAAAAAGAAAACCACTGCGCTTGGGTATGGCTGCTCGAGAAACGCGCTCAGCCGCTCTCACTTTCGATTCCACTCCTCAGAGCGCAAGCACCTTAATGAACGTTCAAGACCTTCTTTCCGAAACAGTTGAGTGCCCGCCGTCGCCCACGATGTCGGTCAGTAGCTGCTCTAGCTCGAGCTCCAGCAGCTCGGAGGTCCCCAAGCGCGGTTGGGTGGCTCCGTTCCTGCTCCATCTGCACAAGATGCTGCAGCACGAGGACTCAAAGATCATCCGCTGGGCTGAGGACGGTATGGCCTTCCAGATTCTGGACAAGGAGGCCATGACCGCATTGATCTTGCCCAAGTACTTTAAGAACAAGAACTTCTCGAGTTTCCAGCGCCAACTGAACTACTTCGGCTTTCGCAAGTGGAGCAAGGCCCGTGCACAGTTCCCCACCTACAGCCGCGAGCACTTCACGCGTGACAACTTCAGTGAGATGTCGCTGGTCAAGCGTCAGAGCAAAAAGTCACGCAAGCGCAAAGCCTTTTCGGATGAGGAGCTCCCGGCCAAGCGCGCAGCTGTGGCATTGACTAACTTCACCTCCGAGAAGTGCAAACCCATTCTCCCTCGTCCGGACGCTGTGGCTACTCCATCTCTGTATCAGCCTCAGACGATGTCTCCGCCGATGCATCCTGCACCGGTGTTCAACCTCCCTGTGCTGTCCCCCACCCGCAAAATCAGCAGTGGCTACAAGCTCCCGTCCATCCGCGAGCTGTCGTTGTCCAGCTCTATGTCTTTCGGGACCATCGGTCCTATCAGGCCCCGCCTCATGGCTTAAGTGTCTGTCGTCGTTTGTATTTTATGGTTAACCAAGCAACATTATTTATACAATCCTCTATCAACACCACTTCCAAGCTTCGTCCCTATTAATCACTTACATAAGGGACATTCATGATTGCAGTATCCCGTACAATTGATGCTCGTACTTAGCTGAACAGACGCCTGTCGAGTGATCAACGGCACCACTTCAAGTTTCTCTTGCTGGTAGGCACCACTGGTCACGTCTTGGTGTTCTCATGGTAAGTCTACTGCTTCTACTTGCGTTGCCACTGGCACGAGCGTGTACGATGATCGCGGTGGGTCGCAACGCAACGGTTGATGGCTCCACGCTGGTGGCACACACGGATGACGCGGGGTTCGGTGCTGCAGACCTGCGCATGGTGCGCGTACCAGCTCAAGACTATGAAGAAGGAGCGATGCGGCACGTGTACAACGTCCAGCCAGGGTATCCGCGCCTCGTGACGACTCAGCGAGGACCCGAGTACAAGCCTAAGAACGACCAGGAGCAGCTCATGACGCCACTTGGAGAGATCCCGCAGGTGCCACACACATACGGATACTTTGACCAGGACTATGGCTTCATGAATGAGGTGCAACTCAGCATTGGAGAGAGCACAAGTGGTGGTAGGACTGCTGGCTGGCCCAAAGACGCTGGTCCGCACGGATACAATGTCTTTGGTATTGGAGAGCTCACCAAAGTGGCGCTGGAGCGATGCGATTCCGCTCGTTGTGCCATTCAGACCATGGGTGACTTGGCTGTCAAATACGGGTTCTATAGTGAAGACAGTGGAGATCCAGCCAAGCCAGAGTACGTGAGTGCAGCGGAGACGCTGGGTATTGCAGATCGCTACGGAGAAGTTTGGGTATTTCATGTCCTGACGGGGTCCACAGAACACTAGTGCCGTGTGGGCTGCTCAACGTGTGCTTGATACGCACGTAGTCGTGGTGGCTAATGGTTTTGTGATCCGTGAAATGGATCTGGATGATCCAGATCGCTTTATGGCATCAGAGAATGTGCTTTCATTTGCTAAAGAGATGGGGTGGTGGGACCCGAAACATGGCAAGTTCGATTTCACCGCTGCGTACGCTTCTCCCACCCCAGATCCCGTACGCGCGTTATATATGGGCCGTCGTATATGGCGCGTGTATGATCTTGTGGCACCGTCCTTGCAGTTGGATTCTCGTCTTGGGCACTATCCAGAGTTTCCAACCTATCCGTTTTCGGTTGAACCGGACCAAAACCTTGATGTGTCGGACGTGACACGGTTGTTGCGTGATTATTTTCAAGGCACGCCGTACGACTTGTCCAGGGGTCTTGGTGCAGGGCCATTCGGAAATCCTATGCGGTGGGGAGGCAACGAAAAGGGAGTGACAGGTGGTTGGGAACGACCAATTTCCATGTATCGCACTGTTTTCAGTTTTGTGCTGCAGGCGCGGGCTCACCTTCCTGATGCAGTTGGTGGAGTGGCTTGGTACGGACAGAGCTCACCGCACGCAACAGTATACGTTCCATTTTCCTGTGCACAACAAGAAGTGCCATCCGCATACGTGCTCGGCAAGGAAAGCGAGTTTGTACACGGATCAGCCTGGTGGGCATTCAGCTTCGTGAACAACTGGAGCATGTTACGCTATAACGCTATTAGCAAGGATATTCGCGCCCGCATTGCTGAGTTGCAGAAGTCTTGCTTTATCAAAAGGAAAATGATGGAACATCATGTCACTCACACTGAGTCGTTAACTGCATCGGATACCCTCGTATATTTGCAGGAGCAATCTAATCAAATGGCTTCGCGAGTCATCGAAGAATGGTGGACCTTTGCATGGAAACTTGTGGGCAAATACGCGGACGGTTATATCACCACAGGCGAAGCTCCAGAAGAGATGGAAATGCCTGGTTACCCAGAATGGTGGCTCAAGCTTAGCGAATTCTCTAAATGGCCAGGTGAGACATTGGTGCCGCCGCATATCCCAGCTTTGCAAAAGCAGTTCGAGCTGTTTGAAAGTCACCAAAATGTGAGTGCTGATCTTGCGACGCAGCAAGCCGACAGTACATCGTCTTTGGGCATTATTTCAATCGTTCAACTTGGGATCGGTGCTGTCATTGGGATCATTATGGGTGCTTCCACTACTTGGTTTGTTGCTGAGCGTAAAAGGCGATCCGGATACCAGTCCCTTGCTTAGATACTGAACAGGCATCAGCTCTTTGGTTAGATGCAGAACGGGTGGGTGGATGGGGGATATGCGTGCTTTAGTTTTTTCGGTGTTGGTAGCTCCAATCCTACTGTCAGTAAAGATGCAGACAGATTATGAGCTGCGTTAACGTGCTACGAGAACAGAAAATACCACAGGTATTCTCAATCGTACGTGTATATCGCCTATGAAGTGGCGACTCCTTAGTATCTCTTGTGCGGTTCCTTGTAATTGCGCTTGGTCGGACTTGAAGAGCGCTTGTGCCCATGAGAACGCCCTTCACGTTTACTGTTGGGTGAGGAGGAGCTTCGGCTGCGGTTGCTCTTGAATGCCTCCTCACTTCTTGAAGCCTTGGTGTCGTTGTCGGTGAACGTTCTCCACAAACTACCTCCTTGTTTCCCGCTGCCTGCGAAGTTATCTCGTTTCTTGCGGCCGTGAATCGATTGAACTTCCCGGGTTTTCGCTGGTAAATCTCTCGAGCTCTCCTGGACCTCTTGACTTGGGTCGTCCTGTTTTAACAGGTCTGGGAGCTACGATAAGGCCTGGAGTGTCCATTAACCCCATCGCTCGCAACGTCTTCTTCTGCAGCATCGGCACTTTTTCCAACCCAATGAGCTGGCTGTAGAGAGCTCCCGTTTCGACAAGCTTCGTCTTGGACATGCCCAGCTTTTTGAGGTTCGAGTTGTAGAATCCCAAAAATGCAGCGTAAGCTTTCTCAGCCGATTGTTCCAGATCACTGTGTGGACGAATTTTTGCTAGCGCTCGTGTAGTCCGATAATTCTGTTGATCTAGCTGAGGACGTTGCTCAAGTTCTGTAAGCGGTAGGTCAGCCAGATCACGCAGCATAGCCTTTTCAAAGTCTGCCAACACCAGAATGCCACGCCCTTCCATACCAGCACGAGCTGTTCGTCCAAGGCGATGAATGTACTGGTCACGATCCGTTAGACCCACTTGCAGTACAAGCGACACATCTGGGTAATCAACTCCACGTGCCGACACGTCAGATGAGAACATGATCATCTTCTCGCCCTTACGGAAGGCATCAGCAGCCTTGGTACGGGCAGATTGACTCTTGCGTGAATGCATCTCCAAAACGTTCTTGAAACCCGCAGCTTGGAAAAGTTGCGCCATGAACTGCGCAGACCGTGCAGTGGGCAAGAAAACAATAACCTTATACGCCGGTAGCTTCATGTGTTCTTCCAACACACCTTCCACCACAGGAATGACGTCTTGCAGGTCACACACAGCATACTCCTGTATAGCTTGTGTGTTTGTCTGTTGGTCATCACCTTCAATCGTATCCACAAATGCGTAGTCGTCCCGCAGTGCCACATCCTTAAGTTCTTCAGTGGCAGCCGGCAGCGTCGCACTGAAGAGCAACGTCTGTCGATCTTTCGGCAAATGACTAATGATCCGCATAATATCAGGACGGAAGCCCATATCAAGTAGTCGATCAGCCTCATCGAGTATGAGGACTTGAAGGTTGTCCAGCTTCTGTCTGATGCGTCCACTATTCTCCTCCAAATGCGCTTGCAGTCTCCCCGGAGTAGACACAAGCACGTCAATACCTCCAGGGTTCGTCATTTCCTTCACATCCTTGTTCACTGCGCTACCACCAACAAAACAAGACGTACGTAGTCCATGGGCATCTGTGAGCTTCACCGCTTCGACTTTGATCTGCTGCGCCAATTCTCTCGTCGGAGAGATCACAAGTGCAGAGATTTTGCCCTGTTTAGGCTGTGGGTACTTTAACATGCGCTCCAATGTAGGCAACAAGAAAGCAATAGTTTTGCCATTGCCTGTCTTGCCCTTAGCCAACACGTCGCGACCTTGGAGAACCAGTGGCAGCGTGTCCTTCTGCACATGTGTCAAAAACTCATACCCCATGTCACGGATCAATACATCCTTGGACCGCTGGCTAATTGGCAGAGCAGCGAATGAAACGTCAGATAAATAGCCACTAGAACTCCATCGGACGAAGCTCGAATGGAATCCACGCGTCGTAGCTCCACGCAACAAGTTGCAGCGAGATGTCCACATTATCGTCGATTGGTAGGTCTCAGATAATAACGGTTAGAGCCCAAAATAACCTCATTTTGGTACCTCGAAAATATCGTTTTAGGCAGATGATATTTTAAGCGGCTGAGATTGGCTGAAAATAGCGATCAAAGTACTTACTTGGATCTTAATTTGGGTATCGCTCATTGTCCGATTGACGACAACTCTGCACAATGGCGCTCGGACTGCTGCGTGTATTGGCGGCATCTCTCGCTGTGTTGATAGCTGTGTCTAGTCCCTCTAATGCTATGATTGTGAAGCTGGATGGACGCGTGGAGGAGTGTTTCCACGAGTACGTACGTACCAAGCGCACAGCTTTCATGAAGATTGGGGTGCTGGAATCCACAGGCGCCTACGACGTGCGACTGAAGGCGTTCGGCCCGTTCCCCGAGTACCCAGAGCAAGAACAAGTGGAAAAGAACTTTTTCAACCAGTTGGTGCTCACACCCCATGACGAGGTGAGCCAGAATGTCGAGCACAGTGGATTTAACTTCGAGTCGGAGCATCGCGGTGGATGGTATCGCTTTTGTCTGGACAATATGCACGACGGTCAGACGAAGACGATCGAGTGGTACACGTCCTTTGATCTGTCGAATGAGGAGGATCTGGGCGAAGAGGACAAGCTCGACGCGCAGATTCGTCAAGGTACGTCGTCGAAGATGAAGATTTGGAGGCACTGACTGACGGGCTTGTTTGGTGATAATAGAGCACATGGAGGGCGTGAAAACGTCGCTCGACCGGCTGCAGACGCTGCTCAAACTTATCCGTAATGAACAGGACTATTACCGAGCTCGAGTACACCGTCACGTTCAGAGTAAGATTCCCATTGACTGATTTGCACCTCATTGGTATGTTGCATGCACTAATGGCTGGTGGTTATTGTGGTGCAGCGCTCGAGAGCAGTAAGGACCGCCTTATTTACTACACGGTGTTCGAACTGGTTGTGTTGGGTGCGATGTATGGCGCACAGTCGTTCTTGCTTCACAAGTGGTTTAGTGATCGCGGATACCTCTCCAAGCGTCAATGGGCATAAAACTACATGATGGAAGTGCAACATTGATAGCAACGTTGTATTAGCGCTGTTGTCTTGCAGTTGAAGGGTGGAAGGGAGTGCCTACAAGCTTAACAAAGAGCCACTGAAAGCAGTGGCGATAGATTCCCAACACCAAATACTTTTTGTACCACACCGTGCTTCATTCTTTCTGCTCTCGGTCTATCGGTTAATTATCCAAGTCATCACTTTCGATCTCTAGCTCGTCCATTATCTGTTGGCACTGACGTCGACGTTCTTCAGCTGTACTTGCAATTCCAGCAGCAGACACGGAAACTTGATATGCTGCTTCACCTGCTCTTCCTTGTTTCACCGACAGATAAAACACCGAGTCGTTGTTAGGCTGCACAGTTGGCACAAAGCGATATCTTCCTTGCTCATCCGTCAAGATGCCATCAATGGGACTTAGATTCAAGAGTTCCCTCACATCTGCCAACAGATTTCTCTCTGACACTACCGAGACTTCATTTGAACGTGGAAGAGCGTCCTCTCCATCTCGCACAGCTAGGAACGTGCCTTGTTGGAAGTAAAGCACACGGAACGCCGAACGTTTCGTGAGTGGTTGCTGCGTGCCAGGACTGATGCACTCCAACTCAATGAAGCCTGCGATGGGGCCATGAGGTCACGAATGGAGGCTTGAAGCTGCACTCGTTGACCGGCAGCCAGTGAATCGAGCGTCGTAGAGAAGAAATTTGTCTCGGAATGACTCAGACGCCCACGGATCGTCGTTGGGCCCAACATGATCTGCGAACGGTTGAACACGTCAATGAGTAGAGCTCCAGTCGTGTCGAAAGTAGAGGAAATGCGCAGGTTCTGCAGCATCGCTGACTCCATCACTTCGTTCATCATGCGCATGACCTGCGCACTCTGCGATAAACTCTGCCCCACGCGCTCAAAGACCGACTCGAACGACTGCTGTAGCCCACCCGCATAGTTCTCTAACATGTGAGCCATCTCGTCCATCGTAGCAAATGGAAAGTGTGTAAATTACAGTTATAGACATGGCTACACATGGTCAAGTTGCTGTTCAAGGGAAAACATTCTCATCCGTCGTTGCAATAAATTACGATTGGGTTCTAATGATGAGGAAGTCACCTGGTGTTCTACTGGAATCCATTTGCCGAGGTGGTAACGAGTTGATCGGCTTTTGTGTAGCGATTTTCAAGACTTATCTGCGACCGAATCCACCGCGATTGCCACCACCACCGCGACGAACGTTCAAGTTGCCACTGTTGTCGCGTGTGTATGGCGACGGCTCGATACCTGGCACGCCGAGGAGGTTCATCTTCTTAAGTGTCTTCTTCTCGAGCTTGGGTACCTCATCCAGACCGATGATGCGACTGTAGTCTGCTGCAAGCTTCACGAGATCGACGGGCTTCAGTTTCAAACGCTTTGAGTTCGAGTTGTAAAAACCAAGCCACGCTTGATACGACTGCTGCGCCGACTTCTCCACATCGCTGTAGTCCTTCAGGCTCTTCGTAACCTTTAGTGCACGCGACTGGGACAGTTCCAGCATGTCCGGAGAGTACTTCTTGCTCGGTCCCAGAGGCAAATCATTCAGCTTGTCGAGCAGTGGCGTCTCGAACTCTGATAAGATGAGAACACCCTTGCCCTTCATACCAGCACGAGCTGTACGTCCAAGTCGGTGAATGTACTGGTCACGGTCGGTGAGACCTACCTGCAGCACGAGCGATACATCCGGGTAGTCCACACCTCGCGCTGACACGTCCGAAGAAAACATCATAACCTTTTGGCCCTGGCGGAAAGCCTCCGCCGTCTTCGTGCGTACCGCTTGACTCTTGCGCGAGTGAATTTCCAGGACACCAGGGAAACCTGCGGCCTGGAAGAGCTGCGCCATGAACCCAGCTGAGCGAGCCGTCGGGAAGAACAGCATCACTTTGTACGCCGGTAGCTTCATATGGTCGCTGAGCACTCGCTCCACCATCGGGATCACCTCCTCCATCTTGCACACCACGTACTCCTGTTCGGTCTGCACGTTCGTGTCGGCCTCATTCTCATCAATCGTGTCGACAAAAGAGTAGTCCTTACGCAGAGCGACTTGTTTCAGCTCCTCCGTAGACGCAGGCAATGTAGCACTAAACAATAGCGTTTGACGCTCCTTGGGGAGGTATCCAATGATGCGCATAACATCGGGACGGAAACCCATGTCCAGCAGTCGGTCGGCTTCGTCCAGAATCAAGACACTGGACTTGCCCAAACGGTCAGCAATTCTGCCAGTGTTTTGCTTCAAATGGTCAACAAGACGTCCAGGTGTAGCAACCAGAATATCAATCGGCGCACTACTGGTGAGTACACGCTCATCCTTCTTAATATTGGCACCGCCCACAAAGCACGCAATGTTAATATCATGGAACGCAGTGAGACGTTTGGCCTCCGTGGCAATCTGCAGCGCCAGCTCGCGCGTGGGCGAGATGGCTAACGTAGGGATGGTGCCTGAACGTCGTCCCTCCTTCGCCATGTTTTCAATCACAGGTAACAGAAAGGCAATTGTCTTGCCGTTGCCAGTCTTTGCCTTAGCCAGCACGTCTTTGCCCGCGATAATTAACGGGAACGTCTCGTTCTGTACGTTAGTGAGACGCTCGTACTTGAGATCTTCGACAATAGCGCGCTTGGTGTTGGGTGAATGTCGAGCGACGCGAACAGCACGTCCGACAGGTAGTCCAGATTGGCAGGCTTGGAAGGAGCGGCTTCTTGCTTCACAGAGGCGGCAATTGGAGCAGGTGGCGCCTGGCTGTTGCCATTTTCATTGGCGCTGGCGCTCTTATTGCTGCGACGACCGCCACGACGAGGCTTCTTTTTCTTATGCTCGGCGTCGCTGTCCTTGCGTCCTCCAGCGGGCGTCTTGCGGCGCCAGTTGTGGCTGTTGCTCCCGTTGGTCTCTTGGCCTGGCATGATCTTGAATGGGTCGAATGGGTGCGTGGCACGTCGAGAATCCGGAACTGAACCAACTGTCTCGATCTTCAGAAGTTAAACGCTTTCCACCAACCGAAAGTGCCACTTGGAAGACGAAAAGCACTTGGAATTTGTATGCGGCTTTTCTTCAGTACAAATATTATACTGATACAAGATAATAAAAAGAAGTAAATGTAAATCATTTTCCGTCGAGACGAGTGCCCAAAAGCTCATATCCAAGCCATTCATACGGTTAATTCATCGGAACGGCATTTACGACAAGGACCAGAAGGATGTCAACGCTCGCAGATTCGTTCCTGGAGGACTTGGACGAGCTCAGTGGAGGCAGCAGCGACGAAGAGGAGACGCTGACGTCCTCCTCTGTCCCTGGCGTCACTTCAGCCGCTGATGCCGAGGCACAAGACGACGATGACGACGAACAAATGCTCGAGGTTCCAAGCGCCAGTCAGTCGAGAGTAACGAAGCGCAAGCGCCCAGCTGATGTGGAGCAGGATTTTGAACAGAAGACCGAGGACCTCGCTGAGTCACTGCGCTCCAGCGTCAAAGAGCGGGGCGTGGCGGCCATCGCGACGCTCAAGCGCTCACCCAAGTACCTGGACCATGTGCAGAAGATCCAGCGGTTTGTGGACGTAGATGACTCCTCTACAGCCAAGCCTCAGCCGCTGGAAGAAGGCAGCGTCGAGTATGACCTGGTGGTGACGTCCAATGACCTGATGGTGCAGATTGACGACGAGATCGAAGCTGTGCACCGCTTTATTGCTGAGATCTACGCTGCCAAGTTTCCTGAGCTTGACTCCCTCGTACCCAATGCTCTTGACTACGCCCGAGTGGTCAAAGCTATCGGTAATGAGATGGATCTGACACTTGTGGAAGAACTGCCGAAGTTGCTGCCTAGCTCGGCAGTTATTGGAATCTCCGTGACAGGATCAGGTACCAGTGGCAAACCACTAGGTCCAGAAGACTTGAAGACGTGTATGGAAGCTTGTGACGAGCTGCTGTCGCTGGACAAGGACAAGAACATGATTTTGCGCTTCGTTGAAAGCCGCATGAAGTTCTTGGCTCCGAACGTATCGCAACTTGTGGGCACACGAATCGCGGCGCAGCTTATTGGACTTGCTGGTGGTGTAGCACAACTTGCACGAATCCCGTCATGTAATTTGCAAGTGTTGGGACAGGAGAAAAAGGTTTTGAGCGGATTTTCGTCCGCTGCTGCGCTCAAGCACACGGGTGTGCTGTTCTTTAGTGACCTTGTGCAGAATGTACCGCCGTATTTACGAATGAAGGCATGTCGAGCTGTAGCTGGTAAATTGGCGCTGATGGCGCGTGTTGATAGCCAGCCACATCAAAATGACATGGAAGGTTTAGTGGGGGCACGCTTCCGTACCGAGCTCGTTGCCAAGATGGAAAAGTGGCAAGAGCCCCAAAAGGCGAAGTCAAAGAAGGCGTTACCCATCCCTGACGAAAAACCACGCCGCAAGCGTGGTGGCAAGCGGTATCGCAAGATCAAGGAGCGACTGCAGATGACGGATGTTCGCCGTGAAATGAATCGACAGTCTTTTGCTACAGCTGATGAAGAGTATGGTGACAACGCAATGGGAATTACGTCTGGTCGTCTTGGACAGGAAGGATCGGGAAATTTGAGAATTATGCGCAAGGAACAGAAGCAGTCAAGCAAAAAGTTGCGTGCCGCCAACTTTGCTGCGTCGTCTGCGAACAAGCCGCCGCTTTCTGGGCTGGCGTCAAGTCTCGCCTTCACGCCCGTGCAGGGTATCGAACTCATGAATCCCGAAGCTGCAAAGGCTCGAGTCGCAGAGGCTAATAAGAAATACTTCTCGGCCGCTAGTGGATTTGTTAGTGTCGTCAAGAAGCCATGAACCACGGTAGATCCGTTCTTGAGATACAAGTAGTACAAGTTTTCAAAACTGTGTTCTGTCCATCCGGACACAAGCAAACCCATACGTTTAAGGCACATTGGATGGATACCAGTAGGAATTAAGGAAACCCGATGCATCAAGCATCGTTCCAATTGTGCGACGCTGCGATCGAGTGCGGAGATGTATTTGGCGACACTGTCGATGGAGAACTTAATAATGTTGGAAAAGAGCATAATATCCAAAGGCACATCCAAAAGTACTGAATCCCAAAAGTCCGAGAGATGTCATATATAAATTAACATCACCGAAATCCTGTAAGTCGTTGGATGGGAGAACTGGTAAGCAACTACGGTGTAGTATTAAGTCCTCGGATAGCGGTTCAAACATAAAAAAATGGGAGACATTGGGGTACACCCAAACTTGTGAGTACATGGTCACAGAATACCGCTCCTGCTCCGCTACTTATAGTTCGTTCAATGATGATGCGAGTCTTGCGGGAACAAGCAGAAAGTTATACTAAGTATCGATATGTCGAAGTTTGCTTAATTCCAGGATTGTCATGAAAAATGAGGTAAAGTGCTTCGACTGCAGGACATCTACCAAAACTTGTTCGCTGCGAATGCACGCTCACACGCTCCACAATACTACGACTTCGAAAATAATAGCTTGACAATTTCCAGTGAGGACTAGCTTCTGGGTAGGTAGGTAGATAAATATGTGCCTGGAAATCGTCATGCTTGCACGTTGTCCTCTCGTATTTTTGGTGTATCTCTCCCTTACTTTGCTGCAATCAGAGAAAATACTCTTCATATTTCTGCTCGTAGATAATACAGAAACGCCGGTCCGGAGTGCGACGAACGCGATGTAGTGTTCCTGGGATTCGGCCTTCTGTGGCTCGATTCAGCGCATGTCCACAGAAAAGTACAATCTCTTTCCCAGGGATGCACACCTTCTCGGCCTTCAACCATTGCTTCGAATATGGGTCGTACACATCCAATCCCTCCACGTTAGGAACAGGTTCCACCACGTACAGACTTGGGTCCACATGTTCAAAGACGTTTTCGGTCTCAGACTGGCCACTTCCATCGATGTTCGGGTAGTGCAGACCATAGCAGACGGAGAAGTCCTTGTCAGAGCGCGCATGACTCGGTTCAATGTCATAGCCGACAGTCAAACTCAGGGCTCGATCGCAGATGCGCTGCATACGTCGTTGTAGAGCCAACCAGTGGTTCTTAAACTCTGGTGATGGCCACACCAACCTCGACATGTCCCCGCACGCCACGCGGAAACAATCACGCACACTTGTGTGTTCATATCCAGCGTACCAGAATGGTTTGCCGTGTTCGTTAAGGTAGATCTGTTTGCTAGTGCATCCATTCTTCCAGTCATCATCGTCACTTGTGAAGAATGCCTCGAAATCCTGTAACACTTGGTCATGTGTGCGTTCCAGTGTCTCGCCCAGATCTGTGAGCACCACGAATGAGTGACGCTTCATCATCTCGAGGAACCGACTGCGGTTCTTCCAGTTGAGTTCACTCAGCGGTAGACGCGGCACTTGAACCGGATCATTGGGAATGTCTTCAGGCTTTATCACAGTCTCACTTGACTTGGGAGTCTCAGGGGCGGTGCTATCCAGAGCGACTTCGCTACTTGCATTGAGGCAATAGTAACTCGCTGCCAGGCTGTAGTCAATTGGCAGGGAGAACGTCATGGCGGTCATGTCAGAAGGATAGTGCGTGCAAATACTTCTGTCCATCATTTCTTTGTGTCAGAGAGCGGGGGCCACACGTTTGGTGTGCTCACAGCCAATCAGAAGCCAATAAATGAAAAGTTCAAGTTTGGGACCATCACTCTGACCTGATGGCTACACCGTTGCAAGATGTACTAGGTAGAGAGGAACAAATATTTTTTGAATACAAGTTATCGTGGCTAGCACGAAAACATACAGCTCGACCAACATGAGGTTACGCCGGAGGTGCGACCACTAATCGCTCTAGATGAGAGTGTGATTCGACGTTGAGCGTCTTCGTGGTGTCGTTGCCTTTGACTTCGTAACGAGAGCCTGGTTGCTCTCTTTGAAGTCGAATAGTCGTGACCTCACCTGATCAATACGACCTTGCCACTCCGGTGTACGTGGCTTCCATGCAGTATTGTTGATGCTGTGCTTTGTTCTGTCAGCGGCGAGGTTGCGGTTGCGTTCTTCTAGTTGGCGACGGCGCTCCAAGTTCATGGCCTTCGTTGCTGCAAAGCGTGGCGAACTGTCGTAGTCCATGTATCGGGGAACGGACGGCGCGTTCGAGCGGCTCCTCCGACACGAGGATGCAACCGCAGATGGAGCATTAGGGGCCGAGTCAGTAAAGCGACGAGTACATTTGGCTGTCGGTGGAACCATCGTGACCGAGTGCGAAGAGCAACGAAGTCTAGCCGATTTCGGAGCAACAGGGACAGTATTCTCGGAAGAGCGGCGCGATTTAGGGACCGGGGTCGACGACTCTGTCGGAAAGAGTAAAGAGTCTTTCGTTATGATGGACGATGGCTTACCGGTAAGCGAAGAACGCCGATAGGACGTGGGAGGAACTAACTTGGAGGTCTTCGTCTTTGTCGAGTGCAGGTTGTCGGGAAGTGACGAATGCCTCGAGTGGTAGACAGTACGTCTGGCAACCTTGGAGATATCAGGGCTACAGTCTCCCGATGCCTGCAGTAGCTCAGGCAGGATGGTATCCAGCGAGCTGAGAAGCGAGTCCAAAGACCCAGTAGATGCGGTGGAGTATGCCGATGGGCTACGAGGCACTTTTGAGTAGTAAGTGGTCTTGGTTGTAGTTAACGAGTCCGTATCGCTTTCGTTTTGGTAGTTGACGTCGTCATCGGTCTCGACAGTGAGGCTTTTGTAAATAGTAGCTTTTGTTGGCGTCGACTTGACAATCAAGATCTCCGGCTCCTCTGTCGGTTTTTCAACAGGTTCTGCTACCTCTTTTGTCTTCTGCGTCAATTGCACAGGCTCCGACTGTGTACGAGCACGCTGCATATTGATACGTTGGATGATTTCCTTCACTGGTGAGTTGTCGGACTTTGGTTGCTGGGGTAGTGCACACCTCTTGGAGCCCGACACGGACCAAGAGCGCGGGGCTGGCGGTGTGGCGTTGGACTGTGCCATAAGCTCGAACTGGTCGATAAGCGTCTGCACCCTTGTGGTACGACACCCGTCCATAGTATCGGATTGAGTTGACAAGTGAATAAGACGCAGCAAGCGTTACCGAGTTGTCTCCGCTGCCAAAATCTCGTTCGTGTGAGCCCCAAGGAGTGAAAGCGCAACTGGCGACGTGGTGGTCAACGCTAGACGAGTCTTTGCAGAGCATTTGACTGACTCCTCCTGTCCTCTTCCGGACTCTCAACAGGCGTCGCACAGCAGTCACCATATTCTGGACAGCGGATTACAAAACGCTTGGTTCAGATGGCTTCAAAAGATTCAAACCAGCCAATGAGAAGCCGCGATCTTTCCCGCATTTTAGCGACATATGGCACGATTTCGGCCTGTCAGGCCTACCGAAACGGCCAATCAGAGACCGAAGTCTGTCGCAGGACAGGATTCCAGTTAGGACCACTTCAACGTCAACTCATGCGCATTTGTATCAATTCCACACAGTTACCACTTGTCATCGATTTTCTCGCTCGAAACGCTGCGTCTGGCTTTGATGAGCCATTGCAACTGCAATTGGACTCAGTTCTTCACGCGTCCCTTGACGTCTAGGCGTCGGACCTCGCAGCGTCGGAACTTGGTTCCGACAGTTTCTTGCGTCGTTCTCGTTCGTTGTGGATTTGCTCCTGTACGAACCGCCCAAAGGATTCGGTCAAGTCGTCGATGCGCTTCTCATGCTCGTGATTTTGCGATGATAACTCGCGTTGTAGCTGCAGCACTTGGCTTTCAAGAGTTACAATCACACTCGCCTTCTCCTTCAAGATCGTGGCATTCTCCTCGGATGCAATCCTAGCGGTGGTAGTCACGGCCTAGAAGCAAACAATAATATGCATAATCGAGTGGCCACGAGCGGGAAGATCCGACAGCAACACACTCACCTGAATTCGTTCGTCGAAGGTTACCTGCATCTGCACAAGTCGAGCGTCCTGCTCTTCCAGTTTTCGCAGCTGGATCTGCAGTTTTTCCTCACATCGAGATCGCTCACTCACTGCTGCTGCCAGTTGTGTCTGCTTCTCCTGAAGCACCTTGGACTGTGTCTCTATTGCTGCATCCATCTCGCGCTGCTGTTCGTCTTTCGCCTGCTGCAACGACACATTGTCCTGGCGAAGCTGAATGATCGTTTCAAGGTGTTTTTCAACCTCTCGCTCGAGATGCTGCCGTGCCTTTTTCACCTCAGCAACCTGAGCTTCGACAGATCCGACCGAACGTTGGATGCGCTCCTGAACCTCAGTCTCCCATTGCTGTTTGAGGTCACCAATTATCTTCTCGTGGTCGATTTGAGACTGCAACAATTTAGCTTGCAGCGCTTCACAATTTTCCTTTAGCTCTCGTACGTTTCGCTCTTTTGCTTCGAGTTGTGTCGTGGTGTAGTTCAGTTGTGTCTGCATGGAGCTCATAACCATATCATGCTGTCGTTGGGCTGCGCTCAAGCTGCTTTCGTGGTCCGACACTAATTTGGTTTCTTTGCGAGCATACTCTTGCTGAGCATCTTGTAGCTGCTTCTGTAGCTTCCCAATCTCTTCTTGTTGTGTCCTGTTCGGCACGTTGGCAGCATACTGTTAGCCTAGTTGTATTAATTGTATTATAGCTGGCCAACAAATAGTAGCTTACCTTGTCGTGAGAGTCATCCGGTGCATTTCGTTGTCGAGTGCATACTTGGCTTCTTCTAGTTGCGATATCTGCTTGTCTTTCTGGTCAGCTTCCTTGTTTCGTAGAGCCTCCATATGTCCCATCTTCTCTCGAATAACTCCATTCTCGCGCTCAAGCGAGGTGCGAGCAGACCGGTACTCTTCAAACTCCAGCTTCCTACGATTTTCGAGTTCGTCAACTTGCATTCTTAGCTCGTGAATGTCACGCTTTGTATCGATCTCACGTTGCTGATAGCGATCTCGCTCTTCTTTGATCATTTCAGAGTCTTTGCGAATTTGTTGCAACTGCATCTCTAGCTCTTCCGTTTTCTCTACCTGGAAAAAAGCACAAACATGAGCACACTACTTCCAGGGTTAAAATATACTCTCCATACTTTACCATTTTCTGTCGTTCTCGTTTGCCTAGATTGATTTCTGTTTCCAGCTCCTCCTTCTCTGCTAATACTTGCAGTAGTAGCTGGTCATCAGGGGAAGTTTTTGGGCTACTATTGTTTGAACCAACTTCATCATCAGGTTGGCACGACGCGTCCACAGCCAGAGGTGACGGTTTGTTCATGATTGCACGATTCCTTGCCAGCAACACTTCGATCTCGTCTACATGTTTTAAGCTGCTGTTATTCCCCATGAGTTCCAGCGTCACTAGTGAGTGGTTAACCTGCAATGCTTCACGAAATGCCAAAACTCCAGGATTCGCAATTTCATTCCATCGCAAATCCAATTGACGCAGCGTGCGGTTGACTCGGAGAGCTTTTGCAAGAGCTTTAGCGCCCTCAGGTCCAATGTTATTGTTGCGCAAGTCGAGCGTCAGCAACCGCTTATCGACTTCTAGCGCACCAGCGAGAGCTTCGACTCCCTGGTCCAGTAGACCTACGTTATTCCATTCAAGACTGATGGCCACAACATTGTGCGAGGAACGCAGCAACGCCGCCAATGCTCGTGCAGCACCAGCTTCGAAGCAGTTGCCACGCAAATCCAATCGAGTTGGGGCGTTCGCGAGCCGAACTGTTTCCACGATTTCCGCGAATTTGTCGTCCCCCAAATACGAATTGCTGTAATCCAGCACAGAATTAACCGATTGAACTGGGTGTTTGGGGTGTACTGCAGCTGCAGCGCTCAAGTCCTCGTCGATATATTCTCGCTTCGGCTGGATTGTCATGGCATCAATTAGTTGGGATAACCAGTCGTTTCGGGCGTATTGTATGTAGGCGGATCTTTGACGCCCACTCAAGAAGATTGGTCGCTTCAACATGCTCATTACTGCAGTCGCTACTGCTGTTCAGAATTTCTACGGAGGGCTATGTGCAACGATGTCCAACATGAATACCTTCGTTTCCAGTCCATATCGACTGATGTCTGAAGGCCAGCTTTGTGATCCCCGGTCATACTGGATTGCCAAATCACTACGAAGTTAGTCACAGTCTTTAGGTCCCAACGGTATCAACTATCTATGCAGCTTCTGAAAACTATGAACCACTTCATAGCACACAACCAGGAACCTCGTGGACGCCGCGAATGAATTTCTGCTGCGAGTGGAGGCACTTGAATTGTTGAAGTTAGCAATACGCACGTCATTGTTGTTCATGTGGCCTACTACCGATAGTTGTAACTTAGTTGTATTCCATAACCATGAATATGGGATGCCATCAGCCTGATCGCTGTGATGTTGCAGTTTTACATACGTTTCCTAGAAAGTGCAAATAGCATTTATGGAGAGAGAGTGCCCAACAACTGCTGATGACAGCCATACATCTGTATTGAATATCATCGCCAAACCTCTGCAATACAAACGAAATCATAATGAACTCGGTCTATTCCGTTCGTTACAATGCATGAATCCACGTGGTCAGTAAATATAGGAAATGGAGCCAGCCTCTCGGCTCACTTTCAAAACGCTGAGTGCAGTGGCAAAGTCTTTAGTAAGTTAGAACCAATGGACCCCGTTGTCGAGGCTCCCTTTAAATTGATTTCGAGGATTCAGGAAAGTTTCGATGGTCTTCAGTGTGTGGATCTGGTAGAGTGTCTCGCTTCAGGTCGAGTATTCATCGACAAGCATACATTGATGACCTCGTCGACCCAAGCCGGTCGCAATGCCAGTGCTGCTGCATTGCAGGAACTGGATCTCCACCTTTCGGTTCGAGACTTTGAAAACATCGTCAAGTTGGAACAACATTTGCTGCAAGGAGAGCGACTCCACCTACTGCACGAACATTGCGCCCGTGGTGACTTGCTGGAAATGATGCAACAAGAACTTCGACTGCAAACGGCAGGAGTGCCGCCTCAAAGTTCTTCGATGTTGACTTGCACTGACACTGGACGACGCTTACTTTTCACCTCGGTTCTTCGAGGCGTGCAAGCACTACACACCATCGGAATCGCCCACTTAGATTTGTCACCCGAAAATGTTTTCATGACGGAATCCGGTGTCGTTAAAGTTGGTGATTTGGGCCACGCTCAACGATTCAAACACGAGCGACCAAGTGTTCAAGTGCTACAAGTTGCCAAAGAGGCATACGCTGCACCGGAGCTATTACGTCACACTGAGGTGCAAGATGCACGTAAAGCTGATGCATGGTCACTTGGTATCATTTTGTGGACTTTGTGCACCAAACGAGCATTGTTGCGTCGTGCTTCGAGTGACAGTGACAAGCTCTTCAGTCGAATGGTTGAAGTCGGTACGGCTATCGCTCTCGAAGAGACTGGGTTATTATCACAGGTACCTGTTGCATGCTTCGATCTGCTTGTTGGTCTCCTCAACGTGAACCCCAACTCGAGACTTTCAGTGGCGACAGCACTGCAACATCCGTGGGTGATGCAGGATACTACAACAATCAAGCAGCAGTCACGACGAAAATCTATTGGCAACATGATCAAGAAGAAGGGCGAGGAGTTGATGAAGAAGCACCAACGTCCAAGTGATAAGAAGACGCGAGTTCGCACGGCGAGTGCAGAAATTGCACTTGAGTCCACGCGTGTCACTCTGACATCTCGAAATCTAGCGTAAAGACAACTAGCATTATTCATGTCTTTCGACATGCTTATAAGCACTCGTAGCGGGTGTAGAATACCCTACTAAAAACGGGAATGAAAAGCGAAACCAACACCATTGTCTTCGTTCCTTCCAAGCCGTCGCATCACTTGATCGACTTCATTGCAGTGGAGTCAAGAGTTTTTAATGCGTCGGCATTTCCTCTTCGCTGAGGACGAAAAGGAGCGTAGTGTTGGTGATGGTAAGGCCAATCTACTTCGACTATGGCATAATCGTCGAAATGCCATGCTAAATGGTGACGAGTCTGCTAGTGGGGGGGAAGCAAATGGTTTGGTGTCACGAGAATTGGTATTGTTGTGGGATTTGGCCAAACCCATGAATTCCTGCACTTTAAATCGCGAGGGATACGTTGGATTTTTCGCCAGAGCTGCAAAAGCACTAATACTTCCATTGTCAACCGATACACTAGCAATTGCCGCTGCACAACGTGACTGGGAATACGACTTAGAAGGTGTCGGTAGTATCGATGAAGCCTCCAAATCACCTTTGAATTTGGACAACCAAGGTATGCTACCTGAACAATTTCGTGAGGCGGTCATGCAACTTGCAGAAATTATTCTACCTGTGGAGAGTGCCGCCAACATTTACGTGACTTTCTTCCGGGAGCTTCGTCATGCTGTCGCGGAACTTTCATCTCCTTGCAATGGCGGACCTGAGCAAGATGAAACCAATTCGATAGACCCTGTTGATCGCTTTACGCTTCGACCACTAAATCAAATTCGGAAAATTGCGTCCGACGCATTTCTACAAAAACTTCCTCCATCCAGTGATGCTATGCGGAGTATCCGGGGGCTGCAACCACCTGACCAGCGAGAGATGTCGCTCAAACAGCTTCTAATAAGCTACAACCCACGAAAGTTTTCACTCACTCGTGCTTTTTCCATTACGAAAACCGTTGCTGATGTCAATAGTAGTGTCGCCAAAACACCAGACGCAGCCGAGATAGAAGATACCCCCGAAGTTAAAGTCGAAGATGATATGGAGATTGCTCGACGACTGCATTTGGAGCTTGTGGGTTTTATTGGTTCCGGAGCAACCCCAATTCGGGGTAGAAAACTACATCGTGAGACTGCTGCACACTGGAATTCTGAAGATGCACTCACTGCTGCTCTTACTGAGTTCCCAGCTTTGAAAATTGCAGTGGTTGGACCGCCTGGATGTGGTAAAACACGACTTGCTCATTTATTAGCACGACGACTCGGACTGAAATACCTGTCACTTGATGGAGCTGTACAACATGCATTTGATCGAAAGCTGAGACTGCGTCGACAGCAAACTGCTATTGTTACTGCTACACCTACAGAAGAAGAATCTCCACCAGCGGATACAACTGAAGGTGAAACTATCGAGACTGAAAGCGTAGTCATTGATGAAATGGACCGAATTGTTCGAGATGAAGACTTTGATGCACTGTGTACAGGAAGTGCTCTAGCTCAGGAAAAAGCGATTGCTTTACTTCGACTTGAAGCCTTTCGATCCTTGCTCGGTACGCTGTGAAGCAAAGTGTTGTGATACTGATTTGACACGATTGTACTTTGTCTTTTGTAGGTGGTGTTGGGGTGGTCGTGGACGACGTGTATCCGAGCGAATTGTCGACTTCAGATGATCCTGAACACAGAATAGTAGTAGACTACTTAATATCCCTCACAGCACTACCTACTGAACTCGAGTACCAGCTCCAAGGCTCGGAATTAGCACCAGTCGCTGGTCGTTTGTACTCAGTACGAGAGCTTGCCATTCTGAAAACGACAAATGTCGAGGAGTTGGCAGCTAAAGGTTTTGCAGATTTTCTCTTGCTACCGAAGACATCGCAGGTAGAAATCGAAGTATTGGAAGAATCTACCATTGTCGAAAACGGTGACACTGATCCGAACAACGAAGGGGAAGTGGAAAATGACCAAGAAGAAAAAATGGATAGTGGTCATGCTCAACCGGAAAAAACAGTGTTACCACCAGAGCCGACTCCTGCAGAACGGAATGAAATTGAACAGCCCAAGGAGCCCACTTTACCTGTTGGTGCTATCGCTCTGGCAAAAACCACCAAAAGATATCACGAATACGTGACTCGAATGCAACGCGAGCTCTCAATGCGTCGGACCGCAAACATAATGGACAAACAATCGAACTGTCATTTGGTGGTGGTACTAGCAACTCAATCTCTCACTGTGATCCGAGATCACTGCATCCAGGCGATTACGGGTGTAAGTAGCATTGTTTTCATTTGTGCGTTTGCCTTTTCTTGACTTACTAAGTGCTTGCAACCTTGATTCTATGCTCTAGACGTCACTTGGTCTGTCGAGATTCAGCGTGTCGCGTGAGGTCTATCCAGTAACTCTGCCAGAGGAACTAAATAATTTCACCCGGGGTGAGAAAGTTAGATGGCTTCTTTACGGAGACTGGAGTGCACTTCTTGAAGTCGAAGCAAATGCCACCACCGAGTCTTTTGCACGACTGCCTAGACGTGATGCGAAACACAGGTTCCTATCAAACTGGCGTGAGTTTTGTCCCGTGTTGTCGACTTCTACGAACACTCTGAGGCTAGGCGAGCCTGAATTTGCTGCATGTTACTCGGGTCGGATCTACCTTTTGGCATCACAAGACGCACAACGTGATTTCTGTGAACATCCACTACAGTTTTTGCTCCGCGATATCCCAGTTGCATCTAAGTATCGAAACTTCTGGCTCGTGACCACAGGTGCAGGAGAAGTCTTCACATCTTCTTATTTAGAGACAATCGAGACTGGACTCCATGTTCAAGCCGTGTCTCCTTCAAAGTTGCTCAAGACTTCATCAAGCGTGTCCATGGAAATGCGTCTCATGAGTGGACAGGTTGTCACCCCAGTTGATGCTGCAGCTGTTGTGGCCGAAGCTGTCAACGCTTTGGTGGCCAAATCTAACACAACGGGGTGGTTGATCACGGATTTGCCATTGACACGTGAAGTTGCTGCCGTGTTGCTAGAGCATGGATGTGTGCCCGACGTAATTTTGCTTTTGGATAGAGAAGCCGCTGCTGCTCAAGAAGATGAAGAAGGTAACAACACTGACGCTTTATCTGTGCTTCGGCGTCAGCAATTCCAAGATGAAAAGGCTGGTGCAGATGATGTCGCACTAGGACTTGGTAGCGCACCTCGTGTGGTTACTTGTCCACTGTTCCGCTTACCGGGTAACTTGTTGGCAGCCATCGAACGCGAGCTTAACCCAATTGCACCACGTTTGGACAGTATTGAAGACGGACATACTCCGCAGCTTGTTGGTGAGTACGATCCAGCCGTGATATTTGCACCACCAATTCCTGAAAAGGATGAAGAAGATCCGGGAAAACAAAGCACAACTCCAGAGGAAGGAGAGGCGGATCCTGAAGCCACAGACCCTGAAGCGGAAGCTCAGGCCGAAGCAGCAAAAAACAGAGCATTGCAGCTTCAGGGAGAGTGTGGACGTTTTTGCCCTGTGTCTTGGCGTAGACATGGCACGTTGATTCCTGGGTTACCCTCGAACGTTTGTTCGTTCAGACAAAAGTTTTATGCCTTTGCTGGCGTGCCAGAGCTTCGCGCTTTCGAACGAGACCCAATTTCTTTCATACCCGAAGGTCCTTGTGCAACTGCGAACTTTGTGCCTTGCATACTGCTGCTTGGTGTTCGAGGATCTGGACGTGGTCGAATTGCTGCTGCACTAGCTGAGGCACATATACAGCAAAGCGATTTCTCTGCTGAATACTTGAATGTGGACTTGGCTGCAGTTGCGAGAACAGCCGAACGCAATGGTCTACTAGAAGAACTTAAACCGGAAGACACACGCTCGACGTCCGAAGAAATCTTTATCAAAGCGCTTCAGCTCGAGCTTCAACGCCATCATCCATCTCCTGATAGAGCTGCAGCACAAATAATCACCGGGTTGGGACCAGAACCTTCACGCATCCCGACTGCACAAACTTTGGAAGTATGTTTTAAGAACAGACTCTTTCCAGCACTGGTGGTTCCGCTGACAATTTCAGAAGAAGATGTCGTGAACAAGTTGTTGGATCGATGGATTACCAGCTTACCAGCGCCTCGTCGAAAGCTTGCTCTTCTGAGAAAAAAAGAGGTAGATGGCGAAGCTGAAGACGATGCTAACCCTCCAGAAGACACAGAAGTAGAAGAGCCCATAGACTTGGAGGCAGCGCGGGAAGAAGAGAATACTCGATTGCGCGATCAATTTGCAGATGATCAGAAAGCTTTAGATGAAGCTGTCGCTGGACTTCGGTCTCGAGGAATCAGAGTCTGCAACCCTGTGGATGCCTCCACTACACCAAGACAAATGGTCAAGCATGTGAGGTGCATCCTTGATGAATTTATGGTAGGACGGGAATCTCAATTCGAGCGCTGTGAAGTTCTTGATATGAGAACAGGAGGAAAAATGCATGAGCTGCTTGCATCGGGAGAAATTATTGTCGGTAAGCACGGCCTTGCTTGTCCCGTTACTGGTCGTACGGATTCTCTGTCAGCTTTGACAGTGAAATCAGTGATTTATCGAGACCAGCTTTACTTTCCGCGATCGTGCGAAGCCCGTCGTGCTTTTATGGCTTGTCCATCAAGGTACTTAGACAAAGCAAGTCTTCCACCAAGACACCAGTCGACCTGCTGTGTGGTTGGTGCTCCATTTTCAGGCAAGACACGGGTGGCTCAGGAAATCGCAAATGCACTCGGAATGGTCTACGTATCCCCCCAAAGTGCAGTAGACTGGGTGGTTCAGTGCCAAGGCGGCTCCAACTTGCGGTCTCAATTATTGGAGATCACGGTGCAACAACATGATCCTCTAGCCAACCCTGAAATCACACATGAGGCTATCTGTGCTCGTTTGAGATCTTCCGAGTGCCAGACATGTGGTTGGGTTCTTGATGGGTATCCATTACAGCGCCATGAGCTTCACCGAATTGCTCCAAATTTCAGCTCAGCAGAGAACGCATGGCAGAGTATTCAACCTGACATGCTCTTCATTCTAGAACGCAGTTTCATTAGTGTCTGGCAGGATCATCAGACTCATATCGAAAGGAACGAACTTCGAGAGACATTCGCTAGATGGCACCATTATCGTCTGGAGCTACTTGACACTTGGATCCGATGCTTTGGCAGTTTTCACGTAAGGCAACTTGATAGCTCGAGTGATTCGCTTTGGCACATAGTTGCTCAGATGCAAGCATTTCTGAAAGAGCAGCAGCAGTTAGCATCACACCACGCCATATTGATGGCTTCCAACCGAGCTGCCCGCTCGTTAGGCGTTGTACGCACAAGTGACGAGTTACAACGGCGTCAACATGATATTTTCCAGACGTTCTGTCCTGTCGACCTGCGTACCGGGAGATTTTACAGTTCACGGCAATCAAACCGCGAGTTATGCGTTGACTTCCGGGGATCCACGTTCTGGCTTGGAAATGAACGAAGGCTCCAACAGTTTGTCGAGTGTCCAGAGGCTTTCGTTGGATACTTGCCAGATCAATCACCAAGTCAATATGGAGACGAACCGTGGCCTACGACAGAAGAAGCGGAAAGTGAAGCACAGACCCTTGTGACAAGAGCTCCAGTAAATGCGTCACTCTTAAGCTTGCTCACTGTAGCAGATTGCGACTTCCCCGAGATGAAAGGCTACTGCCCGGTCACGTTCACATCGGGATCAGGTGCCAAAAATTGGGCTGCACTCCGTCATGGCAAGGTTTTCTTCCGCGCATCGTACCGGTCAAAAGTCTACTTATTCGTCTCCGACGAAGCACGGCGTAAATTTTGCTTCGAACCATCTCGATATACCTCACAGAGTTTGCCAGTGAAGTTACCACCCCAAGTAATTCTAGCCAAGAGCTATCCGGGACAGTTGGAGCAGCAACTTGGAGCTGCACTCAACGAGGTGCTACTCGCACTGGGCAGTGAACGTCCTAAGTTTCCCCAAATGTCGATGCGTAGTTCAGCCTGCGTTTTTCTTGCGCTATCACTCAAGGCACTCCAGCGACGTTATCAGTTGAAGTTGCAGTCTGACCCACACTCGGCACGAGATGAAGACGAACCCGACGAAGAGCAGAGGCAACGACAGGAACGACGTAAGGAGCAGGCTGAACAAGAGGCTATCGCAAGACGTGACGCATTTGTGAATGACTGTCGGCTGGGAGAAAAGCTTAAAAACGCTTCCACACCGACGAATCCATCTTGTGGCTCTGGAGCTAAAGTTGTACGCAGCATGCGCGCAGCACAAGACTCGCATGTCGACGATGAAACAACGAGCTGTCATCCCCCAGGAGCAATCAGTGAAGATGTCGAAATGCTTCATCGTCGCTTCGATGCTATTGTCTCCGGTAATGTTAGTGGCGAGACGACGCTGCCAGCAGATCCACACATAGTCCAAATTCACGCGAGAGCAGCCTTCCTTGAGTACACCAAGAGTCCGGCTTCCAGCTAGCATCAAATCAGCATAATGAACAACATAAGCAACAACAAGCCTCTTGATTCTCAGCACAATATTCTACCTCGTTCTTTCGTTTCATTCCCAATCATGCAAAACGTTAGTGCTTCTTGTGTAGCAGAGGTGTAGACTCGGTCACGTCAATTACTACGTGATTCAGTTGCAGCCCCCATTCACCACCGAACGGCGGTCTCCAAAGGTTAAGCAGAAGAGAGAAGAGAATCACGGGGACTGACGACAGTAGCTCCGACAAACCAGCGAGGGCCGGAGGGATCCAAATCCCGAGCGGGGCGTACAACGCTCCACACGCGATAGGCATCATAAGCAGGTTGTACATGAATCCCCAAGCAAAATTGTGCTTGATCCGGTTATTGGTGGCATTCGAAAGCGCACGGGCATTAAGCAGATCACGCAGGTCGTCCTTCACCAACACAACGTCGGCAGCGTCGAGCGCTACGTCAGTTCCAGCTCCAAGTGCCACACCGACATCAGCTGTTGCTAACGCTGGAGCGTCGTTCACACCATCTCCAACAAAAGCAACGCGCAGACCCAGGCTCTGCAACAGGCGCACTTTATCTACCTTCTGATGAGGTAGACTTTCAGCTAGGACAGAACCATCAGGTACCCCCAGTACCGTCGCCACGCTCATGGCCGTGCCGCGCTGATCACCGGTAACTATCCACGGCTGAACCCCCTCGCGTTTCAGTTGCTCGATGACAAGCTTTGCTTCAGGGCGTAATGCATCTCGTAGCGCTATTGCACACACCAACTCGCCTTCAATAACGACGAACACCACTATAGAGCCATGGGACTGCAAGCGTTGGTTCTCTTCGATGAACTCTACAGGAACTCTGAGAGCGCTGCAGTCGCCATACGTCTGCTGCTTCAGCCAAGGGAGCGATCCGAGACGTACATCAATCCCACCCACAGTACAGCGAACACCACACCCTGGAATTGCCTCAAATCCTTCAGCTTCCTCGCTCCGAGCATCTTGGATCTGAGTCTCAGCATGTGTCACGAGTGCTTTACCAATGGAGTGCTCGCTGCCCCTCTCTGCGGCTGCCACACAGTGCCAAAGTTGTGTCTCATTTACGCCATTCTGAGGTATGAAAACGCTAGCTACCCCAAGTTGGGCAGTAGTGAGCGTGCCCGTCTTGTCGAATACAACAGCATCCACTTCCTCAAGCGCCTCGAGTGCTCGACCACCCTTAAAGAGTATACCCACTTGCGAACCTTTAGTTGTTGCTACCATAACCGCAGTAGGCACGGCAAGACTAATTGCACAGGGGCAACTGATGACTAGCACCGTGATCGCAAAACGCAGTGCAAACGGGAAAGGAGCCCACCCCTGCGTATCCACATGACCGTGCTTGGCCAGCGAGTACCAGAGCATAAACATTAGTCCTGCAAGTATGATGATGAACGTCGTAAAGTACGCGGCCACAGCATCCGCAATACTCTGGCGCACACCACGAGAAGCCTGAGCCTCTCCTACTAGCCGCACCATGCGCGCCAGCATCGATTCGTGAATCGTGTGAGTTACTCTCATGGTCAGAACACCCTGCCAGTTGATGGATCCACCGATCACAATTGCTCCCGGTTCCTTGGGCACCTTACGAGCTTCACCCGTCACCATGGATTCATCCACGGAGCTAGCACCTCCGACTACCACACCATCGGTAGGCACTCGAGTGCCCGGAAGCACTTTAAGCAGATCACCACGTTCCACGAGCACCACATCAATATACAACTCTTTCTGCTCCCCCTCTTCAAGCAAGATGGCAGTCTTGGCCTGCATGCGCAACAATGCATCCACACTGTTCGAGGCACGCGCTTTTACCAGTGTTTCAATGTAGCGGCCGACGAGAATGAGAGAAACAAGTAGTACAGTGACTTGAAAAAAAGTCTCAGCTTTGACTGGAGTCTTGACTTGCTCATGTGGTGGAGACAGAGTCAATCCCGTCGAGGGATCCACTTGAGTCGCCACTGTGTCTGATGTTTGAACCTTGGTGAGCGCCCCAGTAACAACGGTGAAAACTGAAAACGCGTAGGCTGTGCAAGCGCTGAGTGAGATGAGAACGTCCATAGTTACACGCCCACCGTAACGGAGAGCGAGGAAAGCGCTCTCGTGAATGGGACGCGCCACAACGAACAAAACAGGCGTCGCACATGCCAATTCAACAGCATCTCTGATGCTCAGACGGTTTGCGGTACCCCAGACTGCCGCGTCTGCGGGATTAACACCTGAAGATGGAAAAAGCACTGGCAGCACAAACTCGACAAAGATTACTGGTAGCGAAAACAAGCTGCTCCAAAGCAACAGTCGTGTAAAGCGTCGCACTTCTTCCTCGCCGGCACGAACCGAAGGCGCTCGCGGGCTGGATGCTTGAATAGTGAGACCTAGCTCATGTGATAGTTGACGCACAATTCTACGAGCACCAACAACATTTGGGTTGTATTCGACCAGTAGAGCTTTGGATGATGACTTCGAGACGACAGACTCATCATCAGCGTCTTCTACTGAAGCAACACCAGCAATTTGTAATGCCAACTTCTTCGCACGTCCAGTGTTTTCAGTCTGTCCAAAGTGCAAGACGATACTCACCAGCTCATCACTAGATAGCACACTGGGCTCAAACCCCAATGTGGCCACTGTCTCCTCGATATGTTTCGCTGTCACTAATTGCGGGTCGAACTGAAACACCCCGCGACTCGTAAGTAGACTCACATTCACGTCCATAATACCACGCTGCGTACTCATGAACTTCTCGATACGCGTACAACAGCCACTACATGTCATACCAGCAATGTTCAAACGGAGAATCTCCAGCGATTCAGACACTTTCCTCTTTCTTCCTGAACTATCCAAATGAGTTCGTTGCTTCTCGAGGGAAGCCCCACGATCGCCGCGGAACTCCATCAGGCGTTTCAAAAAGCTGGGAGAGCGCTCCTCGAGCGACTGACCCTGCATTTTTGATGAACAGCACCCCGATTCAGGTGCCTTCGTCTTGCCATTGGAAGACGACGAGCAACAGCCATTAGATTTTCTGTTAGTGGCGTTAGACGAGCAGCAACCTGGTGGTTTTGGCTCCTTTTTAGAGGCACAGCAATCTTCAACTTGAGGTCTTGACTTCATAGAGCTGCAACCCGTCGACGTCTTGTCTTCTTTCAAAGTACAGCAGTCATCAGATTCGCTCACAACTTCAGAGGTCTTCGAAGAGCAGCAGTCAGATCCACTAGCTGCCTGTGTCTTTTTGGACGAACAGCAACTCGATTCTTTCTTGGGACCACATGCCTCCTCAGCCTCCAGCTTCTTGGACGAGCAGCAGCCAGATTTCTTGGTCTCTCCCTGAGCACCACAGCTATCAATGGTCACTTCCTTTCCGTCGACCTTGGACGAGCTATCGGACGCTTCAGTTGATCTGCACTTCGTCTTCTTCTTGGAATAGCAGCACTTGTCCTCCTTCTTGGACGAACAGCAGCCTGAACTAGTAGCACTAAGACCAGACTCCAGAGCATTAGACGAGCTGTCTCCACACAAAGCCCCCAGCGCCTCTGCAGCCACAGGATCCGATACGGAGCTATCGATCGCGCGACGTCCCTTGCATTTGCCCATTCTGACCAAGACTAAAAAATAGACACTGAGTCATCGAAAGGATGCGATCAAGTTGAGTTGCGCTGTTGCGCAACTGAACCATCAGCAACATAATGAGCTCATGTTGCACTAAAACAAGCAAGATTGCATGAACATTTCGTAAACCCTAGCCCGGTCCGGTTCATCTGAACCGTCGACCAGTCGATCGAACCGTCTAGTTGTTGTCCACCACATCAATCTCTGGTTGGCTGTGGTTGGCTGCATCCTTCACCAGGTCTATAGCTCTCTCAGTTCTTTTCAGACAGGTAAGACGCCATCGTTATGCTGTGTGATACAATGTAGCATTAAGCCTGAGTTTATCGCAGGTATATTCATCACCATGCCCGCTTCCAAGACTGCGAACGTCGTCCTCGCCCGTGGCATCAACGCCATCTCGCGCAACAGCCTCTCAAAGAAGAATGGCCGTGGCAAGATGATCAAGAAGGGCGGCGAGAAGAAGGTCGCGGCCAAGAAGGTGTCGGCCAAGAAGTGGTACCCGGCCGACTACATCCCCAAGCCGCTGCCTTCGGCTAAGACCAAGCGCAACAGCGTCAAGACCGCCAAGCTGCGCAAGTCGATCACCCCCGGCACGGTGCTCATCCTCCTGTCGGGCCGCTTCCGTGGCAAGCGCGTCGTGTTCCTTAAGCAGCTGGCTTCGGGCCTGCTGCTCGTCACTGGTGAGTTAATTTTTACGTACGACTGGAGCAGGCATTCCGATGATGCAAACTTGACACTTGAGAGGCGCTCTGCCATCCCCTCTTGCGTCTATCTATTTAACTACTGTCTCGTGCCTCAGTTCTGATGACTTCCTGGTCTCTCTGTTGAGGTATCTCAATGGATTGGGTGGGAAATTGTCGGGCTGGGGCATGCGGGTGCTGATAGAAGGCTAGATGGATGAGGAGGGGTGACTTTTTGCCAAAGATCCATCAGATTATGAGACCTGAGGAATGTCTGCTCAAGGATAAATGGTGCTGTGACGACAGTTGCTAACGGATGTGTATTGTTGTTGCAGGCCCTTACAAGGTCAACGGCGTGCCGCTCCGTCGCGTGAACCAGTCGTACGTGATTGCCACGTCGACCAAGGTGAACATTGAGGGTGTGGCTCTCCCTGCCATCGACGACGCCTACTTCGCCAAGGAGAAGGCTGCCAAGAAGAGCAAGGAGGAGCAGTTCTTCGCCCAGTCGAGCGCCGTAAGTTACTGTTTTATTTACGCTATCCCTTGTGAGCATTTGGTCGGTCCTTTGAGACCACAACCCACGATCCGTCCACGTTCAGCATTGGCCAGCAATGGAGAATGAGATTGACGAACCCTCTGGGATCTCTCTTGCTCTTCAAAGCTTGCTACGTCTTGCGTGGCGGATCTGGCAGCGAGTTGAATTGCTATCTGTCACACCACATGAGCGCTTGGGATCGCTTGCTTCGGCACTTAAGCTCCCGATAAGACACTGACCGTCTTTTGCTTTGTTCAGGCCCCCGTCATCCCGGAGCAGCGCAAGAAGGACCAGAAGGCCGTGGACTCGGCTCTGATCAAGAAGCTCGATGCCGAGCCGTTCCTCAAGGCGTACCTGAACGCTAAGTTCACGCTGACCAAGAACGACCGCGCCCACGCCCTCAAGTTCTAAGTGCCTTTTAGCTTTCCTGTGTAGCAGCATGATGTGCTAGGGATTGAGATGAGAAGAACAATATACCTGATGAAATTATCACCAAACTGGGGTATTAGCTTTAGCCTAGAATTTCATCAAGTAGGTCTTGTAGTAGTGTGCTATCACTCTTCAGAATGTCATCGTCGTCGCTGACGTCTTCTTTCCTTGTCGAATAGAGATTGCCACCACCTTCGCGCACGAGTGCGTTGTAGCTGGAGCTCTTCTTTACTGAGCTTCGTTTGACTGAACCTCCATTATTTTGAATTGATGCGACAGCTATCGCATCTGCTAACTCATCATAACCAGAGCGAGCACTGACAAGTGAAGAACCCCATTCCTGGTGACGAGCGTGCGTTTGGTCTCTCTTGGCACTTCGTGAATAAGGATCTTGTCGTGATGATAATCCACCACCTCCAGCCCAATCCACGGAACATACAGCGATTTCATCCGACTTTTTGGCATAGACACTTGATCGTCCTGTGTAGCTTGAGTATCCCCCAACAGATCTATATGCACTTGGAAGTGGCAACACGGGCATTTCTTCATCAGGCATCACTAATGGCGGTATTGTTAGTGTCGGTCGTGCCACAGCTTGATCGAAAAAGCGGTGTTGAAGTGCCTGCGCCGCTGTGATGCGTCGACTTGGGTCGTACTGCAATAAATCTTGCACGAGTCGTACGGCTACTGATGGTGTACCTGGTGGAAGGAATCGTTTCCACGATACAGGAGCACACTTGGGGAACCGCATGTGCAAGTGAGAAGCTGTTGCTGCACCCTCTGGCCACGTCTCCTTGGTTGGTGTACCAAGCACCTTGCAGATGCGATAGAATTGATCAGCCTCCGACGTCCCAGGAAACAATGGAGTGCAGATAAGCAGTTCTACCAAAATACATCCACAGGCCCACATGTCGATAGGGCTATTGTACGTCGTTGAGCGAAGTAGCAGCTCTGGTGCTCGATACCACCGCGTTGAAACATAATCCGTGAACGGTGGTCGCGATCGAATTTCACGAGCTTGACCCAGGTCTGCGATCTTGAGTGTGTCCTCAGTGCACAGCAAATTCTCGGGCTTGATGTCACGATGAAAGTAGCCGTGCTTGTGCATGTAGGCCAAACCGCTAAAGAGCTGAAACATAATCGATCGTATCTGTGCCTCCGAAAACCATGGATGCGGGGGTGTTGAAGTCCACGATGAAGTGTCGGAGCTAGAATTCGTATCTGCAGTACCAGAAGAGTTACTGCTTCCTCCACTTTTGAGGTTACGCATGACCCGGAAAAGTGAAGTCTGCATGTACTCGAAAACGAAGTAGAGCTCCTCTTTGTCTCGAATGACCTCTTTTAACAGCACAATGTTGTCATGACGTAGTACGCGCAATGACTTGAGTTCACGCAACTGAAGACACTCCTCCCAAGTGGGAAATATTGCCTTGATCTTCTTAACAGCCACAATTTCGTGTGTCTTAAGACTACGAGCGCGTGTAACTTCGCCAAAAGCACCATCGCCAACTCGATCCAACATCTCATAGCGATTCATTTTGTGCTTGACAGCCTTGATACTTTGATAATGTGAACTCTTGCAACTTGCCCCAAAACACAACTGGCCTTATTAATAACCAACAAATAACAACGAAAATGACAATGATTGTTAGAAAGGGAACCTCTATCATGTTGGTGAGAATACGACCAACGTGACTAATACACCCGTTCTATGACGATTTGGTTAGCTTGCTGTAACTCTCGATCATCCAGCGAAGTGTGCGTGCTATCGTATCGATATCGACCTTGTGAAGTGCACTGGATACACAAACGAAAATAACAATTTTAGTTCGTGTTTCAGGTTCACAGAAGGCTGGGTTTGGAAAAGCTTTACCTGACTGGAAGAACAGCTAGGTCGGTGGATTGGCGAGCTTGTGAAAGTTGTCTTCAGCACCTACAAGGAATAATGGCATTTAATGCAAATAGCGTTAAAAGTGCTCTGGAACCTTTACCTTGCTCATCCATTTTGTTCGCAATGATAAGGGACGGCCGCGACGAGATGCCCGGAGCATATAGTTCCAGCTCTCTTTGGAGATGTGTGAAGTCCTCCAGAGGATCACGTCCCTCAGAACCCGCCGTATCAAGAACGTACATCAAAATCTGTACATCATCCACAAGCAGTAATCCCCACTTAAGTACCATCATCAGTTGGTAAGAGACCTAGTTTCGTATTACTGACCTTTGTGCGCTCAATGTGGCGCAAGAAATCGTGACCAAGACCGACATTGCGGTGTGCGCCATCGATAAGACCAGGAATGTCAGCCACACTCAACCGGAACGTGTCAGGAAACTCCACAATGCCCACATACGGGTGAAGCGTCGTAAACGGGTAAGGAGCAATCTCAGGTGTAGCACGACTCAGAACACTTAACAAGGTAGACTTTCCAGCATTGGGGTAGCCCACAAGACCCACATCTGCAATCGTCTTGAGTTCCAACTCATAGTACTGCGACGTACCCGGCGATCCAGTCGTCTTATTCTCAGGCATGTGTTTGCGTAGTCGACCAAACTTGGTCGTCTTCCCTGCCAGAATTCGATTACCAAGTCCAGGTTTGCCACCCTTGGCAGCCAAGAATGAAGCTCCAGGTTTATCCAGATCAGCCACGATTTCCATCTGATCCACGATTTCGTATTCGCCGTTTTCCAGCTCGCGCTCGTAACGCTCCACACGTTTGACCAGCGTACCACACGGCACCTTAACATGGCAATGTTTACCTTTCCTACCCGCAGCATCGTTCGCTACACAAAGCAAAAAGCATGAGTTCAACTCAATCTGCACCACCATGTACTACGTACGCATGCCGTTGGTTCCTGCTCCTCCCTTGAAATGGTGCGTGGCATTTGCCAAGTTCTGCATCTTGTCACTGGCCTCAATGACCACGTCACCTCCAGCACCGCCATGTCCGCCATTCGGACGTTTGCGCATGGCCGACTCGGAGAAGAAGCTGGCGCATCCGTTGCCTCCGTGGCCACCAGTGGCTTTCACGCGGATGCGGTCCACGAAGCGGCGCTTCGAGTGTTGCGCACGGCGGACGCTCACTTTCTTCTTGACATGCTCTTCCACCTTGCGACGTCCAGCAGAAGCCACATCGCCATCGTCTTCCAGGGCCCAATCGTCGTCAAGGTCATCGAGGTCGTCCCAGTCCAGCTCCAAGTCGTCCAGGTCGTCGTCTTCGTCGCCATCGATCCGAGCACTAAATGCTCGGATCGAAGAGCGATGGAGGATTGAACGACGCAGCGGTGGCGTGGTTAAGCCTCGAAGTAGACTGGAAACATGCAGCATAACGGAGCTTTTCAATCTGTTGGTAGTGTTGCCTACTCTCACTTAATTACGAGTTGCATGCCAATTGTATTTACAAAAAAGATGGTAAATGGAGACGATTTCAATCGCTTGTATGAGGTTTTGATGGCAAATGTTGCAGTTGTATTGGTGCTCACGGGAATAATTTGTATCAGATACGAACGGTTGGTGGTGCAACGTACGAGTAAGAAGAAGCGAAAAGACGAGAAAGATGCGGCTGCTGTGAGACTGGATGAAAGTAAAAGACAAACGCAACAGAAACACGAAGCAACAGTCTTGACGATAGTAAAGAGACTGCGTCTCGCCAGGAACTTACGTGGTTTCGCACGACTGAGTCGTTGTAATCCCCATCGCCTTGCCTTTCAACTGGTGGATGCAAGTGAACAGGACGAACTTCACATCTTGCAGAAGTATAAGCGAGTTAAGCGAAAACACTCTGGGCAGTTCGCACAACGCCGCACTTCTGACCTGGAAAGGAGTATGAGACTGGAAGAAGTTGCTTCCAGGTATTACCACCCCTTGCTACTGTGCTTCTACATACTAATACGCATGATCTGACGACGACTTAGGTTGTTTCTTCAACGAGCTGCTGACTTTCGACCTAATGCCACAACGACTTTAGAAGGGAGACATCGAGTGATCGATGAACTGCTGTTCTTCTCGCCACCAAACGCGAGGCTTTTATCGCAAATTGGCTACGCTGATAGAGGGAATGTAGTACCTCATCCACCGTCAAGATCGACATCCAAGTGGTCAAATTGCCAAGGTTGATTCGTGTGATAGTAGTAAAAATGTTGTGTACTGTTGAATATTCAGTTATGGTCTAACGTTACACTAGTGATAGAGCCACGACTCATGAGCAACCGAGTCTCGGTGGCCCCGGCATAACCGTCTTTGGAGAAGGCAAAACCATGATATGCTTTTTGTAGCGTTGTCCTGTGCTGCTGCGGTCGACCATTTGTTGGAATAACCGAGCTGGTCTTCTTGGCGGATCGTTTTGCATGTGGAAGACGAGCTGGTACTGCCACGGACGCATTACTATTGTCGTTCCACTGCAAAAGCTTGCGGTCAAGGTTGAATTTCGTCACCTCTTTAGCAAGGTGCCAATACTCCGGAAAGAATGTGGATCGAACGCCGTTAAGTAGATGTGCATACGAGAGTGCTGCCACTGGGACAATAAATAGATAAGCCAGAAGGATATGAGTTCAAAAGATTGCTCGATCATGAACTCCCACGTGAGATCCGAGAGGAAGTAAACGTGACTGCACACGAAAGCAACTAGGAGCCACATCACTACTGATCCGACGTAGAGGAAGTAGTTGAAGAAGTAGAAACTATTCTGGAACATGAACAGCTTCGAGTTGGCGATAGAGACGACGAGGGTGAAAACGATGAAACCCTCCATCCACATCGTTGGACTTGCTCCACCAAATCCTGCCTTCTGTAAGCCATGAAGAGTGATGAACGTGATTATGATACTTTCGACGATTGCACCCACGACCCACAGCGAAAATACACGGGTATTGATATCTTCATCACGAGGTCCTGTGAAATAAAGCTTTGGAAATGTCATGGCTACTTCATCGTTTACGTCTTGATCCAAGATAGAGGCTGCAACAATAGGGATTGCCGTGAGCGCGATGTTGTAGAGCTGTGTGCCGCTCTCAAGGAAAAATTTTTGCCCGGAGAAGCCACACAGTAGTGTGTACCAGTACTGAGCAGCCGTGAAGAGGATATTCTTGTAGAAAATGTATAACACCAGTTGCGCCATACGTCGGTAGTTCCATCGGCCGTGGACAAGCAACAAGCGTTGTAAGAAGCGAAATTGAGCAATGGCATAGTCACTTGAGTTCACCGCCTGCATACCTTCTTGGCCCGAGATACCAACACCAACATGAGCTTCTTGGATCATAGATACATCGTTTGCTCCATCTCCAATAGCAAGGGTTCGAACTCCAGGGACATACTCTTTGATTAGTGCAACCATTTCGGCTTTTTGAGCAGGAGATACCCGACACGCAATAACAGCTTTGCAGTATTGAGAAAACTCGGCAAGTAAGGGACGACATGTTCCGCGTAGAGCGTAAATAAGAGTTTCACCATCAATAACAAGAGCTAGCTCTCGGAGATCACCTCTGGTAGTCGGTGGCGAAGCTATATACACGGTGACATCTGCGCTGCGAACTCCAATCTCGTCTCGCAAAGTACTTTCAAGCACTTCAGGAGTTGGTGCGTTCTTCGAGTTGATAATGAAAAGCTTCATTTCATTAGTAACGAGCTGACAAGCGAAGCCGATGTTGATAGCAGTTTCTTCCTTATCGCCCGTGAGTACCCAGATCTTGATACCGGCACACGCCAAATTGGCGATCGCGTCCGGAACACCAGATTGCAGTTTGTCTTCGATAGCAGTCGCTCCAAGAAGCTCCAAGTCTTGCTCAATCTCGTTCATGCATTCGTCAATAGCGTTCGGGAGGTCTTTTTTGCGCTTGTCAATTTCATTCAGGTTATTTTGCGCATCGTGGAAGCGTGTTGACCACTCCGCGTAATATGAAGGCTCAATCTCGCGAACAGCAATAGTGAGGGTTCGAAGTCCATCCTCAGCGTACTGATCGATATGACGTCGAGTAATTTCCTGAAGTTGAGATGAGATTGATTCGTCCTCGTTGTCCTTTATGAGCAAACCGTAGATGATCACATCTGCGCCTTTCGAGTACAAAAAGATTCTGCCATTTGGGTGGCGAATAATTGTGCTCATGCGCTTTCGTGTACTGTTGAATTCAAGCACGTCAAGCATCTCGTACTTTTGAACCGTACCGCGAACTTTGACGTGCGCGAATCCAGGAGAACGATTCACAAACTCGTAACCAAAGTACCCTGCACCGGCAACCAGTGCTTGTTCATCAGGTGATGAAGCCGAAAGAGTGACTTCAGATGAATTTTCGTGGCGTTCTGGGATTACGGTGTGGCACACCGCGAGGTGAGTGAAGAAGGCATCTATACGCCCCTTTTGAGCAGATCCGGCGTCTCCCTTCATGTCGTTGAATAACTCTGGACCGTCAAAGTTCACATACGGAACTTTTGGTCCTTTCGACTGCGCAGCCATATCTGGAATAGGTTTCCCTGCACGCCTCAATGCTGCAAGTCCGATTTCTGTAGTTCCATTGCCATACGAAACCCCACCAATTGAACATTTCCGGAACTCCATGACATTGCACGTAAGAGTACCTGTTTTGTCAGAGAAGATATATGAAATCTGCCCGAGCTCTTCGTTAAGCGACATGGAGCGTACTAGCGTTGGTGTATCTGTATCGGTGTGGTAGATATTGATATCCCATTGAATGAACTGTGCTTGGAGATACTTGACCATGCTCATTGAGACGGCTAACGAAATGGGCACGAACTGGTACATGAGTAACAGGTAGTAAAACAGCATAATTAGCCAATCCACGAAAACGGTGTTATCGGAAGTGGTCAACTCGAGATACCAAAGGGAATTATGGTCCGATTTCCACCCCACCGCTCCAGTTGCGCCAACAGCGCTGAAAATGACAAGGATCACAAGTAACACTACAGTGTACTGGTTGATTGATCGGTCCATCGAGCTCATTTTAGAGGGAGGTGCAGAGTTACTCATCATAATCTTCGTGTCCTTGCCGGTGTTGAACACAATTCCGTGAATCCACTCTGTGTTGCGAATAATACAACCACGGAGGATAATACTCTCGTATGGAATAGAAGCCTTTTCTTTTCCTTCAAGTTCCAACACTCCTTGGAAACTGTTAATCGCATTATTAGGGTGTTCACAACGGATGATCCCTTTCATCTTGATCAAATTGTCGACGGATCCCATGTCTGCAAGTGTACACTCCATCGCGGAGCGAACTTTCATATTGGTTTCTCCATCCAAAGATTTTGTTTCGACATAACAAATTCCACACGGTGGTTGATTCGGGATTTCACTAACCGCCAGTACAAGCATGTCGGCTGGTATTTGTCCACGGTTTGTAACTTTGACCACATCACCTACTACGACATCTGCCCACGTCGTTTGTTTAAATTTCTTGTTTCGCGGTCTAGAACAAGTGTAGGACTCGCATTCGCAATGTTGTCGGCTTGGTGACGCTTGTGATCTTCAAGAACAGCAAATACACCATCAACCGTGATGATAAATAGCAAAGGTGGCAGCGTTGATGGTTGACCATTGGTGTTGCTGATCTCCGGTATGCACTGCAAGATACAGATGATGAGGAAGTATAGGTTGGAGAGTTTACGAAAGCTTTCGAAGAGAAACTTGGGCAGAAAACTTGCAACCGTGTATTTGGAGGTGACAATGAAGTTGTTGCAGTAGCCGGCTTCATTGTTGCGGTGAGCATCGTTTAAGTGAACCACCCGGAAGTCTCCAGCATGTCCCGCTGTTCCTTCACCCATGGCTCAGTCCGTTATGACCAGAGACTAGAAATGAGAGAGGTTACCCAGTGATGATGGAACTGGGTAGCAAGTGCGTGAGGAGACTAGAATGAAGCACACTAACCGTCCATGGCTTTGAATAGACCAGTAGTAGTATGGCGAAATGAGGAGGTTTCGTCAGCAAATAACTATTTTTGCAATGATGTCAAAGCAAACACACGCCACTCGTTCGTGAAGCACTTTTATCATTGAATTCCGAATCATCTAAAGCGACAGGTCCGGTGCTTCTGTGTCAACGTTGGTGCAATTGCTAGAAGTGATCGTTTGCCTCAACAAAGTGTTACCTTTCACTTCACTAACTACATTAACGAAATTGTAGTTGGGATGGTGAAAAATCAATGCAACTTCAATTTGGAGTGATGGTCACTTCAACTGCGGAAACCTTCTTCTCATCACTTTCGAATTTGCCGACTTGAACACAAACCGATGAAGCACCAGCGCGAACGCCGACGCAAATTGCGATTCAACTCTACAAAAGGTGCCACCCCAGTGGTGTCTGCCAAGGTGGAGAGCTCTTCGAAGCAGCCGATCAAGAAGCACAAACGCCAGCATTACCCACGTCACACCAGCCCAGCGACGACGCGTCCTGGCAGCATCAAGACCCACGTGAGCAGCCTCCCAACAGCGACATGGAGCGATATCCAGGCGCAATTTACAACAGCCACGAGTCTGGGGAAATGTACTTGTCCAAGAACTGACTGAAAACGAAGCAAGCGCTGTCAACTCATGTGATTTTGTGGTATGTTAGAACGCGCACTGTGTTGCAGTTTTTCAAAAAGCACGAGACCTTGCAAGGTTCTGCGTCCGGCCCTATGTTTCCGCTCTTCGTCCCTTCCAGCGACATCTACAAATGCAGGGTATGACGTGCATGTTTCGCCATTCTCATCGTGAGTCTCTTGCTAATTGCTGCAAAGTGCCGAGGAAGAGACGGATCTACGACGTGCTGCACGTTCTGGAAGGTATGAGACCTTCAATTTCCTGTTAGCGAGATCGAAGATACAAAACATTTGTGACTATAGGGGTTGGAGTGATCAAGCGAGTTCGCTGCGACGAGACTCGAAAGACGAAGGCAGGCTTTCTGTACAATGGGGAGGCTGCCGTCGTGCGGCACCTTGCCAAGATGCAGCGCAGCGCAACACAAGCTATAGTAAAATTTCGCCAATCTCGACGATCGAAGCCAGTCAGTATTGTTGAGGAAGACAGCGCTATTGTCAAAGTATGGAAAAACTGGCGGCAATTGAGAAATGGCCGTGCTTGGTCAATACGACAACTTGCTTCCTTAGTTTGTTGTTCCAACACGATGATCAAGTTGGGGTGGCCCTACCTAACATGAGCGCTCGTCTTATTGAAGCGAAGAAATGTATTGGTGATTTAGTGCCGTTAAAGTGGAACGAAAACTCGTGCAAGGATGTCCATCGCCGGGTGTACGACGTCGTGTCTGTACTAGAGAGCTGCAGCTTGGTTTTCACCTCGACCACATCATCAATGTCTCTCAAGTCTTCTTGCGACAAAAGAAATCCTCGAAAAAGTGTGCGATTCAATTACGGCATTTTCACTGATGCGAGGCTACTCTTTGCAGGCTGCAATGCAGCTCACTCTTCGGATGTGATGTGGAACACCTCACGTCAAGACAATGTACTTGAAATCACGAGTGCAATCTTCGATGCTGTTAGCAAAAGCCCAAAACCGAGAGCTCGAGAAGATAATTTGGTCTCTCCACCATCGGGTGCTGGCAGAGTCTGCGTACTGTCACGGCCAGGTCACCAATTTTTGCACAGGTAGATGGTCAAGTGTCCGATACTGGCAACTGTGGGGACACGAAATTGGAATCACCGACACTCGCCAGAGGGAAAGCAGCAACAAATGACACAAGCTGGAATGTGCAGACGAAATATCGCCCCGAAGCACCACTAAGCTCCTGTGTTCGTGTATTTTTCTCTCCTCTTGATAAAGAACCGACCGAGAAAAATGAATGGTATGACGATTCTCTGAAACAACTTAGCCTATATGCGCTTCCTGTTCAAGACAAAATCGACTGGGACCACAGCAAGCAATTCACGGAAACTTATCGCGAAACATGGGGTCAATACCATGATTCAAATACATGTCACGCATTCACACAGGACCAAGTTTGGATCGATGGAGTGGACGTCCAGGTATCTGAATGCCATGGAGTTGTGGTCGATGGTTATGCTAAATCAACACCAAATTTCTTCTGTTGATCAAGTGCTTTGCTGGATTGGACATGAATATGCGTAATTTCACATCGGGTTGGTCTTTCAACAAGTTACTTCGCCGTTTACGCGTTACCGATTACATGTTGTTTTGTTTAGCTAACGACGGAATCGCAGCATGGCCTTCATCTCCCACTCATTTTTTACTGTGGTTGTGGCGTCCAACCCAGATGAATAGAGCCCAATTAGGACAAGAAAGAAGTCTAAGTAGCGTGCCTTGTTCTGCATTGTCTATGCAATTCTTAGCGAAAAGTTTTTGCTCTTGTCTAAAGGCTTGGTCACATGATTGGCATCAAGCCAGGAGTGAACTCGTAACACGGAATCCGCATGATTTTTTCAATGCACAACCAGCTCTCTCCTTTTGTTTTTCTTGTTGGAATTCATAATTTCACATCAGATTGGTGATTCTTCATTTATATTGTAGTCATGGAGCTATCTCTCCTTACCACACCCGACATCACTTCAAATCCACAAACCGCTGCTACTCAAGGGAATGTCGGTGACACCTGAACAACTCAAGAAGCCACTCGAGACGCTGTCACCATCGTCGTCCTCCCAGTCATCGTCCTCCCAATCTTCGTCTTCACTATTACTGTCGTCTTCGTCTTGAGTGTCCAAGCCGCTGGCTCTACGCACAATCTTCTCAGCCTTCTTCTCGGCTGCGTGAGACTCAAGCATCAACGACTCGGCACGGTTACGTGCTAGTACTGCAGCAAGTTGGCTCGCTGCAAATGCAGGTACATCGTTTGAATCCAGATTAACCGTCTCCAAGTGCATGTTGACATCCAGTGCATCCAAAAGTGCCTCAGCACCAACTTGCGTGACCCGGTTGTGGACGAGCTCAATAGACTTGAGTGTGCAGTTGCAACGGATGGCTTGTGCTAAAGCCTCAGCACCACGATCAGTTATCAGGTTACTCTGTAGACACAACTGCGTCAGAGAGTCATGTCCATACAATGCTTGTGCCAATGCCTCAGCCCCTCGATCGCCGATGTCATTGCCATACAAGTCCAGATATTCCAGAGTCGTGTTGTTGCATAGCATTTTCGAGAGAGCAATGGCACCATCGTCTCCGATGGCATGGTCTCGAATAATGAGTTTCCGAACGGTGTGATTCGTTGATAGGGATCGTGCTACAAGAGCGCATCCTTCAGATTCCAATCTCTTGTTGTGTTGAGCGAGAGTTGAGAAGTCCAGCTCTCTCACATCTCCGTGGTTGAGATGGATCCGCTGCAAGATAGAACCTAGTGTTGGACCTGTGAGCAAGATGTGAAACACATAGAAGTCAACAGTTTTGCCACGGTCAGCAAAGAAGAGCAAAACTGACCTTGAACCCGCGAAATGTGCTTCTTCTGTGGCATGTTTTGCGCCAGTGGTGGTTTACCGACGCAGGCGTTGGTTCTTGCAGCGGATGTGGGTGGCTCAGTGAAAACAGAACTCACTGAAGACGAAGTTCCGGTTGTGCTTGTTGATGTAGGTGCTTGTTCCGATTCCACCTTCAAAGGTTCGTCGTTAGCATCTTCGGGGGCTGAAGGTTGATTGTACTCTGGTTTATCAGCAGTCGTAGTATTTTCGCTTGCAGGCCCTTGATTCAGGTCTTCATGCTGTTTCTCATCCTTCTCTTTGGAATCGCCATCAGTCTCCTGGTTGCATCTTGAACTGTTCACCACGGAAGAAGATCTGAAATCAAGGCCGACAGCGAATTTATTGTCAGAGTCGTGGCCAATCTCTTCGATGTCAGCAGCAGGGTCCTCCATTGTCGGGTCGAGCTCTAGATTTTTGACCTCAATAGAATTGATGCCAGTAACGGTGGGGTTGGCATTGTCTCGGGCTGCTTGAATAGCTTTAGCCTGGTCAACGGACTTGGATCGAAATATCAAGCGTCTACGCTCTCCTGGTCGGTCTCCGCCAAGCAATTGACGCCAATAGCGCTACAGACGACAATAACGGCACACAGGACAAGAAGATGAACGTCAAATTCCATACTCGATGATAGTACTGTGAATTCTACAAACCTCGAGATGGTGCTTTGCGCGACGGAGGTTGATGTCGGGCATCAGCAACGACATCGACACCGACTTAACGGCACTGTCACGAAGATTTTTGCTCTCTTGACACCCTTGCTTCGAATTCCGCCCTATAACAGGCAAAGCACGCACTAAACTCCGATGGGGATGATGCCCGAAGCCACAGAACTGTTCATGTCGCCGTGACTCACAACGAAAGCGTGCCATCCATCTGGCTGATGGACCGACACAGCACATCAATGATTGTCCTCTCCCGCCATCGATGGGATCCTCTCATGCCAGAGATGTCCATGCAAGAACACTAACACTTGTTGTAAACTACTCAACGTCTTCACATGTTGAAAGAGAAAATTGTTCTTGCCTTTCGCTACACATATACGCCTATGCGGCGTTTACTTAAAAACTGTTGTCCTCCTGCTTTGCAGCTCGAGTTTCCGGACAACGCAGCGAGGTTTCGAGCTGCATCACACATTTTACCTCTTACGGCTCTTGTTGATCTCGAGGATGATGGCCTGCAGTTCGATGCATTGCTCGCGCATCAGTTCCAGATCGTACTTCAGGTTGCGGTTTTCGATTTTGAGCATCGAATTTTCGTCCTCCAGCGAGATACCGCTCGAGCTCGAAGTACTGCCACTGCCGCTGCGAGGCTTCATGAAACTCTTGGCACGAGCCGACAACTCGTTCAGACGCTTCACGCTGCCGCGACGACCGGAGTGAGCAACCTTGAACGACTCCATGCGATCGGCGATCGACCTGCCGCGTCCTGCACGAACCGAGGCTGGGTCATCACCAAAGCCTTCGTCGGTGTCTGAATCGTCGAGGTCATCGAGATCGTCGACCCATTGACCGCCACCATTGTACTCATCCGAATTGTTATACTCGGGCTCAACGGGAACAGCCTTGTACCTCTTCCAGCCACGCTGAATCTTGATGATCGCGCGGCGCTGAAAGTGATACTCCTTATAATCCAGCGACATGCGCGAGTACGATTGCAGCACAATGGCGGCACGGATCTTGTTACGCAGACGGCGTCGCTCAAGGAAACCCAACGCGATACGCTGGATCGTGCGCGCCTCGTAGTACATGAAGTCGGACTTCATGGCCTCTAACTCCTCCATGACGCCGTTTTTGAAGTAGATCAGCGTCTTACCCATCTGGTACTCCAGCGGCGACTTGCGACCGATTGAAGTCATGAAGACGCTGCACGTGCGGCGAACATCCTTGCTGTGCATGGACGGAGGGAACATGATGGCATAGCGCGTGGCCAGCTCCTTCGGAGTGAGCCGACTCGGGTAACCAGAGCGCGTAATACGAATGGCTTCAACCACACCGGCCGATCGCAATTGCTCCACAATCATGCGCTTGTTGAACTCCGTCGGACTTTTGTTTGAGTTTGGCTTAATGCAGCGCACGTAGTGCGTGTTGGTGGTTCTGATGTTTTCCATTAACTGCGCCAGCGATGTCTTGAACTGCGTTCCAAGACTCTTTGGTGCCTTTTTGCCTCGACCGCTGCCACCTTCTGTTATCGCTTCGGCGTCTTCAAAGAGCTCCGGAAGCAACGACAGACTACTAAGCTGGATCAAGTCAAGTAGGTCTTTCTGCAACGTGTCGCGGTGCTTCTCCATGAAACCCACCGTCTCGTATGTGACGGAGCCCGCGTAGTGGTTGATGATGAACTGGGTGCGCTTTACCTTGGGGAAGTCAATGCTCTCGTTCACTTTGCCGTCTTTCTTAGTCTGGTGGTTCGTTCGGATTTTGTTAACCAGAGCTCTTCAGTGTCGCGCGGCTGACGAAGGTGGTCATTCATCAGGGCGATAATACCGAGCTTACCTTCGATCACATCGACAATGCCCACATTGTCCTGGTATTGAATGTGGTCAAACTGCAATCCTTCGCGAATGTACTCGTCCTCGACAGTCTTGAACACATCTGTAGTGAATTTCTGCTGCAACTTTTCGTTTGCGTAGTTAATGCAGAACTGCTCAAAGCCGTTGTGGACGAAATCCTCAAAACCGAAAATATCCAACACACCAATCTGGCCCTTGATGCGGTTCTCGTCCGTGCTGATAGCAGCGTTGATCTTCACTACCATCCAGTCAAACATTTTGGAATAGATGGTCTTGGCCAGCGCATCACGGTTCTCCGCTGCTTCCACAGGTGCTAGCGGCACCGTTACACTATCGTTGCGCGTGATAACAGTGCGGTTACATAATGCTTCCTCGATTCTAGTCGTCGGTAGGCCAAACATTTTGGCAACCTGCGATAAAGCCGATCCGCTTGAAATGCGAGATCCATTCTCACCACTCTTGTCAAACATAACCTCACCTAGCAGCAGCACACCGGCAAGGATCTTGAAAAGCGTCTTTTGTGCTCCAGCGTCCAGACCAATGATGGACAGCGATTTCTGCGTGCCTGCAAACCACTTAGCGTCGTCTAAACCAGGAATCTGCATCTCTGCAAGTGAGCCAGCGTACTGATACTGACATTCAGGGTCCAGGCCAAACTCTTTGCGTTCCCGACTGGGTAGTCCAGCCAAAAGCTGATAGAAGATATGGTAGTTGCGTTCACCATCGGCTATAGACACTACACGCGACTTCTCCAGCAAGTACGTCTCGCACTTGGCACCGATCAACTTGCCACGGTTGTCAAACTGCAGCTGCGTAAACTTACCAAAACGCGAACTGTTATCATTACGTGTCGTCTTGGCGTTACCGAAAGACTCGAGAAGCGGGTTCACGTCAATGACTTTAGCAATAGTCTTGTCCTTGCGGCCACCAGCCACGCTGGCTAAGTGATTCATCACAATCTTTGTCGTTTCTGTCTTACCAGCACCAGACTCACCACTCACCAAAATACTTTGATTCATTTCGTTGGTCTTCATGTGGTTGTAGGCCGCTGTCGATGTCGAGTACACGTGAGGAGGAAGTGAGTCACGTGGTTTTCTCAGGTACTGCTCGTGCAGATGGTCACCGTAGAGGTTGTCAATCCACTTGTACGGGTTTAGTGCAATCACAATGTCGTTAGTGTACGTGTAGGGCTTTGATGCAGCAAATCGCTGCTTCAAGTTGAACAGAATCGAAGGCTCATTCAAGTATCGAAGTAGACGCATATCCTCCACACCCTCCGGATTATCGTGAAGGATTGCAACGGGAAGTGACTCCACCTCGGTAGCTGTCGGTCCAGCAACCGCGCGAATGACGTCCGGGTTCTTGAGATCTACAACACGTTGCTCTGAATCTCCTGAGTCTAGAAAAGCCGTGATAGTCACCTCTTTTTTACGGTCATTGTAGTCAACAATTTCGGACAGCAGCCATACATCCTCCTTGTCAGGAATGTAGCACTGCACACCAGGCACAATCAAGTTCTGCTTGTTTCCAGCACCAGCAGCCTGTTGACGAAGTTGCTCTTCCTTAATTTCAAGCTGTTCGTTCATGAAAGCCTTTCGTTTCTTCTCCAAGCTGAAATTGTTGCGGCGACGCTTAGGAGGCACCCAGTACGTTTGGCGCTTGCGGATGTAGTTGCCACGGCCTGTTGAACGCTCGATCATGTGGCGTGGTTTAAACGATGTTGGTACGGCTGCATGACTTTGTCCATTGAACGCAGGTTTTGGGACGGATCGACCGCCAGCTGGGGAGTTCTTCAACGGATTAAACGAAGCAAACGTCGGTTTCGGCGGAGCGGCTGATGGTGTTGCTGCAATCGACGGAATCGAGTTTGTCGTAGCTAGGAAAGCTGCCAGTTTGCTCTGAGAGCGAGGCTTCGTAGAGGAAGCTGGCGACGCAGACGGCTGCTGCTGCATAAAGCTGTTGAGCTTGTTAGCGCCTCCCGTATTGACAGATGGCTTTGGTGGAGCGGAGGCTGGCATGTCTGGCTTTGGGCTGCTGTTACCTTGCGCGAAGACAGCCTTGCGCTGCGCGAACTGCTCGCTTGAGGTGCCGCGACCTCGGACAGGAGCTGACTTTGGAGGAGAAAGTGGCTTATTGTCTGCAGTGGGAGAGGCCGAAGACTTGCCACCAGGGGAGGAACCATGTGTCGTCTCAACAGCAGGAGGATTGGATTTCATGAAGGCCGCGAACTTGTTTCGGGCGTCCCCACCTGTAGGTTGTGACTTGGGGGCTGCTTGGGCGACGGAGGTCTCCTTACTGTCGGTTGTGGTTTGGGTGCCGGCTTCGGTGCTGGCGGCTTCCTAACCGAGTTGGTCTTCTTTGGCGGACCTGACGGACGCTCAACGTGAGTCAACGGGGATCCATGGGACGCTGGTACTTTACTCAAGAAGGCATTCAACCTGTTCGCATTTGCACCTCCACTGTTGCTTCTCATGTCCTTCTGTGGTGGTGGTGCCAACGGTGTCGTAGGAGGTGAACCAGACGGAGACATCACTCCCCCTCCGACCTGAGGTGATACTGGCGGAGGTGTCGACGGGGGTGTTCCCTCCGGCGACTTGTCCACGACCTTCTTACTCGACTGTTTCTTCTTCCTCGACAGGAATCCACCCTTCATGAAGCTCGTGAGTTTATTGTTGCTGTTGGTCTTCTTGACAGGTGAAGTGCCTTGTGAACTGCCAGTAGACGTCATCGACTCTGCATCGGACACGGGATCCTCCTCGTACTCGCCCGTGTACCCAATGGTGCCGAATCTGTCAAAGAGGATAGAGAGAGTCTCGAGCACTGTAGTAAAGTCTGCACCCGCATCCAACAAGTCGTCCGGCTGAAAAATTTCTCCTTCATTCAGTCCCTGCTTCTTACACCACTCTAAGAAGAGACGGATGTTGGCCTTCGAGTGGAAGACTGTGTTGAGCTTGTTCACCTTGAGATTGGTCTTGGGGTCCACGCCATTCGCTAGTAGACACAGTAACTGGCCGTCGCGCAGCATGACTGAAAGGTGCTCGCCATGGTCATTGGGCGTAGCTGTGACGCTACAGATCCATTCCTGTAGCTCCTCTGTGCGTCGCACCGTCATGGTGAAGAGACCAACACTCTCGCACTGTTTCTATGAGTTTGATGTGCCTATGTGAGCCCTGGAAGCCTGCGGGATAAGACGAAGAGGAGGGAACGAGCTTCGACACCTGACGATGGACGGTCTCCTTTGCCTCTCGTAGTAGAGCGCGAGTTTGCGATAGAGTGGCTTGTGAGCAATGCTGTATAATACACTCCCTCCTTCACGACGGACCACACGAGACTTTCCGCACTCCTACACGACTCGACGCGACGCTGGCCTGCTGAAAAACTGACTCCCAACTGCTGCCAATCGAGGTGATGGTCAAGTTGCTGCAAAATCGCCACGTTCCCCACCCCTTCCCAAAAACCGAACTCTTTTACGGAGCCTTGATTGGACGGTATACAAAAAACAAGATCTCGGCCCAGATGCTGGAGAGACTATTGTCGCCTTGTTGAACGCAGTTCGATCAGCCTTGTGAGGAACGGCGTTGTGCTGGGCAAGATGCACATTGCGTCGCTAAATACCAGCGACTCGAAGTCAGCGAGATGTCTAGGTACTACATTATTAATATCCAGTATTGGATTGAAGTGCAGTGTCATGTATCATGAACACTGGATTTCGCTCGAGAATGTTGATGTATGGCATGTGTAGTCGCAGCTAACGTTACTCTAGAGGAACTGTTACTACATGTACACTATGCACTTTAGCAGCTACTGGTAGGGTAACTTTGCTACGGCTGTTGTTGGAGACATCAGTGACTGATGTCACATCAGCAGAAGTGATGGCAAAGCGTCTCTGACGAAGCTGATGACACGATCTCAGTTTGCAGTCAGGAGCGGAAATCTCTGACCTGTAAACAGCAATTCGACTTACCGCAGGATACCTTCACCACTACAAAGCATCAGAGCCATGCTGGACGAACCCACGCCCAGTCTACCTACTGCTGTACCGAAATACGAGAAGCAAGAAAATATCCGCCCAAATCGCCACAGCCAGAAATCGGAAAGCTCCTTGATTCTTGGTGTGAACGTGATGGCGAAATACAGAGTACGACAATTCTCGTCTGCACCGAGACTCACGTAACTACGTGGTGGCAAAACTTGCTCACCCAGAAGCTGGTTCATAACTCACCACTGGTAATGACCATCTGCAAATGGCTACATGTCCAAGCAGAAACCGTTTTTTCTTTAGCCAATCAAATCTTTCCGTGATTTTTGAAGTTGGATTGATAGAAGATCGCCAGTTTTGAACGAGAACAACGATGCGATTCCTGCTAGTACTCAGCCTTGCTCTTCTCTTGTCCGTAAGCCAAGCCAGCATCTTTGCAGGGTACACAGTGGGGCGGCAGTTCCAATATATCGGCAAATTCTGTTTCTCTTGGACGTCCAGCCTCGACGACGTCGCAGGGGTACGACAAAACGCTTACGAAATTCATGCTAGTATCGCCAATCCGCGCTAACGTGAATTGTTGCTGTCAGCGCATTGTGGGCGAAATCGAGACGGATGTGGACGGACTCCAAGTCGCCATCTATGACGATGAAGCGCTCTTCTGGAACTACATTATGACTGAAAGCTCCTGTGACTGCTACTGCAAAGTCTCCACTAAGCACACCAAGGGCGTCTTCAATGTGACAGCCACTAATAGTCACCATGCGACCCCGTTCTCTTTTAATGTGGACATTCACGAGCATCTACGCCCGAGATTCTGGTATGTGGCGCTTGCACGTTGTGTTCCTGGTGGGGATACGTACAAGCCGTCTTTCGCCGAGATCACAGAGAGCAATTTCCGTAAATATTACTTTTCCTCGTGGTTCAAAATTCACATGACGCAGGGGGATGGAAGTGAACTTCCCGTACAACAACAAGGAATGCCAACTATTTACGCATTCATGACGGCAGTGGCAGGGGTTGCAGTAGCTGCACAATTTGTGGCAGTGCGTGGCATGAGGAGGAGTGAATCTTTTCACCCGATCATGAGGATTCTTACGCTGGTGGTATTGTTTTTCTTCGTATGCAACGCGTTGCTCTTCGTCCACTTTACCATATACCAGTCCAATGGTTTGGGAGTGCCGTTTTTTAAGTATGCTGCCAAGATCACAGAGGTGTTTGTTCGAGTGGGAACTTTACTGCTGGCCATGCTGATCGCGAAAGGTTGGACGATCAACAGCGTAGCACTGGACGGTCAAATCAAGCTTTCGTGTGTCATACTTGTAATTCTTGTGCTGTACCTGTCCATGGCAATGTGGTATCTAGTATGGCTCGACCCAGCGTCGACGTTATACATTTACGACTCGTGGCCGGGTGTCGGGATCTGTGTGTTGCAAATGGGTGTGCTTGGGTGGTTCATCAACACCATCCTGGAGACGCGCTCGTACGAGAAAAGCTCGACAAAACGACATTTCTTTCTACAAGTAAGTGCTAGAATTGCTAGCGTCCAATGCGTGCTTTGCTCACCCCAGTTCAGATGTGCTGCTTGTTCACCGTGTTTTTCGTAGCTTTACCTATTATCGTGCTCATCGCATCGTTCTTGTCACCGTGGGTTCGCGAAAAGACAGTGGCCGCCATGGCAACCTCAGTGCATTGCTTTATCTATTTGACCCTCATCTACACATTGTGGCCAACTCGAGCACCCCGTTACTTCGAGGTACGATAGCAGATGTGCAATGTCAGGATCGATACTAACAGCATCGTGGTGTGTAGCGCTTATACTCCGTGTCTTCACCGTCTGAGAAAGAGTCGTTGCGTGACCAGCATCTCCCCACTGAAGAGCTCTAGATCATTCCACAAGATTCTACCCACCAAACGTACATCGGTGATAGTTTAATGCGTGACTTGACGTACTTTCGTGGATTCACGAAAGTATGCAGTAAATATTTGACTTGCCAACAACTTTCGAACTATTGTCCATTTCAGACATGTAATACGTACGTGGTTTTACATGATGGTCCTGTTTAGATGTATTCTTGTTTTCCAGTATAGCGTGAGCGTTTGGGTCTCCAGTTGCGCCAGCTGTGAGAGCGTGTGGAGAACTTCATCTGTGCAACTAGTCGAATGAAGATCTTCTAGACTCTTGGCTGTCTTCAATGTGAGACCCTGTGAAATAATGAATGAACCAGCACATAAATTAGAGAAATTGCATCAACATATCATAAGCCATGGAGGTAGTGAGCTGCGAACCTCCACGAGATTTTCGAGAGCCGCTATTGGCTCCAACATCTCGTTCATATCCAGCTTCAGCTCATCATAACAGTCCTCATTGATTACTCGAGAACCCCTATTGCTCCAATTGTTGATCACGTCAAGTACAAGCGCTCGTATCTGCCCCGTGCCACAATCAGTTTAGGATTCCACGAGTGAATTGCGTTGCAGTACTACAGAGTACGTACCGCTGAGAGATCGGCCACATCGGAACACTGAATAATCAGATCAACTGATCGCTGTTGGTCTTCTGACGGTATGAAACGTAGGAGTATAAGACTTCCTGTAAAAGTTCGTAGCACTGTCCACAGTTTCCCATGCTGCGTTCGGCAGCTACGGCGTAGTCGTGGAACCTCATCAATGGGAACTCCAAGAGTTGACGAATGAATGATACCATTCTCTCGACACGAATTTTTTCGAAATCTTCATCCATGTCGTCGTCATCTTCATCATCGTCTTCAGTGGTAAAAAATGAAGGGATAGATATCACAAACCGAGAAGGTGGAGATAACGCTAACGATACCGAATCTGGAGGCGTGATTTTTGACCATAAAGTTGTGAATGATGGGTTCTTTTGGGCATGGTCAGCCAGTGCAGCCCACCATTGCACACCGCTCCACAGCGCAGATGATGTGGCTTTCGATTCTTTGTTCGTTGTACCTATTGGCATGAATGGCTCATGATTTTGACGGAACGCAGAATGGAGAGCAACCTGGCTGACAGGAGTTTCTCCTTCGAGGGGCTGACACAGCTGTGCGAACAAGAATCTTCGGTCTTGAAGCAGAGGGATCCCAAACGACAGCGGGCTATCCTGCCTAAGCGTCTTCGATTTGGTATGGTCTGCTTCGCTTTGCTTGCTTTCTGTACATACAAAGCCTGAGGGGCAAAATACCATCGAACATGATACACCCAACGACCCCTGGTCTTGTTCAGCAAGCATATCCGGATCAAGGACGATGCTTTGTTCTCTACGCATCGCGATAGCCTTCATCGGAAAGGAGTAGGTCGTAACCACACGATGACGAATGCGCACGTTCAGACACAACCACCTATTTACACGATAAACAGCACAGATTAATTTCATGCACATCCATCCGAGCATCAAGTGAACAACACTTAGGGCCTACCAGTCATCAAATGAGACGATAGCTTCGGGATTGACGAAACGCAAGGAACAAACCAATTTGACTGTCTGTCGATCCGAGAAACTGCCAGTTGTTACCATCGAAGCTCTCAATTCGCACTTTACCACAGACTCGACACCTGCAGCGCGAAAACTTCAGAAGACGATCATAAAATATGATAAACGATTCACAAACCTGTTGCTTCCACAACTCGCAGTATTTCCAAAGCAGAGTGTAGTGTCTTCAACCGATGATCCATGTGCTTCGATTTCTCCCGCAGAGTTGATGATTCAGAGGAAACTTGTGCGATGCCATGCAACAGATTTCGAACACGAGACTCACTTGCTGGTTCGCCAGTATAAGATGCTCCTCCGCATATCTGGTTTTGTTGCTCTGATAATGGCAGTACACTGACCACCATGGCGCGTAGACTTGCTTCATTGACAGTTGTGATCTGCCCTGACGCGAAAAGAATCGATATACCGGACGCATCGCCTTGAGTAGCCACACGCAAAATGCCCTGAAGTTAACGATGATCAATGACCACTGGGTTAAACTCGCCGAGAATCGAAATTTTGATCACGTACCGGCTGAAGAGGTAGTTTCTCAGCAGAAATACTGTTGTCATTAATGAAGGGAATTTTCGCTTCTGAATCTGTTGGGTGGGCTTTCGCAAGTAGATCAGTACGTTTGAATACGAAAGCCGAACCACTCGAGCAAAAGACGAAAGCTCCTAAACTGTTTGCGTATACCAATGACTGCACTGCACATCCAATCTCTAGCTTGCTCACCGGAACAGGAAGTGTCTCCCGCAAAATACCATTCTTCAGCTCAACAACTCCGAGTCTGCCTCGAGTACCAACCACTAATAGCGCATCAAATACTGGGGACGATAACGTTGGCTCGTGCCCCTTCAAGGATGGGATAGATGGTTCTGAACATGTGAACGGAACGATGATTTGAACAGGCTCACCCAGCTGAAGTAGCGTTCCATTGCGAACCACGGATGTCTTCGCGGCGTCTCCGTTCATACTCGAGCACTGAACCAACGAAAATCGCACATAACCATCTAAATCCCCGACCAAGATCGCCACCACCCTCGTGTAATTCACCACATCAGGAAACAAACTCTTTAGCAGTCCACTATGCCTCTCCACTTGACTACTCAAACAGAGTGTGCATGTAGACTGCTCGCCTTCAATTTTGTCCAGCTCCAGAGATTGATGACGTTGCAACTTCGACTCGGAGTTCCCGCGACTACTAACAATCAACGTAGTGGGCGTCACTACGCTCCTCATCAGGGTCAATGACGTCAATCCTGACCCTGCTGGAGTAAAATCTACAGACTGCACTCCAGGCTGCTGACAGAACCACTGCACTGCCCCGTCATTGCTGCCAATAGACGAGCGTTCCAGCAACAATTCTCTCGTTATCACTCCAGGATGGAAACGATCAGGCATCGTCACAACCCACACGTTCCCATCTACACCTGACACCAGAATTTTGTATCGCGTTTCAGAGTGATCTTTGCCATAGTCCGCTATGTCTGTTATTGGCACCTTGGACCTGATCACAGCCTGATAAGCGATGATAATGATAGATTGGTTGGAAAGTTATACTACTTTGTGAACAAATTCAACTCACCCACACTCGCTTGTCACGGAGGAAATGCAACAGCGTTGGTCGGATTTTCACAACAACACAGAGTGTGTTGTCTGATGTGGCTAGAGGCAGTAGCAACGGCAAACGGTCGGCTACACGAGCCATGCAAGTGGTGGATGTCGCCATAATGTTTTGACAACCAGACTTATCAATAATGTGTACTTTGGAGTGAATACCGCCTTTTCATTGGACCAAAAGAGAGCAATCGTTTCGTCCAATGATAAATCTTGGTCGTGCTTGAAGCAAGTCCCATCAACTTAATTGCTTCTGCTTGCTGATTGTGTGTGAGTCTGTGACATCTTTGAGAAGTTCTAAAGCAGCTTGAAGCTTGGTCTTGAACAAGCTGAATACAGCAACATTTAAAGGTTGGAAGAGATGCGTATCGATACTTTGTAAACACGCAAGCTTGGCCTGTTAATTAGTTGCAACCCGAACGATATGCACGGAAGTGAGGAGTGCCGCATCCGTCCATGATAAAAAGCAAAGGTCTACGTATAGAGGTAGGTACCGCAGTGGTAAAGAACGGAAGCCAACTCGCAAACAGCACTTTGTTCATGAAGCCTGATTCTGTCATAGTAATAGCAGATCCCTACTAACTCAAATCATTAAAATCCCCAACGAAACAGTTTCACCAGGCGGTCTGAACACGGGAGGTACAACAAACCCTGTCGCACTACCGCAGGCAACGACAGTCACGTGGAAGACCACACTATCCATCAAGGGTCAGACGTTGCGCGAGCCCCGGACGGCGACGACTTCTTTCGTCCGGTGCCGGGACTGAAACGCAGTCTCATTGACGCCAAAGACCTGACTGCTTTTATTCGACGGTCAACTTGGCCATTGTGCTGACAAGTTTGGCCACGTCAGTCATGTCGGCACTGTTATGGACCTTTGCGAAATATTGACACATCCTGATGCTTAGCCGTGAATGACGTCCCATGAACCTGTTGTACCAACCTCCACCAACCCCGCGACCAAACATCAGTTCTGCCATCGCGCCGACCTTGCGAGTTATCCCCTGGTGCTATCCCAGTTGGCATACTATTTCAAAGAAGCTCTAGGTAGCTTGACTTGATTTTCTCTCAACTGTGAACAATTTAAGCCTTCATGTTTCCGTCGGTGCTGGACTGTCCACCTACGCCATATATCCGAACGCCCCATCTAACCCCAAACGCTTTTGATAAGATTTAAACGGTACCTTCAGAGAGTCACTTAAGCATCCTAATGCTTCGAGCCTCATATGAGCGAGCTTGAGTTATTCTTGATTAATTTTTTTACTGGAACTTGGGCCTCAAAATGCTTTGGTTTTCACGAAGGTTTCTGGAAAATACGTGATATATTTGCCCAGTTTATTGACATAGCACTCATAATTTTATCCCTCCCAGAGCGCAATCTTGGTGTTTCTAAGAAAGTTTAATGCCACCCACACCATTTCACTTCTTCATCACAAGATCACTTCGAATTTTTGTCGTCTTGACATCTGTCATGACCGAAATATGAATAGCCATTGCGGCCGTCCAATTTGAACCTCTTTCGTCACTACAAACTATACTGCACCAAATGCGGGTTCTGCTTATTAATTTTTACTGAAAAGCTGATCTGCGACGAGGTTTGACGACTAACTTTCTTTTGATCGCTTTGCTTTGCTGATTAATCGAGTAGTTTTCGACTGGCATTTTTGCGTAGAACATGACTCCGTCTCCTAAATGAGTTGGGGTACAGTTGCAAGACGAATAACTCAACGTTCCATGCGCTTGGTGCGTTTATATCTCCACCCTTTTCTTGGTAAGTTTGTTTCCCGAGGGATTTGAAAGTTTCGCTTACTGCGGCAAAAATTGGGCGAAACCCAACGATTGCTCTTGCCGTCCTAGTGGTGCACTGTAATGCGTTATCATTTCAGACCTCTTACATCCTGACAGGGATGCTGCGAGTGATGGGGAGAAACGTTAAAGTGACGAGGTCGATGTATTTGCTCTTTTAACTTGTAAACGTGAGGTAAACTCAAAACGTTGACTGAATCCGAAGTGCGTTTAAAGCTTAACCCCCTTGAAAGTAAATTTTGACTCTAACACTGCAATAGACTTACTTTTGAATAATGGATTGCTGGTTTTAGTTGTTGTCGCTGTAGCAACAAGTAACCAATTTCTTGTTTTTCGAAATTGTCCCTGACCGAGCAGGAGCTAATCAAAATGACGGATGCACTGATCGGAATATCAATACTAAACCACCGCGACACAAAACTCGAATAACTGTTAATATAGATTTGGTGGAAAAGGAAACGTAAAAATTAGGACAATAACGATTAATTTTTGATCTATTATTTACAGCATTTCCCGATCAAATTCGGATTTTTTGTCGATCAAAACAAGAACTACTCCAATCAATACAAGAAAACCTGTAAAACATTATACTTTTTAGAAAGAATTAACCGCGACATATTATCATGATCCAACAGGCATGTCCAAGTTATCCATAGCGCTATCATCAAAACTCAACGTCTTCACTCCCGTCTTAATACGGAGAATGGATTAAGCATGAGTGAGTATGGAGAGAGTTTAATTAGCTGTACACCAACATTCTCCGAAAGCTGAGTCACCGCTTTGGTCCCAGTATGAATACTCACGTTGTCGCAAACGACAACACCATCGAGAAAGAAAACACCCTCGTCCATCAACCCATCGAGTAGGTCACGGCCAAAGATGTCGATGGCGCCGGCATCATTTGCGCCCAAGCGATACTGTACGTGCTCCAGTCCTGAAGCCGAGATGCATGCGATTACACTGAGGTTCTCCCTACGAGAACCAGGGCGGACGGCTACAGCGCGAGTCCCATTACGACTCCACCCGAAGTCCTGAGTACAGAATAAATTGAAGTTAGTTTCGTCAATTATACATTTCGTTTTCGCTCTGTTTGTACTTGCGTGATGTCGCTCACGTACTTCTTCCGTAGTTCCTTCACTCGATCCGAGTTCATTTTACTTGATTCTGCGTGAACTTTCTTGACTGTAAAGCATATTACGTCAAGGGCACGACGAACAGTATGTGGTACAACATCCACATCAAATTTCACCTTCAGTTCGTCGACTAAATCAACCAACGCCATCAGACAGTTGAACTCCAGTAAGTGGCATCATGTAATCAATGTGCTCTTGTACGATCTTCACGTGGCGAGCACCACCACGTTGACTAAGAACCGGTGCTCAATTATTCGACGTTCTTGCTCGATTTACTCAACCCCATGCCGTTAAATAAGATACATCGTTGTGAATCAACACTAGGGACCAATTACCGCCTTCTTGAGCAGCCGTCAGAATATGTTGGCGTTGATAATTTATGCAGCGCTTGTACCTCATAGCTAAAGGTGAAATGAGCGTGGTGGCGGGAATGCAACTGCTGGTTGCACTCGCGCAGATCGAGAGTTCTAGAATGATCGAATACCTCTCATAATTGGTGCATATCTCCTATATAATATATTACAGGTTTATTATATTGATTGGAGTAATTCCTGTTTTGATCGACAAAATTCTGAATTTTATCGGGAAATGGTGTACCAGGTGTCGATTTCCGGGAAGCGCTTCAGCTTCGACATTTGTGACAAGTGCCATATCCCTGGCGTAGTTGTAGCGACTTTGGATAATATGTTTATGACTGCGATGCTCATTTTCAAATAGTTCTAGCATTTTCTACATGCTATCCATTCTCCTACCAGACTCCTTTACTGCGGGATAGATGGTACTCTTACATTTTACGAACGTTGCTGTGAATCGAGGTATCCCTTGTATCGTTTACGTACTCCCTAATGATAATCCTCCACCAAGACATGGACGTCGCAGCGTTCCAGTTAAGTAACGAACTTCTACCAATAAAAAATAAAAATCTATGTCTAGCCCAAGAGGGAATCTCCAAATCACACCTCATCTATGAAATCGAGTTGAAATAGCTACTAAACCGACAACAGCGATAATCCAATGCATCGCACTACTAAACGGACTGACATTTCAAATCCGATACATTAAATCCCTATAACCCCTTAGGCTTACCTTCGTCTCACCCCGCTGTGCCGGCGATTCCGCCCCAGGGAACAGGATCACGTCCAGTGCCATCGTCAGTGGATACAGGGCTGAATGATACAATGATTCCAACACCAACCTTGATCTCGTTACGTCTGACAGTGGCAACATAGTCAATTGCGCAGCCCTAATAGGTGGTGATACTGGCTGTTACTCCACCATCAACGCTGAATGATCGAGCAGACAAAACCCAAAAGGAGTGTCGGTGTTGCTGTACAACGGTTAGCGCGATAAAGAACAGAATTCGGACGTGTTCACTCCGTTATTTCTGGTATAATACATTTCATTATACTTTTAGTGGCTTAAAATGACCTAATATAAGTACTGTAAAATATAACTAAATTTGAAACCTAGATAGATTTCCGGATCCCATTATAAAACAGCGAGCCCTTGCGTCATTGGTGAGGAGTATCCAGTTATGAACCAAGACACTTCGAGATTACGCGGACGACGAAGAATCAAGCGACGAGCAAGATTGAGCAGAGTAGTAGTAGATAGCAACTGTAGGTAGATAGGGTAGATAGGTCGGTAGGTTCACAATGTAGTAGTTCACCCACCTGCAATAAACATTCTTGATGTCCTCCAGATAATGTACCAAGTTGTTAGTGTTGATACCCCCGTGTATTTCATCACTAGACATCCGTGCTGGCAGTTGTGTTATCCACTCCAACTTCAGAAGAAAGTTCCAAAGTCATCCCCCCACTAAATTATAGCCACCACAGTGTGAATGTGAAAATTCTTCGAGGTGAACACCAGTTCTCGACACCACAAACTTGTAATGCCTAAACCCGTGTGTGACATCGCTGGCAATACATGTCGCAAGGATAGCGCAGGCTTGTAGGGTCTCAATAAATCCAAACTGACTTCGGAGAAAAATGTCAATGACTTTATAGATTTTCAACTCTAGTCTTGACAGAGGTTGCAAGTCTCACCAGTTTGGGCAGGTGAATAGTTGAAGCAATCGATTTAGATGCAGCTTTACATAAGCTATCACTCGACTGCGTATGAAGATCGGCGAGGTGTCAGCGCATTGAAAAATGCGGTGATTTCGATGTACCCAAGTGGGATATTATCCGACAGTTCGAATTATTTGGAAAATGATGAGCAGATTTCGATGTCCATACTCCTGTAGACTGCTCGTGGTGAACTGTAAATCTAGCAGATAGGGCTATGCTTTTCCAGTCAACTTCCCGTTTCAAGTAAGGTACCACACAGTTAAGTAAATCTGTCCACATATCTTTGACGACACCACATTCCCAGAATAAATGGTTAACTGTTTCCGTGACAGGACATCCATGTGGGCAATTTGTGTCTGCAGCGAGGTAATGATACTTCCTTCGTACCCTTAAACCGTTGTGCTGTATAAAAGTCACGATTTTTTCATCCTGATAAAGGGTATTCCCTTAAAAGACCAGGAGTGTGTTGCCGACGTCACTTGTCTGGGTGCATATGGTCCGTTGCTGGGATTCGTAGGTAATAAGTCCCAATTGTCAAAAGGTTTGACCAAGTGAGTAGCTACTAACGTTCGAAGTCTCGGGCTCGTGAAGTCGTCGATAGACAAAATATGGATGCATGGATCCTTTGTGATCACTTCTCCGTGTCGTTCAAGGAAATCACGCGGTCATATATATATCCTTTCGATCTAAAATATTCCAAGAGATGATGTGCCTTCTAAAGTTTTTTTCTTTGCTTGGACAGTGAAAAGAACATTTAACCAAATAGGCAATCGAATCGATGTTTAAGCAGCATATGCTGATCGAGGTCTTGGTCACGTAATTTCCTCCATGTTTTAAGGGTATTGAACCAGAACTCACCGAGCGGTTTCCATCTGTCTGGAGCTGGTGTCGTTCGTGGTATTTGGACATACATTATATCGAACCCGTCTCCACTGTTGTTGAGGCAATCAGTGAAGGTGGGGATTGCAGGTACAAACCAACGAGGGGGAATTAAGGTTTCACGAGTTGATTTAGCTGCATCTCGAAGGGTGCACAATCTAATCGAAACTCCAAATTCCAAAGTGGCTGGAATGCCCAGTCCTCCTTTTGACGAGGGCCAATATAACCATTCTTCCGCAAAATAACCTGAAATTTGTTCGTTCACTCCAATGTTTTCCTTAAAGAGAAAGGCTTTGCAGAGATTACGCACTTGGGTTGCGACGCTATCAGGGATAGTAGTAACTGCGGCTGTGTACCAGAGGATCGCCAGTACGATGGTTCGTAATATGACAGCGCGTCCTCGCCGTGTACGACCTCTGTATTTCCATAGTTGACATCGTTCGACCATTTTTGGGATTATGGATTCAAAGCGAGTACTGTGTGGTAGTGTTGGGCTTTGAACAATCCCTAATAACTTGGTGTCTTCGATTACGTGTAGACGTTCAGAAGCGAGTAAAAGTCTTAGCTGAGGGTCGCAAGCTTGGAATGGGAAAATTTCAGTTTTGTCCTGGTTCAAGGTTAAACCGGACGCATTGGCATAGTGCTGCACCGCCTCAATAAAAAACCGTGTGTGCCCCAAGTCACGAAATATCCCAGTGCAATCATCCGCAAACGCAACGAGGTGACGGGGGCTTGGTGACTTCGGAAGTTGTATTCATAAATGTCCTGTTCTCCATCTTAAGTAATTTAACATCGGTTCCAGAAAAATTACGAAAAGTGCTGGAGACAGTGGATCTCCCTGTCGTACTCCACAGCCTACTTCGAAATATTTACTGGCTACCCCATTTACCAGGACTGTCACAATTGTTCCATATAAAATGTCTTAACCATCTCGAAAAGGCTTCCCAAAAACGAAATGTTTGAGGATCATGTCTAAAGCCGGCCATAGAACGCTATCAAAACCGTTTGCAAAATCCAAGAGAACTGCTCCTGCATTGTCTAGCCCCATGTTCCGTGCTAGTTGTTGTAAATCTCGAAAATTCCACCAGTGCTTGTCGTATCGAACGACCATGTGTAAATCCAAATTGATCAGAGTTAAGCAGTTTTGGTAGAATATGTCTTAACCGAAAAGCTAATATCTTGGGTCCAAATTTTGCATTGTGATTTAGCAAGGTAAGTGGTCGTAATTTTGACGGAAGCGATCTGTCTCCTTTCTCATACAGTAGTGAGATGTAAGCACGTCGTTGGAACGTTGCCATACGTCCTTTGTTGAATTGAGAGGAGTAGATAAGTTCATATACCTTTGCCCATTTCTCTGGAAAAAGTTGGTAGTATTCCACTGGACTTGCCAGTTGCAGATTTTTTTTATTGCCCAGAAAAATTCATGTGCTGTCATTGGGGAATCAAGGTAGCGCTGATCTTGCAGCGATAAGGTTATTTTCGTGCGCTCGAGTAGTGATAAAAGTTCCACCGGTTGAAAATGCCTTTTTGAAATTTGTGGTTCCAGGTCCCAAGATGGACTTTGGAAAAATTTCCCCCAATATTGTCTGTATGACGCTGCCATTAATTCCGGGTGTGCCGTCGTGCTACGATGAGGTAATCTGACGTTTGGTATGACTACACGCATATTTCTGTTGTATGGGCTACGGAGGAAATGTTTGTTTCCAGTTACACCACACCTGATGTCAGAGTCAAATTTTGCTTGTTGTCGTCAGGCATTCTGATTCTCAATAAATGAGTCCAGCTCTGCTCGAGCTGATTCTTTTTGTTGTGCAGTTAGATCAGTTGGCGGTGATACATGAGCAGCTTCAGCTTCATATAACGCGTGTTTTAGATGTCGGTGAGATTCAACGTCCTGGTTTTTGAATCCTTTGACCATTTCCCTGAGAAAATTGCATCCGCTCTTTTGTGTTCTTCGAGCAGCGCTCCTGAGTTGGAAGTGATGCCACAACGAAGGTTTTCACAGCGGCGATCCAAATTGTGTTCAAGTACCTTGTGCACAACCGGGTTTTGTAATATCCAGCGCGGCCACTTCCATGGAAGTGGCGCAGTATCAGGCTGGTTTGGAGATTTAAGTTGAAAGCATATCGGCAAGCGGTCTTCTCTATGAAATTTCCGGTCGGTTACGTGTGATATTCCGACCAGGTAATCCGATAAGAGTGTTTGGGAAAGAAAAACATAGTCAATTCTGTTTTCCTGCCTGGGCCAGGAAATTCTCTTTTATCTGGCCACCAGTTTCTCCATGCATCCGTGCCTCCAAGCTGTAGTTGCCATGCGGTCAATTCTGCTTGTCTTTGATCATGAGAATAGGGAGTTATTTCGTCCATTTGAGAATCTAACGGGATATTGAAATCTCCTAGTACAATATGATGACTGTCAGCTGGAAAGCTTGTTGGTAGATATCCGAGAAATATTTTTCGCTGAGGTAATTGAACAGGAGCATACACCACGTGAATAAAGATAACCAAATCACAAATTTGAGCTTTCAAAACCAAGTAATGATGCTTTAGGATGTCGAAAATATCAGGAGTACAAACTTAGCAGTAATATCATCAACGTTTAGAAAGGGGTGTTCCCCAGAAAGTAGTAAACCAACTCTATCTCGTCCTCGAATTGTCGCAAAGTCAAGAGTGGTATCGTGCGACCAGAATGATACTGACTTCGAGTCACTCACTTTTGAGAAGTCGATGGCTCGACGGACCGCGTCACTTGAGCAGAACTTCGTCTCTTGGAAGGCGATTAGTGAATAATTGGAAAGAAGATCAGTGAAATATCCAACAGGAGGCTTATTTAATCCATTCGCATTCAAGCTAATGCCGGAGAGACACCAAGGCGAATTAGAGATTGGAAGTTTCGATATCAGTCTCAGTCTGAACTGAGGGCTGCGTCATAGTAGTGTTTGGAGAATCTGCGTTTTTGTACGTAATTAGATCTAGCGCGGCTTCAATGTGGTCAGGTAGATGTGTATCGTAGTGTTCACCGAGTTCTCCATTCCACAATGCGTAGAGTACTTCATCCGACGAGATAAGTATTGCAAACAGTCTGATTTCGAAAACCCAGCGAGTGCTCCAATTTTGATAGGATCATGGTAACTTTGAGGGGCATGGACACGCAGGTATAAGTCAGCTAAGGCAAAGGATCTGGCTTTGTCTCTTGTGTCGGGGTTTGGGAACAATCTTTCCAGTACGACATTTGGAGCGGGAATGTCAGTTGGACAGTCGATTTTCACTCTCGGTAGAAGTTGCATTTCCGTTCCATGAGTACTAGAAGGAAATCCACTATAAGCTCGGAGCACAGCATGTTCGGAAATAGTGGTTTCCAAGAGAGGTGTGGGGTCATTCACCAAAACTTGGAAAACGTGTGGCTGAGCTGTGATTGCTGCCATACGACTTTCTGGTACATTCAGCTGCTCAAATGACGTCAGTGCATGTATAGCGTTTCGTTTGAGGCGTGATCTTTGCATCTTGGTACGGGGGACATCCAACCGGGAGTGGGCTGCAATTAGCTTACCAACTTCAGGGGTGGGTCGGAGTGGTGTTGATGAGACTGTGAGATTATCGACATACACCTGTACATCGGTGTCTTCAGCTTCGTCATCATCATCTGGATCATCAAAGGCAATTTCATATCGCGTTGGGATGCAGGGAATTCCGAAAACCACCCTGCCGTCATGTTCGTGGACTTCAGGAATCTGATATTCGGAATCAGATTTCACTATCTTCGGATTCGAAATCGAAATCCGCGACGTTACCTTTGTCGATCCTACCACGTCTAACATCACGTCAGGTGAAGTGTTTGCAGCTTCGGAGGGCGATGTAGTGGTCGATGTAACTAAGGAGGGCCGATTGGACTGGGTTGTACCCATTTGCTCTTGAGCAGAGATCGTGACTGCTGGTACGTTTTCTTCGGCTTGTTTTTTCTCGTTTCTTGCAATAATCAAAGGTGGGGTCACATTAAGCGAGCGTAGTTTGCGTTGCACGAACACAGGGCTTGAGAATTCATCAAAATAAATCTCACGTAAGGCCACACCATCTTCAATCATGAGTGCTTGGGGGCATTCCAAGGAATTGAACCAGAGGGTTCTGTCACGTGATATTAGAGCTCCCACTTGGTACGTTGGCGTCACCAGAGGCGAGAGATCCAAACGCGCGAAATACTCGTAAATGACATCATCATCCTGGTCGGAGGGCACGTTCTTCAAATCCACAATGTACGTTCGGTCGAAGATGCCAGCAGTCTTGATAATGAAATCAGAACCAAAACTTCGGACGACACTGCCTCCCAACTTTGCTGCCATCGCAGTTGAAGTGCACGTAAAGTGAATGCCCCTTCCTGGGATGCGAATAAAGTCGCATATTGAGGAGACCGCGGTCTGGCACGTGGCAGTTTGTGGCTCCTTATTGATGGCAGCCATAATTTCATCAAGTTGATGAGTTCTGGCAATTTGGCCGGCTGGGATGAAAAGCTTGAGCTTGAGAGTTGCTAGAACGCGAGCACGTTGCACTTCACGTAGGGCGATTATATGAAGGTCTGCAGCAGTACCATGCTGCGAGATGGCCTCGTCGAGAGCATTCAGGAGCGATTCCGGCGGTATGTAACGATCGGGTCGTTGAACCGTCGCTTGGTTAGTCTATGCATTCCTGCTTGTGGGATTGCTGGAGGATACATTCTCGGGTGTGCGAGGGGTAGCACGACGTAATTTCGTTACGGACTGCGAATCTTGAGGGGTGGACATGCTTGGTAGCTTCGGAGGAAGCTGCGATGTCGATTTGTTCAGATTGTCGGTGGCGACGACGGGTTGGGTAGTTACGCTATTACGAGGGTCCGGAGTGAATAGAGGCTTTTAGAAGGACCGACATTTGAAATCACGTAGTCAAATACACGTAGCATTGATACCGTTATTTGATACGTGTTCTTGAAGGAGCGGTTATGTTTCATCGTTACCGTCAAACAAAATCACGTGGCAAAAAGCGGTATGGATCTGAGTGCGGAATCGGGAGTGATGGTCAAACAAAAACTTCAACTTAGCAGCTTCAACAAGCTGCTGCAAGACCGAACCTTGCCCGAATATGAAGCGACTTCGAGCTGCCGATGGCGACGAAGCGGTGCTGCTGCTGCTACCGACGCGTCCGGCTAAACTTCCCTACCGAGAACGCGTCCTGATCCCAGAGTTCCGGCTGAACATCCTCGCAATATCAGATGGAGAACCAAGCGATCAGTTTTGCTTCACTGTTGGGGAGCTGACACTTCTGGCCAAGTACCTGAAGCTCCCGGATACTATACGTACGCGCGAAGGCGTCCGTAGCAACGCGCTGGAAGCACTCGGAGTGTGTCTACGTCGACTTATGTACCCAAGCGCTGGATCGACATGGCCGCAATGTTTGGAAGAGCGCCCGAAACGCTGTGTTCCATCTTCTACTTTGTTGTGGAGTTCCTGGACGAGAAGCTAGCGGATTTTTTATTCTTTGATACAACCCGTATCATTCAGAACGTGGATCGCTATTGCGCAGCAATTGCTGCAAAAGCCCCAGGGTCCATTGAAGGTGTGTGGGGATTTATCGACGGAACTATTCGACCAATCTGCCGACCAAGCAAGGGTCAGCGGGTCATGTACAACGGCCACAAGCGCATTCATGCCATGAAGTTCCAAACGGTGGTCACTCCAGACGGCATCATCTCGCACCTCTTCGGCCCAGTCGATGGCCGTCAAGCTCGGTGTCTTCTTTACAAACTGCGTGACGATCACCCGCGGCGGAAACAATAACTCGAAGTACTTCCGCTGTCCGCCACCCACGTTCGAGGAGTATTTTGCATCGTATGCTTAGAAGAAATAAGCGCATAGTGTAAAGCGTAAACAAACCCAGAAAACCAGTTGATTAAGAAATGCGCTTACCAAAAATGAATTAAACGTTTTGCCGCTTCGTTGCATTGACGTCAAACGTTGGCTTGAGTATTCGGATTGAGAATGGGCGAAAGGTTTAGCTGATATTTAGGCGCTTCCAACTCCTCTCGACGCAGCTCCATGTCGCTTCGACGAAGGTCGACCTCTTCAGACCACTTTTTCGCGTTAGCCTCAGCTTCACGCTTGCGAAAATCAAATTCCTCCTTCCAGCGAGCTTCCTCCAATTTGGCTTTTATCTGCTTAAAACTGAGCTCTTCACGGAGCAACTGGTACTCGTCTTCGTGAAGCTTGCTCTGTTTTGCAATAAACTCGACTGTTACTGCGTTGACTTGGGCCGCCGTAAGCCCCCCTGCTTGGTATCCGCTGCCACGGGTAGATGTAGTTGTCATAGATGAAGCTGTATCACTTGACCGCTCGGAAGTTTCATCGCTGCCACGGGTAGATGTAGTTGCCATAGATGAAGCTGTATCACTTGACCGCTCGGAAGTTTCATCAGCGCTCGCGTCACTACTATCACTTTCCACTTCGCCACTTTGAACAGACGTGCCCGTTGACTGCGTCGTGTCAGTGCTTGTTCTTGAAGTCTTTACCCGTCGGACTCCAGTCGGTCGGATTTAGCTTGCTGGCCTGCTTTCTTCTTCATCTTCTTTGCTTCGACTCCTTTCAACTCATCAACAACATCTTGGAGCAAGCGCTTGTGCTATGTATATTCCTCTTCAACGCCTGATTTTTCGGTACACACAGTCGGTGACTTTAAACTCCTTAACAAGCCGGAAGAAACGCTCCTTGACAGTCCTCGCACAGAGCTCCGTTTCCCGATGCTCATTCAAATTGCTAGTCACCACCTCGTAACGCTCGTTCACGAAGCCGTGATCGGCAACATAAGGCCGAACGTTCAGGACTTCCATGAGCAAATCTAAGTCCTTCGCAGGCGTGAAGTAGAACTTCTTTGGTTTGGGGCTGGGTTCATCACTGTCGGCACCACTACCAACGTCGGATCCACATCACTCATCATAGGCGCTGTCGATTTCGTTGTTGCTACAGCTCTCCAACAACGCACTCCCTTCACTATCGCCAGTTGTAGACTGCATTCCGGACGTCTTCCGCACTGCGCTTCTCTTGTCTTGCGTGCTGGTGGTCGTGCTGCCGCTGATAGCTTTCTTGAGCACCCCATTCGCTGTCTCGACGGCAGAGTCGTTTCCGGGTACCTCTCCATCGTCTGCCACCGCCTCTTCACCCTTCTCCAGCGTCCTTTTCACCGGTGGGCGTCTGCTCTTGGTGCTTGTAGCCATCGATTTGTAGCTGATCGTATCCTTGGTCTCGGCGTAGGGCTGTGTGCCTCTCTTGATGGAGCCACCGCGCTTGCGTTTTGCTTTACCATTGGCCTTGGTCTTGGCTTGTCCGCTCTTACCACCATTGTCGCTCTGTTTGGGTGCAACACAAGATGTGGGAGCGGCGTTGGAGCTGGATTGCTGGTTCGTCAGGCCAAGTGCCTCAGCGCAGCGATGGGAGCACACTCGGATGTCTTGAGCGCCCTCGTGAACGGCATTGGAGCACATATGATGCACCGGGTTTTTGCAGGACGTGCAGGTGGCCACGGCGAGCTCCTCGTTGTCGCCGACGAGGCAGTCTGCGAACGCGCACTTGCCTCTCATTATTGCTTGACTTGACTCACGTGCTTTTGAAGTTGCGAAAGCGGTAAGAATGCGCGCTCGTACCGTTCGACGAGAACGAAAAACACATGCGAGGCACCACGAAAAAAATGGTGGACCACACTACGTGTTTTTCGGCACCGTTTTTATCGAAAAACGGTGTTTCTAAAAGCCTCTAATGTCACTTGCGGACCAGAAGGTAATTTCGGAACTCTGTTATTTCTGGTACCCCGTAACGGCTATATTTGCTGGGGGTCGAACATGTGTTATTTTAAACCCATTAAGGGAGTATTATCTCAGACGTTGCTAATAGGAGGCTACTATAGAAATAGCGTCCGAAATCACTCTACTATCATATCCTGGTTACGACATGCGCAACTCCATCCCAATGTCAAACCTTCCTTAAGGTGGTTAACTAATCATTGACGAAGAATGAAGTATCAATCTGGTCCGATTCTGGTTTTCGTTCTCCAAGCAAGCTGTGCATATGTCCATCTGAGCCGAGAATGAAACGGTTCCCTACAACGTGTTTCCGGCGAGGTTGTAAATTCTTCCTGGAGATGTGTGTTTGACGTAGACAATATCGGGGATATTGTCAAGTAGCAAACCTCGACACTTAAGCGTGGGGGCGCAGCTTTCCCGAAGCAGGTACTGGCTTCGGAAAACTTTCGGGCGGGTGAGCAACTTCCTCAACGTTCTTGGTAATAGTATGAACGGACGTACAATGTAAGGTTGTCGGTTGTTCTTGTCGCTTTGAATGTAAGTTGGAAACTGAATTGATGTGTTTATCGTTTTGCTCTGTGTTATCAATGTACTCTCGTGGTGCGCAGTCTGAAACATGCATTGGTTGGTTGTGGCTTGCTGGAGCTAACGTTTGTGCAATCTGGTAAGTATGCTGGCGATGACCCAGGTTCTCTGTGCGCGGCCTCAACTGATGATGTGGTATTGCTTCGACTCTTGCACGTGCAGATCATTACATATACTGACAGAGCGCCAAAGGTGACATACAGCGGACGCTATCCCATCTCTAACAGTTGATGTGCGGTGTAATTGTGTTTGGAGGCCCGGTTGAATTGCTCAGTCAGGTTATTGACAGTAATCGGGTGGAGTTTCGTAGCGCTGTCAGCGGCTGGAGCACTCATTTAACCACGTGCCTTAAACTTTACATGAAATGATTGCAATAAATATTGTTGTCTTGTCTGCATCATTGAATAGCGTGGGAAGTCGCCAAAACTTCTTATCTTCGACAGTAATGCATGTCATATGTCTCACAAAACAGCATATCTGAGATCCTGTGATACATCAGATGAACGCGTTTACAGTTATCACGAAATTGGATAGAAAGCGCATTGTACCAGGCAGCGCTCACAACATACGAGACGCGAAATGTTTTACCAATCACCTCACTGTGCACCCATTGAAGTCAACAAGTACATTGGAGCCTATTTAAGAAGTAACGAACGGTACAATAAACCATTCGTGCAGCATCAGCCATTACGTACACAACGACAAAATAACCGACATGATTTGCTTCGTTTGTAGTGTCTACCAAAAGTGTGCCTGAATTTTGGGTATATTGGCACCGTAGCGCATTCGCTAAATATCCGATGAGAATCTATTCATCGTCGGATCACTTGTCAACAATGAGACTGCCGTCCGCATTTCAATTCCAGCCAAATAACAATGGATCGTGGTCAGCTTTAACTTCACTACACGCTTGACACGGGCAGCATCCGTGGTAATGTTTTCACAAAATTTGGATCGAGAAGGGTCCCAGCCGTGCATAACGCTTGTTTTGCTAATGCAACATGGAAAAGCAAACACTTTTGGAAAGCTGCAGCATGTTGGGTTCATGCGCAATAAAGATGTGCATGTGTGTCCTGTAGGAGCGGTTACTCTGTAACTGTTTGAACTCGTTGACGTCAAACAAGAACCTTTTCCGACTTTCAGACACGCTAAAGATTGGTATGATATTAAATTTTTGCGGGGCCGGAAGCGCACGAAATCAATTACATATGATACACACAAGAAGAGTTGTGAGGCTGTATTCCAGCATCTTAGGCTTTCATTCAATAAAAATCTCACATAAATTGTCAGCAAGGTGTACGGCAGCTGGAGAGCACTGATGTGGAAATATCGCAAACACGACGTCATGGAAGATGGGGAATGGATACTTGTGAAGCTGCCTACTCAGCGCCCCTAGCTCGTGAGACAATGAGAGCTCTCTCTGGTCACCCAGCTCGTTCCTGTTTGTATTTCATCAATCGCGCAATAGTCGAACCTCCGCCAGAGTTGCAGCGTCTTGTTTTCCTGACGTAGAGCATTGCCAAAAACAAATTCCAGAACGCATTTGGGAACTAAATCTAGCTGCCCGCGGATTTCTCGAGCTTTTACAATCCCTTCGAATTGTGTTTTTGCCAGACTGCGCTGTTCTGTATGATATCTTACCTGCACGTATGCGTCAGTACACCATTTTCGGCGATTCGTTTCAAGAAAATCGAGCTAAATCTTTGGCTGGAGCTGCGAGCGCTCAAAATCCCATCGAGACCAAACTCCAGGTCGCGATGCCTTTACTTTCTGAACATATAGCTACACAACATGCGGAACTAATGAACAAATTAGATACTTGTCACACAGAAGTTTGAGTTTCCTAAAAGAAACTAGTCAAAATCTCACCTCTCTTCTGAAAGGCGAGATGACTTTCCACCTTCTGCCCGCCGGGGATTTCAACATGGCGAGTACCAGTCTTCCACAAACTGCCAACAGAGCCCTAGTTAGTACAACAATTAATAACCAACACATACCAGCAATGAACCCACCTCCTCTATACTCGATGAGCACAAGCGCGGGTACTGTGAGAGAACTCTGGAGAGAATGGCACGAAGGAATTACAAATCAGCCATCAATTGAACATCTCGAAAGTGCGTTCGGAAGAAAATAGTGAGTTTCATCAAATGAAGCCAATTTTTTCTCGAGGCGTCGTCTCTGCGTGATCAAATACGTACGAGCCCTCGTCATTAGAGGTTTACCAATCGATGATGCTCTTGACAGAGCCGATTATGAGAGGCCGTAGGAGCATTGACGCCTTTTCGAGGCATCTATGTAAGAAATAAACAAGCTAGGTATTAGTGATTATTTTCGTCAATGTCATTCGACTTCCGCTGGGTAACACTCACCGCGCCATATAACTCTTGTTTATGCTCACTGTACCGGTTCAAACACAAGTGTTATACAGACAAGGCATTCAGCCTACTTCTCGCCAGTGATGGTTTTAGTTCTTGTACTGCAGCATTCGCTCCCTTGAATTATGTGGTAGCGTGTTGAAGATGGGGCACGTGTCACAAGCCGCTTCGACACATTAACAACAGTTTCCAGGTCGAAAATGCATCAAGGAACGTAGGGGAACGCTCACCGTCGTGCAGCCGTAGCTTCTGACGTCTTTACCAAAAATGAATGCAGAAATCTCAACTGAGTTGCCCGTGAAATCGCTACACTTGGGTCATGACTCGTTCCTGATATCTAGAAGGTAACAGCCGTATTTTCGGTGATCCTAGTGGATACCAGGTCTCAAGGCCTTGATCCAGTCATGACTTTATCTGTTTTACTACTCGATAACTTAGTGCGACCGTAGTAACAAGACATTCTGCATTTGCTGCGGAGGTGGGGGTTGGTCGGGTGCAACTGGAGATGAAGAAGAATAACATCGCAAATTATCGGCGTGTTCGTACCACCCGGATCATCTGGTTAGCGTAGTCTTAGCTTATGGTTGGAACAATAAAATGTTGGTGCGAATGGTATTTGTCCTGTTTAAACATTTGCAATTATTGGCACCGTTATTTAATACACCATAATTATAATATCCACGGTAATTTATCCGTAATTTATCTGGAATGTTCAAAATCTAGTTCGTTGTCCTAACATTATTATTTAGTTGTTCTAGAATGAATACCCACTAATCATCGAGATGCACCAGCCAATAATGGAGCACCTTCCCGACGGGCTGCTCGCGCATCTCTTCTCGCTGCTGTCCGCTCATGACGTTTTGCAGCTGACGTCCACATGCCGCGCGCTGTCTCCGTCCTCTCCGTGCGTGCAGCTGGCTCTGGAGCGCGTCATCACTCGTAATTTCAGCGCTGTCACGAGTTTCCTGCCGTCCTCGCTTAGCCACTGGCCGCGCTCGCTGACCGTGTTACGAGGCGTCGAAATGCTTCAAATTAAGGAGCTTCTGGCCCGTTCTACCGCCAGATCATATGAAGACGCTGCTCTCTGCTCGCCTAGCTGCGTCGTCGTGAGCCGCGCGTGGCTCGGCGCCTTCAAGAAACGCTGCCAGGCCTTCGAGCAGTTTTTACTGCAATTCCGCCGCTCCAAGAGACAGCAGAGACGGCAAAATGCTGCTAAAAAGAAGGACGTTTTAGTGGCGGAGAAGCTTAAAATAACGCCTAATTCGTCGCTCATGGAGGCGGGCGCTATGATCGTCTGTGCCCATGATGCATTACTACCAGCAACGCAGTGTGTGGGTCGTCATCGACGTGCTATTATGAGTGGGGATGTGTTCCGGGAGATTGCAGTGTATGCGCCGGAGCTCAGAGGATTTAGCCTGACGTCGTGTAAAGACTGCACCACTTGTGTGCTGGAACAGGAGGCGAGGGAGCTGGAAGCTGAGGAGAAGAAGAGAGCGAGGTTTGATGGGGAGATTGCAGGATCAGAAGAAATGATGGAGCTGCTGCAGAGGAAAAACGGGTACCCGAAGGGTTTATTCTCACCGGTGGACTCGATAGGAAGCAGACAGCAGCAGTTGGCACCACATTTGTCGGTGAATGGGAGAAGCAAATACGCTACGTATTTTTTGGTGCCGAAGAAGTGGCTTAATAAGTGGAGAAAATTCGTACGCAGTCAAGGAGATGACGCTCCTGGACCTGTGTTGAATGCAGAGTTGGTATGTTTGTCACATCAAAGGACAATTGTGCCTCCGTATATTTCCATGTTCTTGTCGGGATTCTCACTGGAGCAGTCACTCAAGGTCACACAAGCGTAAGTTGTATTTGTTCATGTAGACTGATACTGTTAATATTCACTTGACTATTGTTGTTGGTATGTTACAGTCTTGGCTCCACTCCAGCCCGCCAGTACGAGATCGTAACATTCGGCGAATGGGAGGCACTTTACGATCGGTATTGTGCTGAATTCGCAGTAGGGTTCGATGTCATCAATGGGGCGTACCACTGGAGGACGCAAGAATGTCAGATATGCAATTACGGTATGGGTGGTGGCCCCACGTCTAACCAGCCGAATTCAAGGCGCTGATTCCCAGGCCACGAATCTCGATGCAATAGACAAGCCATCAAAATACGCTTGCTCATATTTTTATTGGTGCCACTTGTATAACATGCGTACCGATGCAACTAAGAAGCATTTTACCATCTAATGCACCAAGTTGGAGGTATCATTATCTCTTCGTTTGGGTCTCATCAATTTGAGTGCTCGCATCAGGGTGGCGTAAATCTGTTGAAGAGAGCTCCATTTGTTCCTCCTCAAACTTGGCCAAGGTGGTCACTCCGTCTTGTTCTTCTTCCTCTATGGCTTGGACACGATAGGAAGCTCCGAGGATAGCAGATACGCTGAAGTTGATAAAATTTAGGCGGCCACCAAAACGCATCATTTGTGCCTCGTAAGCAGCATAGTTGAGTGCCTTCAACCACCGCCTCCGAACTTCATACTGAAGTTTTTTCTTTCGCACTGCTACTGTCTCCGTGTAAATTCGTCTTGATTCTGTGAGACCTTCACCGATAATCATGACAAACCCAAAAATTGTGACAGCGACGCATGTACCAACGAGTAGATAACTCAATAGCTGCACATTGATCAGCGACTCGGCATTGAGGTCATTTAGGCGGATCATGACTCCAAGCCACAACGTGAAATAAAGCTGCAACTGGGTGATACTCGCAATGAGATTATCTGTGTAGCCATCGTACGGCTGGAAGTACAGTAAGAACCACATCGTCATCAAGCTACAAGCCAAGTACAAACATTTGTCAGCTCGTTAAGCAGGTCAAGTATTTACGGTGCCTGAAATACTTACCAGACACCGATAGCGAGTAGAACTTGTTCAACACTTCCGTTTCCACAAATACGATCACACCACTTAGAAAAAGCTTTCGCGAAAGATCCACGACCTCAAACCACCAGTAGTCATCAGTATCTGCAAGAATCAAGACAGATTAGTCTATTAGACAACACAAAGCTCACTGGAGCACATACACTCAGCATAGATAAAACCCAGTCGAGCTTGTACCGTCGAGTCCTACATGACCAACACATTGTAAAGCCTCCAGTGTACACATTTAGGGTTGCAGAGACGTACTCGTAAGTTCTTGCGTTTCATGTACTTCGCTAACTCTTCCATCCGGACTTCGTCGCTGTCCATATCGCGAACATATCGCCCATCTGCAATTTGCTGTTCCTCTACTTCCTTGATCCACTTCTGAAGTTGCGTACGCATATGAGGTTTGCGCAGTATACTGATACGCGCAGCAACACCACGGTCCTGTGCTAACCAAATAAGGAGACCAAAAAAGAATGGGATACCCACTACCCACACAACAACTCCGATTGTTGCGATGAGACCAAATATTGCCCATTGTCCATTGTAACACACCAGACGTCGATCAATCACGAGATAATAGACATCTCCGACTTCCTGGCAGTTGTAGACAGTCAGGATTGTTTTGGAGACGGACGGATACAGAAAGAGGGCCATCCAGCAGTAAAGCTTCAAACACTTGTTACGATATGTCAGGTAGTTCATCCGCAGCTTTACTCGTGCTTGCCATACACGAAGATTGCTCCGAATCGTGCGTTGAAGTATCGAGCCGGAGAGCACATGTCGCTTCACAGGGCATTTCGTATGTACTGAACGAAACAAGCCCAGGTACGGGGTGCGCACTTGGGACATACCAAATTTGCGCTTTAATGACCGGATTTCGTTCATTGTCGATAGAGCAACTGAGCTCTCATTTTCAGACATCCCAGTTCCTCCTGACGTACGATACTTATAGAAGTTACGCGTTCTCCACCAACTGCGAAGTAATCGCAGAGGGTTAAAGCTTTCATCATCATTTTGGATCGTCTCCCCTTCGAGAACTGGTAGCCCACATCGCAAACAATTGCGTGGGATCAACTTTAATTTTGCACGATAACTGCGCATACCAGCGTAGAAGTAGGCGGTTATAACTGTAAGAGCAAACACAACCAGAACTACGGTAACACTGGCATCAAAACACGGAACGAGGAGATAAGTTAGTCAACCACGAAGTGATTGCACAATAAGAGATTAGTTCCATAATGCTTGCAGAAAGACTCACGTGAAGTCGAAGTAGAAGTTTTTGGTGACGACACAATCAATTCCAGCGATAGCCACCAGATCCTACATACCACAGGATTCGTGAGTTCTTCAACTAAATTCAACAAGGATCGTACAATTCCGCACCAGATTAAATTTCTGTGAGAAATTCATAATGTTTTGGACTCCGGTCGACCACTTCACGACAAAGGAACTTTGGAAGTTACCAAATATCTGGAAAAAGCCGATGAAAATCTTGAACTTGCTCGGATTTACCGGAAAAGTCCGCATCGGAGGACTAGTGTCCACACCAAAGACCATTCTCGCGTTGCGATTTTGGTACTTCTTCAAGAATGTAGTAAGTCTGTTTTTACCTTGAACCACTCGCCCTGCAACTGCCATAGATTGTCTTCTATACGTTGTTTTCGCCCGTACAGCGAAGTATTCGGTCTTCTTTTTCGGATCTTTAAGCCGCCTATCAGCCTCAGCTTTTGCAAGTAAACCAATTTCCGTTAGGTCGCGGAGGTATATCCGCACACCATACACTCCAGCAGCAAGGGCTACAATCAGTAATACGGGGATGACAAAATTTTGCCATCGAACTGATGCTCGAACCTGTGCATTCGCTTTATCACATGCTGCAGTTAAACCAAACAGTTTACACATGGAAATCATGAGTACGTGAGAAGATGGTATCTCTGCAACACAGTAGCTATTACTTACGCAGACACGTGTTATCGGTGGCACGCTTGAATCCGTCCGCACACACTGAGCAAATCGTGAGGCCGTAACCACTGGCACACGAAACATTATTTACACTGGCCGAAAGTTCAATAGTCTGAAGAGAAATATCGGCATGACAAGCACCCTCCACCTAGAAAAAAACCATCACATAATGAAATCACAATTAGGAAACGACATCCTCCATTCACTCACTGTAAATACTTTCAACTTACGTCGCAAGTATAGAAGGTTGTTCCCGAGAGACAAGAGTAAAGGCGATCAGGAGGCCAATACACGTTGAAATCAATGAGGTTGGAGCATTCATAGATAACGTCAGCCAGGTTTGTGGATGTGTTTCTGAGAGCAACTTTCTTGCATGGATCCTCGTTCTTCCATTGTGAAGGTTTGAGACAGTGTGATTCTTGCTTTGATGCCGGAGCAGAGAATAAATAATATCCTTCTTGTGTACGAGGATATGTGGTACCAAGTTCTACTGCCATCGTCTCCGTAGCACGTCGTACCGTCATGTTGCAGTTGGCACCAGAAGGACAGTCAAAACACTTTACACCATCCAAACTACACGAGCAAAAACATGAGTTAACCGATCGATCTTCAGTCATCATTTGTCATACCTGTACGTTTGTTTTGGACAGCGTTCGCACACACTAAAATCAAGATACAAAAAGGTTAAGCATATGACGACGCAGGACATGACTAGAACTTACCCTTGATTAACAGAAAATCCAGGTTTGCACGGTAACAGCTTTACGTTCTGAACAAAAGCTCGCGATTCGGACCCCAATAGTGTACATGATATGTTTGCTGTATAGATGCCTTCTTCGGGTGTTCGGTTAGCAGCAGTGAAAGAGGACTCGCGAAATGAGATCACTCCAACTGCAGCTCGAGCAACAGTTCGAGGCTCAAAAAATAATCGCTCTCTTTGCTCGTTGCATAAACCATCGCTTACATAGCACTCCGTTTGGTTGTCCAGAACTTCAATTTGGCCATAGAGATCGACAGCTTTCAGTCGTGGCCACACGTAAGTCGTCGATTCAAGAGTTTTATTCCTAGTTTCAAGCACTTCGATAGATTCCTCGTCAGGCAACTCGAGGATGGTTACACCACTTGTTATATTATCAGGCCACCACATCACATGAACGTCGCGCGTATTAGTCGCTATATCGTATACTTCATTTGATTCCATCGTGCATGATGAGCACGGATACTTTGCCATCAGATCTTCGTCATTCGAAACCCAAAATATGCACCCTCCACTTGGTGCCGAGTTCTCTGTGCACGTTATTCTAGAAGACGTCATATTATCAATCGATTGATAGTACAGTGCTCCGCCACGAGAGAAGGCCTGATTACGGATAAACTTGGAGTCCAAGACGCTGACAGTAGAGTATCCATCCGCATAGAACGCACCACCGAAAATGGCGCTGTTACTGACTAATTCTCCACTTTTCAAAGTAAGTTTGGCCTGATCAGTAACATAGAGAGCTCCTCCGTCTCCATCGGCTTGATTATGAAAAAAAGCTACCGAGGTGAGCGTGGATGTAGATATGCCATTCACTGCGACGGCTCCACCGATGTATGCTCTATTGTTTTCAAAAGAAGTAAGCAGGGCAATCGTGACCGTTGCCCTTGTTCCTGCTGCAACCGCACCTCCCAGTTGATCTGCCGTATTTCCCGTAAACACCGAACTCATGATTGCTGCCGAACCGCTGCGGTCAACATGAATTGCTCCTCCGACTACTGCAGTGTTGTTGACAAGTGTACAACTCGTGAGCTTCACAATGCCATCAATAGCAGAAATAGCCCCGCCACCCTCATTTTTTCCATTGGGAGTCACACGACCATTTCCCACGAACTGTGATTTGTAGCTAGCAAATACAGCTTCTCGTCCTACAAAGACGCCTATCGACAGTTATGACACAACGTAAGCCGATGCTAGGTCAAAGTGAGTTCAATATTTTGTACGATACGTACCACATCCTTCTCCATGTGCGAAATTCCGCTCCACAGATGAACCGTTTAGAGTGACAGCATTTTTATCTCCTGTATCAAGATAAACTCCACCCCCTGAGTCGTCAGCAAAGTTGTCCGATATGTCTGAATTTTCGGCATAAACTTTAGAGGATGTATCAACAAAGATTCCACCGCCGGAGGTTTTAGACTCTGGATTGAAGGATGTAAATAGTCAGCAATCGAATCGTCCAGCTTAAAACATCAGATAAACAAACGTACCGCTGAGTATTACTTTCACCGAAACTAGATAGATTTGCGCACTGTTTGAGGCGCACACACTACCTCCTCGTGCGTATGCAGTATTAGAGCTGAATTCCGAGTCTTTACTATAGAAATACGCATTTCCGTTTATGTAAATTCCTCCTCCAGCGTCTGCAGTTCCGTATGTCATGAACGATGAATCTAGTTCAATAGATGAGTCTGTGTCCGAGAGATAGATGAGATCACCCTTTTGTACATCAACCACGTTCTGGGCACGCCCTTTAACATACTCGAAGCCCACTAGGTATTGGAACAGAACTTGCCACGTTTCTGTGAAAAATCTATCCGAGTCACGTGTAATAACCCCTTCTCGAAAAATAATATCTGACGCTTGTACTGTAGCAATGGAGCCTCCGACAGTAGCATCATTCGATAAGAACAGTGATGAATTTGCCATCACAGTAGCGTGCTTATCTGCGTATAGCCCACCTCCAATTCCAGTGTCGGTGCTACCAGCGTGATTCTCCACGACAAACAAGGCTGAGCTGTATACATAAGCTCCTGCAAGTGAAATAGCCCCTCCGTTCGTTTTTGCGGAGTTATTGTAAAATACGCAGCTGTCGAGGTTTACTTTTGACGAGAACTCCAGCTTTTCAGCCCATAGCCCACCACCACGATCACTGGCAACATTTCCTACAATAGATACGTTTTTGAGCGTTGTCACCTCGGCATCACTAACAGCAATTCCACCACCTTTCACAGCAGAATTGTTAGCTATCAAAGAGTCTGAGATCATTGCATGTCCACCACCCACTGCTAAAACACCAGCGCCTTGTCCGATTTGTAGATTCGCACCTGAAATTATGCATCCTGACAGCGTACATTGCTAGTGCACGTAAGTAACACGTTTGCACCATTGTCACCAATTGGGTCGATAACATTCGTATCGATACGTGATCTCTCAGTCGTAGTAGCATCCCACCATGACAGTGTGGCTGGTAGCAAGACACTATTCACGTGCACACCTCCAGCGGTTGGGGCTACATTGTAGGCAATTTCCACATTCGAGTGATAAATTCTAGCATCTTGAATCATAAGGCCGCCTCCTGATCGTCCAGCCTTGTTGTTTGTCACCCAAGTGTCCCGTAACACGCAATTTGTGCCAGATCCAAAGTATATGCCACCTCCAGACTTTATTGCACTCGAGTACGAAATATCCGCATTGAGCACGACACACCCTTGGCCGTCGAGAGAAGCTACCCCACCACCAAAAGGAGCATTGCTGTTGATGACGATGATATCGCTGATAATAGTTCCTTCTCCATCAATAAAGACGCTTCCTCCATACTCGTCAGCAGTGTTTTGAGTCAGAGATGCTGCGTTCGGGCTCAACCCAGTACCCTCTTCGGTTGGATATTGATAGAACTCTGATGAATTCGCATAAATTCCTCCACCACGTAAGGATAAACAGGATTGAATGACAACAGCGGAGTGTTTCACAATGGCGTTCATAATCGAGATACCTCCACCAACACCTAGCAGAACAGAACACGACTGGATCGTGGTAGACTTCAAAGTTAAGACACCTGTTTCAACCGCTAATCCTCCACCCCTTTGTCTGGCCGTATTTGATAGCAAGGCAACCCCTTCTAACGTGGTGGCACCAAAAGTGGCCACACCACCTCCTTGTTCTCCACTATTTCCCGTTACTGACATTGTGCCTGATAAACTTGAATCGACAGCGTATACTCCTCCACCAACAATCGCGATATTGTCGGTGATTGCAACATTTGTTACTTAATCACGGCAGACTCAATATATAATCCGCCACCATTGTCTGTCGCCTTGTTTTGATACACCTTAACAGCGTTTATCGTTGCCACCGACATCATTTGCGCGAATATACCACCTCCACGAGATGCTATGCAATTCTTTACTTCGAAAAATTCAAGTGAGCTTTGGCTTCCAACAATAAAGACACCTCCAGCTGTATCGTTAGCGTGGTTGTCTCGAACCACCGATGGTACATCGTTTCCTCCAACAACTGAGCTAGAGTCGATGTACATACCACCTCCACTTAATGCGGTACAGCCGGTAATTGACGCATACAGTAACGATATTTTACTACTCATACCAACAAATACCCCACCTCCCGCAGGTGCCCAGCATCGCTTCAAATCAGCATTATTTAGCGTAGCTGAACTGGTAGAAAATGCAGCACAGCCACCTGACATAGTAGCGGAAGAAGAGTCTACCGAAAGGCTTTTTACGATCGGGTGTGTCCAGTCAGCAGCATAAAATCCTCCTCCGAAAGCTGCCAGTGTATTCAAACAAACGTGTATGGTGAGTAAAATAATTCGTACTAGATCTAATTCTATACGTACCTGCCGTGCAATTTGAAATTTCGGATGCCACGTTTTCAAAAGTGCCATTAGAATTCATGTAGACTCCCCCACCGTATCGACCAGCCGAGTTTGACCGTGTCAATGAATTTTGAAGCACTAAGTTCGCAGTACTTAGAAGTGCGATTCCTCCACCATCATTTAGTCCATAATTATCGACAATATTCGCTTTTGAAACAGTGGAGCTTCCACTGGTGATTGCTATTCCAGCCCCCACTGGCGCAGAATTTCGAGATATATTCAACATACTCCCATTGAAAGCTCCAGCTGCACCGATTCCACCGCCATTCAGCTTGGCAGTATTATTCAAGATTGTGCTATCGGCATCACAACTCACAGTAACGCTGTTTTGTGCATAGATTCCACCCCCTTGTCTTGCTGTCGATAACTTGATACTTGAGTGATACATAGAGAGCGTAGCTTCATCCAACATTACCGCGCCTCCTTTCAGAGTGCTGAGCAGTTCGATAGATGGGTGTTGGTGAGCACCAGTTGTGACTGATACGCGTATATGGCCCCTCCGCTCTGCTGAGAATTGCCATTAGATAAAACGATGTTATCCATCTCAACAGATGCACTTGCAACACTTATCGCAGCCCCGTTCGCATCTGTAACAGCGTTTTGCAGTGTGAATCCAACCAGTCTAACTAGCCCGCTGGAATAATCAAGCCTCGAAGCGAATATTCACAATCAAGAGTTGTCACAATTTGGCCTCGCAGCCCTCGAATGAGAAGGGAATTTGTTGCTACTGTCAAACCACAGTTGTCAGTCCCAGTGTAAATGCCGGGATACAGTAAAATCGTCTGTCCTGGCTGTGCGAGTTGTAGACCACGTCGGAGCGTTTTCACAGCTTTAGGATCTGTTCCAGTCGCCGAGGTGTCCATACGCTGGCCAGTTCCTTGTATGTCGTCCCCATTGCCACTAACAACAATCACATCGTTCTGGGTCTGGAAGCAAATGGGGTCACATGTCGAAAATGTGCATGTAGTTGGATCTTTTGGGCAGATTACAGCGTTGGTGCAGCTCTCTCCAACATATCCGGTAAAGCACGAGCAAACACCCTTTCGACACGCACCATTTAGTGAACAGTATCCGTTGGATGAGAGAGGGCATGGAGTATCAACAGATTCAACTGCATCAGCTGGATCGATTGGTTCGTAATAGAGGGCCATCCCTTCGTACGTGATACTTTCGTCTGACTTAAACGAAAGTATCACACTATCAAGCCCAGGTGCAGTGGACACGACAAAATTTCCTTCACGGCGACATCCTCCTTTCCAAAGCTGTTTCGTCTTGCCGTTTGTTTTCGCCTCGATGGTTAGTTGGTCGTGATCGCATTCAAGCCAAAACATTGTGAACTAGCCACGCACAACAAACATGTTAGGAATAGTACATATATAAAGGAAATACAAACACTTACAGTGATCATCAAACCAGCTTGATTTTGAGGTATGATAGTCCACGTTTCCTGATCCAAATTCTTGTAATCGTGCCAGTGAATATGGCCTTTACTGCCGAGGCAATCGAACCCACTTGACGATGGGGTCGTGGCAACAAAAATTGTAGCTTCACTTAAAGCGCTAATGGTGCCATCCAATCGTTTTACTTGAACTTGGTACGAATATGTTGCACCAATGACTATCTCATCCTCGTAGGTGATGTCTTCACCATTGTCATGATACGATTCTCCATTTCTATACAGAATGTAGTTGACTGCATCATCCTCACTCTCCCAGAAGACGATTGCCATTTTACGTGAATCTACAGAGAAATGTCAGTAAGTTGCCGAATTGGCTCTACATTTGAGGAAGTCAAAGTCATTCTTACGGCAGCCCACTGCTGGCGGTTGAGGCTGATGAGCATAGCGTGGGGTTTTAAAAAAATAATTTTGCTAGCTTCTCCAAGCTGGTTATCACCAGTTACCGCGCGCTGTAATGACAAATCAAAAACGATTAGCTTCCTACGCTTCTAGAACAAATATCATAGCAAAACGTACCACCGTCGCTGTGTAATCCGTTATGGGGGACAATCCGATGATAGTGGCGTTCTCCTGTGCCACAGGGACTCTTGTAGAAAAGGCAACTTTGGTATCCGACGTTTGTATGATATCCACCTGATAAGTTTCAACATAACCACCACCAAAATCGATACATGGAGACCAGTGAACAGTAGCGAAAGTATTCGACACTTCAGCAATATGGACATCTTGAGGGGCTCGAGGGAGTGACGTTTTCGCCGTTGTGAACGTTGTTATTTCACTTGGCGGAGAGGCACCAACATGGTTGTATGCGATGAGTGTTACCTCGTAATCCGTAATAGAGAGCAAGTTTCCGATAGTGCACGAAAGAATCATTCCATCGCAGCTACCAACTTCATGATCCGATCTTGTCATACGGAGTCGATATGCTGTCAATGGTATTCCACCTGTGTCAATTGGATCAGACCATGATATCCCAATGGCACCACCAGTAATGGATGTTGCAACCGGCGGCTCTGGGGCCTCTGGAACTGTAGGTGCCGATGTAGCTTTTGTTGTTTCGTTAGTGGTTGCACTTACTCCGACATCATTCGATGCTTGAATTGTAAAAGAATAAGTTGTCGATGGGAGTAATCCTCCTACTTGAATATAGATAAGCGTTCCATCATCTTCAGCAAGCTCCCTTGCCGCCAGACGTCGACTTCTAGGAGCGGTAGCAACAGTAGATACAGTTCGTAATCGACGCACAGCATCTGCTGGGAGTTTAACACCATTTGCGTCCACATTCCACACAAGATCATCTATCATGACGCCTCCCGTATCTTCCGGAATTTGTATAGATAACGTAGCAGCACCTCCTGATGATTTGAGAACAACAGGAGCTCCTGGCAACGACGGTATTGTTGGTTTAGTAGTTGAGAAACTTTTCACTCCAGCATCCGATCCTGTTCCCAGGCTATTGCCGGCATACACCTTAAACTCGTACTTTTTGTTCGCAAGGAGCCCTCCGAAACTTATCTTTGTTGTTGTTGTATATTCGACAATGACGGCATCACCACTTGTAGCTTTCCCATTCACAACGTAATAGGTAATAACACTGCCACCATCATCGCCAGGGCTTTTCCAGGAAAACGTCACCATGCCACCAGTTGCGTTTATCAGTTTCAAGTCACTAGGTGGTCCCGGCGGAGATATGAGTGTGGTCCGAAGCGGGTACATTGACGAATTAACGGAGTAACCAACTTCATTCATGCATGAAGCCATGAACAAATAATCTGTCATTTTCTGGAGTTTGGTTTGCCAGTAGGATGTGTCAGTCTCGTTATACACAAGGGTCCAAATCGGTATCGATCGACTTGGACTCATATACACTTGGTAATATAATTCTTGATCACTGCCTCGGTCGATTGGGGCTTTCATTTCTACATGAATTCCACCACCAGTGGCTCCAGTTGATCTTATCAGCTGAATTAGATTTGGCTTTGATGCCACGTCTGTTGAGAATATGGTTTGATCTGGAAGCTCATTGTCAATCCCAGGGCAGGCCGATGCATCGTTCAACGGAATGTAGTAGAAACTGTAGTTTGTTTCAGGAGACAATCCGCCAATCTCCACTGTGACTTCCAGATCAAAATCACCATGGGATTCGTAGCGGTAGAGTTTTCCATCAACCTGTATAGTATGGTGTAAAACGGTGTTAGTGCTTATCGAATATGCTTCGACAAGAGATTTACCGTTTTGTTGTCAATGTAAAACGTGTATCCCGTAATAAGAATCCCGCCTAATGTTTTTGCATAACAGTTAGCCACTAATTCATCGAATCAAGCTCAACATGCATCTCGTACCTGTGTCGTTTGGCCAAGAAATGCGCACATGGAGCGCACCACCAGTGGCATAATCGAGTGTAGATTCAGGTGGAATTCCTGGTCTTGTAGGAGACGATGTGGTGAAAGTTGACACCGCACTGAACGCACCGCGCACGAATACGCTATAGACGTCACCATTTGCGAGATTTGAACTGGCCATTGCTCCATCACCTGAACTAAACGAAGGCAAATAGCGGATTATGTTGTTGAGTGGGGTTATTGCGGAGTCAACTTCGAAGAAATATCCCTAAAATTGTAGCCAAAAGTCAGTTGGTATACATGTATCAATAACGATGAAAGTAGGGACTTACACCAAAATCAAAATACCCGCTCTTTGTGAGTTCACTTGTCACAAGGTCATTCAAGAGAATGCTTGAGTCAGAAACCGAAATATTGCCCGAAGTAAGAACATTCGTGTCACTAGCAAGGACCGAAACTCCAACCATGTCGTAAGCAGTATCAGCGGCTAATCTGAATACGGTAATTTCCAATTTTTCTGCGGAAAAGTACGCCAAACGAAATCGCTTGCCTGAGCCATATTCACGGCAGTATATCATGTATGTCATGTCCTCTTGGCCACCTGTCCATACGGAATGATGCATGTAGCTTACGTTAGAATAGGGAATTGCGGCAGCAATAGATGGAACTTGCCTGTATCAATTGGAGGTTGAAGCGTTAATGATATTGATCCTCCGGTCCGGAGGTAGAGTGTAGTCGGTAGCCTGGGTGGTCCAGGCCTTGATAGTGGGCCGCTAACAAAATTAAACGGCTCTGACATGTCCCCTGTTTCGACAAAGTTGATAACCTGCAGTACCACAATGCGCACATATTCTATGTCACTACCCATAACAAAATATGGTGCTTCAGCGTAAGCCAAACCTGTGCTCGTATACTGTATTCGGTGTTTGCTTTGCGAACACTAATCGGTATCACCGGCGAAGACTGTCCTGTGCCGTTATACACCATCTACGCGAACAAGTAATAAAGTTTAGATGGGAAGTGCCACACATTTTGTTAGAAACTCTTTCAAACCTTGAAATTTCCTTCTTGTGCTAGATGCAACAGATACCCTGTTATTGGAGCTCCGCCAGTATCTACAGGTGTGCCGACAGTGACAGTGAGTAAACCACCAGTCGTATTAACCAAGGAAATTTGAGTGGTTGGGCCTGGTGCAGTATAATTTGTTGTCTCAAATGACACAATGGGGCTATCAGATCCACGTCCAATAGAATTGATTGCCGAAATGGTGAAGTTGTATATCGTCAGATGGTTTAATCCTCCAAGAGATTGCAACGTACTGTTCGTTTGCGTGAGTACCCATCTAGAGGTGGTGGAAGCTCGAATAGAAATATTGTATCCAATAATCGAGATATTTTGACCGCCGACGTTTACAGGAGGATCCCACTTCAATCTCACCATACCACCAGTTGCTTTATCAAGTGATGGCACTTTCATTATACCAGGTACAGATCGATCTCCGTCATCAAGTATCACAACTTTAATCACACTATTTGACCCGATCGTAGCTGTCCCTGCGACGATTTCCAGTGTGAGGTAGAAATACAAGTACGGAAAATCATAAACGTCATTATCTTTGATCACAATGCTCGCGGATGAAGATGTCTGGCCATCAATAAAATCCACCGTGGCTAAAGGTAGACGAAATCCAATGTCGAGTTGAGTTGTGCTAGCGAGGCCACTGAATAAAACGATTCGTGCACTAGTAGCAGTGCTCTTTCCGTACAGGCGATGTAACTGAAGAGGCAAAATGCGAGCATTTTCCACGACAGTAATCTCATTGTCAACAAATCCAATCATCCCGGCATCGCCATCGTCTACGATGGTGATTGTAAGAGATGTAGGCGCAATTGGATCACTACGTTCAGGTGTTGTGTCAGTGAGAGTCAGGATGACGGTCCTCGGATTTGGCTCGAACACATCGTTGTTGATAATTTGGACATCAAAACTTTGGACTGTCAACTCACCAACAAACGAAAAAGAGCGAGCTGATTCAGGTGGCAAAGTGTAGTCTCGACCGTAAGTAGCGGTACCAGTTCCAATGGTATATCTACAAGAAATTGTACTTGAAGAACCGTTCACGCGGAGCAATTGGACCGTCACACTCGTGACATTTTCAAACACAGTCAACGAAGTCACATTGAATATAATGACACCACGTTGTGTCACGTCCGTTTCAGCTGATAAAATGGGTGACCATGCGCTGGTCCCAGCTGAGTTTCGCGCACGCAGACGAAACATGTAAACATCACCAGGAATCAATTTTGGTATTTCAACTGATGTAGTGCTGACCTGTGTATCACCGATTTCCCAAGTCTTTTCGTTAATATAGGCAATTTCGTAGACAACTTCGTCTCCGCCAGTATCAACGGACGCATCCCACTGCAAGAAAACTGAAAATGCCGTTCGAAGTGTTACGTCTAGATTCGTTGGTGTCGAAGGAATTGTTGCAGGGTCCGTCACCACTTTTACTGTTTCACTTCGAAGGCCCTCTCCAATTGTCGCCACAGAAGAAAGAGCAGAAACTGCAAAAAAGTAAGTAGTATCTGCGTGCAAAGGCCCAATCTCAGCCAAAATGTAGCGCGTTGTTGGTTCTCCAAGAACTGCTTGATTGCTTGCGCTCACCGAGTCAGATCGAATTTTCGATCCGTTCTGATACAAATACAATTGATCAATCGGCGCTCCACCATCATCAACCGGGAAATACAACTTCAGTACTATTATCCAAGCTTGCAACCCCGTTGTGCTGGTAATGCGCTCAGGAGGTAACGGTGCGGCTGGGCGAAGCGCCGCTCCATTTGCAACGATTTGTTGCGTCGAACTTTCCCCAATGCTGTTGCCAGAAGTTACCACAACAGTATATGAAATACTACTTCTTATACCAACAATTGTGTACGATGTTCGGGACGTAGCTATTGTAGTAGAAAACGCAACATTCGAACCAAGTAGCACGACTAAGCGAAAGAAAGTCAACGGAAGGCCACCAGAATCCGCCGATGGCACCCATGTTGCAGTAAGATTTCCACCTAGTGCAACAACATTAAGACGAGTTGGAGGTATTGGAACAGTGGCTTGAGCAGTAGCTGCATCGAGGTTTGCACTCATAGCGCCTAGTCCAATTGAGTTGGTGGCTTGAACAACATACGTGTACTGTTGCGAAGCAGCAAGACCGTGATCGTCCAGATATATTGAAGTAATACCATCTGCTCCAATGTCAGCTCTCCAAACACCGTTACGATAAAGTTTATACATCAAAATGGAGTCCCCACCGTTGTCCAAGGGTATCTGCCACCTCAGCCCAATTGAACCACCGGTGCTGCTAATCTGACTCAACAAAAGCGGCTGACTTGGTGATACAAGGCTTGACTTAGTACTGGCGACCACAAGTGAACTTATTAGGCTTGTTCCTGCAGCATTCCATGCACAAACTCTGTAGCTGTATGCAGTGTTCTTTGTTAGATACCCGCGTGTAAATGTAGTGCTCGTGCCGTTGTACAAGACTTCACCAGCCTTAGAATACAGTAAGTATGCTACAAATGAGCCACCGCCAGCGTCCTCACTCGCAGACCACCGAATAGTTTGCATCCCAGATGTACTTGAGATTACAGCTAAACCACTTGGAGTATCTGGTAAAGAGACTGATGGACTCGTGCTGGTGAAAACGATTGTACGAGCGAGCATAGCTAAAGGATCTGCGCACACACTAACGTCGTTGATACCAGACACAGAAAAACCGTACATGGAGTTTGCCAGTAGCCCCACAATTTTTGCCGTAACTGCTGTCGCGCTCGTACTAATCCCCAATACTCTTTGCTGAAACTGAGCTTTGACTTGGTCACCAAGGAAAACAGATACATCGTACGCTGTCACATCTGCTCCACCAAAATCCACGGGAGGTGACCAAGATAATGTGACCGATCCTCCAGTTCGAGACACTGCTACAAGATTTTGAGCTTCATCTGGTAATGACACAAATTTCGTGGTCGCTGTGACAACATCGCTCAATTCACTTGTACCCTGATAACACAATATTAGGTTTACTGAACAGTCCAATGTAAATAAGTAAAAATGAAGAACTTACCACTTTGTTTGTCACCTTGTATTGCAGCTTGTAAGTTGTAGAAAATGTTAGTCGTGTGGCGTAAAATGATGACGAGGGCCCTTGGTAAATTTGACTGAAGACAGTTGGGTATTGCGCAGATGTCATCAGTAACGTATAACTCAAAATGGGGGCTCCACCAATATCCAACGGAGGTGCCATATCCACAAACATTGCACCACCTGTCACTTGTGTTATCACCAAAGACGTGGGTTTTCCTGGAATGGACGCAGCAGTAGTTTTGAACACGACTGCAATACTTGCTTCTCCTATGAGACCGTCTTTGTGAATTGCCTCCACGCTTGCGCTGTAACTAGTCAAAGGAGATAGATTGTTCGATGATATTGTACAATTACTTGACGTGTACGTTCCCGCAAAAACCATGTTGGTGCTTGTACTCACATTTACTCGGTAACTACCAATATCTGCACCACCCGAGTTGAGAGGGGGCTTCCACGACAACGTTGCCATTCCTCCAGTTTGTGATAATACTTGAACGTCACGGGGTTTCGATGGAGGTGTAGGAGCTCCCATTAGAATTGAGAGAGGAGATGTGTATGCACCAATCAAGTAGCTGTTGCTAGCTGCAATGGAGACTTCATACGCTGTTCGAGCTTTCAGCTCGCCTATGATAGAACTGAACGCCATGATGGAATGCTCTCGTGTGGATCCAGTCTGAACCTCGAGAATATGTGCAGTATATAACAATGTTGTAACATTTTTCACTCCCAAGTATTCAGGTGCCCCCCAAGTAACTTTAATTGTCCCTCCTGACATGGCAACGACTTGAACTTCGGTGGGTAAACCTGGTGGCGAAGTATCTCCGTCATCAACAATTTCAATTGTGACGGAAGCTCCAGAATCAGCAATAGAAATTCGTCCGCTGATCACGCGAAGGTTTAACTTGAACACCTTCTGGGCTTGGTATGTTGAGTCGTTGATAATTGTAATGTCAACTGAGCTGTCTTTTTGTTGGTCAACAAATACAACGGTTTTGTTTGGAATAACGTAGTCTACACCTTCGACAGCACCGTGGGGGATATCAACTACATCAATTGCGATTGTACTACCTCCACTGAACTTCAAATTCCTGACAATGGTTACGGATAGGATAGGTGTAGACTCTGAAATAGAGTATCGATTCTGCTTAAATGCCAAGGTACCGGCATCTCCATCATCTACAATAATAACTTTCACTGTAGAGTTATCTCCAATTGCACCCAAGTCATCGGCATACTGCCGGATCGAGACAGAGAAATATTTATCTTGATCATCAGTCACATCATTGTTGATGATGTCAATGACTATCTGTTCAGAATTCGAGCTCCGCTCGAAGTTTATTTCACCACTGGAGTGTATGTACTGCGAACCAGCAATTGCTGTTCCATCTTGTGTACTGTAAGTGCACTTTGCCGGCATGAATCCCCCCATAGAACGCAACAACGTAAGGCTTATCGAGGCATCGCCTTCAGAAACTTTAATTTCACTTCTCGCAAAATTGATAACACCCGGAGATACAGGATCTGTTGTTACGGCTAAACTCGTAGACCATGGACCCCACCTGCTAAATTCGTTGCACGAACTTGAATAGTGTAAATTGTTGAGGGATCCAGTGCAGTTAAAGTTAAACTATTGGTGGCACTTGATACGTGGCTGGTGGGATTAGCACTTGAACTAAATTCGATGTCGTATTTTACTGCACCTGCATCACCTCCAGTATCTTGTGGTAACATCCATGCAAGTTCAATATTCTCGTACGTTTTGGATGTCGCTGATAGATCCCATACTACACCAGGTGTAGTAACGTTGTATGTAGTTACAAGTAGTGGATCGCTCAGCTCGCTTTCACCGACATCATTCACCGCAGATACAGTGACCGAGTAAAACGTGAGAGCGGTTAAGCCAACTAGGTCATATTCAGTGTCTGACAGTTCCACAATGTCACTTTTTGTCCCATTCACATAAAACTTGTAGTCCACAATATCACTTCCACCAAAGTTAGCCGGCGAAGTAACACTGAATCGTAAACGACCGCCTGTTATCGCCACTAGTCGTGGAGCATTCATCTTATCAGGAACTACAGCAGCACTTGTTGCAGCTGTCACCACACTAGACTCACTACTTCCCATAGAATTGACAGTCTGAATCAAAATTGAGTATTGTACATCCGCATAAAGCCCATTAACCGTGAAGACAGACTCCGATGTGTTGTATCTGTCAACGGTTGCAGTTCCTCGTAATATTGTCAACTCAAATCGAAGGAAGGGAATACCACCTGTGTCAGATGAAGCCGTGAAACGTATCACGAGAAATCCCCCACCAGTTTGTACAGTAGCCGATGGAGCTGCTGCTACTGATGCAACGCTACTATGAGCCACAAATGAAGCTGCATCTGTTCCAGATACAATATCATTCGATGCAAATACAGAATATCTGTAGTTTGTATCAGCCAGAATGTTGTTTTGGTCTCGAAATGTTGTTGTTCCGTCGACTGCTACCGCGACGCCGACTAAAATATCATCTCGAAGTATGTTGTATTGCTGCACTTTTGCTCCTCCTGAATCATCTGGATCTTCCCATGCTAAGAGGATAATTCCACCAGAAGAAACTGATATTTGGCGTAATGCTTTCGGAGGGCCTGGCGCACTAGTCCGATTTGTAGTCACATGAAGAGATGGTGAAAACAATCCGAAACCCCGTGAATTCTCCCCAGCAACAGCAAATTCGTACAGTGTAGAAGCAATGAATCCATACAGCGTATATGATGTCGGGGCTGTAGCACTGACGTTCTTCATTATCTGAAGCTCAGTGTTTTCAGCGCCACCTTTGAGAAGATACCACCGTAATATTTCTCCTCCAGACGATCGGGGAGGATCCCATGCCAACGTAACAGCTCCGCCTGTCACTTGAACTGTCCGAAGATTTTTTGGTTGAGACGGAACAGAGGCATCCTGGGTAGTAATATGAAGCTCATCACTCGGCATCACATTTTCATCAGGGCGGCAAAGCGATCTGAAATTATATGCAATGACGCTGAAGGCGTACTCGGTGTTGGCCAATATGTTCGAGATCAAAGCCGTTCGGGTTAACGATGTACGCTTGTCATACACAACTTCAGGGAGGGACCAGGAACCGTTTGCGAAAAGGTGGCGTTCCTGCACCTTATACCCTATAATGCCAAGTCCACCCGAATCCAATGGTGTGCTCCACTCTAGTGTAATCTCTCCTGGATCCTCAAGCACGATTACAGGTGCGGTTATCTCCCCAACGGCAGTGGGACCCGTAGTAAAATATCCTTTCTCTTCACTTAGAGGGCTCCATCCCTAAAACAAAGAATTGTTAGCAAGAGGTTCCACGAAATTTGCGCATTATCAACATATTACCTGCGTATTCGATACGGCCACAGTAATGAGGTACTCGGTCTTCGCCAAGAGGCCGTAAATGGAGACATTCGCAACGGGACCAGTATAGGACGAGCTCTGAATGTTTTCATACGCGTATTGTCGATAATCCGAATTCCCTCCAATATGTTTAGCGATGTTGAGTGTATAATATGTCAAATCGGAACCTCCACAATCAATTGGAGCGAGTACGCTCACATACAATGCCCCTCCAGTAGCTGAAAGCAGTTTCGGTGGAGGAGGTTGTTCTGGTAACACAGCTACATCGCCGGTGGACAAGCGAATACTGGAATCTGGTCCTACCAACCCCCCATCATTAATCCCATGCACAGAAAATGAATACCACGTAGCTGCAGCTAAGAAACTTATCGCCAGGGAAAGGTTGGAGTTAGGAATATCAATCACTCGTTTTTCGTGAGTAGCTTCGTTAAGGACCACAACCTCGTAACTTTTTAAAGGCAAGCCTCCTTTGTCAAATGGAGGCTTCCACAATAGCTTCGCATACCCGCTTGTAATTGAATCAACGAGAAGTTGAATGACTTGACTTGGTGCTGTAAGTACCCCCGTTAAAATATTGATAGTACTGCTTTCGCCATCTCCATAACCATTGTTAAACGTAACACTAGCGACATACGTTTTATCGTGTTCGAGATCGCAAATACTGATACTACTCGAGATAGTAGTATATGCTCCGTGAAAAGTATTGTTGGATCCAAAAACATTGGCAGTGTACAGGAACGACGCTACAGCATTTCCTCCTGTGAACATCGGTGGTTGCAATACCAATTCGACGCATCCACCCGTAGTTACTCCTTGTAATGTACCAGGTCGGCCAGGTAGACTCATGTCGCCTTTGTCCTGAACAACCATTGTCAAGCTACTACCAGTTACAGTAGCCCCACCCATTGGATCTGAGAGCTTTACCACAAACCGTCTTGTTTCGTACTGGTCGCTATCTCGAATATTGACAGTCACAACTACTCTTCCAATACCATCTAGAAATTTCACGAGCTTGCGTAGTCGATTTCCACTGATACTCGAGCTAATAGTTGATGTCATGGTCACTGATATCTCACCACTGACACCTCCGGTCCGCATGATTACAATATCCGTCGTCCTCACGTTCTCCATGATAGATACCTGTGAATGCTCGAACGTCAAGGCTCCAGCATCGCCGTTATCATTAAATATGACTTCACATTGGGTGTTATTAAGATTGCTTGTTGTAGTAGAAACGAGGGTAAGATCCAGCGACACAGCATCAGATTCGTACTGCGAGTCGTCGAATGTAAATGTGATCGTCTTCAAGTATTCACCAGACTCAAACTTGATATATCCTGGTAGTAAACAGTAAAACGATGTTTGTTAGCATCGCAATGGAAATACAAAAAATAGCAGTGCGTTACCGGAGTTAGGTCCCTCAGTATCGGCATAGCAAGTTGCCCCGCTAGACGTTGGTGAGCAACTCCACTTTGGAGCTATCGTTCCGGAACTTATTTGAAAATCAGTTTGATCTAGCGTTGTTGTCCCAAATACTCGCCCAACTTTCACTGCAATAGCTTCTCCTTCAACTCCACGATTAATCAAATCAACGAAACCAATCGTACCAGATATACCATTGTCTAAATCGTATGAATGGTTCATCCAATCGCTTGATCCTCCAATTCCAACAGCCCTTATAGATACCAAGTACGTGAAATCATCTTGAGAAGTATCAAGTCCGTTTATAGTCAATGTAGCAGGGCAATTGTATGCTAAGTCTACCATGGGGCAGTTTAATGAATCATGAAACACAGTTACCTCTGTGGCAACCCTAGTAGCTGTCACCTCCAGTGAAAGTAAACTACCTCCTGTAAATGACGGAGGAATCAATGTCAATTGAAGTGCTGTCTGAGTAGCGTACAATAGCGCTGTGTTGGGGCTGGAGGGGACCCCAGACATTGTTGTGAAATTCATTGTTTCCCAGTCTCCAGATTGACCAGAACTTTCAGCTCGAACTTTTACTTGGTAGTTAGTGGACGCTTCCAAGTCATTAACTTGAATTGAGCAGCATGTAGCTCTTCCTTCGACAGATTCAGATGTATCGTCAACTTGGGCTACGCGATAGGCAAGAGTAAGGTCTCCGTGAGCTCCACCATTGTCACATGGTAGAGAAATAAGAAACTTCGCTGTTTGCATCCCCACATAGGATTCTGAAAGCGTCACAAGTCCTGGAGCAGTTGCAGCCGTAGTCGTAAATGAAGATGTTGTTCGGTTCACAAACCCAGCCTCATTTTCGATCTCAATTGTGTATACGTGATCCGTGCTCGCTTGGAGCTTCCCACAATGAGTGTAAGTGAAAGCTGAGTCAGTGTCAAATAGTTCGTCTCCATCCACGCTTAGTGACATTCGCACAATTGATGTTCCTCCTGTGTCCTAGTAACAGCAAAGTAATGAGGAAAATGAACTTGATGAATAGTCACCAACGTACCGCTGGAAGTGTCCATTTCAACGTAATTGAACCTCCCGAAGCAGACACAAGATCCAGTTGCGGAACGCCTGGATGTCTGGCTTCACTTGTAGTCACCACAATATTGTCAGAGTACGAACTTTTTCCGACATCGTTTGTCGCGGCTAAAGCAGTGGTGTACGTCGTGGCAAAGTGCAGTCCTTCGATTCGACAGATCCCAGTCTGAGCTAGTGCTGAACATGCCTTCGTCTCAGTCACTAGGATGCCGCATTTAGTCCCATCGTTCAAACAGCAATTTCCACTAACGCCACAAGCTGTCGCAGTACATGAGTTTGTGGTTGCATCAAGCAGTTGAAAGGTGCCATTGATATCCATGGTGTGAGAGCAGGTAGAGCAGCCAGATATGTCGCCACAAGAAGCCAAAGATTGGAGACGTGTCAAATATTGGAGAGACTTGACTGAAAAGCCACCAGTGTAAAATGGTTCGGAAAATGATAACTCCACGTATCCACCATCGGCTTCGTGCTGCATGACGCTAGTTGGAGGAAATGGTACGTCGGCAGCTAAAGTTGTGATGTTGATGACATTACCATCATCGCGACCTTCTAACCCGTACTGGTTAATAGGAACGACTGTGAACATATACATTGTTCTGGCAAGGAGTCTGCCAACAAGAAATGAAGTCTTGCTGAAATCACTCGATCCATTGTAAATGAGTACTTGCATAGCAGTAGACGAGATGGCGCGCTGATAAAGTAAATATCCTAAGGGTGGCAAAGCACAATAATAATGAAACTCGGTACTATAACCTTTTGCTAAACAAAACACAACAATACCTGCAATAACCCCTCCTCCGGTATTGGTCGGGTTTTCCCACTTTACAACCGCGGAACTCGAACCAACATCGACGACTTCAAGCAAATTCAATTTTCCTGGTCGAGTCGGATCCTCCGTTGTAAATGCTAGTGGTTCCCCAAATTCAGAGTCCCCGATGGCGGTGTTCAAAGCAGCTTTCACAGAATAACTAGTATGTGCTAACAGGTTGTCAACTGTAATCGCACCCGAATACAACGTGACCCCTATTGTTTTTTGTAAAACCCCCGTAGACAAGAAAACTGCAATTGTCATGCCTGTAACATTAGTACCACCAAAATCATCGGGAGGTGTAGCAGTAACCAATGCAGTACAGCCTGACAGTAGCAACAGAGCCGGACGTAATGGAGGAACTGGAACAGCAGCAACGTCCGTTATTGCATTCACAGCGTCACTTTCCGATCCGTCTCCTGTCAACGCATCGCAGACGACATCGGCTTGCATTGACAGTGCTTTGAAAGTGTATGAAGTCAGTGGAGATAGAGGATTTCCATCTGCATCGCGCGTCACCTTAGTTATCGTCTTCTCACTTGTAGTTGATGCCACAACATTTTTCAGTTTCACGAATGAATTCTCTTGGAGAACGAATAAATTGTACTGAGCAATTGGAAGACCACCTGTTCAAAACAAAAGTTGCGTCAAGATTCAACAGCCCTGTAGTGTGATATGTTTGGTTTACCTGTATCTAGTGGTTCCTCCAGCACCAATGTTACCGATCCGCCTGTAGCAACAATGCAAGGTGAGATAAACATATAAAGCATAGCAAATCAAGCTGCATATACCTGTTACATCAGCTACCGTCGGCAGTGGAGTCTTGTCTGGACTTCCTCTGTCTCCTGTCTGCACTGAGATCGGGGCACTAAATGCACTCTGGATGCCATTCCTGCTGATCACACTAAGACGAAAGATGTAGACGGTATTGTGTTGTAGCTTGTATACGGTTGCAATCGCTCCGTTAACGCGAAAAATCGAATTTGTGAAGGATGTAAGAGAAGCTTCGCGTTGCTGAATTACAACCACAGATGAATGCGCATCAATAGCCGAACTGGTCGTTTCATCGAGCACGAGCTTCACACTCCCAGCAGATACAGATGATACGACGGGACGTTGGGGTACCTCAGGTGCATACTCGTTGTACACACCTACCAAGGAGAATGAATTACTCTGACGCCCCACACCGTGAACATTTTTTGCTTGAATTGTAATCACATTATTACTCTGCATCTCGGCCACACTAATAATCGCCGACAGAATTGTTCCATTTTCAGTGTCTGCTACCTTGATCCCATTCACAAAGATCAAATAGCTTAAAATTTCAGATCCTCCATCATCATCTACAGGACTCCATTGAATTTCAACGTATTCAACTGATCGTTCTACCAGATTGATATACTCGACTATCCCGGGAACTGTCACGCCCGAGGTACTAGCAAATAGAGAACGTGTGATTTCATATTCGTCGCCATTTTCAGCTACAAATTCAACTGAAATTTGGTAAGCCGTAAGTGGGGAGAGGCTACCAATGCCAATGGGGCCCTTACGATACACACTTGCTGCACTCGGTGTAGTGCTAGATCCACATGGTTTTAGACTTCCATCATTACAAGTCTTATCGCATATATACGCATGTTGAGTATTGTCAATTACTGACGCGAGTAAATTGTAGTAGCACTTCCCATCCCCAGTAATTCCATAGCTGTTGATTAGCCGCGTTTTCGTGACATTCACTTTCTGGACGATAAAGTCGATGCTGTTTGTTGTCCCATCTGCTCCTGATGGGAACCAATTTGTGTTCTCGGCAGAATTAAAGGGGAGAAGTACAATCAAATCAGAATGAGCGATGTTCTTCAGGAACGAGGAATAGATATCTGCCGAGTCGCGAGCTATTTTCCAAATGCGCACCTAAAGCAAAAAGTTGGCTGAGAGCACAGTACAAAATATTCCTATCTAAGCATGGTACCTCATCCATTGCGCCTTGGAACGCAGATGACTCCGGTTGAATGCTCATGGTGTCTGTACATGCAAAATGGGAAAATCAACGACACAAAATCAATATGAAAGTTTGCTACACTCGTACCTCGTCCAAGTTGAAGATAAGCGTATGCTGGTACTTCGCAATTGTACTTGCTGAGAAGACCTTCCGCCATTTTCACTCCATTTATCAAGACTGTTACTTCGTCGTTGCCACTTAACACAACCGCTAGGTGAGTCCACGTTTGAACAGGAAATCCGTGTGGAACTCGAAGCTGGCTTTGACAGCGTGATATCAACAAATCACCGTTAAGCGTAATGCTGAAGCTTTTTTCGAGAGTACCGTAAAGTAGTAATAGTTGTTGTTCGACGGAACTGGGACTCAACATATCCAAAAAGACCCAGAGTTCGATCGTACACGCATCTTGGATTGGGAGAGAAATCATTTGTGCGCTTCGCACGATTGATTCGGAAGTAAACTGAAGCTGAGTCTCGACAGCAGAGCACAACGTTCTGCACTGGCTTGGACTCTGAAACAGTATTCCCGAATTATCTGGGCACGGATACATCGGTGCTATATCCTCACAGCCAACATGCTGAAGATCGTTACCTTCAATCAACAAAGCGTTAGAGGATATCTCATGAGAACGATAACATGACAGAAGTACCTGTAAAACGGAGAACTCGTGAGTCAACAGTATCTGCTGGCTTCACGTAAGCGCGAAGTAAAACGGGGACTGGAATTGGTTTAACTGTGTTGACCTCGATGTAGATCATTCCACCGGTAGCACGAACAAATTCAATCTCTCCGACCATACTCTCTTGTGTGAAGTCTCGAATCGAGATCGGTTTAAGGTATAGCTTGTCTTCCACGGAAACCTCGCCACGAAATACAATTTCAGCTGTTGAGGCGTACGAAAGATGAATCATTGTCTCAACATAGTTCCAAGCGCTTAGAGAAGTGACAACAGAGTCACTTGACCACAATTGTTGAATGTCCGTTGAATTTAACACTATCTCTGTGCTGATACTCGAAAAGTCTGTCGCAATAGAGAGAAGCGATGTTAACTTTAATAAATATCTGAAAGCAGAAATAGTAAGCGTCGTACCTGATGACATACGATATTGGAACGATAATGTGGCGTTTCCTAGCAATTGTGTTGGTAGGCTTCTGTAAACAGCCTTGCCTGTAGCATCTGGTTCGGTTAATGAGTCGGTTGTCGGGGTCCATTCGACATCTACTTCACGTATCACTGATAATTCGACACCAAGTTCGTCAAATGGAGCTTCACTGTCCAGCACACTAATCGCAGAAACGCAAATGCCAAAACGTAGAGTTCCTGCGAAATCGTCGTTCGGGATGACAGAAATTACACACGTCTCGCAAAATCCATATCATCATCGCGTTTGACAAGCAAATAGTAGCGTTGATCATCTGGCGAAGCAGAACACTCAATACCATCACGTTTGATGATGATAGCATCACCTGTCGTGTTCACCGTTACCGCGAGCGTAAGGTATTCGATATCCGGAATCGTAGCTTCCATCATCGGAATAGTTATTTGAGCTGTAGATCCTTGCAGAACTTTTCGGCTAAAAGTGTAAGGAGTGGTAAATACAGGCTGGGAAAATGAAGGTATCACTGATATCATGAAGTTCTGCACAAACGAGCATCCAGAGTCCATGTTTCCTGAGTCTTTCCAGTCCAAAATCATGTCAACGAAAAAAGGCCCATGCTTAGAAGGACTGAACGAATATCGGTAAGCGTTACCTGCATTCAGGATAATAATTGAAGTCGTTGAGTTATAGGACTCCGACGGTACAGGATCATCGTCGACTAAGACGACGCCAATATTACGCAGCAATGTATTGTCTAAAACAATAGAAATACTGTTCAAAACCTGCGCATCGGTAAAATTGGTACCGAGAATTATTTGAGCAAGCAAAGCGAGGTTAATATCACTTTTCTCATCCTTACGCATAATAAGTGGGCCACCATTCTCCTCAGTTAACTTGCAAAACTTGAGGTTGTAAGAAACCAGCGTCGATGAACTTACTGTCCAAGTACTACCAGCAACCCCTTGTTTGTACTGAGATAATATCACTTCAATAGCAATTGGAATAGCTTGGCCTTGATGATCAGCTATGGTGACCCCACTAAATGGAACAGATTCAGTTGAGCTGGTGTCTTTCAGTAGAAAATTGCATTCTTGACTCGTTGAACGTGAAGATCCGACTGCTATGATACTCAAAGAAGAGCAGTTCTTGACAGAACTTCCACACTGACATCAGTCAAGGCGTTTGAGTAGTTTAGTATCAGCTCCAAAATTCCACCAGCCAGTAAGTTATGAGCACCAAGAAGAATTTGACTTGGGACAGATACATTGACCCGAGGAATTACGTTCCAAGTGAGTGGAATGCTACTTGCAGCTAGTACATTGTTATCGATATCCATCATCACAACGCTTACCTCGGCCTTAACATGCTTCACGTTTCGTATTAACCTGGTCAACACAGGCTCGTTGCAGAGGTGTTTCAAAACTGGGTTGTGAGTGTCGGCTACATGTTTGACTCCTACCGATGATGCTTCCAAGGTATCAATGAGGTTTACTATTGAGAAAACCATAAATCTCGTCTCACAATATGCAGAACTCGAGTATGTGTCGCTGGGAAGAAAGTCCGTTGCCAAAAGACGAAGTGGGTCATCACTTTGAAGATCGACAATCAAGGCGGGCAATCCCACCATTGCAACATTAGAATTTGACAAATCCAGAGTGTCAAGTCGTCGGGCTGCATTCACTACAATCTTATGTTCATCTCCCGCCTCGCTGATACTGGAGCGCTCTAATTGAGTTTTTGGCTGTGAATCATTATCGATAATGAAGTCCGTAGGTTTATTCTCGACGGTCACGAAAACTTTCTTAGAGTACTGAATAACTTTTCCGTCAGCTTTGGCGCCAACCGTGATGAGAAAGTCGCTTTCACCAACAAAATCAGGTAGAATAAAAATCTTCAACAGCGCATCACGACGACGAACTCTCCAAATCGTCAATAGCATACTATTTTCCACTAGTTTCTGCGATGAAGCACTGCCAATATTTGCGTATTCAAATGCGCTTGTGGTGTTCCATCTTGTTGCTACTGACACAAGATTAAATGTTTCACTCCCCCCTCGTGCTTGCCTTACGTCTTCTAAAACATCATTTAGCCGAATCTCAACGGATTTTCTCGGTAAAACAAGTAATACGTCAGCACTTGGCAATACGACACCTGCAGATAAACCAGACGTTGTAGCTCGCTCATGTTGAGAACGACCAATGACATTATGAAATGATGAAAGAAAGCGTGGCTCGAATCGTGAAGGACGTTTCACCTCGGACAGACGTCTAAATGACGGTGTAGCGGGCGCTTTAGCTGCCACAATTGGTTCATTACCATCCTCCGCTAAAAAGAGCAGATCAGAGTTTTGTTGCAGATCGGCATGGTATCCACAGCGGCCCACTATGTCGTACAAACATTGGCTTAGTGCAGCTCCTGCGCGAACAACATCGTATCAGCCACATCGATCATAAACTACCGGCAAATCACTAACCGTCCACATATTTCGTCACAGGAACAAACCACAGCGAGACGATCCCAGTGCCCGTTGTGTCTTCGTTGCCCACAAACGTAATGGAACCTGGAGTTGGTGGGGAAAATATCGTAGGTGGCAATTCATTCACCGCTGTTTGGACTTCAAAAATCCGCAGCGATATCCTAGCTGCAGCTTCAATCTTCATTATAGTTAGTATCGTGCTAATCAACATTTCCTCAAACCTTACGAACTTTACCTTGACATATTTCACTACAGCTTCATTATCCAATGGAAGCGTGATCTTTGAAATCTTTTTCTTGAGTATTTCACTCGAGAATTCGACTGCCTTCAGCATGACTTGATCATCTCCATACAAACTCACAACGAGGGAGCCGGAAGATGCAGGTGACGAACTGCGATCTGTAACGAGATACAAAGCCACAACTACAAGATATATTAGCTCTATCAACTACATCCTAGGAAATTACAGCAGTCGTCACACCATTACAGAGATCCCAGGTTCGGCCCGGAACACCATCGCCACACGGACCAGACGGGCTCACCTCACACTGGAAGGAGGAACTGGAACTTGTCTGATAGCAAGTTACAGGTGTGCTGGTGTTTGTCAATACTGTAGGTTGGCACTCGCAACCCGCTCGTGATAGGACTTGGGCCATTGCGGTGCAGCACGCCAACACTATCAGCATGAAAAGGTACAGGAGCATTCGCCGTAGCATCTTCCAGCCAGTCTGGTCCAGCATTAGATTGGATTTGTCACGAGCTTGTCAAAGGTCGGAGGATCTTCAGTCAAACCGTTGGTGACCACACAAGCGTGGAAACCACGCGATTCTGTGGGTATTGTCAGCACTACATGCACACGAAGGTGCTGTCGTAGATGAGTGTTTTGTCTGTAAAGCTTTGTTAATATGTACTATGTTGACACAGAATCTAGTCTAGATTGTCCCCACACCCAGTGGCTCTTGCTCCATGTCGATTGAGGATGCATTGAGAATTCGGCAGGGAATGACGACCCCCAGTTCTCACTCTCTCTATTGATACGAGTGTTGAACAGGTCCCAAGGTCTAGGAATGTCGAAGCATGTCCAGTGGCGTCGCGTTGTTGCATTCACTATACAAGCGAGTGTCGTAGTGTTAGCATCACAGGTAATAACAAGGCTACCAGTCACAGCAGCAAAGCCTTGTCTGGCCTGAAGGCTGACCACACAGGTGTTGCAAAGGTCCAAGGCGTTTTCGGCTGCTTCTACGACCTCCTTCATCCTCACGACACTATTCTCGCCGAGGCATCAATTCTCCTCCATTTCTTGTGAACGACGACCGCGAAACGGGCTTCCATTCGTCACGGGTCGACTATTGGCTGCATAGGAGCGCAGCCCTTGCGTCAACCAGTCGCTACCTGACCTATCTTTCGAAAGTACGTTTGGGTCGTTATTACTTGAAGTGCGTCGTCCAATCACGTGCTCCGGACGTTGGGGTGAAGGAGGTAGGGAGGTCTGCCTCGCGCTGGCCGGCGATGGAGGTGACCTGCGTCCAGCGCGAATCAGCCTCGCTCGTCGTCGCCATAGACTGTCGCGGGCTCGAGTTCTGGCGCAAATGTCCGTCGTCGACGACATCGGTCGGTCGTCTCGCTTCCGACCACCTTGGAGCACAAAATAGAAGCTAGCCGTTCGCACTAAATTGAGTCACGTGCCTGGTCGAAGCTGTTACGTGCGACGAGAAGGCGGAATTCGCTCAGTTTCGCTTTTGAGTCTCCTCGCGAAGGTCTCGAAGATCCTCTTCCCTTTAGACGATAGCGCAGTGCTCGATCAATACACAAAACATGACAGACAACAGCTCGATAACTGGGTCGCCCCTCACTGGGGCTCCATTAACTCCTCGTTCACTTTCCAGCTTCGGGTCGTCCAACGGATCCGAAGTCACTGATGACAGTGAGAGCGAGCCGACTGAAGAAACAACGGAAATGTCCACCAAGGAGCGTGAACGCCTCACGACTGTGGCAAGCGCATGACCGAGAGTCTCCTAGAAGCCACTGATCTACTCGGTGGGATCCCATGGACTTTGGTGCACGAAAAACACGGCATTTCGCTCTTCCGTGCCGATGCTACCAATGCAGGAACCAATGTGCCGTGTAATGTGCACGCCGTGTGCAAGTTCGCCTGTGACATCGAAGACGTCGCAGCGTCCCTCATCACTCCCACAACGGAGTCGTTCAAACGGATGATGGCCATGTTGTCGTCGGATTTCCTGGATGGTGCTGTGGTGCAGAACATTGTGGACCCCACGCCTGCTAACCCACACCGCTACGTCGCTCTCAAGTGGGCGGCCTTCAAGAGCTCCGGTCCTTTCGCCAAGGATCGTGACCTACTCATGCTCGAGTACGTCGACATGATTGAGGACGCACAGGGACAGATGACCGCTTTCCGCATCATGGAATCCGTGGACACCCCGGCCGGGTTTCCCAAGTACGCCGAGTCACCCAAGTACACGCGCGACCTCGTGCCACTGATAGGTTTCATGTATCACTCGACCAAAAGACCAGGTGAACTGCGCATGACTTACACGTGCAATTTCGACAAGAACGGCGACCTCCCAGCGTGGGTCGCCAACTCAGCCATCCAGTCGCACGTTGAGAAGTGCATCAACGGCATCCTCAAGTACACTGAGAACTTTCGTGTTGGTCGTGAAGAAATCGTGCTTCCTCAACAAGTAGTTCCAATGAGTGAGCAAGACCATTGCCGCATCTGTTCCAAGAAGTTCTGTGTGCGTCGCCGTCGCTACAACTGCCTCAAGTGTGGCGGAGTGTGCTGCAGTTCATGCAGCTCGGTACGTAGTGCACAGGTGCCGGAGATCGGTGAGCGTCAGCTTCGTGTTTGCACTGCGTGTGTCATTGAAGCCCGTCGATCCTCACGCAGCACGGCCAGCGGTGTTGAGCCGCCAAGCACTCCGTTCGGTTCTACAAGGGCGAACCAGTTTTTCGCGGACACGAATGCGCGAAAACCACTGGGTCGTGCACAGAGTTTTTCAGTCCCCAGAGGTGACAAGCAAGAACCGCCTAAGCGAAGATCCTACGACAACCTTCTTGATCCTGTGCGTTCCCGTCTTATCGAGTACAAGACGTTCTCATCCGGTTCAGAAGATAATCTCGCTGCCACTACGGGCTCTATTATCGGTGTGCCCAAAGCCAGCTTCCCGAGTCGTTCCTTCAGCGATGGTCTCGTGATGCGTAACAAGGCTCTGTTTGCTGCTAAGCGCCGTGGTAGTCCAGCAGACTTGGCCATCTCGATCGAGGCATTCCGTCTACATCAAATGCGCATGGGCAACGCTGAACGACAACCCGAAGACTACTCGGACGAAAATACGGACGACGAGTCTACCGCGTCGTCTTCGTCCATTTCACCGACGTACTCGATCACGAGACCGTCACCAGTTCATGGACGCATCTCACCACACAGTCTTCGCACGACTCGCTCACGCATCCAGATCAACCACGAGAGCAACCAAGAAACGCACGTATCTGCCGTAGACGATGGAAAGGTTGAGTTCAATGAGGCGTTTGCTCGCGCCGACAACATTATCGTCGCCGCTAATTACGCGAACAGCTTGGCTCAACAAGCTCGAAAGCTCTCGCATTTTCGCGTTGTGGCACTGCAACAAGAGCATGAGATTATGGCGCCAATGCTTCGAAACGGAGGCAACAACACCCAAACCAGCAATAATAGTCCAGTGGTGCGTCGTCGACCCCGTCACCGCCGACACGGTAGCGACTTCGAAGTGGCACCTGGTGCTGGAGCCGTGCTGTACTCCAACTAAATCGCTGTCCACTTCAATGTGTTGGAAGAATTATAACGACGACGATAAAACAAGCACCAAATGCACGCGATGCGGCCGACCGTGAACTAGTTAGTGGTCAAGTAGTGTAGAAAAATTATGCGCGGCCGCCAGTAGTGCAGATGTGAGCCATATATGGAAGAGTAGCATGTACACATACGTGGAGCAGGGAACGAACAAGCCACGACCAAGTGAACTTGCATTATAAATGTCGTAGTAGGCTTAACAAGGGAATTGAGCAGCTTTAGTATTACTACTTCGATGCCTGATTATTAAGCAACCGCAGCTACGAGTCAATAGGATGTCCACCATGCACCAAAGTAGAAGATGAGTGTCGTGGATAGTGATTATTAGATGATATACATCCTCGGTTCTGCTTCTGCTGCACGTGGTTTGCCCAAACCAATGCGACTTTCACCCACGCTAGAAGGCGATGTGGCATTGGTATCGGTAGCCGATGGAGACATTTTCTCGCTTGTACTCTGCACTTGTCAAGCTTTAGGGGCAAAAGATGTTGCTTTGGGTTTTTACATATTCAGCCGGAATAATGCTGTCGCAAAGCTTACGAGACTGTTCCTAAAGCTAAGCTTCGCTGCCAACCGAGTTCTACTGCACTGCACAGCGCACTTGACGCTGGTAGCAAGCTGAAATAGGGAGGAAAATACAAAGTGACGAAGCGCAGCTTCTACCGCTTGTCGAGGCCCTTTAATCCTGGAGTGGGGTGATGATCCTCTCGCCGCTTCACATCCTCCTAGTGCTGAGTTTACTGCTGGGGCTTGCCGTGGTACAGGCTCTTAGCGTTGTCAGGGAAACGGATGAACGGCGGGTACTCGTTCTTGCCCTTGCCGTCCGTGTAAACGTCCGTGAAAGCCGCAGATAGATCGGGCTTGCCAGAGGCCTTGGCCTCCTTGGTGGCCTTGACAACCTCAGCACGCACCTTCTTCTCCAGCTCCTTAATCTCGTCAGCCGTAGCAAGCTCGGCCTCGATCATGCGCTTCTTCACGAGTTCAATAGGGTCACGTGTAGCACGCATCTGCGAGATCTCGTCACGGTTACGGTACGTCACACCGGGGTCCGACATAGAGTGGCCGTGGTAACGGTACGTGTTCATCTCAACGAAGATGGGGCCGTTTCCTTCACCGCACCACTGCTTCAAGAACTTGGTGCACTCACGCACAGCGAGCACGTCGTTACCATCGCATTTGATACCGGGAATCTTGTTACCCATGGTGTAGTAGTCCGTGTTGTTGGACGAACGCTGGATGGACGTACCCATGCCGTAGTGGTTGTTCTCAATGCAGAAGATGACGGGCAGCTTCCACAGAGCAGCCATGTTGGCAGCCTCGAACACCTGGCCCTGGTTAGAAGCACCGTCACCGAACATGGTGATGGCACACGGCATGAGGCCCTCGCCGTTGTGGTTGTACTTGCTAGCAAAGGCCAGACCGGCGCCCACGGGCACCTGAGCACCGACAATACCCTGACCACCGTAGAAGTTCGTGTCCTTCTTGTAGAAGTGCATGGATCCACCCTTACCGCCAGTAGCGCCGTCCTTCATGCCGAAAAGCTCAGCCAGGACGTCCTTGACAGTAGCACCACGGGCGAGCATGATGCAGTGGTTACGGTACGACGTGATCCACGAGTCCTTGCGGTCCAGCGCAGCCTCCACGCCAGTAGCCACAGCCTCCTGACCATCATACAAGTGGCAGAAACCGCGGATGTTGCGAGCCTTGTACTCGTTGTCGTTGGTAATCTCCATGCGGCGCATCGTGTACATGAGCTCGTAGTACTCGAGCATCTCCTTGCGGTTGGTCACAGCGAACTCAGCCGGGCCCTGGTCAAGACCTACAATAATAGGAAACGAAATGACCATCACTCTGCGTCAGATTTCAAGTTTGTCAATCCTTTGGTTGCTGACGTACGGTGCAGCTCGAAGGGCGTAGAAAACTCGAACTTGGCCTCGCCCGAGGCGTTAGCGGCGGCACTGAAGGCGCGCGTGGCGGGCGCGGCATTGCGGGCCAGCGCGGCGGTGGAGCGACGGAGCATCATCATCTCGAGGGGTCTGCGCTTCCTTTCTGCTTGGAGGATTGAGGAGTGAGCGTCCAAGCAGCGCCGCAAAACCGCGCAGAGCGGCCATTCGCTTAAATGCGAGCCCCCCCTCCTTCTCGACCAATGACGTCGCCGGAACAAATCATCCACATTGTGCATAGTGTCCCAGTCAGTTCGAAATGATGGATAAAGTAGCTGTGTCACGCTGCTGACTGTGAGCAGCGGCAACGATAGCTATGTAATTTAATTGTAGGGATACACAACATGTAGAGAACCACAGCGTGGGGACTTCCCAGTGGTGCGGAGTCCCGTAGTGTCCATCTGAGCCCAAAGCCTGACGAGACGATGGGAAGATCAATTTCACTTGGTTTTCCTATGTGATCCGCATAGACGCCACTTACGCTACTGATTGGAAGAAACTCCAGTAGTTATCCATCACGCTTTTCATCCAATCCTACAAACGGGACTTGAAATCCCGGACAGCGCACTCTAATCGCATTAAGATGCCCGCCACCAAGCGCAAGGCAGACACGGACGATGGCGCAGCGGCCAAGCGCCGCAAATGTCCGTACTTGGACACGATCAACCACCAACTGCTGGACTTTGACTTCGAGAAAGTATGCTCCATCAGCCTGTCCGACCAGAACGTCTACGCGTGTCTAGTATGCGGCAAATACTTCAAAGGCCGCGGCCGCAACACTCACGCCTTCACGCACTCGGTGCAGAGCAGCCACCACGTCTTCATTAACCTGCAGACGGACCGTATTTACTGCCTGCCGGACAACTACGAGGTAGTGGACAACACGCTCAAGCCTGTGCAGGACGCACTGCGTCCGTCGTTCGAGGCCGCGCAGATCGTTCAGCTGGACCAGAACCGCATCTTGGCGCAGGACGCTTTTGGAGTCTCGTACTTGCCTGGATTTATTGGCCTTAACAACTTGAAGCACACGGACTATATTAATGTAGTGGTGCAGGCGCTGGCCCATGTGCCACCGCTGCGAGATTTCTTCCTAGGCAACAAGATGGGTAAAGTCAAGTCCAAACTCGTACTGCGCTTTGGAGAATTACTGCGCAAAATGTGGAGCCCGCACAATTTTAAAAACACGGTAAGAATTGTTGGTGGTAATGTCGTGTGGGAGGTGCTGATTGTTTTTTTATGTGTAGATTAGTCCTCATGAACTGGTGCAGGAGATCTCCGTGACCAGTAAGAAACGGTTCCACGTTGGAACACAGAATGAGAGTGTGGAGCTCTTGGCATGGCTGCTAAATGAACTACACAGGGTACGAGAGACAAGGAGAACACATTTGTGTTGGAACCGCTGAACTAACCACTTTGCCACTGCAGGGACTTGGAGGATCGCACAAACCTGGGAGCAGTATCATCCACCAGTGTTTTCAGGGTTTCGTGGAGGTGACGACTAACGATGAAACAAAAGCTGCGTCGACGGATCCTGCAGTACGCGAATCGGCTATCTCCACTACGGTGTCGCCATTCTTGTAAGTTGCAATGTTAACCTATTGACTACCGCGTTTGGCACTGATCACACTGTTGTATTCGTACTGTAGAATGATGGCGCTGGACTTGCCGTCGACACCGCTGTTCAAGGATTCTCAAGGTGGAAATATCATTCCACAGGTGGGTCTAAGAGCATTGTCTTTTTGTTTCTGAGACTCCTTAGCTGACGCTTGCGATTGTGTTTGGATTATTAGATCCCATTGTTCACAGTCTTGGAGAAGTACAACGGCTCTCATGTCACTCACGTGCTTCAAGACTCTCACCGACTAAAGAAAACGTACAAGATTGACTCGCTTCCTTCGTACCTGATTTTCCATGTGAAGCGGTTTACTCGAAACAATTTCTTCATCGAGAAAAACCCCACAATTGTAAACTTCCCCGTCAAGAATTTGGAGTTGCGCGATTATTTGAAGCTGGATCAGGACCTCCCGTCGGAAGAAAAAGAACTTCACAAGAAGTCGATCTCTGAACTGCGCGGTGTTTTGCGCCAACACAAGCAATCGACCGAGGTACGATTGTTGCATCTTTGAAAACGAGAAAGCCACTTATGTTGTATTCCACATTGTCCTGCTGTGACACCAGGACTGTGTTGAGAAGGCCGATTTGGTCGAAAAGATTTTGCGGGTTACGCTGCCGTGTACCAAGTACGTCTGTTCCTTGCCGTGATATACCTCGCAATAGTTTTCACTTATCTACATTTTGTGATGTATATCACTAGGTACAATTTGATTGCCAACATTTGCCACGACAGTCCAGTAACAACTGGCCAAGAAGCTGCACTTCAGACGAATCCATTGACGGAGGGTAGCTATCGTGTTCACGTCCAGAATAGAGTACGTGGGTTTGGCATGTGTGGGATCGACAAATAAAACTGATGATTTACTGTGGACACACATTATCTATCGCAGGCAACCGAACAGTGGTATGAAATTCAAGACCTGCACGTCCAGGAAACGATGCCACAGCTCATCGGCGTGTCCGAATCGTATTTGATGATTTACGAGCGGAAGGTGTAAGCACACTTGAAATATAGCCCAAGAATGCGCTCTTATACTGCAGACACTCCATATTGCTGATTCCATGCAACCAGTGCCTCTATCGTAGTCGAGGATACGCTTGGTCGGACACGTGTGAGTGCCACCTGGAAGTCGGAGGCGTTGATCCCTCGCACTTCTTCAGCCTTCACATTAGCTACTTTTTCTCCCAATTCGCGAATCGGACCCAGAGCAGCGTCCTTGCATACAGCCTTGAGATCGCTGCCTGAGTAGCCATCCGTTGCTTTCACGACATGCTTGATATCTTTGGATGACAGAGAAAATTTCTGAGTGCCCAGTAAATGCAGAATAAGGCCTTCACGAGAACGAGGATCGGGGAGGGGTACTGCCAACAATCACATGAATGGCAAACCCAGTTAGATACTTCGTCCGCTAATTATCGATTCAATGAAGCGTACCGTAAATACGCTTCTCCAGGCGGCGTACAATTGCTTCGTCGAGTTCCTGGGGAAGGTTTGTAGCCCCCATGACAAGGATTCGATCCTCTTGTGATGATGCAGCTCCATCGAGCTCAGTGAAAAACTGAAAATCATCAGCAGTCAATATTTTCAATTGCTCGTTTATAACTGATAGGTAACATGCTTCGAATCGTACCTGGTTCTTTATTCTTCGGCTTGCATCATTCTCTGACGCTGACCTTGTCGACAGCAAAGCGTCGATTTCATCCATGAATACCACGGATGGTTGAAGCTCTCGAGCCATCTCAAAGAGCGCTCGAACAAGCTTCTCACCTTCGCCTACCCACTTGGACGTCAATGACGATGCTGAAATGCTGTAGCAAATCCTGTAAGTATGGCATCGTACACACAGCGCAGTTCAGACCATCAAACATACTTGAAGAACGTTGCGTTCGCCTCCGTAGCTACAGCTTTTGCCAACAAAGTTTTTCCTGGTTCATTGCCATTAAATTGAAAAAAATCAGCATGCAGCACACATAGAGCTAGTAATTACGAAGTACCCGTCACCTGTGCCGGGTGGTCCAAACAGCAGTACACCACGAGGAGGGGCCCGCAAACCCGTGAACAAGTCTGGACGCAATGTAGGCAAGATCACAGCTTCCTGCATGCATAAGCAATCAGTCTCACAAACAACCCTGCAGTGTACTGGATACTGGATCAAAAACCTGCAGAATCTGCTTGGCAACGTCTAAGCCCGCAATATCCGTCCAATGTACTCCTGGCGAGTGGTCCAGCACTTCATCCAGAATTGTATGTGCATGTTCAGCATGCTGCTTCGAGTATCCCGCTCTCTGCTATGAATTAAAGCAACTTGAATTAACTCGCCGTCAAAGTCTTCAGCTCCACCAACAGTTTCCCAACCTGTCGATCACTAGCCTTGCGAGTTTTCTTCTCCTGACTACTCGACACAGCTGCATCCTACTCAACAGAACGCATAAAACCTCAGTCCAACACACTTCACCCACAAATATTTCTTCATTCTTCTCTGGAACCTGCGTCTGCTTGCGCGCCTTCTCCGCTGTCCACTCCTTGAGGTACTCGGCCCGTAGCATGTACTCATTGATCTTCTGTCTCAAATGCGTCTTGTCCTCAGCTGTCGGCAACTCTGTACTCAAATAAAATGCAAAATAACTCAATAACGTCTTCTGAGCAGAATTTTCCCTCTTCAACGTACGCGCCAGCTGCGCCATCATCTTCTCGATACCCGACGCATAGAGCTCCACTGCTTCTTGGTATTTCCCCTCCTTATCCGCTGCTACAGCGGCCTCAATGGTCTTCTTGATCGCGTCATCGGGACGACGGCGCCACAGGAACATGATATTGAAGAATGGTGCATAATATCCACTTCCGAGGCGGATAATCCGGATAATCTCAATTTATCCGGATTCACCGCATTTTAACCAATGAACGTACAGAATCGAACGAGCGGTGCTACAATCCACACTTTTGGTGACTATGATGCTGCGGCGAGCTATTATGCAGATCGCGCGAGCGACGGCGCCTGCACCCGGCTATGGAGTGCGTTTTGCCACGATCAATGGTATGACATTGTTAAGAACTCGACGCGCTATCTTTTCATACCTGCGCCGTAATATCATGCTTAAATCTGACAAAGATACGTGTGCTTGAACAGGCAACCAGGTTCGTGCAGGCATGGCACTCGAGATTGACGGTAAAATCTACCGTGTGGGCAAGAACCAGCACGTGAAACCTGGCAAGGGCGGAGCGTACGTTCAGGTGTGTGCATACGCAACTGTTTGCATGGAAATCCATGCAGAACAACGTGAAAAATGACTCACCGAGAATGTGTCAATCGCTGCAGGCAGAGCTCAAAGAGATCAAGACCGGAGCCAAGATGAACCGTCGCTTCCGCGCTGCGGAGACCGTGAACAAGGCGCCGCTGGGTCCGGATGAACCGTTCCAGTTCCTTTACTACAACGGGGATCACCTTGTCATCATGCACAATGGGACGTTTGAGCAGGTGCGACTTTAGATCGGATGTTGAAGCTGATGATCAGATATTAATCCATAGCGGGTGTCAGATGGAGATTGAGCGTGAGCTGTTCTCGGGTCGCCAGTTGGACTTCTTGCAGGAGGGCATGACGCTATCACTGCAGATCATTGACGGTGACGTGCTATGGGCCAACATGCCTGAGTACGTGACACTCGAAGTGACGGTGGGTGCACTTTAGCGTGCATTTCTCTGGTCGTGGCTGAAGCTTACCGTTTAATGCCGTTTAATCAACAGAAAACGACTCCGAAGGGTGTGGCGGATACGGCGCTCAGCGTGAAAGAGGCGACACTGGAGAACGGTGCCGTGGTCAAGGTGCCGCTCTTCATTGAAATCGGTAACAAAGTCAAGGTGTCGACAGAGGACGGCGCGTACGTTGACAAGTTGTAAGCCTTATGCGCAGCAGAAGAGGGCTCCATTGAAAGTGATGTCTCATCATGGACCAAATTGAGTTTGATTGACGATACCTTCATTTGACAGTTTCTCCCGACTTATTAGCATGACTACTACTACACTGCCATGCGCGGTAATGACCGCTGTCGTACGAGGACAAATGAGCGCACGCACTTGCGAACGCAGGTGCCGAGTGGCCAAGGTTTGATATCTGCAATGCGTCCAGGAGTTCTCGCCGTTTTCGGCGAAGGTGCGCTGTAACTGTGCAGCATCACGTCCTCGCGTCTTGGCCGCCAATCATTGAAGATCATGGAGACACCTTCGCTCCGCGGTTTCACCAAAAATCATGGCAGGGCTTGGTGCAAGGCCTCAAATCCTCGAGCAGGAGTCGAAGTTTTGGTTTGAGCAGTGAGAAAAATCGATCTGCTCCTCGCTGATCCCTTCGACGGCACGACTGGTTGTGCACGCCTCCTGCGACCTTTTACAGTACCGTGACGCACGCTGTCGTTGGTCATTCATCCTTTGGTTCAGTCCTCCACACTCGAGACCTTCCTCTTAGTCATGGCCAATTCCACTGAAAAGGTCGCACCGTCCTCGGCCGAGCACCTGCACCAACCTGCAGGCGATTGCCCGCACGCCGTGGCCTCCACCATCATCCGGCGTCATCGTGACAACCGCCAGCGCTTCGATTCCGCTGATTACGAGATGGCACAACGTGCCTCAGGTCCATGTGCTGGATGCACATGCGGCAAGTGCGCACCGACGGATGGCACGGATCTAGAGCAAGAACCAGAGCCCGGAACAGCTGAGAACCGTCAAGAGCTCCGGTGTCTGCGACTACAGCGCTTCGATTCGGCCGACTGGGCCTTGCAGGTGCAGCGAGCTCAACAGGCTCCACAGACGGACTCGACGTCGACAGAACCAGCTAATGTCGCCCAGATGCTCATGGACCGACACGCACTCAAGCCATGCGCGTTCGTAGGCCCAAAACCAGTCAAGAACAGCGAAGACTCTGAAGATCAGGCGTAAGCCGAAGACGTGCATGGGCTCTCTTCTTGTAGCTACTAGCCCCTAATGATAAAATATACAGCTCTCATTATCTTACACTCCTGGATCTCAGCAGTCATTAAGTCGATGGATCATCTGCAAACAGTTGCGCTCATGATCTTCAGCGTGTTGAACCAACACGCCCAAAGCACTTTGACCTCGAAATCCACACGAGGTGGCATCGTCAATGCAGTCACAAGCATCTAGGCACTGCTGATCCAAAAGGTCGAAAAGTATCTTGCACGTGGCAACCACGCGCTCAGTCCAAGCGGCACGCGCCTGTAAACTCGAGCAACGTCGTTCTTCTATCGCCTGTCATGTTGGACTCGTTGCGAAAGCACGCACTAGGTAGAGCTTGTCATCGTAGTATCTTTCTGTGTGCTGAGTCTGTTACTGGTGCAGTGATCCTCGTGGCCATCTTGTTCGCCACGTACCGGCTTTCACGACTGGAAGGCGAGCGTGGACGACGGGAAGCAAACATCGAGCAGGATGTCTGTTACTTGTGTGTGTATTGCTCAGATCCAATGTCCTCTGACGCCATGCTTTTCGCAGTTTGAAAACGTTGTAGCTTTCCTGCACCGCCGCCTGGATACCAAATACCGCGTGCTTCGTATCTCTTCACCACCACATTCAGTGACCAAACTGCATGCGATGGTGGTCAATGGAGCCTTTACCATCCCACATGTGGGTACGTGTCTGTATTAACAAGTTTTGCTAGAAGTAGTTCAACTTGACGGGTGTGGTTGCTACAGAAGCCGAAGTTTTCGTGGATCAACAGTTCGCTCTCGATCAGCGCAAGCAAAAGCAAAAAGATCGTCAACCTTTGCCACCTGTGCGCTTTCGAGTGTATGATGCAGATGCAATGACATCGATTGCACAAGTAAGTGTCTCTGTTGCTATCGTTGGGGTCGAAGAGGTCTAAAACGCTAACGTGTATCCTGGTAGACACTTCAACAACGAAATCTGATCGCCTCGTACGAACAAGGATACCAACCTCTCTGAGATCTGCGCTCAAGGATTCAAATTAGCTGGTGAATGCTGTTTCTCTCACAGGTTGAACATGTCAATCTCCTCTTCCGATCCATCAACTACCTGTGCTTCTGTTGGGGTGTCGTTTCTGCCTTTGGGGATACTAGATTTGCTGTTTTCAAGGGCCTGTTGTAGCTGACCATTGGACTTCCAGCCGAACTGGATGACTGTAGCTGTCAGATTGTCAAGGCTGCCTTTCTTGTAGGCAGCTTTACGATCGCATCTGCTGCTGCTTTGGCGTCGTGGAAGTATGCTAAGGCAATATCCACCACATCTTGGTCACTCAATACGTCCCAAACACCATCGCAAGCTAGCACAAGGAATAAATCTTCAAATTGCACTGTGAATCGTGTCACCTCCGGTTCACATGACACAAGCGGCGTTGGAGTCTTCAAAGCTCTGTCCCCAAATGCTCGCGATACTGCCAAATACGTAGATGTTTCACGATGCATGGCTAGCCCAGCTCCTGCCGCCGAGTACACACGAGAGATACCTGCAATCTTGTTCACAAAACCACCTGCTTTTTCAATTCGCTGCTTTTCATCCGGACGATCAGGTTTGTGATCATTTGTAAGCGGTACGCTTCGGCCACCACGACACATGACCGCGCGGCAGTCACCAGCGTTTACCGCGTAGAAACTTAGTTCATCTGTTAGTTGTGAGCTGTTCTCCACGCTATCAAAGCTAGCCGTATCTGCTAAGAACCAAACCAGGAGAGCAGTAGAGCCATCTCCTGACGGATTCTTCTGCAAAATCTGGGAGTCGACGCGTTCAAAACCATCCTTGAAAGCTTTCAAGAAATAGTTATGCTGTTCATAACACCATTCCCTTCGCTTTTCTCGTCGTAATACCTGCTCAGCATCAATTTGCGTAACCTCGTTGTCCATCTGCGAAATAACATCCGTAAGTTGATGTACCAGAGAGTTGTCTGAGTCTGGAACAGCAGAATCTGACTTCATGGTCTCCAACTCGGCAAGCTGCTGACGGAGCAACTTTACTTGCTCAACGATAGCATCTTTGCGTGATTTCTCTTGTCTCGAAACTTGCTGGGAATTATGTAGAATAGCGAGCGCTTTATCACCAATATTTTGTCGTATCGCCGACGCAACAGTTTTCACTAGGTGCCGGGATAAGAAGTCTGCCGAAAAAGTTCCCCCATGGCCGTCGAAAATGCCAAATACCGGGCCAGGGAAAAACTCATTGGAGGACACATGACGATCTTCATTGCTGGGTTTCATTGCTTCCCACGACTCGGTTGCGAACCGTAATCCAGGAATTGCGAAACCTTCTCGCTCCAACGTTTCTGTTCGATCAACCTGTTCATCAATACGTGGTTGAGAAATGACTTTCACCATCCTGTTTCTCTCAACGTTATCGTCATCACGGATCTTCCGCTTGGACATATTCTGAAGAATCGACTTGTGACCCCTGATGGGAAATTGAAGATTTTGTTTATCCGTCGTCTTCCCCATTCGGACACGTTGAGACGATCTGTACTCTGTGCACTAAGGTAAGCGTTAACTTCATGCCGTATCAATGATGGGCACAAAACTACTTAACGGGATGAAGTTGAAGCCCAGACTTCGACGAACTACCTGTCAGACCACGGTCGATATCGCACAACAGCGGGCAAATGCTGCTTTGCACATCGTCGTTAGAAACAGTGTCCAGGACGATACTTGTTGATACTTGCTCGAGATAAACGTACATGGAGTTAGGGTGGGTGATAGGCCACTGCACCCACAAATCCTCAACTGCTTGAAGTGCACGTTCATGAATCACCACCACACAAATCGCATCATATCCACCCGCTGAATGCATCACCAGTTAGCACAATTGTCACAAAAGGATAGTGCAGCTTGTAAGCGTACCTCCTGGGACTCCAGCGAGAAGGACTCCAGGAAGGGTCAGCGTGGCATCAAGGATAGCCGTCTGCTCTGGTGGCTCGATCGGAACTCCGGCTGAATTTCCCATTTCACTTTAATGTCAATAGTGCCAATACTGTTAGTCCTCCAACTGGTTGTATCAACCGACTAGCACTGACGGACATACCGCATGAGGTCTCGGAAACGAGAAAAGGCATCTCTGAGTCTCAGAAGCACAGCCCCAATCCCAACATCCGTAGTACTCCACTGCACAGACAATGAAATACAACGGTGAACATCTTCACTTGTAATATCAAACCGCCTGGGGTATACCTGATCACAACCTTGGGCAGCCATTGTTTCCCAATCCATAGAGGAGCTTTGGTTAGCTTCTAATTCACAGATTTTAGCGAAGCCCCGCTCGATCTCCAAGTTGTGGTGGTGAATTTCATCCATCACACTCTTTGCCTGCTCGGGCTGTTCCTTTTGCCACTTCATCACTTGCCGAACCATGGACACAGTCGCCGAGCCAGATGACACATCCCCCATCATCAAGTGAAAGGATGAAGGCAATTGAACGGGTTTCTACGAGAAGGAACAGCTTCCGTTAGCAGAAACCCATGAACATGAACTAGTAAGTAGCTGACTTACCACGCGGCTTGAAGTGTTCCACAATGTTCGGTTCGTAAGGCAGTTCGCAATCTCTTCAGGCTTCATCGCTTCTTCTGACGTGAAAGCATTCAAAATTGAAGCCGGGAAACGAGTGTACCGTTGAGAACCAAAGCAAGCCGCAGAGACATCAAAACCGCTTCCAATCTGTAGACCATTACATATAGCAACATGTTAGTCGGCTGCTGTACTTCAGGAAACCCGTAAAGTGTACCTTGCGTTGGACGTAACAGTGGCTCAGCTGGGCTAAATTGTGCACCAACTCGAGATCCTTTTCCTGCTCATCAAAGTTCATAGTCGGCACAAAAAAGTCCACAAGAGCCGCAACAAGGGACGTCACGAGAGCAGCGGAGCTTCCCATGCCTGTCTTCAAAGCAACCAACTTGCCATCACGCTCTTTGCAGCAACTATAAGAAAAAGTCCCAACAGCCCAACAACATTCATAGACTGACCTTCCATCGTAGGAGGGAGAAACATATCTAGTGTCTTCAAATTGGCGCGACGAAGTGGAAGCTTGGCGTCTTGCAACTAACACGTCCAAACAATGTCAAAACCACATCAAACCTCCACAACGAAAATTTAGTACCCTCTGCACTTGCGAGTAAAAATCATTGTCACCCCGTAGCGTGACATAGACGCCCATCTTCGCTTCAGTTAACTGCTGGAACGTATCGTTTCTCTTGAATTCCTCCAATCCAGCAACACCATTCACCGCACACACCACCGTTTCCTCAATGTACGAATTGTGCTGCGAATTGTCCCTGTCAATGCTCAATCGTCAGCAATTATCATCAGTGCATCAAAACAACGTGACGCCACCTGAGTTGGAATCGGAATCGTCCCTTGTCATTCTCCTCGATCCAACCGTCAACCAACTGATTGAATTGTTGGCTTTTCACCGCCAATGGAAATAACCGACGCCACTCACTCGATGTAGCAGAATCCATGTCTCCAGTACTGAAAACCTGCAATATTCGAGTGTAAAGCTTTGTGGTCAATTGTAGCAACTATTCTCAAAATCTCACTTTGGCTTCTACTTGAGAGTAAAATCTTGCAGTAGTGGACAGAACCAACCCAGAAAATTGCTCGTCCAATACCACATATCCACCCACAAGCAACACTTTGCCAGGCGCAGATACACATGTGGACCGGAGACTCGACATGGTATCTCTCAACGTTGATACGATGATTGAGCCGTTATCTGCTTCAGCTTGTTATAAGCTTAGGGCTTCACTTTCATTGGCTACTATATAGATAAAAATATTTGATTGGATACCATTCAAATTTATTTCGTACCCTTAATTCAGTGTAAATTTAGCTAATTCCACTTGACGTCTCGCGCCATTATAATCCTGCACCATCAACTATGGCGTCCTCGGCGCCGTGCGTAGCTCCGTCCACCACCTACTACACACCGCTCTCTCACGCTCTCTATGTATTTCTTGTGCATAACAGGGAGCACGTCAATCCGCTGCAACAGCGCGCGGCCGCAGCGGCGCAGGTAGCAGAACATTCGTCAAATATCCACATAAAATGAGGATAATTCGTCTGACAACCAGAATATCTGTATTATTGTAGGCGTTGCTGGCTCCAGGGCGCTCCGTCTCGCAGCGAGAGATTCAAGCCATGTTAGAGAAGAATGAGGCAGCTCTTAAAGGCTGGAACGCGCTTCACAAGCAGCAGCGTACGTCATTAAGCACGGAAATGCTCGGATTTTATTTTTATTAATCTTTATTGCGCGTTATAGCTGCCAAGACGAACCCTGCAGAACACAAGGAGTGGGTACGGAGGTGTCTTATGTATCGCCAGCAGATTGGAGCGAGGCTCGAGGTGCTGGCATCGCTAGCAGACAAGCAGATTGCTCAGGAAGACGAAAAGAGTGGAGGACAACGGGTATCTCCTAATGCTGCTGCAGCAAGACGAGCAGCGATATCGCAAAATCCGGCGATGGCAGTTCCGAACGCTGGTGCTCCACAGGTTCAGCAACAGCAACCTCCTGCGGTGTCTCAACAGGTTTACGCACCACAACAGGTTTCAACAATGGCTAGCAGCAATCCGATGACGATGGCCACATCGAATCTAATGGGATCTCTACCCGTGTCGACGGCATCGACTTCGGCTTCGATGGTGATGCCTAATATGATGGCTCCTACGCCACCTATGATGTTCCCGGAACCTCCAATGCCTACCGTTGGATTCGCGTCGACAAGCTCGAGTATGTTCTTCCCGACAGGACAGATGAACCACATGCAGACGTCGTCTGGATTTACATCAACTACTTCAATGCCTGTATCTGGTGTGACGACGTCGACTCAAGGATACCCGATGAGCTCCGGGGCGCAGACATTCACGCCAAACGCGTACATGGCATCTACGAGTGGACCTCCGAGCTCGTCCGTTGCCTTTATGAATCAACAAAACTACATGATGGGCGCCGGAATGATGACCCCCCAACAACAGTTTATGCCGATGCCGATGCCGATGCCGATGAATCTTGCATCCTCTGGTGGGGGAAATATGTATGGCAACACCAATTACGGCATGCCATCAACAGCACCAAACAATGCCAACAGTGGAAATGGCAACAACAATAGTAGCAGTAGTAACTATCCAGTGGATCCGTTTATCACACCACTTGGATTTGGCCAAGATGCAAGTTTTGGATCAGTAGGATTCCCCATGACTGGTATGCCAAACATGCCCATGCATCAACAGCAGATGATGGGTTCAATGAATGGAGGAAATTTTGGAGCGCAAGGAGCATCGATGATGCCAAACAGTTTTGGATATGGAGGGATGCCATCGTCGTCAGGGCCGAATATGATGCCGCAGTCTTTGCCGACACAACAGTTCCAGCCGACACCACAGCCTTTTCAACAACAAAGTCAACTTCCTCAACAAACAGGAGTGGGGTCTATGAGCATGTCTCCGGACACTGCGTTATATGGAGACAGCAGCGTAAATATCTTCGAAGGGCTGACAGATGATGCGTTCTTTCCAATGCAATGACCAACCTCTCCTCCACTCTCAAGTGTTCAAGTCGCCGATTGTCGGTGCGTCGTTTATTGCGTGTATTTGTTGCTCATTTCCTCGTAGTCTCGACGAAGCAAGTTGTATAACCGTTCTCGTCGAACTGACACATTTGCAGAGGCATGAAGGCGCGAGCGAATTGACGGCGGGAAGTTTCGAGAGGCGGCACTTACTCGTGTGATACACTTGTTTCCAACAAGGACCTCAATTTTGCGTGCTTTATCCCAGGTTTTATAACAAGTGGCAGCAGCCCGAGCTTCTCGGTCAATTAAAAGATCGTTTAGTTTAGGTAAGCTGAAAATTTTCTGCTTCGACTCGACAGACAGCCGCACGGGTGAACGCTGGTGGTGGTGGAAGTCGAATCGGTCAAAATTGTCAGCTTTAGCTAGTGATGCAGTGGCGCGACTGGAAGAAGGATATTGATGTGTCTCTTCTTCATGCATCATCCCGGTTCTATGGTACTTGCAACGAGTGGCTCGGGACTTCGCGTTTTTCAAGAATTGATGCTGTCGACTGCAAAGTGACAAATTCCGGTTGCTGTACCTCTGGCATGGTGTCTACGGTGAGGTTTGCTATCGGACACGTGCGCGTCGGAGGATGGAGCAGCGCGAAGTTAAGCTCTGACAGTGCTGGCAAAGGTTGACGATCATGGCCAATCCCACGATACTGGTCAAGAAAGGATTTTGCTGCATGATCGGCCTCGAAAGGATCTTGATTACCGACGTACTTTTCGTATTGAAAGAGATCTTTGTGTGCTTGAAAGAACGCATACGCTGGAGATGTCTGTTGCTGCGCCATGGTGAACACGAATGGGGAGAATGGGAAGTAACAAATAACTTTTTAAGGAGGGGTCGGTTCATTTAAAACGCAAAGAGATCAAGCGAGGATGAAGACCGATAGTTCGTTGTCTACACCGCCAACGCTATCCTCTTCACTGTCCGGTGCTCCCTCTTTTGTTCGCATTGGAGATGGTTCTTTCTCGCCTGGGGACGTGTACGTGGAGTGTATCCTGCCGAAAGTCCTGTCAAAGGAAGTCAAATCTGAATCGGTCCGAGGTGCTGACAGAGTTAAAGGGTGGAACATGAAGAATAGTAGTTTGGGTAGTAACACGAGCTCCCATCCAAGTCTCCTGTCTGACACGATTGTGCTGCCATTTGCAGAGCACCCCGTTATTCTTCAAGCGCAAGAAGAATGTCAGATCCTCATGAATGGCAACGATATCTGTGTGCTTGAGGATGAAATTGTCAAGGAAGACGTGGTACAGATACTTGGTAACGATGCTGAGCTCGTATTCCCTGTCCGCAACATCTTTCGCTACCTCGTGATGTTCATCAAAGATATGGACCTCTTTCTGGAATTCCGCATCGAGGTATTGGACGACGCCCAGAAGTACCGACAGTTCACGGTGACCAACACCAGGTCGCTAGCACGAGTTGAAGACTCTAGATGCCAGTTGCCACTCGTGTTTGGATCTCACCCTGGTTGGCGATACCTTTGCATGGATTTACAGGACCTCACCAACCAAGCGTTTGGCACTAAGCATGTGACCACAACAGAGGTGCGCATCGGAGGCAATTGTCGTCTATTGCGGATGTTTTTCCAAGATGAACGCTACGCCGATGCCGACTTGCCCGCACATCTCACATTTCTTAGCGGGTAGGAGAGTTAAGCTGTAGGCACGAACGAGCAGATAAAAACAAAGTCATTGTTGATTCATACAGCCGAGTTGCTTTATTTCTTCTTGAGTCTTCGTCTGATATTCCTACAAGTACGACAAGTTAATTGTGTACTGCGGGTCTCGCTGGTTGCGCTGGCGTGATACCTCTGTAAAGATTCGGTGATTAAGCCACAGCGACTCTAGATAACGGTAGCGAGCCATATCCAATCGAAGTGGACGCCCCCGTTGCAGACCAACATCTTCTTCGCCGTGAATATCCACGTATATGCTTGGAAAGTACGCAGACATGCTGCCTCCAACAATCGCGATCCGACACTGCTCAAGCAAAAGCACGATGCCTACACCACCTCCGCATTCCGCAGCGTGACGTGTACACTCACCTACGGGTGGTCCATGTGGCATAAACGCTCGAGTGCAGCATGAGTCTCCACAGCAAAGGAATTCGCCGCAAATCAAGCAGAGGCCAGGGTCGCAAGGCGCTTTTTCGCATCGTGTGCACTTGCGGCCTGACATCTCGCTGTACAGCTCGTCATACTGAATAGGCAAGTCGATCAGTCGTGGTCGCGTAGGCACTTCACGCAAGATGAACATGCTGGCAACATAAGCCTCGCTGCAACCTTCTGTGTGTTCACACTTGTCACCAACCTTCGAGCTACCCAGGTGTGTCTTGCTGATCATTCGATCCATGCACCATTGCCAGATTTGGTTAAACGTATCGTCTGAACTGCGAGCGACATCAACCAACGTGGGAATTTGCATCGTCGTGGTGTTTGAGGGAACATTGACTTCCTGTTCCACCAGACACCGCCAGAAAAGTTTCATACGGCGAACAAATGCAGCATTGGCCGGCAAAATGCGTCGCAGTCGAGACTTTACGTCAGATACAGTGGTGAGTGGTTTCAGCTTCTCTGTTGGGAAAGCTTTTGCTATCCGCTGCAAGAGTTGGAGTGCAGCATACGCCTCAGACTGCCCCTCACCACGAGCACTCAGTGTTTCCATGATTTGTTTAACCGATGCAGCAGCACCCGCAGAAGGTCGAGTAGAGGCGCCAGGGCTGATGGCACAACCGCTTCTAGTGCGGCGAGGGCCCAAAACTAAAGTGCTTGCTTCTGCTGCTGTCTGTGCGGACTCCTCGCTTTCTCTTGCTGTGATAACGGAGAACTTGTCTTGAAACAACGAGGTCCCCTGAGCCTTGTTTGGCTCAAAAATTCGGAATGTAGGCGCTGTAGTAGGTCTGCAGCAGTAAACACTGGGATAAATCGCCAAATGGTGTTGAGTTCGTCAGCAATCACGCTAGATACCACAAAAGCCTATAGCAAAAGACACATCGAACGCATTATGCATTGATCACATAGCTCATCAACGCAGCTCTTTGACGTACCGTGAACGTGTCTGCTACTAGCAGGCCCAGGATTGTACCTCGAAGACATGCATCAATCGAACCAAGCACCTAATAATGCCACAAAACGTTACATATATCATAACTTCCTATGTCAAGAGACAACATCTTACCTTTGTGAACTTGCGATAATCACGCTTGGTCTCGGTATTGATTGGGCAGCAGCGTTTGGCCGTCTCCCATACTACCTTCGAATCAGCACAGTGCTCTAACAGCGAGAATGTCCATCGGCAGAACTTCGTGACAGCTGTTAGAGACTCCATTTCCTTTTCCAGAGATGGTGGACAGTCATCTGTTAATGGATCGAACGGTGTGCTACTTCCGGATACGTTTCGGCACTCGTCTTCAGCAACAGTCAAGAACGATGCCAGTGTGTATGCACACGCAGACCACAAGAAAGGAGCTCCTTTTTCTAGACTACCATGGGGCTCCCAGAGCGTATCCTCGAAGTAATCCCGCCACATATCATGTTCCGTATCATTTTCATCATCTTCAAACCCTCCATCGCGGCCAAGCACTGAACGATGCCATCCAGGCATTGACAATTGCTCCTCGACAATCGTGTCCCAAGTTGGGGCCTTTCCTTCGTCATCCCTTGGCGATGTCACCACATTGCGTTTCTCCTCCAACCCGTCTTCTTTCGAGATGGAGGTTCGGGGCTCGGCCGTTGGAATCAGAAAATTACTCAACGTTTTGCACAAAGGACACAAGAACTGCGTCATTGCTGAATCTGGATCAATCGCTTGAACACCGTCGAACTCCTCACCACGCATAGCCTTGTCATGCAATGACGTAATATATCGTTCGAGGCAGTTAATGTGCACTGCATGCTGGCACGTACGGACATGCAGTCCACAAGGAGTGAGATATAGCTTGGCACTTTCGTGGGGTCGACCAAACCCGGGCGGCATGCGCTCTAACCGGAAACGAGATGAAACATCTTCATAACCATCATCATCACTATCGTACACCGCACCTCCTTGAGCACGCGCATTGCCAGCTCGCGCTCCCGCCATCTCACGGCCTCCTAACCTACGTGGTTCTACTCTGTCACCACGTAGATCCAAGCTTACCGCTCCACGCATATCCATGGGAAAGAGTTGTTGGTCCTCCCGGAGGTCAAGTACACCTTCGAGAACTTCCAATTCTTCGTCTGTCTGTAAAAGTTCGCCTTCAAGCATAGGGAGATTTCCATTTTCAAAACGAATGCGATCGTTGCGAGGTCGACGGGCAACAGGCGGACGAGGACTATTTTGCGCCGTGTTATCGCGAGTGAGCTGGTCTCCTAATGAGCCATCCACATACCATTCAGGAAAAGATGTTGCGAAAGCGCGAAGGGTGGGAGACGGAGAATTCGCCGGGTCAGACGATGCCGTACTTCCACCTGAGCACAACTCCATCTTTTCGATCACCTCCTTCACGTGGTTACGAATCTTCTTGCCCTCCGAGGCAAGCGCTTCATTAGGTTCTGGTCGAAATCCGGGGGCTAGCACGGTAGATTGGTGGACATAGGCTGCCATTCCCATCTGACCCTGTGCTGAACTGTCATGACAGAGAATGCAATTGTAGCACCGTTCATTTTTCACATTTCGGCGCTTCTTCGTAGGGTCTTCGACTTCGTCGACCATAGATGCCTTGCGTTTACCCAGTGCTGACATCTTATCGTGATCAGGCTGTTCCTCCTTCAAATTGTCCGGGTCCTTTTCGCTATCCTCATCCGCGAGATCTACCATCGCCTGGAAAGCGGCCTGGCGCTTGGCCATTGCAGCCATCGCTCTCTTTCTTGCCTCGATTTTCCGCTGCTCTAATGTCATAGGTGATGAGTTGTTGCCTTGCGCAGAAGTGCTCGTTGCCGACGCTAACGATTCGGTTTTCTTTTGCTTCGTCTTTGAATCATTCGCCAGCTGCTGGAACACTTTTCTACAGGCAGGTGATTCTGTTGTAATCTTCCAAATGAGCCACTCTACCGTTCCAGTCTGTTCGCTGTCAAGTAATGTCGTCGCTTGCTCCAGTAACTTGCTCAAAAGAGTTAATATCGATAATTTGGAGGTAGCGGCATTTGTTTTGCTCAAGCATGTCCAGAACCGGCGATCTGAATCTAATGATGCTGTGTGAACGCCATGCACCAACAAATGCAAGCAAGTTGAAATAACAGCGTCTGAGACACTGTTCTCCGAGACTGGGACAGTAGAAGCTGATACCGGATGCGCTGAAGAAACTACCTTCCACAGAATTATATGCACGATCGCCACTGTACTTTCACACGTCAAAATCGCTTGAACAGGGCGAAGAAAATCGACGGGACGCTTGGCGGCCTTCAATGGTTCCCTCGGCGGGCTATCGGGAGTAGCCTTCTTCGACTTCTGCCGTGATGCGTTACGGTAGTTCGTCCAACGATCGCGTGCTAGCTCGTGCGATTCACGGTTCAAGTGAAGGAAGTATGGGTTATAGTTGTCTAATAGACCCACTTTCAATTCATAGCGGCCGGGTTCAAGTCCCGAGGGCGGAACGAAATTGGACACTTTCGCTAGAACACCTTCCAGTCGCGCAGTCGGAATATCATCTTGACCTGATGGCAAAATAGCGAGGTCAAAGAGTTTGCTAAACGGCAGACTCTTTGCACATAGCTGCTGAAGCATCTCTTCCGCGAGGAACTCATTGTCATAGGCTGCACCAGTCGAGCTTGGAAGACTCGTACCAAGTACGATCACAAGGCGCAAGAATTCCTCTAGCATTTGTAGACATTGCTGTTCATCGATACCCTGCTCTAATCCCGCATATCCAAATTGCATTACCAAATCGTCCGCTCCGTTCATCAATTCACGGTTAGATTCCAGCATAAAGTAACTTCCAAGTTGGAACCGATCTACCATCCGTGCCAAGAGTGCATCCGGCCCAGTCATAAGGACAGCTAGCTGCAGCATCAACGTATCTGCATCACGGTAGTGAATGCAATAAGGCAATGCTGAGTAGTTATATAACTGTGCCAGCATGTTTTCGTCTCCATTTCGGCGCCACAGGTTGGAGTGGATTTGGGATGCCATCACCAGACAACGTAGAGGCATCTCCATTAACTCCCACCGCTGGTCAGTCGACAATTTGTCGAACCCAAAGACCTTCAACAGGCCATCCGAAGGAATAGAGTTTCCTAAACCTGTCTGGCTAATGCAGATGTGCCGTACTGCAGCAGTCAGGAAACGGTGCAAAGGGATGTGTAGAGACGTCGGCTGAGATGCTACGTTGAAGTCGTACGTCACAATTGTTTTCTCTCGGTTACCAGCACCCCGTTTGCTTAGAGACGCAAATTTCGCCACTGGTGTCAGTGTCTTTTTCAACACTTTTTCATTTAGACGAGCTGAAGATAAAAGAGCGGCGTCGATGATTGGACCGAAAATCTCTGCTACCTTCGCTTGGGGTGTTTTGAACTGCGATGGATTAAAACCGTTCCAGGAAATTGCGAACACAGAATGAACGCGGATGCCAAGATTAAACATCGATAGCCAGCTATCTGACTCGTATTCCACGTGATTTTGGTGAATGCCTCGACGAACTTGAGGATCGCCACCCTATTGCAAGTAGACATGTCAGCGTTAATTCTAACCGAGATGGAAACAACACTGTAGCTTACCTGGAGAATGTTTAAGCATGATAACCAAATCTTCAAGTTGTCCTCGTGGCACACAAGTTCGCTCGAAAGTGTTCCGATATTAAATACATACTCCATGTTCTCCACGCAGTGCTATACCACGACCAAAACAAGATAAGGTTTTCGATGGTTAATGCATGCATGGAGCCATGGCAACAACTTGGCAAATAGACTCACCTTGTACTTCTGGCTGCTAAGCGCAGGATGGTCAGCATTGAGAGAATTTTCCTTTTCATCAACGGCTGACTGAAACACCGTGTTCAGTGCACTAAGTAATTCGCGCACCAGTTCCTGTCGGCCAGGATGTGTCGACACTTCCTTCTTCGTATAATTTTGAACGAGATGGGGTACCGTTAAAAATTGCACGGCAAAATCGAAAATGGATTCACTGGAATTTCCCAAGCCACGGAGAAACATGCTTGTCATGGAGGCATATGAACGCAAATATGCCTCTAACATGCTAGCACGAAATTTGATGTCTACCAAGTGTTCACGCAAAAACGAATGCGATTTATCCACTGCATTCTTTCTTAGGGTGCAGTCGTATCGCATTAGCAGTGTTAATGCTGAAGAAGTTGTCGATGGTGTGTTAGACGAAGTCGTCTGACCGGACGTGAAATACTTCGCCACCACCGCATCAAAGCTCTTTCGGACAGCTTCATGACGGCGGTACGACGGGCTCAGTGATACAGCCATCACAAACTCCTGAATAAATATGTTCTTGCAGTTTACGCGGTTCCCTTCGGCGTAGAACGGGGTAGGTGTGACAATGGTTGTGTTCCCTTCAGCCCGGAAATCAAAACGTTGACGCTGGACTATTTCTTGTTCCGATGCCCACGTAAAGATGTCCTTCTCTCCTGAAGTCAGCGCAACAAGCACATTCAAAGCATGATTGTGCAGACGAATGTTGCGTTCCTTCACAAATTCCTGAACCGTCTTGCCCTTTGGCAGACTGTTTGATATGGATGCAAATCCCATAAGAGCAGGGGGCCGCTGTTTCTGAAGTGCTTCAGACACAAGTTCGCTGAGCCCATCAGAGGTTGTGCTAACAAACTGCAGCCACTCCAAAAGTGCAGGTATCCCTTCCATTTGCTTCTCCCACCACGTCGGTGCCACTGAAATATTTAGCGAGCGACGAACTAAGTTTCCTACAACCGCTGGACATTGTAGTAGTGGCTTAGTTGAAATCGTCGCATCACCCTGATTGTCCACTAGGCTAACAGAAGATCGCGCTTGAGGCTTCGACATCCCCAACTCGACGTAAAGATGATTAATCACTTCGTTCAACGCGTGTACATCGTCATTATGCAGACGAATTCCAAAGAGTACTCCATCATTCGAGCTGTTGCTAATAACGTCACCAGTCTCCCGTTTCACTTCTTTAGGTTGTGCCTCCAATCGTCCGCCCGGTCCGTTTATTCTGGCACCGGGTTCAGGCGCAAATTGCGTCGACAGTCGCGTAGATCTCGTTGACGTCGGTGTAGAATCGTCCTTCGTTCTACTATCCGAAGCATCTGCCACATCTGTATCACTCTGAATCGGCAGAAACTTTGGAGGTAGATCTCTCGTAAACAGTTCAAAAGCTTCCGCAAGCTCAAATCCGTACTCTGTTCCCAGCAACACTTGGTAAATATGTTCCACCACTGCACCAATAATCACAGGTGCCGTCGCGCTGATATGTTTCGGCAACTTGTGCTTCTTCGTACCAGTCTCCGTCCCTTCCGCTCCTTTATGTCTCGAGCAAAAGCCACTCTGTTTCCATGCCTACAAATAAAAAGAAAACATCAACCTCCACACCATAATAACAAAAAACATAAAAACCCACATGAACATCTCCACAGTCACATGAACTGCCTGCCGTCGTCCTCTGGAAATACACGTCATGGCCTGCATGGTCACTATGCGTGAAGCAGTCCTTACACATGACGCACGTGGTGTCTAACTGGCAGTTTCGGCAGCTGTACGCGATCTCATCGGCCGAGAAAATGGCACCGCACACGCGCTTACGCTCCGTTCTGGGCAATTTGGCCAGGATCTGTGTGGGTGCCAGCGATTTCTCCTTACCATGGGCACAGAGCGACGTCAGCAGCGTGTTGCAGGTGCTGGAGACCGCTTGGACCTCACCACGGGCCAAATTGCACTGTAGGGCGAAGCGCACGAGCGCCAAAAACTCTTCTTCGCGGTGGTGCGCGACCTTTTGCTGCGGCGTTAGACGCGTGACAGTCTCCGCCTCATTGGCGGTCGCCTTGGCCTTGGACGCTGCCTTGGGCTTAGCCGTCGCCTTAGTCTTCTTGCCTCGGATCGCTACCATCACTCTGAGAGCAGAAACGGAAGTGAAGAAGTTTCGAGGCTTTCACTTGGTTTCAGTAAGCTGGTGTCAAGCATGTACAGTAAATGACTGAATACAAGCCCTCTTCTTTGCTGGACCAGAACGAAGCGTACTAAGTGCGATTTTGGTGGTCGACGACGATTCAAGATACACTACTCGTGGGTGATGGTGACGTTGCGTGTTGCAGGTAGTGGAAGCTGGTGTATGGAGAATGGATGGCCATGGCTTAGGATTAGAACCGAAGAATCGTACGCAATTGATAGAGCTCCGACAATTGATGACATTACTTTAATCTCAGGCTGTGCTTGTAATGCTTATAATTCGACCAGTAAAGATCGCCTGCTGTTGGAAAAGTGTCTGCGGAGCACGAGTGGTTGGAAGAAGCATATCAGCGTGGACCTGCAGGGTCGAGAAGATGGAGTAATTAGCTTTGAATTGTGGACTGGCGAGTCTCGCTCGACGGATTTTCTTCACTTTGTCATGGGGTGGACCGTGGACTTAGCGGAGTGGATCCAGTCTGGGGCAGCGAATCGGTGGTATGAGATCGGACATATCAAGACAAGAGGCCGAGGAGGGGCGAGTAACGGAGAATATTGCGGAAACACAGCGGAATTGCAGACAGAGGTAGCTTATGTGTTGGTCGGCATTGTTGGTGTTGAAAATCCGGCTGTCGAACTGTCTTTGACAAAAGAAGGCCACACGCACAAGTCGACATTTCGGTTTGTTCTTCCACATCGGTCATATGCCAGGAGTGGCAAACTTCGTGCGATCCGAGTTGGTCAAATTGTTCGTGAGGTAAGACCTGTTTCCAATTCAGAGGAAAATATCTGCTAACAAGGTTCTGCTCTTCTGTGCTAAATCAACAGCTCCGCACCGATGTTTTGCAAGACTTGCTGCCATTGACCCTTTACGGTGAAAGCAGCGCCAAACGTCGTCAACAATACAGATTAAAGAGACCGATAGAATGGGCTGGTGAATGTACTGGTTCATCTACACCAGGGCTGATGAAAGCGCTGGTTCTACTACAGCTATCATGTCAGTACGCAAACTACTGTGTCAACGAGCTGGATCGGTATTCAGAGTACGTATCTTAGCCTTTCCTCGATTCTGTGCTACCCTCGATGGTAAAGCTAACTACCACTTTGATCGTCCAGCAAGCTAGACAGACGAAGTATCAAGCTCAATAACAAAATACATCGAATGGAGTGCCATCAGAATCTATTGAAAGAGCAAAGGGCAAACCTTCGGCGTGAAGATGAGGTCTTAGCTTGCTCTCTCGACGGGATGCAAGCACTACTTCTGGAATTGGATCCAGAAACCCAAGCTCGCCTGCAAGAAGATGAAAACTTAGATCTGCAACCTACTAGCCCGAAGATACTGTAGCGTTTGCCAACTAACAGGCAGCATTACATTCACTTGACTAACCCTCTTTCTTTGCTCCTTTACCACTTACTGCTTTCCCCGTACGACGGTGAAGCCGCTCTTCTCGGATACGCCTCACACGCTCACGTTTCTCCTCCATCTCTTTTTGGTGCACCTCCTCAAGTTGTCGTTTTGCATCTTCGCGTTGTTTGCGCGCAGATTCACGGATGCGTAGTTCACGCTTCTTTTTGTCTTGCTTCAGCTTGAGCGCGGCTTCCCTCCTCTTTTCATAAGTAAGCACTTTACCCTTGTGTTTGGTACCACCAGACTGGTCAGGTGTTTTGGATACTGGAGTTTTTCCTATTTGGTCTGGGCTTGCGGCAACACTGCTCGGAGTGGAGCTCAACGAAACGAGTGGAGGAGGAGGAAAGTCCGTTACCTCTACCTGGTGTGTGTGCTATCGGCTTTGGTGTGTTCGTACCACTATGAGAGCGAGAATGTACCGGAGAAGGTGAAGGCGGTCCGCTTGAGGCACTTTCATCTACCTCGGGTACAGGAGCAAGCTCTGTAAAAAGATTTTCCGACGACGCGACATTAGGAATTCGTCGTTTCTGTCTCTCTTCACGCAGCTCCACCGCCTCTGTCTGCAATGCCTCCACCTTATGTAACCTGGATTCTTCGTCTTCACAGGTAGCTTCAGGTTGTTCCTGCGCTGTTTCCTTTCCATTTACCTGCCCCACTTCTTTCTTCTGTTCTTGCTCTTGCTCTTGTTCTTGTTCTGGCTCTGGCCGATCTGTCGGTGCATCCTGCTGAGGCATCTTCACCTCCTCCACATCCATACTAACCGCAGTATCCCACTACTGCTATCTTCTCCAGCACTTGTATTGTTCTCAGTCTGTTCCTCTTCTCCACTTTCCTGTATTTTCATCTGCAACCACCAAATCAGCACAAATACATATAAATCCTCTCTCAAGCGTACGCACTTGCTCCGCAACGCGATGCAACTTCTCGGCCACTTCGTCCGGCAGGAAAATATACTCTCCGTCGATCTGCATGTTGTTGTAGGCCTCCAGAATCAAATCCTCCAGCGCCTCGACCATTTCGTCCACCTCCTCTTCGCTCTCAACAGGCGACATTTCCGGAGTCGCAGGCACCACGGATGCTTCGTTCGACTGCGCTGAAGGCTGTGCAACTTCCGTCGATGTGGACTGCAGCACAGCAGCGTTAGTCTCGACGCTCGCACTACCCTCTGGCGGCGTCATTGATGCTTTGAATTACAACTGCTTAAGCATTTCGAATGGCATCTTTCCCCGTGAAACATGATAAAATGCGTCTATTCATCTTTACAAATGGCTACACAACAGTGTAATTCATACTGCAGCCTCCGCCTGTGCCTTAACAAGTCGCATTTCAGCCAGGTCGTCAACGGATGACGATGGTGCTGGCCGCTGTGAAGATCCACCGAACACCGGCTGCATGTATGTTGTGTCGAAGGCTTGCCAGTTGCGGAAGAGCCTCCCGGTTAGCGAATCACCTCGAGATCTTTCAGTAACGCGATGGACAGGTGAAGCAAGGTTTGAGTCATCATCGTCATCACTCATGGCGTCATGGAACTGTGGTCGCGGAGTGTAAATCGGGACTTCGTCTCCTGTGCCGTCACGATTCTCCTTGGGCTGGTCTTCCTCCGGGAACGCTAAAGTGCCATGAGCTTCACCGTCAGCGTGGCGTGTGCTGCGTTGAACTAACCGCGATAGCGTTTCCTCGGACTCCGATGCAGTCGTAGAACTTCTATCCGTGTCAGACTGGTCAAGGTGGCTGTGGTCTTTATATTTGCCAGTGAGGTGCAAGTTCACTAGCAATGGACCCATAATACCACCAATCACAATCGTCGTGATGAGAATCACCACAAGAGTTGTCGACTCAATGAGTCGGCGGTGTGACGCTCCATGAAGGCCAACGTAATTCCAATTCTTGGCCAGAGCGAAGGCCATCGAGCCGCGAAGACCTGCGAGCCAAATGACACTCATGAACTTGACCGGAATTCGATTTGCTGGAGAACGCAAACAGTTGCAGATGCTCAGAAGCGGAAAAACGTTGAAGAAGCGAGCAATAATGCAGGCCACAAGTGTAAGGCCAATGAACGACCAATCGATATCATCCACACGCAGTGAAGCCCCAGCGCTTTCCTCGCCATGACCCGCGAAGATCATGATGACGGACGTCCCCATAAATACATACACAATGTTCTCGCAGACGAACGCCAACGTGTGCAGCAGATGCGTAAACGCATGCTGTGCTTCTCTAGACAAAGTATTGAAATGGTAATGCGCCGTCATGGTACCCGAAAAGAACAGGGCCACAATGCCACTCAGTTTCAAACTGTCCGCCACGAAGTACGTCAACAAGCTGAAAATTAAACACAGCGAAATTTCGTAACTCGGATAATAGCGTAGTGTCGCGAAGAACTTGCGCTTGAGCAAGAAGGCCCCACCAAGTGTAATAAGGGCGCTCACAATCAAAGATCCCAAGAACATGCCACCAGTATTCAACGCTACTCGCAATAGTTGCTTGGCACTAAAGTTGCTGTCAGGCTCCCACTTGTGCAGCGTTTGATACAGTGCAATCGCCACAGCGTCGTTCATGACACTCTCGCCGAACACAAGGTTGAATAGTAGCGGTGGCACATTGAGTTTGTCGAAGCAACTTAGTGTAGCCACCGTGTCCACAGCACTGATTAACGTGCCGAACAGGAAGGCCTCGACCCATGACAACTTGGTCACCATCCCAGCCACACCTGCGAGGTACAACACGCCGCCAGTAATAGTCGTGGCGATGACTGTTCCGAACACGGCAGTACTCATGATTGCTGGGAAGTTGCGGAAGAAGACAGTGCACTTGATGGAGAAGCCTCCTTCGTAGATGATCGGAGGCAGCAACACATTGAAGAAGAGACTATTGTCCAGGTTCAGGTGTGTGTGCAGCGCCGCGTGCTTGCCGCCCATGATCATAAAGAGCCCCACGAAAAGCCCGAACATTAGCGCGAAGCTGCTCTGCGATATGACCATGCATGAGTAGCGTCCTAGCATGTAGGACGCCATTACCAGCACGAACAGCATGAGCAGCAGTAGCACCGCGTCCTCCATTGGTGGCGCTTGAGTTCCGAATGTGAGATTTGGATCAGAGTCGCTGACCGCATGTGAGATTTGGACCAGACTGCTGGCTCTTCCTCTAGTTTGGCAGCAGCCAATCAAGTATTGGAAATATGGTGCTCTAGCCAATCAAATTCTGTCAAACTTGAGCTCTAGGTCGAAACCAGAATGATTTGCTGAACTTAAAAGCTTGAATTTAGTATGCAACAATCTATGTACATTACACAAACAAACCGGTAAGTTGAAGTGCCAGTGATGACTCAGACTCAGACGGTCTGGGGATGCATCTTGTCGATCTCTCCGGCTGCCTCGTCGACCGGTCTCGAGTTCGCAGGAGACTGGGAACCACCGAACATAGGCTGCATGTAGTTAGTATCAAAAGCCTGCCAGTTGCGAATGAAAGCGCCACTCCTTGTTTCAGCGCGCTGGGTCGGTGAGTCTCCGTTGTGGTCTCTCTCGTCGTCACTGTAGTCCTCATCTCGGAACTGTGGTCGCGACGTGAACACGGGGTCATCTTGTACTTCAATCTCTTGTTCTTCTGAAGTAGCGCCCTCGGGGACTCTAGGTGCTGCTTGCTGTTCTGTGGTCCTGGAGTTTCGACGAAGCATGAAGTGGCGAGTGCTGCGTTGCAAGACGCGTGCACGATCCTCCTCAGAACGCGCTTCTCTTTCAGGGTTTGATTCGGGTTCGGATTGCCTCAATGCACTATGATGATTGGTGAGACGGAGCTTAAAGAGAAGCGGACCTGTAACTCCACCGATCACGATCGTTGTAAAGAGCACCACAACAAGAGTTGTAGATTCCACGAGCTGACGGTGAGAACCGTAGCGACCAATGTAGTTCCAGTTCTTTGCAAGTGCAAACGCGATAGATCCACGAAGAGCAGCAAACCACATTACACCCATGTATTTGATTGGAATACGGTCGGAAGACTCCCGTGACCAGTTGGAAAGGTATAGCAGCGGGAAAGTATTGAAGAAACGCGCCACGATGCAGGCCACAAGCGTAAGACCGATGAAGTGCCAATCAATATCATCTACCCGAAGCGCAGCACCCGAGTTCTTCTCTGGATGACCCGAAAAAATCAAAATCACGGATGTTCCCATGAACACATACACGACATTCTCACACACAAAAGCCAGCGTGTGCAGCAAATGGGTAAATGCGTGCCGAGCCTCTCGTGATAGCGCATTGAAATGGTAGTGAGCTGTCATGGTTCCCGAAAAGAATAGCGCAACAATACCACTCAATTTCAGACTGTCGGCTACGTAGTACGTCAGCAGACTAAAAATCAAGCACAGACAAATCTCATAGCTGGGGAAGAAATGTAGCGACGAGAAGACCTTACGCTTGAGCAGGAAGGCGCCGCTAAGAGTGATCGTTGCACTCACAAGTAGCGACCCCACAAACATTCCACTCGTGTTGATCGCCACTCGTAACAACTGCTTCAGACTTAAATCAGTACCAACGTTCCATTTGTGCAGTGTCTGGTACAGTGCAATAGCCACTGCATTGTTGATCACGCTCTCTCCAAACACGAGATTGAACAGCAGCGGCGGGACGTGTAGCTTATTGAAACAAGATAACGTAGCGACTGGATCGACAGCATTAATCAACGTCCCGAACAGCAACGCCTCCACCCACGAGAGTCTCGTCACCATCTTCCACGTCCCAGCGAAGTACAACACGCCACCCGTAATGACTGCAGCGACGACAGTGCCAATCACAGCCGTGCTCATGATAGCTGGAAAGTTACGGAAGAACGCTTGCCGTTTGATAGAGAAGCCTCCCTCGTAGATGATCGGCGGCAGCAACACATTGAAAAAGAGGCTGTTGTCCAGGTTCAGATGCGTGTGCAATACTGCGTGCTTGTCCCCCATGATCATGAAAAGTCCGACAACGAGACCAAATACCATCGCGAAGCCGCTCTGCGACACTAGGTTACACGAGTATCTGTCTAGCACGAATGACACCACTACCAGCACGAACAACATGAGTAGCAGTAGCACCGCGTCCTCCATCGTGGCCGCTTCGTCATCTCTCTCGTGCTGCATTTTCAATTATCATCATGATGGGAATGCGGTACAAGAAGCCGGTGCCAGTTTTTACGATAAATCGCAACGAAATAGCGCTAAAATGGACCAGCTGTTATTTTTGCTGTATGTGACGAAGCAGCTGTAGACGAATGCAACGTCAGAAACTGCAGGCAAGTACACTTGTTTAGCGGTGCTCGAACCGCGGAGAGCGAAGAGGTCGGGCACCTCCCTTCCTAAAGCGCAAGATACCCATGATTGCAGCCGCAATACTGCAACCGAACCTATATACACCAATTCATCTCAAGTTAGCGCCCCACTACCACGATAGATAGATCAGTAGAACCTCGTACCAGGTCGCGGCGTATCCCGCGTGCTTTTCGGGGGTCATATAAAACTCGAGATATGACGAAATATTTTTCCTGAGAGGGTTATTCAGCTCCACCTCGCTGCTCGTGCCCTCAATCGCTTCACAGTAACACGTTATGAACACATCACTCAAGTTAAAAAGCATTACCGAAGGAGAAAGGAAATCTAAAGTTACCTACCGAGAGCATCGACGATAACAGGCAAATCGCCCGAGGTGACACCCATAGCATCGGCCAGCTCTTCGTGGTCCAAATAGAAAAACTGGCGATTCTCGGGATCGTTGTCTGGTGTGAAATTGTTTTTCTGCAGCCGTGGGCGGTAAGAAGTAATGCCAATACTGCAGATGTCTACTACTAAGCGCAACACGTACCACTTCGCCGTGGCGAAGTACACCAACGAAAGACATTTTGCCATCCTCCTCTTTCTTGTCACGTGTCATGTGAACGTCCAGAAGCTTGCGTGGAAGCCAACCTCGGTTCACGATCACCGGCGTTCTACACGACACCATAACACTGATAAATTTCGAGGTGCAAAGACCAAAAGTTGGCAAAGTGTCTTACCCATTGTCACGTTGCAATAGCGAATAAATGTAGCCGCCGGACTTCACTCTTGCCACCGAATCACTCGGGTCAGCGGGTGCAGAGCGAGGGTCTGTGAAAGTCAATTCACACCGCAGTATCAGAAATCCAATAACGAAAGGTGTCAGTTATCACTTGGCCAATAAATCACTCGTACACAAGTAGAAGGTGCTCCCAGGTTTGAAGTTGCCCTCAATGCGAAGCTGGCGGTATTCAATGTCGTCACTGCGTCATGACAAGCCAACCACAATGAGATAATCAGTCGGTATCGGTAAGAACGTCACCCGCATACACTGATCTCACATGTCATCACTTGCCGTCGCATCCTTCGGTAGCTCTGTAACTGACTCCGATAACTCCTTCGTGCGCTCGTTAATCAGATCCACCTTCCAGTAGTAGCGCTCGGTCTACAGTTCACACTTCATTAGATACTCCTGGCTATCGCGCAACAAGCTCTACAGCTTCGCACCTGCCATGTGCCAAGGTACGCCGTTGTCACCGTCTAGAATTCAACAAACACAACAACCGATCAATTAGAATGACTAGAACTATTCATCTCGATTCTGAACGCACCACAGCACCGAAGAACGCCATACCAGCGTATCTGGAAAAGCTGCTTTCATTGACACCTGTCCCTCCAGTCTTGGATTGCGATGCAGATGCCGCAAAGCATCTCGAGCTCACCGATAAGCGTGGCACCACTCGCAACACTCGTCGCCCCAGCATTTTCAGGATGTCAAAGAGGTGAGGACAGCAATTTTGACCAATCGTGAATAGATCGAAGGGCCTTTTCAACCAATCACTGATTTTGTGATGCTAATCAAGCACCATCCAAAAATTGACTGACAAGATGGCTTCAGATGCTGAAGGACATGTCCTAGGTAACTTCCATGCGTACTACAGCTTCAACCCAGTGCACGAGCGCCTGCGGTTTATGGACGTGCAGACTGCTAACGCGTTAAGACGCGCTTTACTGGTGAAGAAGTCTACCGATGTTCATAGCGAAGAGACGTCCACGGTCCTTGATGTCGGCTGTAACGAAGGTGACTTGACTATTGGCCTCTATGACGCATTAGACGGACGTGCAGTGTTGGCAACTGCGGATCAAATTGACGACGTGGCCAACTTCGACCTCAATAATATCAGCACACTCAATGAGCGTATGCAGAAGGACAAGAGACCGGTGGAGTACTTGATACGGGACGAAGGTGAGACCAGCCACCGCAGACGCTATGTGTGTGAGCTACAGATCGACGGCAAGACGATGGGGCAGGGAGAAGGTGTGTCCAAGAAAGTAGCGAAGGCCAAGGCAGCCGAAGTTGCTCTTCGAACGCTGGATAGCACGGACGACAAGAAGGAAAAGGAGGAGGTTGTGGAAGAGGTTGTTCCGGAGCAACTTCCACTGACGGAAGAGGAACTGACTGCGAGAAACCATTTATGGTTCTTGGAGTTGACATCGATGACGTGCTGATTGAACGCGCTACCAAAAAATCCGTGCAGTTGACCATGGGGGATGCCGTGCAGTTCTGCCACGTTAATGTCATGACTAGCAAGTTTAGCAAGGAGATTACGCCGTTCTTGGAATTGGCGAAGCGCTCGACAGCTGAGAGGAAGTTTGACCTCATTACTTGCTTCAGTGTGACGATGTGGATTCATTTGAACAACGGAGATGACGGTCTCTGGAAATTCCTCGAGACGGTCAGTGACATGACCGAGCACTTGATCATCGAACCGCAGACGTGGAAGTGCTATCGGTACGTGACAAGCTGCTGTGAAATAGTGATTGTACTGATGATTACCTCCTTCCTCTATTGCTGTCAACAACAGAAACGCGCAGAAGCGGTTGACCCGCATGCGTGTTGAGGTGCCTAAGTCCTTCCGCGAGATCAAGGTTCGCGCCGACGTCGTGGAGAAGATCGATGCGTTCCTACTGGCCGCTGGTCGGTTCCGCTATAAGGCCCAACTAGGCAAGACTAACTGGTCGCGGAACGTCGTCCTCTATAGCCGCAAGCCTGTGCCTGGGATCACTTACGTCTCCTAAAGATCGGTATTGCGTACCAATTATACTCGGGTGAGTCACCCGGACACCGGTGGTGACGAAGCTGCCCCATAAGCAGACCAATACAGCGTATATCTATCTCACATCCATGAAGCAAACCCGTCGATGTCATCACTAGGGTCCAGTAGTGACGATAGCGATGTCTTATTTAGCGCACTCCTCATTTCCAAACAAGACTTAATGGAGGGAGTGCAAGATTACAGCGATATTGTATGTGCCCTGGCTGTACTGCTGGCCGTGGTGTTCGTGCCAACACTAGTTCGTATCCGACTCGTGTACACTTTCCTATGGAATGCATTTACCTTTATCGCCATCAAGATGGAGTCTCCAACGGCGCTCGGACTCGCGACAGCCATGGGACTATCGGTGATGGTGTCCTGGTACACGTTGAGATTCTTCGACCAGTCCGTATTCGATAGTGTGTTGCTCGGCTGGTTCGGCTTCATGAGCAAGTGCCGTGTCTTCCGCGGTTTTGCAAATACAGGCGACTTCTTGCTGCACTTTGTGTGTCCATTGACACTCGCTGCCAAGTATCTGGAGCATGTCGAAGTGTGGATGGCCCTGCCAATCCTGGGGTATGTAACATGCTGCATGGAGTACTACTGATGTCGCTACTAATTCAAATAGTGTGGTTTCTACAGCTTCTCTGTGTTTTGGGTGTACTTCGTCGCGGACGGCTCACTGGTTGCCAACCACGTCTACCACTTCTCTCCACCACGTTCAGTGCAGTTCTGGGCTGTGGCAAGCGCCTCCATGCTTGTGGGCAACCTGACTGTACCGCTAGGTTGTGTGATAGCGCATTGGAGTGGTCTACCCAATCTGCTTATCCGAGGCGTCCAAGCGATGGTCGCAATGACCCTGCCGCTGTACCAGACAGTTGTCCTCTAAATATTGACTGAATAGCTGACTGAATAGCGATTCCAGCGCGATATCCACGTTGAACTTTGGTTTCTGGCCAAACTGAGTCAACAGTGTTGTTGAGTCTGAAGTCCAAAACCGCAATCTCACGTAGACAGGTCTTATGTATAGGGTTATACCTCGGGTCATCATCATCATTGTATCGCCACTCAACCGAAACGGACAGCGACGTCATTCATTATCCATTCTGATCCTGAGCACTTGCTGTGAAGACGTAGCATTAGCAGCAAGATGGACACCGCCGAGTTCTTGAGCGTGGCGCACGAGACACTTACCCGCACGGTGCTACGAGTGCGAGAAGGTGAGCAGCGGACGGCCGTTTTGACCCCCGACGCGGTCCAGGCCGTGCTGCTGCTATTCGCCATGACATTACTCCCCGTGCTGATCCGTGTGCGGGTTCTCTACACGTTCTGCTGGGTGGGGTTCACGGTATTGGCTCACGTGACCGAGTCCGAGGCGGCACTGGGCATGGCCACGTCGCTGGGGCTCACCATCATGATGGGCTGGTACTCGCTGCGCGCATTGGATCGCGCCACGTTCATGGGTATTCTGCAAGGTTGGTTCGGCTTCCTGAGCAAGTACCGGCCGTTCCGATTACTGGCCAATTCTGTCGACCTTCTGCTGCATATGGGCGTACCGCTAGTGCTTGCTTTCTGCTACCTTCCGCTTGTGCGGATCTGGATGACTGCCCCCATCTTGCTGTACGTGAGCTTGTCGAGTTCGTTTGTAGATGTTTCTGACTCTTCTTGATTTTGGCTGCATGTCCACAGCTTCTCTCAACTGTGGATCAAGTTGGTAGCAGGTGGTGATCTTTGTGATACTGGTAACGACGTCTACCACATCTATCCACCTCGTCCGAAGACGTTCTGGCTTGCTGTTCGCAAGATCGAACTGGTCTACAACTTTACAGTCCCCACGTTCTGTGTGCTCACTTACCAAGCAGGTATACACGAACTTGTCGTCAACACCTTGTTGAAGCCGAGCTTGTAGCTTATAGAAAACAGCATTTCCAGTTAGATAACAACAATTATAATACTTGTACAGCATTACTTCTAGCTACAAGCCGAGTCTGGACTTGATATCCTAAATATCATAGTAAAACCAAGTCAATCTTAATTACCGACCTCACGATGGACACACTGCTTGGCTGGGGAACGCTAGGCCGCGCCAGCCACGCCGTTCAAACAGCCGATCAAATGGACGCACCGTTGGCAGTAGCACTGCTGTTCGGCGTGGTGGCGTTGCCTCCGCTCGTGGGCGTCCGTACCATGTACACCAATTGCTGGTTTGTCTTCACAGTCCTCGCACATGTGCTGGCGTCCGAGGCAGCGCTGGGTATCGCCACGTCCATGGGCATCACCATCATGGTGGGCTGGTACTCACTGCGGGTGTTCGACCGCTACGCCTTCACGGCCATCCTCAACGGCTGGCTCGGGGTCTGGGCAAGTTCACCTCTGCTCGGTTTCGCGGCACGTGTCGGTGACTTCATACTTCATCTGTTGGTGCCGATGCTACTGGTATCGTGCTATCTACCACTCGTCCGTGTGTGGATGAGCGTGCCAGCTTTAATGTAGGGAAAGATGAAGGTTGTTTATGGAGCTTTGATGTTGATTATTTGCTGTGTTGTGTGCAGATCGTCGCGGTTGTGGAGTCGCTTTGTCGTGGGTGGTGGTGTCTTCCCCAAGGCCGACCATATCTATCGGTTTTCACCGCCACGTTCGCAACATTTTTGGAATGCAGCATACAAGATGGAATTGATGTTGAACCTGCTCGTCCCGCTTTTCTGCGTCTTGGCACACCAGGTAGTACATTGAACGTAATGCTTGTGCTGTCTACTCGGTCTACTAGGCATCATTGTCTTGCTTAGTGCTGGGTGGACACAGCTAAAATACTTTCTAATATCATGTTCATCCTCCATGGATGCTGGTGTTGATGATGGACAGAGATCTTTCTGGGTGTACGTGGCGACAGCAATCGCAGGGGCAGTTCTTTTTTGCCTTCAGCTTATCCGTTCGCTATCACTTCCTAAATTGCGGAAGAATGCAAAAACCATTATGTGCCGCCTACTCTCCAGCGGCGGTATTCGCCCGAATGTGGTAGGTTTTACTAACTATGGAGCGAAACAGCACATCAGCTGACGACGTATGAAAATTGTATGTACTGTTTGCTTCTTTCCAGGACTTTATCGTTCGAGACGACTCGTTCTGGCTGGATTGGATGAGTGAGGGGCTTGTGGCAATTGGCGAGTCATATGTCGGTTGTCTGTGGGCAACTAACTCCGCACGAACGCTGGATGAAGTGGTTGCCAGCCTACTCACTATCCCGATGGAGGGTAGACAGGAGATGTACCGATCATGGAGCGCTCGCTTTGTGGCACTGGCAGCAAGATTATTTAACTACCCTCCGTCGTCCATGGGTCTCGTTGTTGGAGCTGTCTCCGAGCAATTTGATCTTTGCCCTCAGTTTCGACAAGTGTACATGGACCGGTATTTTCACCAAGGCTTCGGCATTTGGACTGTTGGAACAACAAGCATCGACGATGCCCAGACCAACAAACTTGCTAATGTGGATCAGCTGCTGGATATTCGGGTAGGTGGTCAATCAAACGGCTTTGCCGCTCTTTGAAGGACCCTAATGTATTTCTCGTTTTCTTCAGACTGGCCACACCGTCTTGGATATTAGCGTCGGTTCATGGGGAGGTGTAGGCTGTTACCTTGCGCAACAGCACCCCGACGCCAGCATTGTATGCATGTTGTCGTCGGTTCAAGAATTCGCACGCGCCAAAAAGTTTGCTCGCGAACTTGCAGTCTTTGAGCAAATGGAGTTCGTGGTGGCTGAGACCCCAGAAAAGATGCTGACAATTTTGAGCAGCTTCCGCGCGTCTAAATTCGACCGCATCACGTTGTGCGGTGTGGTGGAGACTGTGCCAGATACCCAGCGAACTCGCTTCCTACGCACGTTAAAGCGCATCCAGACCGCGAATGGCACGACGCTGCTTGAATTTAGCGCGTGCACCGCCGCGCACATGACGACCCACGCTTGGACCAACAAATACGTGCATAGTGCATTTCCTTGCCACGCCATCACGCTGCCACTGATGCGTATGCTTGCCAACGAGACGGGTTTTACCCTTCGAGACACACTTGGCTATTCAGACCACTACGAACGCACGTTCCTCGAGTGGAACCGTCGATTTCAAGCACAATGGGGCCACGACGCAGTTGGCCAAGGCATGCCGTCGCTCCCCGAGTCCTTCAAACGTACGTGGGAGTTCTACCTGCTGCATTCCGCTGCTTGTTATCGATCCGGTGCGCTTCAAGTCTTCCAGATCCGAATGGGGTAATATAAGTGAGAGTGTCAAACTTATTTCCGGTGGACATTATGTCCACCTTCAAAATTATGGGCACCACACAATTTCGAGCTAAAGCAACAATTGCTAAAGTAAATATTGCAATAATGGCGGCCGTGACTGGCGAGTGGGAGAAGCACGTGGATGAGGCTTCGGGCTCAGCATACTACTACAACAGCAGCACAGGTGAGTCGTCGTGGGAGGTCCCTGCAGGTTTCTCGTCTCCACGTGCGTCCGACGCGAGCCAGGACACGGCCCCGAAGTGGCGAAAGTTCGTGGACGACGAGTCGGGAGCCACTTACTACTACGATGAAGTGAGCGGCACGAGTCGATGGGACAAACCAGAGGATTTTGCACTGGAGAAGGGAGAACAAGACAAAGAGGAGACACAAGAATCCGAAGAACAGGAAACGACGCCAGAACAGGAGCCTCAAGGACACGAACCTGAAAGCAATAGCGATGAGAAGGAAGACAATTCTGCTGCTACGACGCAGCAGTGGGTGAAATATGTGGATGCTAGCAGCAACAAGCCGTACTACTACAATTCTGGGACGGGGAAGACGCAGTGGGAGGAACCTGAAGGCTTCGATGAGTCGGCAGTTCCGGTGGCTCCTCAAATGTCCGCCGAGTATCAGGCTCATCTTAACCGAGTACGGACGGAACGACTGACGCGGGTGACACAACAAGTGGTGGATCCGTCCGGCAATCTCAGCAAGCTGAATGCCATTTTGAGTGGGATTGATGGTAGTGCTCCTTCTGTGGCGACTATAGAAGGGGAGAATAGTGATGCACCACGAACAGCAAAAGCGGAATGGCAGCAGCATATCGACTCGCAGACTCAGCGATACTACTACCACAATGTAGTCACAGGTGTGACGCAGTGGAATAAACCAGATGCGCCAATTGTCTCGGGGGTACGTTTACAGAAGAGTTTATGGTATGCAGCTTGGTGTGCTCATGCAAGTTATGTGGTATTTTGGTTGTGTAGTTGGCCGATTGGATCCCACCCGAGGTTCCTGAGGTAGATTCTACTGGTACAAAACAGAAGACCGTCTCAGGTGTAAACTACGTCGCACAGGCGAAGTTCAACCGGCTTACAGGCAAATACGAGCAGCTTGGAGGGGATGAGTATTGGCAAAATGCGGGGATTGCATCAGATCGTGCGGGACGGCAAATGAGCCACTTCTTCGACATGAACGCGCTTGAGAAGAACCGTGAAGAAGCTCAGCGGAGAAAAGAGCAATTGAAGCGGAAGAACATTGACTGGAAGAAGAGAACAGCGGAAAAGAAAGCCAAGAAACAGAAACAGAGGAATGAGTGGCTCTTCATTGATTAAATTGGAAACATGCATGTACCGCATATGATATGTGGTACATATCCCAAGTTTTGGATCAGGGTGTTCATGAAGACAATGTGCATCTCACGTGAACCAAGACCACTGTGTGCTTGACAGTTCATGGTAAATCCAGCGTACGATTTTATTTGACCTCTGTATTGTACTTTGTGTCCAGGAAACCAAGTTGCTACGAGATTTTATTCCCAGATTTACAGGCCAGGGTACAAGCCAAGGAATCCCGGAGTCGGCTCGCCTTGAACTTCACCAAAGTACAGCGTGAACGTCTGGCGCCACGCTTCCACCGTCGCACGGTCAGCCATGAACGTCGGGAACTCGTCCACGTTCGCGGCAGCGATCTCCCACGGGTGGCTCGAACCGCTGTTGGGGGTTAAGTCCACACGCACATTCTCGTTCACGACCGACTTCTGTACATCTTCCGAGATGGCCCAGTTTACGAAGAGTTTGGCGGCTGCAGGGTGTTTAGCTTTGTTCAGGATGGCGATACGTTGACCCCACGATAGATACTCGTTGCCACCGTCAGTCACGAACGTGACGTTGGGTGTACCTTGCGAGTACGTGCCAACTCCAATGGTCTTGTTCTTAGACGCCACGAGGTCGCTGGGAGTGTTTGAACCGCGGCGGAACGTGATGTTCTGATTGGCGAAGTCCTCGATCCAGCTCCAGCCATATCTCTCAACGTAGCGTTTGTACAGGAAGAGCACGGCATCGTCGTCGTTCGGATAGGATGAGGCGATCTTGCCAGCCCATTTTGAGTCCACGAGGTCAGCCGGCGACTTTGGTGCCGTGACTCCATCCAGCGCCGTCTCGTCGTAGAGGAAGCTGAAGGTGAACATCATGTAGGCCATGTATGCGCCGCGCTGGTCACGGAAGCCATCATAGACCTGTGAGAAGTTAGCAGGTTTGTACTCGAGCAGCTTGCCTTCCTTGGCCCAACGAGGGAAGTCCTGTAGCGTTTGCAGTGCTACGAGGTCGGGCACCAGCGTATCGGTCTCGAGCTGGTTGTCGATGCGCACATCGTGGTACTTGCTGTAGTCGACGATGAGTGTGAAGTTGATATCCGGGAATGCTTTGGTGAATGCGTCGTGCAGTGTCTCCTGCTGCGACGAAAAGTCTCCGCCGTGGTACATGATGAGGTTACCTCCTTCAGCGATGGCGTCGGCATAGAGCTCGTTGATGGTTTTGGCCTCTTCCTGCACAGCAATGGCGGTGAACGCAAGAAGAGCACACAATGAAGCGGCGAGATTTGCGTAGAGCTTCATAACTGGAGCCTGTTAAAGTAGTGGGGTGGTTGGTCGCAGGGGAATTGTAGAATGAGGAATGAGTTTATCTTTTTACGACAATGAAACATTGTGTAGCCGGTGGAGCAGATCCCTTGGGGTGAATAGCAATCAAGGCGTTGATGACGACGGCTGGATGTGTGCGATGGTATTGCGTAAGGGACGTTTCTGAAGTGGTAGATAGGAATGGATTGATAACGTGGCACCACGCTTGCGTCAACTTTCAGAGTCAAGGCTCACGTCATTCGCAATGTTTACGCAGAGATCGATTAGCAAAACTCTTCAACACTTCACATGCCCCAGCAAGTGCAGACGGCTGAGACGTCGAGAGATGCCATCGAAGGATGAAGGCTTGGAGTATGTGTAGGAACGAAATTCCCACAGAGTGGAGCTATTGGGAAGGTGGTGAGAATCCTCGAAACTTGATTGCGTTGTCGATCAAAAAGCAATCCGTAAGTAATATTCTCGCTACGGGATTTCAGTTGAATGTACGTGCGGCAATGCCTCACTTTGAAGAGTTTCCCGAATAATCTGGCATGGATTCAATGGCTTGTGAATGTGAATGTACACGTACGATAGAAACTGAGTTTGCTCGAGCGTTTACAGAATTGATTCTACGTTCCCTGTCTTAATATTAGTACATACGTATTTGACCAACCTAAAAATACTAGATACTCGCACTGCTCTAGATGGAATAGCATCAACTCCATAAACTAGAAGGCAACTTCAGTTGCCTCCAGTGGAACTGACGCGATCCTTTATTTAATCGCCATTGGCCTCTTTCGTTTACCAATCCAAGGTTTCATTTGATGTTGTCCGTACTTTGCATCATGTATACTACATGTAGTTGATTGCGATGCGTTATTTACAAGCAGTCAACTGCTTCCTACAGTTGATTGCGATGCGTTATTTACGAACAGTCAACTGCTTCCTACATGTAGTAGTGGAAATTTGAGCACCGCACAACGATGTTATCTTGCTAGCCCAGCGTGGATCCTCCAAATTTGCTGGAATGACAGCAGCTAATTGGTACCATGTGATTTCGTGTTGAAAATGAAACCGAACGAGTAAATCGAGAATGCCATCCAAACATTGTTAGTGTCCTTACGGGGATCGTGAATCTTGGAAAAGTTAGCGGGTTTGTCTGAGAGGGAGATTACCATCTACAACGCAAGGGGAAGTCCTGTAGAGTATGCAACGCCACATCACAGGCACCAATGCATCTGTTTCCAGGTTGTCGATGCGAGCATCATGGTATTTGCTGTAGTCGACAACTACAGTAAAGTTGATCCCAGGGAAGCGTGCATCGTGCAGACGATTTGCCGAGTAGGAGTGTCTCCACCATGGTACAGGACCAAGTCGCCCACCACCTTTAGCCACAGCGTCGGCGTACAAATCGTTGATTGGTTTGAACTCCTCGCTAGCTTCGACTATGGTACCAGAAGCAAAGAGAGTTCTCGCCGTCTAGAAGTAAGTAACAAAATGCATCTTGGAGTATTCATAGTGTGTGGTGTGGAATAGCTTGAGTGAGATAGAAACTTGATGACTGTACCGGCGACAAAAAGATTGCTACAAGTGCCACAATTTGCCTTCGGAACTCAAGGTGATAGAATACGGTAGTTGGCACACTTACTACATGTAGCCTTGTGTTTTGCTGTACGGTGGTTAGTCGTGGCTGACAAAGTTTAAGCACAAAAAGTAATGGTAGTCGATCCCAATGAGTGTGTCCAACGGCAAGAAAGTTTCTTGAAGAAACCCAGAGAGATCATGGGGGATTAGGACACCACAGAACCAGTAAACAACGGGCGGGAATTGGTCTAAGTTGATGAGAGTTATTGAAGGTCTCCTAGGCTTTGTACATGTGCGTTAGACAGCGCTGTCCGTTTACGCGATAGACTAGTTCATTACGGGATTTTGCAATCGTAAAAACCGTACGAGAGTGATCTGTTCCAGTCCTGGTCTTGGTACTGTATTCTTTGGTTGTAATTTAATAGTTTGTCCCTGCAAATCGCACTGCAATTCACACACACCTGTCTTCAGGATTTTTATGAATTATTATGAACAATATAAAATCCAAATAAATTACGGATAAATTACCGGCGGTCGAGTAGCGCGAGTTTGCGTGACCTCAATCAGTAGACATTGATAAGAAGAATCTCTAGTAGAGATTGGCCTCTTTCAGGAATTGCGCTGTTTCGCACAGCAAACCAGCGCTTCCTGTGGTACTGCAATACCACTAACAAGCTATTGGTAGGTCAGCATTATTCAACTACAAGTTGCAGGTCATGCCTGCCGTAAAGATGATGAAGCTCTCGCCGCGCTACTGTACAGGAGGATGAGTGAGGTCGAACTCACTTTCAATTTTGCACATTGTCGACAACTGCTTCTTCGTTTTCATCGTTCCAGATGAGATTTTTCGTCCCCACCGTCTTACTGTGTGTCTTCACCGTCAATACTGCACATGCTGTCGAAGAGGAGACCAAGACACTCGGTGAACTGTACGCCGATGCCATCGCTGAAGGAGGCACTCTCGTCATGTATCACGGAGGCGATACTCCCACCCAGCAAAACCGCGTCAAGAACGCCTTTGCTGCTGCTTACCCCGATATCAACTTCACCATGATTGTCGACTACAGCAAGTACCACGACGTCCGCATAGACAACCAACTGGAGACGGACACTTTGGTACCGGACGTAGTCGCACTGCAGACACTACAAGACTTCACTCGCTGGGTCAAGGAGGACAAACTCCTTCACTACAAACCGAAAGGCTTTTCGGAAATTTACGATGCTCTCAAGGACGATAGTGGCGCGTGGATGGCGTACACAATTTTCACTTTCGGCTTCGTCTACAACTCAAACGCGCTCAACGGAGTGGCAGCACCTCTATCACCGGCTGACCTAATCGATCCGAAATGGACCGGCAAGATCGCATCATCCTACCCCCATGACGATGACGCTGTGCTCTTCGTGTATACTCGTTTCGTGGAGAAATACGGGTGGGAATGGGTAGCCAAAATGGCTCAACAGAATATCGACTTCAACCGTGGCTCGAACATGGCAAGCGACTTGGTTTTGGCTGGAGAAAAGGTCATTGGTGTTGGTTCTAGCGATCGTGCTGATCCAGTGACATTTGTTGGTGGCAATGGCACGGACTACCTGAGTTGGGGGCAGCGTGTTGGTATTCTCTCAAAGGCCAAACACCCTGCCGCCGCGAAGCTGTTCATGAATTGGGCCGTGTCGAAAGAGGTACAAGAAACGGTGATTTCGACAACGGTGCGCACCGACATCAACACCACCCACCCTTGGGATATCCCTGAAGCGAATATGGCTGTCTTCCCAGAATTCATGGAAGACCGCACCAAGGTGGAGCAGTGGAAGCAGACGTTCGCGCTGTACTTCGGTGAGGTGCAAGGTGAACCAACACCAGGCATCCTTGGATTGCATCCTGGCCAGTAAGTGACTAGAATGTATCGCCTTTGCTGAACAACAAAGATGTCGAATGAAATTTGGTCGTCAGAACTTTGAGTAGCATGAGAAGTTTTAAGTCTTACCGTGTTACTTTCACGGTCTGATGTCAACGCAACAATTTAATGGGGAAAAGCGTTTACTAATTAACGAAGGGCTCTCAGTCATTTAGATGCCAGGGTGGACACCGAGGTATCCCGGCGTTGCCTCGCCCTGAACCTCTCCGAAATAAAGAGCAAACGTCTGCTTTAGCATTTCCACCATAGTCCGGTTCGCCATAAACGTAGGGAACGCGTCCAAGTTGGCCTCACGGATTTCCCACGGGTGGCTAGAGCCCGATGGATCAATGTCGGTGCGCACAGTCTCCATTACCACGGATTCTTGCACCTCCGTAGACAAGATCCAATTCATGAAAAGCTTAGCAGATGCAGGATTCTTTGCCTTTTTCAAGATGGCAAGGCGCTGGCCCCATGTCAGGTACTCGGTGCCGTTGCCACCCACGTACACGATTGGGGAAGCGCCAGCGTAAGTACCAACACCGATAACTTTCTCTTGAGTAGTCACGAGGTTGTTTGCAACGTGTGACCCACGGTTGAAGCTGATACTCTGGTTAGCCATGGCAGCAACCCAGTCCCAACCGTACTGCTCCACGTACAGGTGGTAGACGAAGAGGACAGCATCATCATCATGAGGGTATGAAGAAGCGATTTTGCCAGCCCATTTCGTGTCGGCTAGGTCAGCTGGAGACATGGGCGCGTCCAATCCACCGAGGTTACTGGAATCGTAGATGTAACTGAACGAGTTGACACCGTACGCGAACCATGCACCATTCTCGTCCCGAAGGCTATCGTAAATTTTGGAAAAGTTGGCTGGCTTGTACTCGAGCAGGTCACCAGCGTTAGCCCAGCGAGGGAAATTCTGCACGGTCTGTAATGCAGTGATGTCCGGTACGAGCGTGTCGGTCTCTAGCTGATTGTCGATGCGCACATCATGGTACTTACTGTAATCCACAATCATTGTCACGTTGATTCCAGGGAAGGTGTCTTCAAACGCAGCTTTGAGCGAGTCTTGCTGATTAGCAAGGTCACCTCCGTGGTAGAAAATGAGTCTGCCTCCTTCAGCAAGAGCATCCGTGTACAGTTCATCCAGTGTCTTGGTCTCTTCTTCGACGGCTCCCACAGTAAGGAGGGCGAATGCAGCGGCGATTGGAAAAGAAAACTTCATACTGAAGATCGTAGTCGTCGGTAGCGTGCAAAATTGAAAATGAACTATGGTATTGCCAGGTTATCCCAACAAGTTCAGGTGATGAGCGAAATGCAACCCGTTACTTTTGAGCTACAAGTGCATGTTCCTTGCTTCGTTAATGTCACTGCTGACCAGCATCATGGATTCCGTGAGAAGGAGGTTCCACCATGAAGCGAAGGCCATAAGATTTGCATCTGGATCTCGCGAAAGCACGAACCTCGTGATCTGTTGTTGGTGCCATTTCCAATAGCTTGTGGCCATTAAAGGTGACGTGACCACACTTAGCCTTTTCATAGATTTGGCCAGCTCGATCTTCACTACATCGCATGCAGTGCAGCATCCTTTGGATGATAGCAAGTTCGCTTAGAAGTACTAACGGTATATGCTAAATTTTCAACACAATTGTCCAACAGGGTTTTGCAGTGTTAAATTTGTTTTGGTTTTACAAACCAAACCAAGTTTAAGTACACGACACTTGTATAGTAAGTAGTAGGACCATTGTAAACCAAATAAAATCTGCCTTTGTATGATCCAAACGTTCTTCGACAACTATAGGCAGGAAATTTTTTAGCTTGCCCTTGCTTCACCGCTAGACCGTGAATTTTACAGGCCAGGGTGCAGTCCAAGAACACCAGGGCTGGGTTCTCCATGCACTTCCCCAAAGTAAAGCGCGAACGTTTGCTTCCATTGTTCCACCTTAGCGCGGTCTTCCATGAACAATGGGAATGCAGCCATATTCGCTTCAGGGACATCCCATGGTTTGTTCGCGTTGATGTCAGTTCGCACACTGTTGAACACTACTGATGTCTGGGCTTCCTCAGAAATTGCCCAATTCATGAACAACTTCGCTGCAGCAGGATGCTTAGCCTTCGAGAGGATACCAACACGCTGACCCCAGCTCAGGTAGTCCGTACCATTGCCGCCCACGAACTCGATCGTCGAACCACTGCCACCAGTACCAACGCCAATCAACTTTTCCCCAGAGTCAACAAGTTCGCCTGCAACATTCGATCCGCGGTTGAAGCTGACGTTTTGTTGAGCCAATTGAGACACCCAGTCCCAACCATACTTCTCGACGTAGCGAGTGTAAAGGAACAATACAGCATCGTCGTCGTGGGGGTAGGACGAGGCGATCTTGTTAGCATATTGCGGGCTCGTCAGATCCGCCGGGGTAGCAGGGGCTGTAACACCGTTGAGAGCGCTCGAATTGTAGATATATCCGAATGTAAAGATAGTATACGCTAACCACGCTCCGTTCTTGTCCTTCAACGACTTGTGGACCTTGGAGAAGTTGGCGGGCTTGTAAGGAAGAAGTTCGCCAGCTTTCGCCCAACGAGTGAAGTCCTGCAGCGTCTGAAGTGCCACCACATCAGGGATGAGAGTATCGGTCTCCAACTGGTTGTCGATACGCACGTCGTGGTACTTGCTGTAGTCGACGATAGCGGTGAAGTTGATCTCCGGGAAGCGCTGCGAAAAAGCTTGGCGAAGGCTGTCCTGTTGAGTAGGAGTGTCGCCGCCGTGATACAGGACCAACTTGCCACCTTCTGCGATTGCGTCAGCGTATAGATCGTCGATAGTCTTGGATTCCTCGCCACTCTTAGCGGAAGCACCAGCAGCGAAAAAGGTAAACACTGCAATGAACGGGGTAAATAGTTGCATTATTTTGGGGCAGGAAATGGGAGGCTTGTAGTTGGTACAGCAAGTTTAAGAATGACTGCTGAAAAGGAGTCTGCTTCATGTGCATGCACAATAATGTTCAAAAGGGCTGAACTGTGGGTGTGATCCCAACAGCTTTGAACTTGTCGGTCGGTACAGCGTTTGACTTGCTGTCCGCATTGCAAACCTTTTAACCGATATCTCTTGGTTGATGGGGTGTGTAGGTTGGTAAACAGGGAGATTGTTTATAGATTGTGGGGATCACGTAGTTGGAGTTTAGTAAACGGCGTTAGCCAAGATCCGGTGCACTGCGTGACGCACGCAGTTTGCGTCCGTCTTCCAACAAAAGCGGTTGCTTATGCAACAACCTGCCACAATAAGGGACCGCGAGAAGGATCAGCTCCATGCGAATCAATGTCGTACTATTATGCACGTACATGGCTGATGCGGACCGCACTGCGGTACCATGTATTGTACTTACTTTACAGTCACCAAGAGTTTCTTGTTCAAGAATCTTCAACAAAATATCGGTAGTCTGTCCAGCAAATCTGCCATCGGGCATCCGAATTTCGCAAGCTGTGCCCCAGCTGGGTTCAAGTAAATGCCATGCCTCTGTGGCACATCCTCGTCGTTTCCCTACCTCCACCACGCCACGACTGTGTAGGTTGAGACGTGGGCCCAGTGGACAGGATTTGGAGCAGAGCGCCGGCAGTTCTGCTACAACTCGTACACGTATCCTACAACACCATTTGATACATGTACAGTACTCGTTTGACGGCGAAGCTGTACACCGAGCTTTGATGACTTCCGTCACTTCAAATTGAAGTGGGTACGTCGCTCCGACTCGAACACGTCTTAATCAAGACTCTTAGTGCACTTGACACAGTGTCGTGATCTACTCCAAACTTGAAAAAAATAGCTCTCCGAGGTCACTCACTACGTGTGTGATGAAATGACCATGCATCGGTAATTTATCTGGACCCGCAGGTAGATTGACATAATATTCCAATGGATATATCTGATTGCAATTGTGTAAATTCCTGCCATGATCCCTGACTAAGGGATATGTGTAGTGTATCAAGCACCACACAATCTAAATAGTAATATGTACCGAGTCAGTTAATCGGACGTGAAATATCAGCAAAATCGTTATTCTCCAAGACTTCACAGTAACAAATGGCGAAATTCATCAGCCGCATGAAGATTGGCGAAGCTCTTCTTCAATTAAGTTTAGGACGCTGGTAATTTGTAAAATGTTTAACATCGCATCGTAGATTTCCCGCTGCTCGTGTAAGATGATCTTATGCAAAGTCAATACGTGGTACGCAATTCTGTGCAGTCTCACAGCGTCATAGCGTTTGTCGAAAGTGATGCACTTATAAGATAGACGAATTTCGGATAGGGATTCGCTAATTGGTTTGATTCGAGTGTGAGACCGGTCGAGTTATGTGAGGAAAAGCTTTTGGTGAGGTGCCTCGTAGCCCGCGTTCGACATGGCATTTTTCAATTTCCTTTCCTCATATCAAGTCAACCTAGCATCCTCACGCGGAGCCTATATAACTCGCAGTAATGCAGCTGCTCGCCTCGTTCCTGGCAGTTTTTGCTCTATTCACCTCTGGCGCTGTAGCTAAGTCTAGCACTGGCGAGGAGACCATGACTATCGATGAGCTTTACACAGATGCCGTGGCTGAAGGAGGCAACCTCATCCTGTACCATGGTGGAGACACGCCTACCTCGCAAGACACTTTTCGCGGTGCCATTGAAAAGCGTTTCCCGAAACTTAACTTTACTGTCGTCGTCGACTACAGCAAATACCACGACGTCCGCATTGACAACCAAATGGAAACTGACACACTCGTTCCCGACGTGGTGGCATTGCAAACACTGCAAGACTTTACTCGCTGGGCCAAGAATGGAGACCTCATGCTTTACAAGCCCGTCAACTTTTCCAAGATCCACAACTCGCTGAAAGACAAGAACGGCGCATGGCTGGGGTACTCCATTTACCAGTTCAGCTTCATCTACAACATGACCACACTTAATGGTCAGGCACCGCCCACCACCCCTGCAGACTTGGTGAGGCCCGAGTACGCTGGTAAGATCGCGTCGTCCTATCCACACGACGATGACGCAGTGTTGTTCCTGTATACTCGCTACGTCGAGAAATATGGTTGGGACTGGATATCCCAATTGGTCCAGCAGAACGTCAGCTTCAACCGTGGCACGAACGTTGCCCGAGAACTCGTCAGTGATGGGGAGAAGGCCATTGGTATTGGTTCTAGTGTGCGCGGTAACTCGACTGCGTTTGTCACCAATGGCACTGAGTACCTTAGCTGGGGTCAGCGTGTGGGTATCCTCGCAAAGGCCAAACACCCTGCAGCCGCAAAATTGTTCATGAACTGGATCATATCCGAGGAGGTACAGACGTCGTTGGTCTCGAACAGTCCACGCACAGACATCAACACTAAGAAGCCTTGGAATATTCCGGAAGCCAACATGGCCGCCTTCTCAAAATTCATGGAGGACCGTGCCACGGTGGAACAGTGGAAACAGACATTTGCGTTGTACTTGGGTGAAGTGCAGGGCAAGCCGTCACCTGGCTGGTTGGGACTTTATCCAGGAAAGTAAGAAGGGAGCTTTGTAGTTTGGGTGAAAGTTTCATCTTGTTTTTTTCAACTTGAACAAAATGAACATGTTGAAGTTGTTCCATGTGTGTTGCGTGAAGGTTGTTCGATGGTGGCGTCTCAAAATTACACTCGTGCAACCTCTCCCGCTCTGTCATGCCAGCTAATCACTCACTCCCACTTTATCGACATGAGCTTGGACGATTCGTTTACTTTGTTCGCCGACATGATGGACGGTAGTGAGAGCGACTTTAGCATCATCGACAGTCCAGCAAGTGAGAACGACAGCGTTGCTGGAGACGCTGCACATGTTGAAATGGTGAGGAACATACCCCAGCAAAAACCAGTTAAATCGACTCGGAAGGGGGCAAAGAAATCGAGGAGACTGAAGCAAGGACCTGTTCCGTACACGACGGAATTGCAGCGACGTAAAAGGAGCGAACTGTTGACGCTTCGACAAGAAGTGGAGAAACTGAACGATCTTCTAGTTAAACTCCACCAACATCGTCACGATCACTTAGCACTTCCAACTAATAAGGCAGGAGAGGGAGGTAACGGATGGCGTAGTTTAGCTGTGATTGAGTGCGAGGGGCGTCAACGTGCTGAAAGGGCCAATCGCGAGTTGAAGGCCATTATGGCGAATCAACAGAAAACGTGGACTGCTATTCAAAAACTGTTGAAAAAGCGCAATATTCGTGAGGTACGCAATAATACTTTATTACGTTTGTTCCAACTAAAAAGTCATGCCGTGGTGCTATCAGGGTCAAGAGTTTCTTTTCCACCTGAAGCCTGCCGTCGAGCGTTTCCCATCCCGTTTCGACTACAGCGACGCTGTACTGGGAGAACTAGCAAGTGGCTTGGAAGCGCTACGTCTTGATGCCGGGGTGATGTTTCCGACTCTAGATGCCGCCAGCAATTACACGATTGTTTCACACACTCATGATAAATGCAATGCAACGAATGGACATCGTATCGCTGAAACAACAACGACTACACCGCTAGCCTGCTCGGTACAAGACGCAGGAGACCTTCTATGGCGCTTTGTTAGCGCTGACGTCGACACATCCTTCTTTTCCGTACGTTGTTGTGATTTCACAGTTGCCAATGGTGATACTCCCTTTAACTGATTGATGTCCATTTTGTCTACAGATTCGCAAATGTAATCCCCACTCGTTCGAAATGAACTGCGTCGCCAACGATCGCAATGGACCTCAAACTATCGACGGAGTCGTTATTTATCGCAGGTACGACGAAAGCGACCGCATCGTCGTTGTCGGATCATCATTGTGGTTCCTTCAGACTGGAGGGCTGCAGTTCGAAGACAAACTGTGGACGGTCATCTCCCCGTCACCGTCAGGCCTGCCCCACTCTTCTGTGGTGCAAACTCGGTATCAGCTTCAAGCCAAAATCACGGATACGTCAGTTTTACCAACAGACTTTGCGTTTGCCGAGAACGCCGTCATGTCATCCATAGGTCAAAAACTGCGCATCGCAATGCAAGCTCTTCAAAACGTGCTACTTAGCGAAATTGACCAAGATCTGTGAAGAGTTAGGTGTGAGTGGAGGATGCCACCAAACTCTCCCAAGTCACGTCAATCATAAATATTCGATAACCTGGGAATACATGTACATGTATTTAAACTAGACAAACTTCAGGTTTCCATCAGACAACATGGATGGACTCTACCATGATAAATGTAAAATATCAAAAGTTGGTCGTGGGTTATGTGCGACGCAGTGTCTGCGTAGCTTCATCACGAAGATCAAATAGGAAAGGCTGACTTCGTTGGGCTTCGCTTCCCGTTTGGCTTGGGTGCCAGGGAAACGGGAGATTTCCAATCGAGTGTGAAATCCTGGATTGTGTTTCATCGATGGTATGAAACGATGACGATCAACAGTCCCGTGCAGGAGTTGACGCGAGAGAGCAATGCAACCGGACTATCAGATGCATTCGCTCTTACTGTAGCGTGCTTTAGTAGTAGAAGACTTTATTTGATTATTCCTACGGCATCCTCATTACAACCCTAATTTTGCTTTGATCATCGCTACGAATGGCGATCTACCACTGATTCCCTCGGTTGTTTGTCGGGTAGTTTGTTGAGGCATTGTCCCAATAACTCTCCCTTCTTTACTAACTGTAGCAAATTATACTATTTCAAGCAGTTTGCGGCCTTCGACAAGTCTCGAGTGTTTGAACATTGCGGATGGAACATTCAAGGCTTCTTCGATCCTGTTGCTCAACTCGCTAAGGAACATCGCAAAGTACCAGAATCTTTCAACGGAGCTGAACGAGAAGAGGAGCTAACGGATGACTTAGGATTTACGACGACATAATAAAGTACTTGCTACTTGTTACGACTCATTCTTGGTGCTCGAAGTCCAATCCTTCCGAAGCTGCTTGTTGGCAGCGATTGACGCATTAACGCAATCAAGAGCTATGCTTGCTGAGCGAGACACGTTCGCTATATGTTCTTCGACACGGAAATCGGCGACTTGTAGTAGGTACGCCATTTGGGCGTGTGGGGGCTCAGCAATCGCTGCGTCCCAAGTCGAACGATTGAGATTTCTTGTCAAGTGGTGTGCCCACATTCGCCAAACCACTGCATTGGCTCGGAATATCTGCCCCCATTTTGATTGTAGTTTCTCCACGACTTCATGAAGACCGCTCTCCGCCGTTGCACCAGCCCGTCGGTCGCTTCAGGAACGACACATGCCTTCTCAAACTCCTTCAGATTCTGCCCCTTAGCGATAGCCACTCTGTACACTTACACCAGAAGCAAGACGGTCTCACCCCGCATGGCTTGCAGCCACTTATCCCAAGCCGCCTCAGATTTAGCGCTATCGACAAGGTGACGGTTGTGCTTGAACCGCATCATCTTCGGCCCCTGCTCCTTGTGGGAATTTGAGTAGTCCGAACCCCGTTCGTTTTAACGGCCCTCGCCTTCATGCGAGAGCTCAAGTGCTCCCAAATTTTGGTGATGATGTCACCAAACGTCGCTCCGTTGAAGACAACATCGTCAAGCTGCTCACAAGACCTCTCCTGTTGCGCATGTGGCTTCTTGATGATGGGGCGGATCACAAGCTGGTAGCGCCACAAATCGGTCGTAGTAGCTACAGGCTGAGTCGTCGTCTGGGTCGTGGACGGCAATTGGGCGGAGGAAGACGGCGACACCGTAGCTGTACCGGGGCTTGGCGAAGTTGCTACTGGTCCTGGAGCCCCGCGAGTACTGAGCGATAGCGCTGTAGGTGCAGCTGTCGATAGCTCTTGCGCCAAGCGAGGAGATCGTCGGACACTAGCAAGAAGACTGCTCACTCGAGGCGCCGATTGGAGGTTGCTGCCGGCGGGGCAGAAAGCGGTGACGATGCAGCTGGCGACGGCGTCAGGCGTGGCGATCGCCTGGTTGGTGCCCGAGTACTTGGGTATGGGGACGAGCGGTGCCTTCCCCGCGGGGGGCGCGGCTGAGGAGTTGTTGTGCTCGCTGCACTGCTCTCCATCGTTGCACTTGGAGCTCTGGCCGACCACTAGCAATCTGCCAGCGGCAACCCTGTAAGAAGGCATAAATCTATCAAATTGCACAGGTCTGGAGATTGGTCGGAGGTTGTTTGGGCGGTTCAAAAAACACCCGCGGAAATTTCGAACAGAACATACAATAGATGCAACATACAGTGTCACACCGAAACCTTTCCAATAAACCCTAGTAATTATGGTGCATGATCTAAGCTATGATGTCTACATTCCCGCGCTTGGGATTCTTTTGGAGGCCAAGGACGAGTGGACGTATTGGCACACTCTGCACTGGGTTCGTGTTCTTGGAGAAATGCAAATGACCCCACGCAGCGTCACATGCAACTTTGAAGCCGCTCTTATTGAAGGCGTTCGTGACCAATTTTCAGGGACTGATGTGATTGGTTGTTTATTTGATTGGAAGCAAGCGATTCGCCGAAAACTTGTAAATATGCGATTTTCAACCAATCAGATCTCAGAGGCCATGGTGCCTAGTGTCTTAGACGTCCTCACTGTGATACCCATCGATGAAATTAGATGTAAAGGAATCCCGTACGTGGTAGCGCGGGTTCCACCACGGATACTACTCGAATGTGGACCCAGTTTTGGGAGTACTTTACCCGTACTTGGATGCCCATGTCCCCACTACCACTGTGGAATATTAATGGATACATTGCCAAGGACATTGAACTGCAAAACCGAACAAATTACTCAATCGAAAGCTACAACCGGCGCGCCAAACAAGCTTTTGGCTCGCATCCTACACTTGTGGTGTTAGTGGAGAAAGCAAAGCGTGAAGCGGAGCGCTTTTTACAGCTCATGGATGATATTGCCATGCACCACCGCCCTGCACCCCCGCACGCAGATCCTGTCTTGTTGTCAATTTCATCTGCATACGCAGCGTTTACAATTGTAACGCCAAAACGACGCAAAACTAAAACGTACGGGTCTCATACAAAGTCATTACATATAATAATGACAATACACTTCCCTGCTATTTTGTTTTTTAAAGTGCCCTGCGAAAAGTCCTGCATTGGCCTGGGTTTAATATATCCTACGTGACATCCTTATTTTGAATTAGATGTCCTGCAAATGGTCCTGCTCTTTGCAGGACATTATGTCTGATGCAGGATGCATTTTCTGGTTGCATTCATTTCTCCCTGCTTATATACTATTTCTTCTGTCAGAAAGTATAAAGCCGCCTCCATAGTTAAGCTTTGTCCGAAATATAAGGCCAGATGAGGAATTAAGTATGATTGGTTGCAAGATTATTGGTCTCTTCTGCTCATCATCTATGTTTGCTAACAGTTCTTCGATGGTGCTCGAGTTCTTGCGATGCTGTAGTGTCTGTAGCGGTGAAAAAAACTAAATCCAAAAATTTGTGATTTGGTGAATAAGCTGGCTGGGCTGATAGAGCATTATTCCAGCAATCCACTTTACATGTATTCATTACCGCGCTGTCGTTCAGCATGACATGTGGCTTGGCGTTGTCATGCTGAATGCGTACCCGCTTTCCGTGCGGCCGCAAGTGCTTAATCTCGGAAACGACCGAGTGTATCACACAAGCGTAATAAATGTTGCGATCGATAATGTATGACTTGGGCTCTAGCGTTCCTGCTCTTCTCTTCTTGATGTAGCGCTTGGCTGACTCGTACATGACGAAGGTCGCGTGCCAATTTTGCCGTCCCAAATCTATCACTTGCTTCAACTCACCGTGGTCGCGCAATAGGGCATTTAAGCAGTTCGGAACGAAACAAAATTCGGGGGAAAATCCGAGAAAAGCTAAGAATTTGTCGTGCCTTCCACCTCGTTGCGTTGTCTGGGAACGATAATTTTGCATACGCTTTCTGCAACGAAACGGAATCAGAGGGGAGGCGCCTGTGAGTAATCTACGGCCAGTCAATCATGAACCCCGAGTCAGAGTCCAACAGCGCGATGACATCCTTACCGACCGCCGCGTGGCGATGGATATGCCAAACGCTTCGTGCGTCAAGCAACTACAAGGTGATTGGGAGTCTGCATCCTGGATGCTCCGTCACGCGTGAGTGTTGATGCACGACACTAAACCTCGTTTCTCTCTATCCCGTGTTTCGGTTTCATATCGACAACATCACAGATGATTCATGCCTGGTGTTTACCAATCTACACAACTTCAGCTACGCTGCTTACAAGCACCGTTCGACCTGCCGGACATCATTCGCACAGAGCCACCTCTCGAACGCGTTGCGGTGGACTAGAAGGGTTCCGCGTCATGCTTTCGCCTTTCGTACCCATCAAGATGGCTGGAGATGTCAAGAATTTACCGCCAATGGCCCAGTGTCTTCAGCCGTATTTTGTACTTTGTGGTTTGTTTTTATATTAGTGATAGATGCAACGAGTTGCTGCAGGGGAATCTAGATTATATTAGCTCTAGATCGAGTGAATTCAGCCAAGCGGTCTACGACCAAGGAGCAGAACTCGACCACGTCTGGGGATTTGTAGATGGAACCTTAAGAGGAATTTGGGGCGCAAGAGTAGCAGAGTGCATACATCGGTCATAAGTGACAGCATGGATTGAAATTCCAGACAGTCGTTACCCGGGATGGCATGATATTTCATCTCTATGAGCCCGTCGAAGGGCGCCGACACGATGTGTTTTTACTAAGCTAAAATATGCCGCTTGTGACGAATTTAGCCGACTGGCTATTCCTTTCCACACCATGGTTACTGCTTTGCGCTCTACAGCAAATGGTGGTGTGGCAAGTACGTCAGCACAGAGAGACTTATCAGTGCTTGCATTAAAGTGGAGAGATGTTCAGACTAGTCTTCTTCGTCGCGGCTCCCTCCCCCCGTCGACAGAGACCCAAGTCTGCTGCTGCACTAGGCTATCTTGTTCGGAGGCCGGAAGAGGCGGGTCATTTTGCCCTATTTGAACAGACGCACTAGTGGCGCAAGTGAGCACGTCGCTCACCGAGCTACCAATTTCGCCAGTGTCAGGCAATTACAGCGAGGGAGTAGATTCTAGGGTTTAGAGTATATTCTGAACTGATTTGATTTGCTTCGTTGTATCTAGCTTAAACCCCTTTAGAATTCTCGTCACGAAAGATGGAGACGAGCTTTTTTCGTTCCGAAACTCGTTTTCGTACTGTAGCTTAAGCGCTCTAATGACGACGAGAAACATTATGTTAACATTGAAGTTCTTTTTTTGTACCGTGATGTGTGAAGGCGGCTCGTCCGGGGCGAGGTAGTTGTGAGATCTCTCTTTTTTAAAAGGAATCATTTGTCATCCACATATAATTAATCCAGCAGCACATCAAATTTATATCCACCACGACATGATGACTTCACAAATTCAAGTAGCCTTATATCCGGACCGAGGAAGTGCATGTTATGGACAGAAGTTTAAGGTAACTGAATTTTGAGACCTCAGCGATTGCAGTAAGTTTAATGTTTACAGTACAATGATGGACAGGTAACTAGAACTAGACACAAGAGAGTGACAAACAAAACTACGGATGGTACATGTTATTTTGTCAAGAAATTGGTAAGCACTTCCCCACAAATGTTATGCTTACGGTATTTAGGAGTCACCTAGGTATCAAACTGTATTTTCTAGCTCAGACTAAAATGAGATTTGGTAGCACGTTTATAGTTAGCTACGTCGCTGGTTGTTTTATTTCGGTCGTGGAGTCTCTCACTCTGTTCGTCGAGGTCGCAGAGAACTCACAAGAGCTGCTTGACCACAGAAGCTTACAAGATACTCTATTTGCAATGAGCCCTTGATGGTGGATTCCGGAAACAGAGGAAGTGAGTCGTCACTCTCTGCATGCGCCTCAACACTACCTTCTCCCAGTTCAATCATTCGAGCCCGTGACATTCCCTTCTTCAAGAATCGGTTTTGGTAGTTGATTGGAATTTATGATGTTGAGGTAGCCGTACTGTTGAACTTACACTGATGATATCGTAATACGAGGTCGAGAACATGATGTAAGATTTGTAGAGGCTCCCACATGAGTTCGTTCTGCCTCAACCACTTGGCCTGATATTCTTTGATACCCTTGCGACATCTAAAACTCACAATGTCTTCAACTGACTCGCCTTCACTTCCATCAAGGAGTCACGCTTTGAAATGACTTGGTTTACTCTGCGAGTAGGGTTTAACATCGATGTATGAAACAATGGATGAAATATCACACGCGTAGGTAATTTCAGACGACAAAAGTCATGATCGCTACGCTCTGCTACGGCTAGGACATAATTTTTTTCGTCGTGCCGGAATGGAATGTAGCCAAGTTGATCGTTGACAATAACACCCGATCTCCTATTCCAAACCCATGAGTTTTTGGTCGATTTTTATCGTGATATAGACTCATTCGACCTTGCAATACTTGGAGAGAGCTTGTCGTGCTTTTGCTAGTACGTCTTTTTGATGCTCCACAATTCTTTTCCGAGTTTCTGATCCGCACAAGCAGCAGGATGCATGCTTGATTGAGTGGGTTTCAATGATCTGGCGTCCCCTAATTCTGCTTCGAACGGTGTCATGGCAATCGAGGCTTGGTATCGCGCGTTGTATGCAATCCAGCCAATGGCAAGAGTTCATCCCAATTGTCACATTTGCTGTTTGTGTATTTTCGTAGATAATTTTCGATAGTCTGGTTAATTCGCTCCATGACCCCGTTCTCTTATTGCCGAAAGCAGTCGTCAGTTCCTGCTGAGCTCCTAGTATTTCACTGAGATTTGCCCATACTACGGAGGTAAATTGTGAGTTCTGGTCGGATAAAACCTCTTCCGCCAGACCGTGAAGTAGGAGCACTCGGTCACGATATAATTTGGCAGTTTTCAGAGCTATTGCAATAGTCGTAGTTGTCAAGAATTGAACACACTTAAGCTAGCGCTCTATCAGGACCATAATCGAGTGAAAACATTCCTGCGACTCTGGTAGTGCTACAATAAAATCCATAGCGAGATGTGTCCACCTCGCGATGGGCATTTAATGCGAGCGCAGAACTTCAGGATGTTTAGTCGAACGACCCTTTGTTCGTTGGCATACTTCACACGACCATACACAAGAGTGGACTGAGCGTTCCATATGACACCAATGATAATCGTTTTCAACTAATCCTAGCGGTAGTTCCATTCCGGGGTGCCCGTAATACCGTGCAATTATGAAAGTCGTTCAGGACTCCATCAACAATCTACTGAAATTTGGCAAAACTAGGCGTGGATGTACAGTTAGTGTTCCGTTGAAGATTGTATTGCTACCGCTTCAGATTGCGTACTTCAGGTTTATCAGGATTTCCAACACTACATAGATATTTCTGCAATGAGATTGTAACAGGGTCTTCGCATTTGCGACTAACAGCTCCCTTCACAAAACTAGCCAAATCAAAGTTCACGTGTTGTTTAACTTGTTTGCGACTCCTAATAGGGGCTAAAGTTACTGGTTTATCGTTCATATAATCTGGTCACGGAGATACGTCATTAGCTACTTCATTGCCCTTTCCTGGAATGTATCTGTATTTAATGGGACTCGTCGTACCATCGAGCTACTCGTTGTGAAATCAGGCTACTCGTCGTGAAATCGTCTTCTAAGAGGATAGTGTCTCTAGAGGCTCATTATGTATGATTTGTCAAGTAAGTAGACACCACAATCTCAAAGCAAACATAATCGCTAACAATTCTTTTCGCGAATATTATTGTTTGTCTCTGTAGGCTTGTACTTCTATCCTTCAAAAATTACTGGCCTATCAACTATTTCATCACTCTCGCTCTCTTCTTGAAAAATAACCCCATCAACTGCAAAATCGTTTGCGGCCATCCGTAAATGAAAAGGGCGGTCGAAATCGGGGTTAGCTAGAATGGGGGTTGAAGTAATCTTCATCTTTAGACATGCAAAATCGTTTTGAAGGCGCGATGGCCATTTCCGCTTCTGCTTACCTTTTCGGTTGAGTAGATCATATAGCGCTGCAGCATCACTCGCAAAGCCTCTACAAAATTTCAGCGCGTACACTATTGAATCCAAAAACGAGTGGAGTTCGTTTCGGTACAGGGTAGTGGCCAATCTGGCAGAAATTTTACTTACGCAGGATCAATACACGCTTCCACTCCGTGATCCTGTGTAGACCTAGATGTCATCAAAGTAAGATTCACGTATATCACTAAGGTCGGACACTATTCGACAAATTCAAGCATTAAAAGTAGCAGGGACACTCGAGAGACCCATCGGTGGCACTAAGTAGTCGTCAGGTGCTTGAAATGCGGTAAATGAAACATCCGATTCCCTCACTCGAAATCGGTAGTACCCACTAAAGAGTCCAATATAAAAACCAGTAAGAGCCTTGCATTTTGTCGATAATATTGTATTTCCTTGGCATAGGTAAGGTCCTCCTAATCGTGTACATATTAAGTGCACGATAATCATACACAATCTCCCATCCACCTGGTTTCTTGACACAGAAAGTGGATGCTCCCTGTGGCGCTGCCGACGGCCGAATCAGTCCAGCAGCTAAGGTTTCTACAACCTAGTCCATTATAAGTATATCTTTGGCTGGGAATAACCTCCATTGCCGACGATATTGGCATCTTTCGTATCAACTTCAATCTCATGTTCACCGCGTTTACGCGGTTGCAAGCACGAGGGCAAGTTTTGTTGAAAACTAGTTTACGCTTTAAAAGGACTGAATTCGCGGGATGACTACGATAAGCTTTCTTTTTAATTTGAAGTCGCATCACGAAAATGTGCTCATTTTTGCATTTCTTGCCATCGGAGAAACTGTTTCCCAGAGATATATTCCGCTGTCCCTTACAGCCAAGTAGTATCCACAAGTAAACGGACTGTCATGATGTGTTTCCGGCTTCGGGACCGATACGGATTGTCTCTGTCCTCCAATCTTCTATGTATGTCTCCGTGATATATGAGGTGTCTTCGCTTTGTTTTAGTCGTCCCTATTTGTTTTCTTTGGCGACGGTAAATCCACATCATCCGACTGCAATCTTGATTGAACTTGTTGCTGCACCCAATCTATGTCCGGGTTATTGGTTTTCAGCCACGGCATCCCTTGGAGAAGGTCTTGTCCTTCAGGAACCTCGACGATAAAAAGTCACCCATATATGACTCGAATATTTTAATAAGCCTAACTGTCTTGGTCGGGACAGCCAACGGCTTTTTTGCTGGTAATGTAATTACCATGGGTTGGTGGCGATCAACCACACTGTCCCACAATCCAGTTTTGCGCATTATTCAGGGCTGGCACCGTTCATCGTGGCTTCACTACCAATGAAATTGGAATTACAAATGCAAATATTCAACGAAGGACAATGCACTGTACTCCTTACGTGCAGCAAATAAAAGAATTTATGATCATTCACTCTTTTTCTGTAATTTCCAGGTTTCTGCATCTTCATAAAAACATTATTCTGGCTTTTTTGTTTTAACTTTACCAAGTTACAGCACGAAATATCGATCCCACAACATTCGACTGGTCAAGTAACTCTTCTCTCTGTTCACCAAAATGCCCGACCTCCGGTGAACGAATTAGTTTGACGGTTCTGAAGCCTTCGGCAAACTGCGGTGTTCATCACCACTACAAGAGTCTCCAACAGTGAGTAAATCTGTTGGTGCATATGCTATTTCTGTAATTGTAGGGTTTCCATTCGGGGCGTTTGACCCAACAGTCTTCCTCTCGGTGGACACTTCGTTTGCAATACTGACAGAGCTTTGCATCAGCCTGGCGATTGCGTTGACGTGGTGGTTGAGAAGTTAGGTTGCTCTTCTATGTTGGCTTTAGTCGATTCTGCTTTATATTTACCCCATGGTGATTTTTCGCAGATGTGTTGTTATTTGGCAGTGTGACAAACAATTTGTCCTAACGTCCCATTCGAGGAACCCTTGACGAACAGCATTGGCCAATGTTGTCCGTTGTGTCCGCTATATGGCTTTTTCATATCGGTGTTTGTCAGTCCGTTAACAAACAGACCCACGGCTGTCAATTCGTCAGGTCGAACAATTCTTTGGAGTTTTCGAAATTTCGAAACGTAATACGGGTATGCGCCTGTTAGATGGGTAGTCAAAAGATGATTCCAAATTTATCATCAAAATCAGACTCACGAAGTTCCCGCTTCATTTCAATCTTTACGGCACTCCACAGCTTGATGCAACCATCGAAGCAGCACAATCGCAACGCGTGTTCGACTGACAGCTGCTAGTGAACGTGTGTTCACTACATCGCGGTGTCTTGCAAGCATACGGCATTGTTGATCGAATGTGTGTGGTAATAAGCTGAATAACGTAGCTACGTTCAAGACCCGTTGAGATCGTGGAGTGCACGACGGTGAAGACTACGTGTGAGCAAGCATCTTTGTGAAAGACGGATACAAACGGGAAAGAAGGCGGAATTATTGATGTCTCCTTGTACGTTATTCATTAGATGAAGTCACGGCTTGAGCGCTACGAAGGTCGCATCTGGTAAGCATACCAAAACTTGATATGGTCGAGGAGGCTGACCCCGAAGTGATACAATAAATTTAATAAAGTTTAGCTAGTAGTGACGGTGGAATGTAATATTGAAGATCAACAATTGAACAGCGCTAAATATCTAATAATGCTTTGGAGACGTGGAATCCCAGCTTTGTGAAATGTCTTCATCAATTCAGGGAGTTCTTCTGTTAGCTCCGACACCGTATTATTTAGTGTTGTTTTGTGCTTCATCTCCTTGATGTCCTGTCCCATTTCCAGATTCATCATGTAGACTTTAAAGACTTCCGAGTCTGTGCTGCGCATACGTTACTCAATCCATGCTTGGTCCACTTGGACAAGAAACATTTCGGAGCTTCCGTCCGCCAGTCGTTCTATCTGAGCTTCATCCTAGAGAGGCTTAATATAATCTCACCATCACTCTTCGAATTGCACCACCGCCGCATATATAAGTCAGCGGAAATTCGGCCTGTTTTGCCTTTGCGGAATGCGCCGGATGTCTCAGGAGAGTCGTAATATCACATAAGACAGTTCTAGTCTCTACGCAACAGCATGGTATGCGATCAGCCATTGATTGCTGATGGGCCGACATTTTTTACCCTTCAGTGGAGAATCGAAGAAATTTGTCCTAAAAATATAATTTGTATCGCGATGGCACAGGTTCTCTACGCTTCTCCATCACAAAGCCGTACAAGGCTCCCATCAGCGAATGGGGGCTGAGACGTTTTACCGGGCTATAGTTCGCTCTGTTGTGTTCGACGAAATATCTCACCTGGAAGAATACATCAAGGAGTTAGTGAAACTGGTCCATCCCTGGTGGTACCTGCACATTTGCAGAATCGGAGCAGTCAAATAGAGGGGTAGTAAAATCAGGTTCCTAAGCCTTACCACCCGTTGGTCAAAAACACATGTACGAGTATTATCCACCGCTTCATACGAAGCCCAACTACTTTCCCCACACCGCAAAGCAATGATATTATTGATCCACGCTCCTTCTGCATCGCTAGGCCCTTCTAACACCCCATCACTCTGTGTTTGTGGCTTTGGTAACGCCGTTAACGACTGTGTCTCTGACGATACCTCGATCGAGATGTCCCATTGTCGTTGCCCACCGAAGGGCTAACTAGCTGGGTATCCTCTTTGCTTTCGGTCTTCCCCTCGTCCTCACCCTTGTGTGTGACTAGCACCAATCGCTTTCTCTATCCAGAAGAAATTTCGAAACTCCCGAGTTAACCATACAAATCCCTCAGAAACGTTCGAATCTTGGTATCATGGGATTGACGTCATCTCGTGACGTCACGAATCGCCTGGACGTTTCAGGTTGAACTTCAACAACAGTTAGTTAATATCTAAGCAGTTTTTACGAGGCCGTAATTATGATTTGATGTCGCCTATCCTCGTATAAACGAATAGTACAGATTAAGACAGTAGTCCATCCCTACATGGCGTCGCCCATCTTGATTTAAATACATCAAGTAAGACAACAAAGAAGTTCATCATGCAGCGGTTGAATAGGTGTACGGTTGGTGCGAGGATCTGGAAACTTTTATTTACAAAACAGAAACGATGTCGAGACTGCCAACTTCCGCCGACAAGAACGAAGTGAACGGACAAAGGGGCAGGATGAAGAACATTTATCTATAGCGATTTTGTATACCGCGCTCTGAGTGTTTGGTTGAGGTCTTGCTGTACCAGGCGCTGGTGATATGAACAACAGTGGTAGCCTTATCCTGAAATTGTTGGACGTTATGCTGATGGTGTGGTTACCGGTAATAGTACTTATGTTTATCAGTTGATGGAGTAGAAGCGATATCCCTTTCTAAGTACTTATATCCCAACGTCAAACCCAGTTGCACAGTGACGACACTAGGGTGGTTACTATTGGCTACTCCAACTACGCTATCCAGACAAGTGTATAAACTCGTCCACGTCGTACCACCACTGTACATTACCAAGTGCCAAGCCACAAAGTCTAAGCCGGCGAAATCTCGATTGCACAAACAAATCATACCAAGTACGCTCATGCATGTAGCACAAAACCCTCCAAATCACTACTGGGGTGTATGTGCCTTTACCAAATGCGACCTTCGTAGCGCTCAAGCCGTGACTTCATCTAATGAATAGCCTACAAGGGGACATCAATAATTCCGCCTTCTTTCCCGTTTGTATCCGTCTTCCACAAAGATGCTTGCTCACACGTAGTCTTCACCGTCGTGCACTCCACGATCTTACACAACGGGTCTTGAACGTAGCTACGTTATTCAGCTTATTACCACACACATTCGATCAACAATGCCGTATGCTTGCAAGACACCGCGATGTAGTGAACACACGTTCACCAGTAGCTATCGGGCAAACGCACGGTTTCAAGACACCTCGCTGTAGTAAACACTTGTTCACTAGTGGTAGTCCAGCAAACACACGTTCGCAAGACACATCGACGTAGTAAACACACCGATGATGAACACCACTGTCAGTACTACCGAGAAACGTGCTCTCCATATATCAGAGTCGTTGTGATCGTCGCCGCCTCTTCTAGTTTGGTGGCTACGGGCCACTGACGCAGGAGATCGCAACGAACCCCGCACTACGTTGTCTTTATCCAAGCAAACACTTCAGTGTGATCTTTGTCAGCACGCGACAAACGTGCGACGTGGCAAGTGATGACTCAAGGTTACGGTTGCCCGGTACAGGGACATCTCATCTAGCCATAGAGAACACGGCTCTGTTGAAGGTGTTGCAGACAGAAGCTATGATGCTACGACTGAATTGGACGTGGATCTCACCAACTTCCTAGTCATTGCTTCAGCTCTCGCGCACGCGCACAGTTAAGAAGACGACCATCTGTTTGATCGGGTGCTGGACACAGCAACTACATCATTTCTCGATCAAATTTAGAATTTGTCAATCGAACCAAGAACTACTCCAATATCGCCCGTATCATACGTATCAGGCTTAGACAGGTTCTGTCTTCATGCGTATTATGTTATTAAATAATGTAAACTTAATAGCGCTTTTTAAAAGTACTCGTAACAACACGAATGGGTTTTGTTTTTGCTGATGTGGCCTGCAAATCGTGCACTATCATATTGTACACGACTCCGACCTGTACGTTTCTTTTTCGGACCTTCTGACATTAGTGAATGAGGGGTTAATGGGGCAACTATCTGCGGAATAACGTGACTACACCCATTTGATAGTACATAGCGTGTAAACAGTTTTTTGATAGCGAGTGCGGCCTGACGTTGTTGAGCATCTAAGCTAGTGTTCGGCGAGTAACCAGCAAGATGGCCACCGAGCTATCTGTGAATTTCTCATCGACGCAGGATACTTCGTATGAGTTCGAAGCCTGTTTATTGAGGTAGCATCGGACAACGGTTGGATTTCCTTTATGAGCAAGATTAGCAGCACAAATAATGGTGATGCTGAAGTGAGCGTCAGCAGAAAGCACTGCGTGCACCAGAAACGCAAACGAGGAGCCGCCCTGAGCAGAGGGATAGAATGATCACTAGTTTATCTTCAACCCATCGCTCTAGTTTCGAACCATCCGCCTCAGCCATGGACGACCCGGAACATGCCAACTCCTTGGTCATTTAACAGAAGTTTGATGTCTAGTTCCCGAGACTCCGTGTTTGGTCGCCCACCTCAAGGGCAATCATCATGAGCTCTGCCTCCACGATCAGGGTTTCTCCGAAGTGCTCCACCATAACGGCACAGCGTGGATCACGTGGTGGGAGTGGTATGCCCTCCTTAATGGGCAATCCGACCGATCCAAGGTGCAAATTCCGGACCAGCGCTTCAACCGCGAGTGTCTCCTGTAGCTCAACGATGGCATCATTCAGGTTTTCGTACCAGGGTACGGCGTATACCATGAATAAATGAATCTACGATTATCACATCCTTTTAATGATCAACGAACGCCGCAGTTAGTCATGAAAGCTTGGATAGGGAGGTCGAGACGTCACCGTGTTGGAAGTTGGCACAACATGTCTATAACTACGTGGTATATCGGGGACTGCACTACCCCGAGTAATCTACCCTCCACCAATCGAATATGTGCACAAGTTATGTTATCTACACTGACGTTCCGGTTTTCAGCGGTAATTCTCGACTTGGTTTCACTATGGTAATACAGTTGTGCAAAATCACCGGTTTTTTCGGCCTCGAAAAATGGGTGTGGCCCATAAAAAGTCTCCCAAAATGTGGGTTGTACACTGGTTTTGGACCAAAAACCGGTACAAATAATTAACTGGTTAAGTATCGGATTAGGATTTAAAACACCGGAATTTTGTTTGCTCCGGTATTTATGACGGTTTTAGCATAATTATACACGACTCAAAATAGTCCGACACAAACCTTGACAAATGACGGACACGGCTACCGATGTCGTGGTGCAAGCGCCTGTGGTGGTGACTACGCTGCCGTCCATGAACCCTCCGCTGTTCTTCGAGATCGTAGAGGACCAGGTCTACCGCTCCAACAAGTGCGATGCATCGTCGTTCCCATTCCTGGCCACTTTGCAGCTCAACACTGTGGTGTATCTATCGTACGATGACCTCTCGCGCGATCTGGCCGCGTTCTTCGCTGAGAAGGAGATCAATGTGGTGCGCTCAGTGCTACCGACAATTACTGCAATAAATCCGCTCATGCATACTTAGTGTTTATTGTGATTAGATTCATTTGGGCATGAAATACCGCACGGCATCGTCTCAATGGAAGGGGATCTCAGAAGGAATGGCCAAGGAGACTATTGAGTACATTTTGGACCAGAGACGCCATCCCATTCTGGTTATGTGCAAGTATGGAGCTTCATGAGGTCGCATCTGATGGGTTTCTCAACGGTGCTGTTTGGTGGCAGGACTGGTGTGCACTTTGCTGGCACCATGATCGGATGTCTGCGACGACTGCAGAACTGGAGTCTGACGTCGATCATTGACAAGGTGAGTGCGGTGGGGTGTTATTGTTAGCTCCTGTGGACTAACGGTGGTGTATAGTATCGTAATATTGCTGGTAGTGTCAAGACGAGGTTTGAGAACGAACAGTTCATGGAGCTATTTGACGTAGACTTGGTCACTCTGCCACAGCAATTGCCGTTATGGTTCACTGTGCATCAACGACTAACGGTACAACCTCCGTATTTGTCGCTTGTAGTGATGTTCATAGTCTTACGTTTTATATGTTGCGATCATAGGAAGAGGAGCGAATTGCACTAACGAAGGGTGAGTTTTTTCCTGGACGGAGTCTGGACAAGATGGAAAAACAGCAGAAGGAGGTGGAACAAGCTGAAACCAAGGTGGGAGCAGAAGATCAGCTTGAGAACGATTCAGTCTCTGCAGAAGCAAAAACATCGACAACAGAACCTACAGTTTTGGCGTACCAGAAGTATTTCTTCTACCTGCAGGGCCCCCTGGTGTCTTCGTCTGTGAAATTCTCGGAGAAGAAGAGCATTATCGGTGACGACGACGACGACTAAATAAATGGCATGCATACGTATCAAACCCCTGTCTGTATTATTGACGACCCACCAGCAGAAAACCAATCGAAAAATGCAACTGGATGTGGTGGAAATCTACAAAGTCACAGGTAACAACCTCATCAAATGCTTAAGTCAGGTCCTGCGCGACATCGACCTCGCCAGCGATGCCTTCCTTAATACGCAGAAGCAGCGTGATCTTCCAAGGCTCAATTTTGGAGATCGTGTCGAACTGAAAGACAGCATCCGCGAACGCATCAGCGTTGAAAGCCTCGTAACTCTGGTTCATGGCCTGAAGGAATTTGCCCTCACGACTGTCTGCGAAAGTGTAGTCGATATCCTGGTACTCCTCCCACTTCATCTGCACGAGCACCATATCCTTGGTGGCAAGTGCACAGATACCAGCGTTCAAAAGGTGGTTCTTGGCGTTAAACTTGAGCAGGTTCGACTCCATAGAAGACTTGGCGATGCTCTCGTAGATCTCCTGCGCCGCATCATACCTAAACATTATCACAAACATAAGCTCTTGTTCCCAACCATACTCGTCATTAACAACTCACTTTTCCAGTTCCGCCGAGAACTGTGCCACCTTCAGTAACATGTTGTTGGCCGATGACGACTGGTTTTCACCGGAAAAGTAGTCAGCAGCCTGGCGATAAGCTTCCAATGCCTCCTCCTTGTTGTCTTGCTGCTCGTAGATCTCACCAATCTGCTTCTGCAACTTGGCAGCGTTTGAGAAGCGCCCAGCGTCACACAACATCGAGATGGCCGTCTTGAAATGCATCATAGCATCTGCTCAGCATAGTTCCATCAGCTTCAATCAACTGACTACTCGACGCTCCAAGAACTCACCCATGGGATTCACTTTGGCCAATGCCTCCGCCGCCTGCTGGTAGAACTGAGCTGCACGGGAATTCTCATTCATACGCGACTACAAGCATTAAACCTCATTCGTCTCAATGGTTGACATATATCCGAGACGTTGGAACTCACTTGGCATCGTGCGCACTTCTCGTAGGCTTCAGCAGCTTTCTGCCCTGTATTCAGTAAATCATAAGAAAGTGTTAGATTGTACTAAAGATTGGAGTGGAGAAACCTACAGTTTTTGGCAATTTTGAACTGGTTGCCAGCCTTCTCGAACAAGTCGCTAGCGTCCTCGTTGCGCTGCGAACTGGAGCCGAAGGAGAAGAAGGACGTCTTCTTCAGCGCCTTCTCGCCCTGGGCCAAGTAATCGTTGCCCTTGGCTTCAGCAGACATACTTCCTCTTGCCAAAAATGCCACTGACGTATTCCCCCTTTGGTCGGAACGTAACGACACGACAATAGGTTGGTGTGGTACACATAATACTACATACTAAAACCAAGTGAGTTCGCAACTTCGACTTCAACATCTCATCAAATGAAAATCAACATGAACACTTGAAGCATATTTGGCTATTTTCTCTACTCGTCATCGCTCTCTTCATCACCGTCGTTTTCCTCGAGCGAGCCAAGAATACTGGATTTGCCCTGTTTGACAAGCGAAGCCTTCACGTATTCCACGCCCTTGTCGGAGATCATGTTAGTGTCGAGCTCCAGACGCGTGAGAGCGGGCTTGGAAGGCACGAATGTGTCCACGACAGCGATGGCACCCTTGGCAGTGATTTCGTTGCCACATAGCGACAGCTCCTCAAGCACTGGAAGACTGTCCGTACTCAAAGCCGCCACAAACTTCTTTAGACCCTCAGAAGTCACTTCGTTCTCATCGAGTCGGAGAACCTTCAGCGACGACTGGGACTTTAACAGAGGAGCGAGTGATGCGATACCCTCGTCCGCCAGCTCGTTACCCGACAGGTCCAACTCCACTAGCTGAATCTTATTGCTTGCTAGCGCCTTTGCCACTTTCTCGGCACCTTCAGCACACAGCGATGCATCACGCAGCTTGAGATACTGCAAGTTCGGCTGCTTACTTATGGCCTCCGCGAGCTGCGTGGCACCATCGTCTTCAAACGAGCAATCGCTCAAGTCCAGCGACTTCAGTGCGCGCAGTGTGAGTTCACGCTGCGTACCATTTGTGCACTCGCCTCAGGTCCGGCACGAGCACTAGCGTAGCGCAGCAGTGTCAACTTCTTGCACTGCGCGAGGACGTTGGCCACTGCCACACATCCGTCGTGACCACTCATATTGTTGTAGAAGTGGAACTCTTCAAGAGAAGATTGAACATCCTTACCATTTTGCAACACAATTTCCTGCGCGATCACACTGGCAGCAGCAGCCGAAATACCATTATTGCAGAAGAGGAGGCGACGGAGTGTCGGCTGGGGGATCAACAATTCGAAGCAGGCACGCACACCCTTCTCTCCAAGTGCATTGTCACTCAGATCAATTTCATCCAGAACATGGCCACGAAGGGCATGGCACATGACGGAGAGGACACGGAGTGCCTCATCCTCCGGACGTCCGGCGATCACATCAGCCAGATCCACCACCTTGAGATCGTTCTGCAAACGCGACAGGAACGCGTCCGCAATTACCTTCGCACCAGAATCGGTGTAGCTCTTGCCGCGCAGCGAGATACATCTGAAATGGAGCGGTGAACGCTCATTCACATTGATACCAGCAACCTCCAACAATTGCTGCGCACGGGCAGCGTCAACGACTTCGCGGCTCTTGTTCTCGAACTCAAAGCTAACTTCAGACGAAATTGTCAGCTTCTTGTCAAGCATAACCGTCACATCGTCAACCGAGGTAGCCTCCTCTTCCTCCTCATCGTCGTCCTCTTCCTCCTCTTCGTCCTCGTCGTTGTCCTCTAGTGATCCCAGCACGTCACCCTTGCCCTTACTCTCCAGCAACGTTTCAATACTCGCCACACCATCAGCAGATATCTGGTTGCCGTCGACATCCAACTTGGCAAAGGTTTTCTTATCAACAACAGCCTTTACGAGTGCAAGCGCACCAGAGGCACCGATCTCGTTCACATTAGCGACCACCTTCTCCAGCACCGGTGATCCGATCTTTAAAGCTTTAGCAATAGCCTTAGCACCCTTCGATCCGATCTCATTCTCCTCCACCTGCAGCGTACGTAGAGCACCGCTCACACGTAGCATCTGTCCCAGTGCCGTCATGCTCTCAGCCGTCAGGTCGTTACCTGAGACATCCAGTGCAGTAAGTCCCTTGGCTGCACCACCTTCACGCAACGCATCCGCAATGGCCACCATGCCGCCATCTTCAATAGCAGCATCACGAAGGTTGATTTCCACCAAGTTCGGCATGTTCTTGACCGCCGCAGCAATAGCTTCTCCTCCCTTGTCTTGAATGTGTTGTCACTCAGGTCCAGCTTCTCCAGCTTCTTAAGCGAGGCCAGAGCTGTAGCAAAGGCCAGACTGCCCTCCCTCTGAGCGCGCGTAGCCGAGAACCTCAAGTCCTTCAGAGCCGGTGACAACGGCAACAGCTTGGCCAATGCAATGGCACCACCATCACCACTCATATTATTGTAGAAGTGGAAGGTCTCGAGCTTCGTGGGGGTGTCTTGACCTCGGAACAGCAGCACCTCCTGCGCAATGACGCCCGCAGCTGCAGCCGAGATGCCGTTGTTACAGAAGAACATGTGCTTCAATTGCTCCTGGCTCTGCAGCAGTCCAAAGCACGCACGTACGCCCTTCTCCCCCAACGCATTATCGCTCAGATCGATCCGCGTGAGCGTCTTGATGGCGCTCAACGCGTCGCAGAGCGTAGCCAGCACCTGCAGCGCCTCGTCCTCCGGGCGACCGGCAATCATGTCGGCAAAGTCCACGCTTGTCAGCTTCTCAAAGGCGCCACGGGTCTCCAGACGCGAGAACAAGGCAGCGATCACACGTGCCGCCTCCAGAGTGTAGCTCTTATTGCGCAGCGTGATGTGCGTGAAGGCAGGCGGCTGCGCCTCTGCATCCGCGTACGACTGCACCAACTCGTGGGCACGTGCCTCTGTCACAAGCTCGCGCTCACCCTCGAAAGACAGCACAGTCTTGGTCGCCATGATTGAGAAGCTCGAGGGGGTTTGGCACTTGGCCTTTGTATGGATGAATGGTGGCTACGTACGTCACATCGGGGTTAGACATGTGCAGCTGGTGACTGCATTCAGCCAATCAGACAAGAAGTTGGCTAGTGACACTAGTAAGAAATGGCTACACATGTGACGATCTTCGGACATTGATGCGCATCAATGAGGCAACAATTGAATGGTTTGTTGGGCAAGTGTCCGTGTTATTCCTAAGTTATCAAATCCATCAACGCACTATGCAAATGCAAACTACTAATATATGCGGCCGCATGTCCGTCGCCAGCATCAATCATACCGCGGCGGTAAAGATTCCCTTGCCTACCTGTTCACCTGCTCCAGCACTGCCAGCACCACGGCTACAAAAGACAGGAACATCCACGCACTCAGCTTACTCGAAATACGATTGCACTGTCTCCTGCACTTTCTCCGCGGTCTCTCGCAGGGTGGACTTGATCAGCGACTGAGTTTCCACGAATGACGCGCACGAGAAAATCTCATCAGAGCCTACACCAGCAGTAGCATCAAGTACATTAGTTACACAATATGCAACAACATGGCAAACACAAACCAACGAACGTACCCTCTGCACTCTCAGCATCAATTTCACAGAACTGGAAAGTCTCCTGTGACCAGTCGATCGCAAAGAGCAGCGCAAACACTAGCACAACAATCGCCACAATGAACAGCGGCGTAAAGACGAACACTCGCTTGGCCCAAGTCCGGCGGACCTCAGCTGTCTGAATTGCAGTCTGCTCCTCAAACTCTTGTGTCTCTTCAGCAAGAGCTTGGGTCTCGCTAGCATCAACTTCTGGCATCGACACAGTATCCGACTCCTCACTTTCCTGGCTCAGACGCTCCTTCGGCTCGAAATCCGAATCAGTTTCCGAGTCGCTCGTGGTCTTGAGCGTCTTGATGTTCTCATTACTAGGCATGTACTTAGCCCGCTCACGTACAAGCTGCACGTCCTTGTGCTGTTGAGCAATGGGTGCATAGATATCCACCTTGTCATCCAGACCCAATTGTTTCACGTGGAAGTTGGTAGTAGGTCCGTCCCACTCAGTGTTCACCGTCTCCTTCTCTTCTTCCGCAGGGACATCCTCAACTGGGACATCTTCCTCCGAGACCACCTTCTCCGTCACCACTGTCGTCTTAGTCACCACCTCTGTCGCACTGAGTCACAAACAATCCTCAACTGTCAGCTACTGTACTACCTAACAAAACGACGTAGAACCCTACCCGAGGGTCTTTTCCGATGGCTTGGCAACAGTCGTAGCGCGAGCTACAAATTGCTGCGTGGACACTGAGCGTGTAGTGGGTTGCTTCTCCACTTCCGCCTCTTGCTCAGGCTCAGGCATGGCCGAGAATCTGTCCACCATCCTTCGGGCAATGGAATTCTTCTTCTCCACTTGGTCATTGGCCACGTCCACCACCGTCTTGCTCTTCTTGCTGCGATGGCCAGAGTCAGGCGAGAGGCCCTTGCGCTTGCCGCCTTCTTTCTTGCCAGTCACACGCGCCACAGCAGCGTCAATGCGCTTCTTCTGCTCTTGTGCTAGCGCCAGGCGCGTGGCCTCCAGCTTGGACACCGGCGCACTCTCGCCGTTGCTTAAAGTCACGGGGTCAGCGATCTGGGTAGCCATCTCAACGTTCTTGCTTTTTGTATGGGAATCTCGTAATGAAGCTGGCGGAGAACTTTCGGTAGCTTTTGAATTTTCAAAGGAACGGCTGTTGCAACCGACCAAACGGGAGTGGTAGTGCTGTCTAGTGTACCCGTCTGTTTGAATTCGAGTGATGGAGACTTTAATCGGGTGCACGAGTGCGTGTCAAAATGAATTGATGGAATGACTTGGTTTTTGTATACATTTTCGGTGCCTTGAAGAAAATGAATTGCACGACGTCGTGTGCCTTTGTGCGTGCATGTGCCTTTTGCTTGTCTCTTCGATGGGATCAGACGACAATTAGAGGTGTAGGAGACGGAAACAGACTTGAAGAGCAATGGTTCTTGTGAAAAGAGCGGAAATGTCCAAACACCAGATTGGTGTTTTTCAAGCAGTGAGACGAGTCTGTAGCCATGTTGTAGACGAAACACCAGAATCAGTTACACAATGCTCCATACAGCACTAACGACGTAGAGTGTATGTTGTGGAGCATTGCAGCGTAATGCGTCATCTCGAGAAAAATGCAGACTTACCATCTAGGACTGTACCAATGCTGGCGTATTCCGAGGATTTCACCTAAATGTTTGTGAGAAATTACCTTACGTAGACGAGAAAATGGCTATGTAGTTCTTGTTGGATTCAGCATATATGTTACTCCATAACATACAATACGTTGGGTCACTGATAGGCTATTCAGTAAAAAGCTTCAGTGTCTCCACCTTACAGTATGATGGATATGCTGCAGGCTATCACTCCCTACTGACCGGGGTGAAGTCCAAGCCAACCAGGCGACGGCTTTCCCTGTACTTCACCAATGTAAAGTGTGAAAGTTTGACGCCACTCCTCCGCCAACGCTCGATTTTCCATAAACTTCGGGAACTCAGCCATATTGGCCTCTGGGATATCCCAAGGTTTGTTGCTGTTGACGTCCGTGCGCACGCTCGTAGACACGACTGAAGTCTGCGCTTCTTCCGATAGGACCCAATTCATGAACAACTTAGCAGCCGCCGGGTGCTTTGCCTTTGACAAGATAGCTAGGCGTTGACCCCAACTGAGATATCCGATACCGTTTCCACCAACAAACTCGATCGGGGCGCTACCACCTCCAGTACCGACACCAATCACCTTTTCTCCCGACTTCACGAGTGCACCCGCAACATTGGTGCCGCGGTTGAAGCTTATGTTCTGCTGAGCCATCTTGGCTACCCATTCCCACCCGTATGCGTTGACGTAGCGCGTGAAGAGGAACAGCACAGCATCGTCGTCGTTTGGGTAAGATGATGCGATCTTACCAGCCCAGTGCGCGTCCGTCAGGTTTACGGGGCTAGTAGGAGCTGCGTATCCATCAAGTGCGCTTGAGTTGTATTTGTAGCCGAATGTCATGATAGTGTATGCCATCCAGGCACCATCCGTGTCTCTCAACGATTCGTGGATTCGTGAGAAATTGGCTGGCTTGTACTTGAGTAGCTCTCCGGCCTTCGCCCAACGTGGAAAGTCTTGCAACGTTTGCAGAGCAACGAGGTCAGGAACAAGAGTGTCCGTCTCCAGTTGGTTATCAATTCGTACATCGTGATACTTGCTGTAGTCTACAATGAGTGTGAAGTTAATTTTCGGGAATCGTTGCGAGAAGGCTTCCTGGAGCGCGTCTTGCTGCGTTGGGGTGTCCCCTCCGTGGTACATGATGAGGTTGCCTCCTTCAGCCACGGCATCTGCGTACAGCTCGTCGATAGACTTGATCTCTTCGTCTGATTTGGCAAAACCCTCCGATGAAAGCAAGGCGAAAGTCACAACGATTAAGACGAAAAACTGCATGGTAGTCGGTGCTCAAGTCGTGTACGTCGGCAGGTGAAGAAGTATTTTGCGTTGGAGAGTAAAATTGAAAATGCCATAACGGTAACACGGCTGATCGTTCGCTACCAAGCAGGTACGGCACCTGAGGTACCTGCCTAAAGCTTTTGAGCCAGGTCGCCTTCAGAGCTTACACGGTTTCCGCTGCCTTATGATTAGAACCATGCAAAGAAAGCCAAACTGCACCACTATTCATATCAGTGAAGATCGAGATAACTTATAATGAAATTTGTAATCATCCGGATCAGTGATTGATCATCATTTTGATGCTCCCGTTTGGGAGGAACTATTACCACAATGTGAAATGACTTGCTTTGTATGGTAGATCTTCGTCTTCGCGCAATCAAGCTAGGTACTGTACACCCGCGCGATAGAGTTTTTAGGCTGAGACAGCGTGATAGCATGTATTGTATGCAAACTCTCGCCAGGATATGCTTGGCCATGACATCCATTTCCTCCTGTGTGGATAACGCAGGTGTAATACGTAAACAGTATGATGTGCTAAACCAGACAGGTTATCTCTGAGACGAATCGCGAATCGGGGGGTAGTGCTGGTATGACACAACGAAAGCAGTTTTCTGTAGCACTGTACAGTTTGTCCCGCCAAAGCTCTACAGTGGTTTCGTAAGCTGTGTCATTACAAGTACACAGACCTTCAACGCTAGTAATATCTCTTCATCCACGCTCGCTTGATGTCCGAAGACAAAATAGATAACCGGTCCTGAGGATCATTTTGATCTACTATCTCGTCTCAACGACAAACACACACACACTGACACATCCGATCTCGAAGGCCACGAAGCTCTGTGAACGGAAGTTAGGGTATCGGTGTAATTTTGCACCATTATTTCGTGGAATGTTGCACCAACCGTTCCTCTTCCAGTAGGTCGTCCGAAGGTTACTTGATCGATCTCCAAAGGTCAGACGTATCTTTCCATAGATTTCGCTTGTCAGCATTGCCCTGTCATTCCCAATTCCCCAGCGACTGAAGCGCAGCCCAGTGTCATCATGGTCAAGGTCTTGTCGCTGCTATTGCTCCCTGCGCTCGCACTGGCCCAGCAACAAGCTAGCAACGACGTGCTCCTGACGATGCCTGTGACTATTGACGGCTCGCTCAAGAATCTGCAACTCCTCAAGGGCGAGAGCTTTGAAGACGCCGCTGTGTCCTTCGCACGCTCCCACGGCCTCATGGCTGCCACAGACGACGCCCAAGTGCGCGCCGTGATCGACCAGCTCTCGGGTCTCCTCAAGGACAAGATGCAGGAGGTGGAGGCGGCTCAGAGCCATGAGGAGCCCAGGCCCAGTGTGCAGCTCTCCATTCCATTGACTATCGACGGATATTCGGGAGATCTTCTTAAATACGAGACTGAGACGCCCGAGGCTGCAGTAGAGAGATTCCTCTACGCCAGCGGCTTCAGTATGGACGTCATGAGGGAGGTGTACCCTCAGTTAGTGACTCTAGTCAACAGGAAATTGGAGGAGTTGCAACCTCCTAGGAAGGAGCTGTTTACCTTCACTTTGTCACTGGATGGGAGGGATATTACAGTTCGACATTTTGAAGGAGGAATCCCCATGGATGAAGCAGTGGAAACACTTCGTTCTATTGGAGTGGAAACCGGAGAGTTCATGGACAGAGTAGCTCCACAGATCGCCAACCAGATTGTCAATGAGATCAACAATAGACAGCGCTCAGTCCCTACGGAGCGGGTACCACAGGTTGAAGAGCAGCAGCAACCTCCACAAAGACGAGAACTGTTCTCGGAACCGCTGACGCTGAATAACCGAGCGGCTGTTATGGTTCATTTGGAAGGATCCACAGCCAGAGAGACGGCTGTGAGATTCTTGAGTGAGAATGGCATTACGGATGATGCGACGATCGAATCGTTGATGCCACAGCTAATTGGCATTGTGGACGCTCGCATGGCAGCACTGCTGGAGCAAGAAGCAGCAGCAAAACGGGATCAAACTCAGACCTCAACTGAAGCGGTTGCTGCTGAACAGCAACGACAGCGCCAGCCACTGGTGAAGGTACCGATTAACCTTGACGAGCAGCATCAAGCGCATTTGGAGTATTTTGAAGGTGATAATGTTGAAGCGACGGTGCAGCGCTTTCTCGTTGGTGTTGGGCTGGGTGAAAGCGAAAGATACGATGACAATGTGGTGCAACTCTCAGCTCTTTTGCGCGAACAAATTGCATCGATCGCTCAGCAGCAGGTCCAAGCACAGTCACAAGAAGCATCAAAGCAAGCGTCGCAGCCGACTCGACCGGACCCCCTGTTTTCGATCCCCGTTACGCTTAGCGGCAAAGTGTACAACCTCGAGTACTTCGAAGGTCAGGAACCTTATTATGTTGCCAACTCTTTTTGCGTAGAGAAGCACGAGATCGTGCGCGCAGAATTAGGTGTGGAGTTTAACGGAGATCAGTTGCTCGCGTGTCAAAACGTGTTGGTGCAATCGATTCTTAACATCCTCGAGGAGCGGCGGCAGAAACCTTCAGGGGAACAACAGCCAGGGGAGCCTATTACTGAAGCACTTGTCCAATCTGAAGTTCCAGTACCAACCGAGACTAAAACTCCAACACAAGGTGAAGCCGAGACTCCTGTTGATCCCCGCGGTGTGCTTCTTTTCACTCTTGACATTGACATGGGCGATGACACGTCGATTCAACTACCAGTACATCGCAATGACGATCCGCGGCTGCTAGCGACTTCATTCTGTACGCAACACCACCTCGATCAAGAAAATGTTCCTGCTTTAGTGGATGCGATGGAGGCACAGTTGAAAGAACTGAAAGAGCTGTAACGTGACCGTATCAAGCTTGGTACTTACATTGGATTCACATCCTACAGCATTTCAATGTTCGACCTCCACAGCCAAGATACGTTTAGATTTTGTCTAGTTCTCGGTGCTTTGACACGTTTTATAAACACTTCGCATCGAACATGAATGATAAACAGCTTTCACGTTATTCTTACTGGTACAATACTTTCGAGTAGTGTTTCACATCCACGTTTCACCCTAATTCCGCCATTCACTCTTACGAATGTTGTTGCGCAGCAGCTCGCTCTTCGTTTTCATTTTCTTCACTTGATGCAAGTCGATTTTGTTGTCGGCGCGTTAGCATTCCCATCATCCATTTCTCCATGTAGGCTTTTCCTCTTGCTCCGGAATACCTTGCTCAGAAATCGCATCCTTCCATTCGTCCGAATCGGCACGAGCTCGATTGCTAGTCTGCTGACGGCGCCACACCAAGCACTCGATATTGTATTCCTGGATGTAGTGCCAAGGCAAATCCGTTGCGGCAACCACACTTGGATCGCACTCAGCGAACAGCTCATCCACGATGCTGTCGTGTGCAAACGGCTCCTGTCCAAAGTTCACCCGTACCTCGTTGTACGAATCCACCCCGACTGCAGGATACCAGCTCGTATGTGTGTTCTCAATATCACCCTCAATCACTCGATCAAGCTCTCTACCATTGCTTGTAAAGAACACATGCGACTGCGCAGTGCTCATATTTCGACGCACACCGCAGCCGACAGTGTCGTTCACACCGAAACGTGGTCCAAAAAGTCGACCCTATGACAGCCACAAGTTCAAATGAGTCACCCGTTCTCGTTAAACACGAAGTCAGTAGCCAGGTCGCAAGTGATCCACTCACCCGTGTAGTCTGGCGGTAAAATCGCCCATCATCACCATGATAGCCAAAAGACTTTTGGTTCCAACCAGGTTGTCGTCCAACCAGTGGAAAGCTCGCTGGAACAAGTCCCAACGACGTCAGTTCATCCTCTGGTGTCTGTGTTTCTTCCTCACTCTCCGTCGTTCGGTCCCGATGCACAATCTGAATCTCGAAATATCCACTCGCCACTAATCCAACCTCGTACAGCGTTTTGCCATCTTTTGTTGCTCGTCGTTTAAACACTGCAACGTGGAATCCTGGTGGAAACGGCACATTGGCTCTCACACTGCGATCGTCGCCTAACTCGTCCCCATTGAATGCAAAGCGCACGACATGTGACGGTCTCACGTCCGCATCATGGAGCGACTGAATCCTACAGCAACAGAACCAGTCAGTCACCACCTTCGTAGCTCCATCTACAGTCCAATCTTACTGGTGTTTGGCATCACTGTATCCCTGGAATCGCTTGGTCTGGTCGACATCCGCGTATGACGGGACGGGAACGATAGCGTGCGTCAGCAGCTGGAATATGCGACTCTCGGTTGTGTCTGTGGGGAAGAGACTACGCAGCTTGGGCTCAATAGCGAGTGTCGCATCCGCATCCAGCGGGAAGTTGAGCGTCGTCCAGCGCTGCACGAAGAGCGCGCGCCAGAGGCTCGGGAAGCGCGGCAAGACGCTGTGGGACACGACACGGGCCGCTACGGCCAGCGCCTCCACGTCGCGGGCGGCTGAGAATCGCAGAATCTGGCGCAGCAACACGTCGTCCAGAGCTGTGAGGCGACTGGCGGCGCGCTTCAGTGAAGGTCGGCGTGCTTGGCACATTGCGCTCCAATTCGAGAATGACGGACCTTCGGAATTGAAGAGGTTGAACTGCGACAATGATGGATAAAGGCGTATACTGAAGTGTATACTCGAATATCTTGATATTTGTATGGTATTGCCGTATGGTTTTGACCGTTGGTGTACTTACACTTCACTGTGAGCGTAATCATCCTCAATTATGCATTTTCGGGTTTCTACAAGTTTTATCTTTCGTCGAAGCATCATTATTTCGCATTCGAAGCGGTAAGCTACAAAAAGATGTGTTCTTTCGTTAGAGTATGGAGACACTATTTCCACTACCGCACCTCAACGACACGAATCACGATCGAAGTATCTACCATTTCGAAGCGGGAGCGTTGAACAGTTGCTGATTGCAACGTGAGCGGCATCTGTCTTATTCTATTTTCACCATAGCCCTCACGTGAACGTTCATTATCGGCGATTCTTCACGGTCCGAGTTCTTGGGTCGTCTGTTTTATGCATAATTTTACGGGCTAGCATGTCAAAATATAAAAGCGTGCCATCATCACCGTCACGAACCAGTGACTCTGGTCCAGTTTACGTTCTAGGTGACAAGGAACGCACTTTTGATCATGAATGCCCTTATGCAGGTACCGAACGAGCTCTGTTTATTGGACTGCAGGACTCCTGCCAGGAGTTGGGGGATGCCATGTTTACAATCGGTTTAACAAAGCATGTCTTTGCCGAATTCGCTTCATTTCTTTACAGAATGCAAGGTATACACCCTGTATACATACACACCTTGAAGTGGGATCAAAATCCTAAACCAATCCTACTTTGTGGGTTGTATGGCGTGCCGAAGAAGATCGGTAGTCACCAACTGTAACATTGACAGCAAACCAGGTTTGCTGTGAGCAGCATGCATTTTAGGACAAAAGCTAACGTAGTAGGCCCAACAGCGTAGCTTTATTAGTCGTTGAATTCCTTACACAACTGTTGGTCAAGAGTATCGACGCTACTGACGGCTCCCTTCAGACACAGCTAGAAAGCGATACATCAATTAAAAGCAACGCATAGCACTAGACAACATCCATCCCTGCTCGACGCATGGCAAGAATTCGCATGATCAACCTGGCGCTGATCTCCTCGTCCGAAGCGTCCGATCCAAACGAATCGTTGTCACCGTTATCCTCATCATCTTCAGAGCTCTCACCGTCCGAATCATTAATATCATACCACTGTAGCTGTTCCGAGACGGCGTTTGCCATGCCAGTGCACTCTTCAAACAGCTCGTCTAAGAATTCATCGCGTTCAGGTAAGACATTGACCCAAATTTTATACTCCCATCAATCATGCACAAGTAACATGTACCTGTGATATTTGTGTAAACGAAAGGTTCTTGCCCAAAGTTGAGATGCAGCGAGTCGTACGAGTCCATTCCTACTGCCGGGTACCAGTTCCGATGCTCGCACTCGAGATACGCTCCATCCTCACCAGATATTAATTCACCATTGTTCGTGAAAAATACAAACATTGTCCCTGTAGTCGGATTGATGCGGATCCCACAACCAACAGTACGACCAGCCTTGAACATTGGACCAAATGGTCGACCCTGCTTAAATTGCCGTCCGGTGTCGCGCACGTACAAGGTCAGATATTGCACATTTACGAATACGGATGCAGATTATTATCGCTTACCTCAAATGGAGTTCCATGGTAGTATCGACCATCATCACCATGGTATCCGTACGATTTTCGTGTCCACCCTGGCTGTTTGCCCACCAACGGGAACTTCGAGTTCACCAGGCCAATAGATGTCATGGAATCTTGGCCAAACATAGGGGGAGCTCTAGCATGTCGATGTTGTCTTTTTGACAGACTTAGCTCAAAGTAACCTCCGGGAACCACGCCAACCTGATACACTGGTCGTTTCTGTTCCTGTGTGGTGGCTTCATCTGTCGGGTTGCACTTGTACACTGCGACATGGAACGTTGTCGGGAAGGGCATATTTGCTCGAACGCATCTGTCATCACCAAGCATTCCCCCATCGAGAGCAAAGTCAACTGTGCGTGATTCTCTTAGATGTGGCGCCTGCAAAGAAACAATTCTACCACAGAAAATGTTGACAACGTCAACCAACCATCTAGAAAAATAAAAACACTCACCGATGATATGCATCTGTGTATCCCAGAGCTTTCTGTGTCTCTCGTACATCTGCGTATGCTGGTACGGGGATGATGGCGTGGGCCAATAATTGGAACTTGCGACTCTCAGTGCACGAACTGTAACAAATCAACCACAAAACGGGTCAGTTTTACGTCTCCACGTACACATTATTAAACACTATTATTTATTATAACCTGGGGAACAGAGCGTTCAACTTGTCGTTGATTTGTAGCTGCGTGTCCTCATCCAGGCGGAAGTTGAGGGCCTCCCAGCGACGGCGGAATATGTTCTTCCAGATGGTCGGGAACAGCGGCACCACGTCTCGAGCGACCACAGACGACGCCACAGTGAGAGATTCTACGTCCAGGGGCGCGGAGAAGCTCAGAATGTGCGCTAGCAGCTCGTCGCCCAGGTCGGTTAAGCCAGTCGTCGCCATTCTGCTACAAATCTGAAACTACAGGCTGTAAGCGTTTGGAGGGGTTATCAGATGGATTCATGTTAAAATGGTTACAGTAATCGTGATCGTCGGTCCATGACATTGGCGATGAAAGCGTCAATGCAGTTGCGTCTCACGACACGAAATTGAATTTTGTTAGCGCTTAGGAGCATCTGTCGAGCTGCGATAGCGTTCGACCCCGTGCACTCGCAGAATAGTTCATCTAAGGCAACAAGGCACAACACGGTTAATGCATGTTACTAATAGGTCACACTTGAAGCTTACCAATGATGTGGTCATACTTGAATGGCTGTTGACCGAAGTTAACGTGAACCGTATTTGGGGAGTCCAGGCCGACGGCAGGAAACCATTCATGGTCATTGTCACACGGGATATACCGACCACCTCCGGGCAAGTAAGGTGCTGTCATAGTGCAGTTAGATCGCCACAAGTATCTGGAGAGAGATAATGCACACTCACATGTAACATTGTTGCCGTTGTGTGTGAAGAAAACACATCGATCTTGGTCCCGGGTGCTGCGCCGAATACCACATCCAACTGTATCGTTGACACCAAATCGCGGCCCAGAAGGCTTCCACTGAAAGCCACGCCCATCGAAATGAGCTCAAATAGACTTTTCAACTACACATAACACGCACTTACAGGGAATGTTGAGTAAAGCTTCCCATTGTCTCCGTGATAGCCGAACGACGGGGTCGTCCATCCTGGTTGCTTTCCCACCAACGGAAAATTGTACGGAACCAGACCGATGGCCGTCATTTCGACTCTCCCATTCCTCATCGCGTGTGGACTTGGTCGTGACACAGGGTCTGATATGCTAATTTCAAAGTAGCCACTTGTGGTTGCGCCAATTTGATACACAAACGATTCCGTTTTGCTCGAAATGTCCTGAACACGTCGCTTGAACACCGCAATGTAGAATGACATTGGAAAGGGCACATTCGCGCGTACCGATCGATCATTACCGAAGCGCTTGCCATCGAAAGCAAACGCAGTTACCGTATTCTGCTTTCCATTATTTTGCTCCAGATGCAAAATCCTGTACAATGCCACTATCAAGAAAGAGCCACAATCGTTGCGGCCACGGAAACCTACCTATGATAGGTATCCGAATACCTCCAGGAGCGTTGCGTCTCCCCAATGTCCATACCCGATGGCACGGGGACGATTGCATGTGTCAACAATTGAAAGATCCGTGTCTCTGTCCATTCACTTCATGAACCACAGAATAAAGTGCCAATGTCAAAACAGTCACAATCTTCATCATGCGTTAACCTCTCTAATCTAAAGTCAAAGTGCTTCTTACAGGGGGAAAAGCGCACGTAGTCGAGCGTCGACCACGACGTTTCTGGCGTCCTCACCGTCTAGTGCGAAGTTGAACTCTTTCCATTGGCGAGTGAACAGGATACGCCAAATCTCTGGGTACTGAGGCAGCAGATGGAAAGCGACAAGTCTGGAGGCTACCGTTATGGCCTCCACATCTCGTAACGCAGTGAAGCTCAGTACGTGAACTAATAGAGCGTTGTCGAGGGTGAGCAGATGCGCTGCCATGGTGTTGAAGAAATTGAAGAAAATTAGGAAATAGTGTCCGCCACACCACTTCAACTTCGCTAATGGTCGCTCTCAAGAATGCCACTTTGAATTGACTCCTAGATGTTGTTGGAACGTGTACGCTGAAGCTGCGGCTGCTTTTGTGTGTTCTGTTGCTCCATGCGTAGCTCGCTCGTCTCACGTCTTGATGCTGCTAAGTCGCCCACTAGTCGGCGGTTCTGCAGCGTGAGCATGCGCACCTGGTTCTGCAGCTCGGTCAGCGCGTGATCTTTGGGCAATGGACGTGGAGACGAAAAATTGGAGCCTGTGGCGGAAACTCGGATCGATTTGAGCGCTGCGTTAACTGTAAATGCCAAGTCGTCGCGAAGACGCAGCTGCAAGCATTCAAGACCGGTTCAGCAAGTCAATGCTTGAAAACACTACGCGGTGAGCACGTCAGTACCTGCTTTTGATGATCAATTTGAATTGGGAGCGGGTGAGGTTGGTCGGAACTGGTCGAAGTGGATATGACAACCTACAATGTCAATGTAGGGTGGGCGACACTGTTAGTGAATCGCCATTAATGATACTGTTCACCACATGCAATTACCTCAGCACTGATATCTGCTGTCTCGTAGCTCGTCCATACAAGCGCAGCTAGCTGTCATCATGGCATCAGCGTGAATTTGTAGTACCTAGACTATTTTTTAATCAATCAGTTATGGTAGTGACTTACCCTCTTCTTCTTTCTCTTCGAGGCTTGGTCAATTCCAAATTTATTGTAGTACTCCTTCCGTTCGGGAGGAGTTGTGTTGAATTTCAGTCCGTTGTATACCTTTAGCCGCTCTTCTTTCATTCTCTTAGCAATCTGTTGACGATAGCACATAACGTCAGCTTCTACTTATCCGTAGGTGGATGCTCACTTACAACTTCCTTGATCGTCTTCTGAGGTCCACTATCTCTTGGGCTCATGATGCGTTTAAGCGCAGTAAACGTAGATCCCCGGCCCTCGTTAAGCTTCGTGGCATCTTTGGGGTGCACAACAGAATATTTGCATCTATCTGCAACATCCGGTGATGCCTTTGCCTCCGAGAAATATGCATGGAGTCGGGTTTCTTCTTCAAGATAAACCTAAAACGAACGATCCAAGGTGTTAGTATACAACTGTATGGTACGAATATGTAAACTCACCCCGATAGTGAAAAAGTCTGCTCGGTTGAACGTGAGCCAAAACTTTGACCGATAAAGCAGAGGTGTATCACAACGATTCCATAGATCATAAATTTTTCGGCGGCCCTCTTCAATCATACCAACCTTCCACCTGCGCGGTAATAAACAGGTTAAACGGATTGTTCATGAAATACATCGAAACAGCACACAGCCCCTTACTTGGTAGAACTCTTCCGCGATAAAAACCCTCGAATTCGGCTCTGTGCACGCACAACTTGACGTTTCAAATTTCTGTAGTTCCGCTGGTAGAAACTTCCACGCCACAACGCTTGAAGCCGACAGAAGCCACGCGTAATGCGCCGATATCGCGCGTATACAACGTAGCCTCTCACCATGAACTGCAGCTTGTGTAGCGCTCTGCGTTGTATCCGATACTTTTGCACTGCGTAGTGCGTGCGATAGATTTTCTGGATCATTATCGCTCCATTTCGCAGTGCTAAGAAATTTTGGCGATCATCCCGACCCTGTTGCAGAACAACACACTTCTGGTTCAGTACTAAGCAATGGTCTTTAACATCTACCAGCAATACCTTAATCCAGGCAATAACCCATCTCTGGATTGATATAGCAGCTCTCCTTTGCCTCCGATATTTCTTTCGAGCGACGTACATTCGGAACTGCGTCTGTAGCTGTTAAAATCGCGTGGCAATTGAGTAGTCAACGTTGCTTATTAGCTATTGGCACATCGTGCAAGTTCACGACTACTATTAATCGTACACTGATGATGAGATGGCGAGTGGTTTCCCAGCTCGCACCGTTACCAACGAAAGACCTGCTGTGCACATTTTGTTGAGTCTTGGATAATATCCTACGATGACCTTAGTTCCCACTTACGCAGCTGATCTAAACATTCCTTGGTGGAAGCTCACACGAGATACCTTGCGTTGTTGCTCCGGGATGTGTATAACTCGCGTGGCTTCCTGACCTTGCCGAACAAGTTTCTAAAAAGACCACGATAAGGATCCTGATGAGAAATTCCTTCGCAAAAGATAACCATGAAAATACTTACTTTTTCAGTCGTGGAAATGTCTTGTACTGTAAACACCACGTGTAATATGAATCCGATAGTGAGGACCAACAGCGCACATTTATCAACATACCTTGTAGACGGTTCCATCGTCAGGGAGGCCTATGTTTGATGGGGGTGGAGCGATAAACGTTTCTTGAATCTCATCGGAGCGATCATCCAAGAAACTGCAGTCGTACTTCTTTTTCCCAATACTCAGTGAGCGATTGAGCTTCTGATTGATCGACTGATCAAAGAACAACACCTCCGCAAGCTGCTGATTGAAGACGCGGTCTTCAATAAAGCGGTCGAACATTTGTGTTGCAATAAGTTGAGCAATAAATGGACGCGATTGAACATCAAAATTGTCTTGAAGGAATCGCTTGCTGTCAAATAGTGTCGATGGTCTTGATGTCTCTTGTGCTGCGGCAGGCTTTGCTGTAATACACAATAATTAGCGCTGTCCGATTTTCAGATTATCCACGACCTACCAAATAGCTTGCATACTTCTTAAGGAGTGTCACGAAAAAGCGTAAAAATGCTTTTCGAATCCCCTCGGTAGAAAATTTATCTGTGTCATTGTAACGACTGTCAGTAAGTCCTCCGCTGGCATCATTTCCTGTTTCTGTTGATGGTGTCGTCGATGCCGAAAATGTATTTCGATTCAGTCCCAAGTTGCTTCGGGAAAACGCTGCTGATGGGGAGGTCGCCAAAGATGACGAAGGAAGGCTAAATGCCGCACTAGATCTTCTTCCGCGCTTGACCTTACCAATCGAATAATGCGAATTAAGAGAGTCTGACATGCTTGATTCCGAATATGATGTTGATAAAGGAATTGTCTGCCCGTGGTCAGAGGCAAAATTGCCAATCGGTTCAAGGTGCTCCTCGTTCGGAAAGGCCTACAGAGAGAAGCCACAACATACATAGTGTTTAGAAAACACAAAGTAGAAAGGGGCTAGTTAACAATCACAAACCAGATCTACGCGACTGAGTCCTGCAGCGTATGGGTCAAAAATCTTGAAAACAGCATAAACACTATCAGCCCTTACGCCTTGTCATAGGATTGTCGATCAACATACACTAGCCACTTCCACCAACTTTGCACGCAGTTTAGACCCTTCTCGGTCGGGAAATTTTGGCACAGATATGGTTTTGCCCGACTCGTCCACTGCTGGGATTACGCTGTGGAACGCAGAGGAGCACATCACGGCGAGCGTATGAGAGATCAACAAATAGTAATCGATCTATCGCAAACTAACCGATTGTGGTCTAGATCAACAAATACAACGTTAGTGGTTCGACCTGCAACTTGCTTGAGACAGTCCGAGTGAGTGCCAAGGAGGAACGGGACGGGTGCCTGGATCATAAACAGCAATGATAAGCTTCAAAATATTCCAGATAACACTCTGTGATCACTTACATCTATGACATCGAGAAGTGACGAAGGAAGTACGGGGATGTAAGCTCCTTGCCAAGAAAATGGCAACAAAATCGACAATAGTGCTTCAGCAATCGGGGTCAGAAGACCGATTCGCTTGGAGCATAACACAACCTATATCCAATAACAACTCGTTAGCACTGTCGCTTCACATGAAGACGAAGGCAGATCGCACCTTGAGCTCTAAGGCTACGCAAGAGAATACTAGCAGCACGTTATTGAGATCTAGGACCTGAAACAATGGTCGAAAAGGAAACTAAACGACACAACGTTATTCAACATTGCATGCGAGCAAATTATCATACAGCAATAACACTGTGCAGAGGTTGAATGGACTTACATCAACCAAGGGAAGCTCGTTTTTTGGAGGACGCGAAATAATCAAATTGCGGTCAGGTAGTGACAGCTGGACTTGAATCTGACCTGGAGGTGGAAGCGGGACTTCCACCAAAAAATTCGCGATATATCTTTCAACCGGCATCGGCGAGTCTGATAGCGTTACTCGGTAAATCTATCAGAGCAATACACACCAAAGCTCCTGTAAGTATTCCCACCGATTTTGATGTAGTTGGCATCACCGTTACCTGCTGAAGAAATTGTCGGAATGCTGAAAAGTAGGGGTAGTGCGACGTTACCACAATACACTTTGGACAGAATACCGGCCCAGGTGCGCATGCCACATCTCCAGATAGATCTTGTACCCACTGCGGTAATTGAATCTGCTGATTGTCATCGTTTTCGTCGGGTCGATGCGGGCCATTTGATGGTCGTTGACGGTGGCGCTGGCGATGATAGTGCGGTGCTATTAATGATACAACCTCCAACGGATGCAATTCCTCATAGAACTTCAGTGCGCACGCGTAAATCTTAACTCCGCTGACATTTGTAAGAACAAAAGAGAAGAACACGGGGGCAACGTAGGATTTGCTCAGCATGAATCCTTCTGGAAATACGAAATCGCCTATGTGCGCTGGCAATGGTGCGTCCCCATACATATCAGGGAACATATCAAGTACAGCCGGGAGGAATCGTATTTCTGTTGGGCTCTTCGTCTTCTCGACTACACAAAAGATAAAATAAGATAATTAGTTTTACAAGAAGTAGAAATAAGAAGCAATGCACTTACTGCATTGATCTGGAATCAGTTCACCACGACCTACGACGACAAAATAATTGAGAAATCGCTTCGAGACCTCCACAACACTGCCCGGCTTCATCATAATAGGCTCTGCTTTATGCACCATTTTACCAGGGCTTCGTTGCTGATTCTGGGCTAAAGGGGATCCAGTCGACGATGAAGAAATTGTTCCAGCCAGTTCCTCAGGGTTTTCTGGACTGTCCTGTTTTTTGTCTTCGCTCTTTGTAAGTGGGCATGGCAACTTGGTAAACTGTTTACCTTCGTACTTGGCGCGGATACATTTTTCGCGAACGTCTGTGGTGGTATTAGGCAGCAATTCCAGTGACGCATCCACTTCAAGCCACTTGTCGAGGTATTTGCTGTAAATCTCGTTAACACTTTTATTGCCACCCTTCATGGCTGCAATTTCGTCGTCTGTCCATGTATCAAGATGGAGTGACTTGACTCTCGAGAGTTGAACTCCAAGTTTTCGATGGGCACCAGCACAATGAATGCACAAGAACGCACCGACGGTAGTACTAGCCCAAATGGAGTCATTTAAGCGCAACGAGCAGTCGGCGCAGCACTGGTTCTCGGTATTTGAATGCATCATCTCTGTCAGTTTCCGGAAAGCTTGATGCTGAGCGACAGGCGCGTGGTTGGTGGCGGTTGTGCGTGAGAACATCATCATGATACTCTCGGGCTTCCACTGCTTCGCAGGTCCTCGATGTCACCTATCCAGTAGCTTCTACACCCTCAGAGGGCATCAACGCACCAGAGCAACAACGAAAAGACTGTCGATGATCGTCTCCCCACACTATTTATATCGGCTTGATCAGCGGAAATCACGCTCATTCTCGTCTGTGCTTGCTTGAAACGATGAAACCGCTCGTGGCTGGTGATTACGCCTGCCAATTGAGCTGCAGAGCTGTTGGGACTACAGCAAGAAGCGACGCCAGCTTTGTCTAATGCAGGGGACGGTGATATGTGTGTGGTAATGCGGAATGCAGAGTGAATGTACAACTGCAACTTCAGTGTGCGGTACACGAGATGTCGCGTGAGCGTAACGCGAAGGTTGCTGCAAGCACGGTTCACTGGAGCCCTTCCCCTATCACGGTTCAGTGAACCGCCCTTGCCTCAGCCGAACCGAACGATCGGGGGGAAAGAGCCAATCACGAGCAGGAGCGCACGATTGGTTGGCCCTGGCAAGCGCTTTTGACTGCTCCCGTCCAAGCCGCTAACAGTACGGAACTGCACCAAAACTCCCAAGAAAAGCAAACATGGGCATGTAAGTGAATGGATCAGGTGGAACAGAGCCGCCTTCGCTCGCTGCACTCAGTGCGTTCTTCGGATCAATGCGTCCGTTAGGGTTGACGGCGATAAAGCAGCGTGGATAAACCCCAGCGAGGAGAAAAATAGCTAGAAAATGGACAGATCTGAAGCAGCGAGCGGAGGCGTCAGGAACATCAACAGCAGGGAATAATGGACAGAGACTGACGTGCTGCTGTGTAGTGTCAAGAACGGAAAGGTTGTTGTGTTGCTTAACGGCCGCTTCGCTGGCCGCAAGGCTATCGTTGTGAAGACCTACGACGAGGGCCGCGCTGAGCGCAAGTTCGGCCACGCCATCGGTACGACAGCTACCCAGACTACAGGTTTACACAGGGACATCGGAGCTGACGTTCGGTGTTTGTGTATCATTTCACAGTTGCTGGCATTGACCGTTACCCGCGTAAGGTGACGCGCGCCATGGGCAAGAACAAGCTCAAGAAGCGCTCCAAGGTCAAACCGTTCGTCAAGTACGTCAACTACAACCACATCATGCCCACCCGTTACGTCGCCGACATCGACCTCAAGAAGGTCCTGGACGACGAGGTGCTGGCCAACCCGGAGAGCCGCATTGAGTCCCGCAAGACCATCAAGAAGGTGTTCGAGGAGCGGTACGTGTTATATGTCGAGTTAGATTCTTTTATTTAGATTACTGACGTATTGGTGCTTTGACGATGTTACAGCTACCTCAACCAGGCTGCTTGCAAGTCGGAGAAGAAGGCTGCTGGTGTCAGCTTCTTCTTCAAGAAGCTCCGCTTCTAAGTGCAATCTGTTGTTTGCGTCTAGAGGCTGGTGGGAATCGGGTATTAACATAAATGCAGCCCATTCCAGTTCCGTTCCGTTTCGGGGAAACAAATCATGAGGCCGTCTTGTTGTCTTCAAAAGTGTTTGATCAGGTTGAACCAAAACAGCGTTGTTTTACACCTTGGGTTTTCTCTGCTTACCTATAAGTGCCTTCGCTTCTCCGGATCCTCGGCTCAATGAGCAACTTATCGACGTTTTCGGTAGGAGGCTGCGCATCGTCGGACGTCGAAAACATACTCGTCGTCTATATCTTCGTCACTCTCAGCCTGACTCGCCACTGCTCTTATTGGGATCAATCATCTCTATCTTCTTCCGCTCCGCAAAAATTCGCTCGCACTTGCTTAACCTACCTCCACCAAGGATGCTTCGTGCGCGCTCATTGTACTTAGTCCTCATCTTTCTGGAAACGGATCGACATGAGTCAACACGCACTAAGTGAAGTCGAGGGCACTGTACTTCGAGCGCTTCCAGGCTTGTGTCTGTCACGGGCGTACCCTTGAGAAGTCATCGACACAGATAGGCGTGAGCATCATTGTAGAAATTCCTCCACATGTAGTATTCGTTCACACCTTCAAGTCGAAAAGTTCCAGGTTTGTACAACCATCGGAAGATGCTACTGCAGTGACCCCGTCGTCGGAAATTGCGCGGCAGTCCTGTAGTCGTATGTATCAAGTAAGTATTGCTTTGCACTTTGCCAGATGATAAGATCTACAATGTACATGTACCTGAAGAGAAAGGTATCGTAACGACAGAGCGACTTCGGAGATTGCTCGCAACCCTTTATCATTGATTTTGGTCTTGTCCAGAATGAGTACTTGCAGCTGAGGCAGACTCGTTGTTCCCTGCTTACGTACAGATCACCAAAGGATTGAGTCACACTCGATGGCTATATATCAACAGAACTACATACCGTATCGCTCAAGTCCTAAACGAACTTTTGTCCTAAGCGAACGCGATTATCTACCAATAGCCTAGCGTGAAATATCCATATGGCATTGCGCTAAAACGCTGATATCAAGACTCTAAAATTTAGCCTGCTTCACACCACCAATTTCGAAGATGGGGCGACAGTGCACCACGGGTACCGGCAAAAAGCCAAAGCAGTACAAGCGCATATCGGTCGACTATACGCACAAGCTACAGGTACTGCATCTTTAGAAGCTGACAATGACACAGGCAAAGCTACCGCCAAATTATACCCATTGATCTGTACCTCAGTTGAATGAAAAGCTTAAGCAGATTTCATCCTGGGGGCGTCAACGCAAGCAAATTGAGCTGATGTGTAGTCAGCGCAAGGGGCTTCACGAAAACCTACGTAACAGTGGTGAAGCCATTGTTCTGCCTCGCGATGTCGAATAATACATCGTGCTGTGGCTTAACTCAATGAGGAGAGGAGGTTGTCGTGTTTCAGCACAATGCTCCAATTCAAGGCACTTGATGTGGTATCAGAGCGTAGTTTTTCCGCGGACATATTCACGGCTTCATATTCGTGGAGGAAGGGCTTCATACGGGTTCGATTACCTATTCGTGTTCGTACACGCCAAGGACATACCACGCCTGAAGATGCCGAAGCTGCGGCTGTAAGTTTCGAGCTGAAGTGCGTGAAATGATCGTGAAATACAACATTTCCACGGTTCTCAATGCTGATCAAACAGGTGAGATGCCTACAATTGATCATGTACGATTCTCGTCATGTCCATCTTATCGACTCTAATCGGTAGCATTTTAAAAATAATTCTTACCTACTCGATTACGTAACTACCCTAATCGTCGCACCTTGCCGTTCGTTTAGGACTTGAGCGATACGGTACCGGAAACATAGAGATACCGCGACATGATGACAGGTCCAACCAACGCAATGAGCCCCACAGTGACTCTGTCAAGGCTTGGAGATCGCGGAACCTGATGCCGTTGGAATGGCTACCAGAATTAAGGAGATACAGCACACATCAGCAACAGCAGAATAAAGTATGCTTGAAGACTAGCTTACGAACCTAATGGTCAGTTCCTCCAGCTTCACTGCATATCGAGCGAGGTCCCTGAAGATCTGGGAATCCAAACTCGTAGCTTCTGTACAAGTGACACACAGTACGTCAACACACCAGACGGCGTCGAGAAGAGCTTCCACGTTGAGCTGCTGCGTACCAGTAAAAACGACTTTCTCCAGCGTACTCCCGCAGACTTTGATCAGCGAGCTAGCTGCTTGGTTGGTGACGAAGTTACACCCATGGAGATACACTTCACGCAGCGCTATGGCATCGCGCGGCCACCCACTCAACGTCAACGCGCGACAGTCCAGCAACTCCAATATCTGCACAGATGCACACAGTCGATAAACAACTGACAACAAACAGCAGCTCACGACAAACCACCAACCTTTAGATTTGGACAGCGTTTCAGGATGTTGAAGATATGCTTCTTCTGCATCCTTGGCACATTTATTGAGATTAGAAATGATAGCATCTGGGCATCTTGGTGACAATCATCACCAGCATCAACCACGTCAGCCACACACCTGTGCGCTCGAAAGACGCGTAAATTCTGTTGCTGCACGATGAGCTCAATATGAGTGTCGACTAAGGTGATGTCAGGCAACACGAGCCTCGTCAGCTGCTGCTTGGCGCGCTCGAGCATCGTGCTGACGTCGCGTCTCAGAAAAGGCCGCACTGCAACTTTGCCGAAGTCGAGCTCCGTGACTGGCAGGTCCTCCCGGCTCAAACGACGCCAACGTTTGCACACAGCTTCGATGCGCAGGCGGTCAGGAACAACCGGAAGGAACTCCATGATGCAGCGCTCTTCCACCTCGCCGAGTGGCGGCAGCTTACGCGCTTTCCAGTGTCGTGTGGCTGCTAGAGAAGCAGATCAGACATGTGCGTTTCGACGGGTGGAACATCAAGTCAAGTAAAGTGCTGCACCGCACCGATGGCTGTATTTCTGGCCCCATTGCTCTGGTTCGCGTTGGCGGCGAGACGTCGACGTTGGAGAATCCTGGCTAGCGGCACGTCGTCTTCATCCTCATCGTCAGTCCCCACCTGTGGACGTTTCTTCCCAGCCATAAAGCTTGAAATTGGGTGGAAGATTGTTTCGGTGTCTACACAATCAACAATGTGCATTCGGGGCCAGGATGTGTGCGCTAGATGCAAATGTTGACGGTTGGTGGCGCGTGTAGAAGCTCGACGAGGACAACAAGTTTTTGACGGAAGATGAATTCTTTCGAAGAGAAAGCCCCAGATTTTAGAGTTAAGAAGCCCACATATTCATATCGCCTACTTTGAAGTTAGATACAGAACAGCTAGCAGGAAGTTCAAGTCGTGGTCGAGCAGAAAGTGTTTCGTTGACGTGGTAGCTTGCTACAAACTATTGCTGTTGGCTGCATGATCAACAATAGGGCTCTGAAGATTTAAAAGCAATTCTTGCATGTACAAGCAGTTGTAAACCACAACCTTGAGCAAATATAACAGCGAACCAATTTCATTTTACAATGACCACTTTACAATTGCCATATTACTTTCACTTTTTTGCTTAGTTTTGGCATATTTCTCCGGGACTGCGGCGTCATGATAATTTCTTGATGAAAGCACACACAGATCTGCAGCCAGACCAGGCCTTTTGAGTGTCTCAACCCCTGCGTTTTCCACACATTTGAGCCAAGATTGACAACCTCCAGGTTGTAGTGGTGAATTTCGCTTCCGATTCTATATTTCTATATTCAAAGTCATCTACCGACGTGCCAGCGCTGTGGTTGGCCGTATGACTGTAGCACTTCAACGCATGGAGAAGTCGTTTCGACGAGTCTACAGACGATATTGCCATCATCGGACACTCGGTGAGTTTCGAGTCTGTACGACGATGGGGAGGAAGTTCGTGGTATCCGGCTGGTTAGATTTCAAGCGGTTAGGTATCCCATACAAACGCCAAGTGAAACTGCTGACTCTCACAGACCATTGGAAGAGCAGGAGGCTACAGACACTAACCGCATCATGTGATCTGCCCTGTCCAGATGGAGTCACACCTGCAGTTGGGGAATTGCTCAGTAACCGCGACCAGCTCGACGCCGGCGCTTCGCAGTAGCACAAGCGCTTTGTCCGATTACGTAGCGCAGTCGCCTCGTCGTCCCGAGTCTCTTAACGCGGCGGCTTCGCTTCTACATCCGTCGCCAGACTTTCCCTCACAGCAGGACAGCAGTCGCTAACTCTCTCCAACACCAGAGCAACAGGACCACCAGTCGACTGTCGGATCGTCCCCCGCCTCACATACAGGTGACCACGACCATGGTGAATCTCTCGATGGACAGCAACGTGCTGGACTCGCCGGCCGACTCGCTCGACCTGCGCCAGCCGCCCTCAGGTTACAGCCACAATGGAGACAGCAACCGCGGCGAGAGCAAGTTCTTCGCGCTCAGTATGAGCGGCACCAACATGGCCGGCAAGCCTTCGCAGCTCGCTACGCCCTTTGTGTATGGCACACCCGTAGACAAGAACTACAAGACGTGGCCATTCCTGACGGTCGGAATCTGTGCTGCTATCGTCATCTTTGCCATTATCTACCACGAGCTACCGGAATATCGACTAGGCTTCCGTTACCAGCTTTATGTGCTGTTCGGCTCGACGGTCGAGAATGCCCAGTGGGTTGGAGGACATCGTGAAGTTGTCGAGTTCGTCGTCAACTACATGCTGATCGGACTGCCGTTCATGATTGGTGGCATGGCACTCGCACTGGGAGACGCTCTGCCACCTGTGCCGACGGGAGCACACCGCACGGTCATGCGATTCCTCAAACGCAAAATTTTCGTTGGTACCATCAACGTCTCGTACGCAGAGTCCATCTGTACGCTTGTGTTTCTAGGGCTGAACGCTATCTGGTTTTCGGCCGTGTTCTCACGTAACTACGACGCTCTCGTGGAGGCCGACTCCACGGATTCTGCTTCCGTGTTCAGGCTTGTGGGTATGGTGTTTGGATTCAACGCAGTGCTGTGTTTCTCGCTGTTGATTATTCCCGCCACACGTAATTCGTTTTGGATGATCTCCATGGGCATCGACTACTCGCACGCTATCAAGTATCACCGCTGGATCGGATTTTTCACGGTTGCGATGGTGGCGCTCCACGCTATTCCGTACTACTATGCGTGGTTTAAGTCTGGTACGTTTATTGAGTCGGCGTTCCCCTGCATGGACTGCGACTATGGAACTGTTGGTAAGAAACGACTGCAGAACTTCTGCGGCCAACTGGCACTGCTCTGCTGCATCGTGATTGGAGTGACGTCGCTGAGCCCGATTCGCCGCAAGTACTACGACGTGTTCTACTACTGCCACCACCTCTTTATCTTTGTGCTATTCTTTAGTGCGCTGCACTTCTCGCAGTTTGTCATTTGGATGTATCCAGCTGTCTGTCTCTATGTCATGCACCGCATCTTGGCTCGAAGCCAGAGTCGCATGCCGTGCGAAGTTGTGGACCTGGAAGCGATTCCTGGAGAGATCACGCGCCTGGTATTTCGCCGCTCACCCGGCAAGTCGGGCCACTACCATGCTGGTCAGTTCGTGTACCTGCGTATTCCACTGTTGTCTCACACGCAATGGCATCCATTCAGTATCAGTTCATCGCCGATCGAGTACGAGGACACGTTCACCGTGCACGTTAAGTGTATTGGTAACTGGACCAAGTCGTTGTACGCGGTAGCTATTCAGGCACGCGAGGAACGCAAGATGCCGCTTATCTACGTCGATGGGTTCTATGGCAAAATGTCCGACGATTTCCAACACTACCCTGCTCTAGTATTCGTGGCTGGTGGTATTGGTGCAACCCCGGTTATCAGCATTGTGGGCAAGATCCTCGACTGTATGCGCAATAATGACCCGAATATGGAGTTCACACAAGTGTACTTCCACTGGACGTCGCGTGAAATTGGTATCTTCCACGAGTTTGAGCCTCTGCTGGATGCTATTGAGCAATTTGACCCTGACCATGTGAAGTTCAAGGTTCGTCTCTGTTTCACGGGTGACCAGCATCTGGGTGGTGTGGACATTCCCAACGGTATCACGCTCAAGCCAATGGACGACACGAGCATGGTCCCGACGCGTCCGTTCTTCCAGTCCTCTCGATCAGTGCCTCGCCAAATGTTGCTGTTCTTTGTGACGTTCACATGCAGTTTCTGGTGTCTGTTCCTCATCCGATACAACTACCCGATCCTGGGCCACCTGCGTATCAACCAGAACATGTGGCCGATGCAACGTGTTGTGGAGGTTCTCATTATGATTGTTGGTGCTGCTGTGGGCTGGGCAGTGGTGTTCACGGAGCCCACACCTCGGTCAATGAGCCGATTGGAAAAATCGCGCCTCATGCCAACGCTCGGCAGCTACGGCCCTCAGGAGACGATGGCAAATGTGGACCGCGGCACGGATTACTCGCACTCGCTGTCGTTCGATGGCCAGGAAGTTCAGTTCCACCACCCCGTTAGTCGCTCACGGTTGAATGTGAAAGAGTTGTTCAACGAGGTTGTGAAGGAGCAATCGCACAACTTCGCTGTGAACATTACAGGTATTGGCACCTGGGTATCAGGCCCCATGGGTCTTATCCACGCTGTGGACACAGAGGCCGCTAACTTCGCAGGCATCTTTGATGTGCACTATGAGGAGTTTGAAATGTAGAACTACCAACTACTTAGCCGAGTGCGTATATGTTGTCGCGCCCATCCGTTCGTTCGCTTTTGTCGTAAAAACCAATAACTAAGATGCTTCTCGAAATGTGTGGAGTCCTTATACTTGTCGAAGCCACCTTCGTTTGCGTTTCAACTACATTGCTTAGGTGGTTGACAAGCATATTTTCGCTGAAGGTTGGCCAAGTGCAAATGACGTAAAGAGAGCAGCAGATGAAACACAGCAGACCTGCACTACGAAAGCAAACAGGCAAAGGAAACTCAATAGAAGACTAGAAGAAAGGAACAGCGTACAGTGTGTGTTGTCACAATCCCTCTTCGTTGTCATTGGGCTACCAAAGCTTGCTTGAGGACGTCGCATGAGCTATAAACTCTCACGAACGCACTTAAACGCGGCTGGGGTAGAGCATGACGCGCACGCTCTTGCTGATGGCCTCGGCCGGCAGGTTCTTGGCGAACTTGGCACGCACGACGCCGTTGCTGCCGTGAGCACGCATGACCTTGCCCCACACGACGCGGAACTGGGAGCCGTTCTTCAGGGACTTGGCCTTGTAGATGTAGGCGATCTTCTTGCCCAGGTAGAAGTCCACGTCCTTCTTGTCCGTCAGGCCCTGGATCTTCACCAGCGCAGTGTGCGAGTACTGGTTGCGCAGGCCGCGCTTGTAGCCAAGGAACACACCCTTGACGTAGAGACGAGTAGGCTGACCAGAGGAAGCGACCATTGTAACGAAGTTCTGCACGTCAACCAATAAAACCCAAGTCAGTGCACTCTGCAACGGTCTGCTACGCAATAAAACCCAATGATGTCCGCCATCCAGTGCCTGTATGGTCTCCAGATCCCCCCTATAACCCAAGAGAGACGTCAAGAGGTTCCTTTGTCTGGTGCCTGTGTCTAGAGCTGATGCTGAGCTGCGTCGGTGGCTGGAGCGTCTCTGTCTCTTCTTCTCTGTGGGCTGCATGGGGGATTGGAGGCCATCGGCCAGCAGGACGGCGGCATGGACTCGAGCTCCGCACGTACCAGTCGGATGAATTGAACGAGCGAGGGACTGAAGGTGTGGCGGTGTCACGGGCGCTCAGTGCTTTTGCTGGGGCCAATCGATTGGCGGCGAACGCCCAGTGCTCGAGACCTGCGGAAACACATATTACCTGTTTAAAACGATTGCAATACATTAGAGTCGTATCGAAGTGCTGAGCTAGGATAGGGGCAGGGGATGCAGTTTCACAGGGACATACAAACAGCAAGATATTGCGGTGGTGGTCACGGTTCGCTGACTAAATTAGGAAGACAGTCCAAGTTCATGTGGCACACACCACATTTATTGTCTATTTCTTAGCAAAAAACGTCGGAGCCAATTCCACGAGCCATTCTTTCTCAAGCACTAGAACGGATCGGATGTAGTGCTTGCTCGTGAACACCAACTCGTTATAGACGACCCACTTGGGCGGCGGGTTGCGCATGAACAACGACGACGAAGGGTGCACCTTGACAATCTCCGAGCGACCGCACATGGTTTTGTACGCAGTCTTGGATCCGCCCAGACCCTCGGCGACAGACCGCATAGCTGTGTTCAGGAAGAAGCCAGCCACAATGCTCTTTCGCAACGGGTCAATGTCCGGGAAGCTCGAGTCGATGGGTAACTCCAATTTCTCCAAGTACCCCTTGAGCTGCAACCGTACACTCTCCACGCGGGTCATAGCGCGATGGTTGATGTAGTGGTCGCGACACCACTTGTTGCGCTGCTTCGCGCCGCACTGCACGTAGCCGTTGAAGACATTGAGCAACGTGATCTGGTCGCCTTCATACGCGACGAATCGTGCACGTGACTGAGCAGCCTCAGCCTTCTTGTCACGAGGAGAGTAGAAGATGGACTCGACAGACAACATGGCCACGACACTCAGCGCTTCTTCAGCACAACCCAACTCTGCAGCCTTCAACAGCATCACAGCGTACATGGGCTCCACGGGGAGACCAGCCATTTGTCGACCACGGGTTGTCAGCTTTCCCTTGTTGTCGAGCGCTCCCAAAGCGTATAGCTTCTCAAGAGCCTTGATCAGGGACGTTTTGAGCGGCTTCTCAATGAAATCAAAACCCAGCACATCGTTGATACCCATGCATTTAAGCTGCAGCACCACGACCTCCAGACTCACGCGTTGAATGTCCGGGATTGCACGCTCCGGAAGCTGCTCGAAAGTCTCCTCAGGAAACAAGCGGTAGCAGATACCAGGAGCCTCACGACCAGCACGACCTGTGCGTTGCCAAGCTTGCGCCTTCGACACTGACTCTGTTTGTAGCATTTCCATACCACTGGAGGCAACGAACGAGCGCTGCTTGACAAGACCCGTGTCGACAACGTAGCGGACACCGTTGATCGTAATAGAAGTCTCTGCAATATTCGTAGCAAGAATCACCTTTCGAACTCCTGCCGGTGCCGGCTCAAACACCTTCATCTGCTGTTCACGTGGCATGGCAGCAAAAATCGGGCATACCATGAGCTTCAGTGCATCAGCAGGTAGCGATCGTGCATACTCTTCCAGCAGCGTCTCCAACGTTTCAATATCTTCCTGACCCGTCAAGAATACCAGAATACTGCCATTATTCGTCTTCTCTTCCAAGTGAATCTGCAACACCGCCACCAACGCCGAGTCAAGATAGTCAGGTTGGGTCTTCGCTGTATAAAACACATCAACCTGGAACATTCGTCCAGGGATCTGAATCACCGACGGCTTAAAGTCTTCAAAAAACCTTCGGAACAACGCCACATCCAGCGTAGCCGACATGACGACCACCTTGAGGTCTTTACGTTTGCGCATGGCGCGTTTCACAATACCAAACAAGATATCTGTCTGCAAAGTACGTTCGTGTGCTTCATCCAACACGACGACCGAGTATCTCTCAAGTGTAGGAGACAGCAGCGCCTCACGCACCAGCATACCGTCCGTCATGAACTTGAGTCTTGTGTTCTTGGACGTTGTATCGTCGAAGCGGACGCAGTAGCCGACGGCATCGCCCAGCGATCCCCGATTGGCCTCCTCACACACGCGCTGGGCCACAGTGATGGCAGCGACGCGACGTGGCTGCGTGATGGCTACACGTGCATGTGCGCGGTCACTCTCCCAAATGTATTGCGGAATCTGCGTCGTCTTGCCGCTGCCCGTTTCGCCCACGAGAATCACCACTTGGTTGCCATTGACAGCCTCAATGATTTTGCTGCGATGTGCGTAGATGGGCAGACGCTGGCGAGTGCGTTGCAGCTCCGATACCACTGGATTGGCACTGTTGCGGTGCTGGTGTTTCTTGTGGTGCTTGAAGCTAGAGACTGACGACTGCATTGGACGCTTGCGCTGCACGCCATGACCATGGCTAGGAATCGTCATTATCAATTGGTTGGTTAGTGGCGATACTGAGACCAAGTGAATGAAATTTGAAAAGAACAAATGTGATTGGATGAAATTTGGTCGTACTGTTTGGGAAGCAATTAGAAATCTGAATCAACTGTGACTTAATCCTGTTGCATTGATTTAAGTGAGAGCGGCGTTTACATCCGGCCTTTGCGACCCATAGAGTGCATGCGCTGCTTGGACGGAGCACTGGTCACACAAACATCATAGCTCTCGTCAGCTTCATCAAGATAGAACGTATGAGCTGGCAGCTTACGCTCGCCGTGGTCCAGCTTCCGCGTACGCATTGAAATCTTCGCCAGGACGATAGGCTCCACCACCAGAAGCAAAACCCTTGCCACGCTCATTTGCACGAGCGGCCATTTTGGTCCGAATACCTTCGTCCCGCGTTCGTTCCTCCTCCTCTTGCTTTTCCGCCAACCTACGTAGCAAAGGTGTCAGTGCTGCATCCACTACATACGATCCTAATCGGGTCGTACGTGAGAATGGTATTGATCTTCTCGCATATCTCAGCAGACTGTGTTTTCCAGTTGATAAGCTTCTGAATCATATCGTCAATGTCCTCGTGATGTGTGTCACGTCCAACTGCATACTTGACGACGAAGCAGCGGGACTTTTGATCCAACTTGCCTTGAATCAGTCCCTGCAGCCAACAAAAGAACCAGTGAACACAAGAACACGCGTTCTCAAATTGCAGCCTATCTTCCGTACCGAGTAAATGGTATCGATGAGGATATCTTCCACCTCGCGGACCGTTGGCACCCCTAGATCTTGCATCAACGTATCGTACGGGATGTTCTACCCAGCACCAGCAATCCACTTAGCCCGTTTCAATGACCCATCCTCCAAATAGCACATACGCGCCTACCTTGAATCTGTGTGCGAGCGACACCGCTGTGAGTTTCCTGAGCTTGTTCACCTGTTGCGGTGTGAGCTCTGGCAGTTCTTTCTTTCGGGCTGCAATAATAAAAAACATCCAGCAAGTGAATTCAATTAATTTCTTCCCCAAATAACTCGCAATTCATTTACCACCCACCCACATAGTCGTTGTACGTGCCGAAGCAGAAGACGCGCAGCATCTCATAGTGTTCCTTGTACTCCGAGTCCTTGAGAGCCTCCACATTGGGCATGTCTAGCAGCTCGCGGAACACGAACAGCTTCTTATTGCTCAGAACCTGCTGGATCAGCGCCACACACGCCCGACCACGCGCGTTCTTGGCCAGCAGCGTGAATTGCTCCAGATTCGCTGCTCCCGCCGCGTCGAATGCCATCGTCAGTGTTTCCTCGGATACAAAAGTGGCAAATCTATCAAAAGTGTATAAAACATCATTAATGGGCACCACACAAATTAGTACGATCGTTTTTGAGTTAATTATTGTTTGGCGCGCTTTCTTATTGAAGAAAATGAACGATGAATTGGAGGCCAACATCCAGCAAGCGCTGCCGAGCGCACTCAAGATGGCGCTGTATGCAGCCAAAAAGCAGCAATTAGAGTTGCTTAAGTACACGATCGAAGGCGTGGACTCGCTGTGTAATAACGCGGCGTTCCTAAAGGATCTGGAGGGCCAGGAGCACCTGCAGCAGCTGGACGATACGGCCAAAGAGTTCGCAGTGTTGGGGACGCAGCTCACACGCTATAAGACGCAGCTGGATAAACTAGAACCGCTAGTGGAGAGCGGGAAATTAGACCAGAAGAAGATCGACAAAGTGCTCAAAGACACACTAGCCAAGCCACGTATCAACGCTTCCAAACACGAATTCTACAAGAAATTCTGCGATCGAGCTGGGGTTAGTTGGTGTTGCAATGTGGATAACGGATGAAAGGTTTTGATAGTTATTGCTATGATATTGATGGCAGATTGAGTTGGCGGTGGATGGAGACGAAGACGTGTTTATCCAGGAGAGTGAAAGCACTAGGAGCACGATCTGTCCAGTCACGCAGATGGAGATGGAGGAGCCACTGAGGAAGTAGGTGAATGGATGGTGATGACGGTAGTTAATTGGTACTTAGCTGTTTCGTGTGCTGTGTAGTCCAAGTTGTGGCCACTCGTACTCGAAGAAGGGGATTCAGGCGCACTTGCAACGCAGTAAAAAGTGTCCTGTTGCAGGTATGGTTTGGTAGATAGAAGGAGTGCTGGAGGTATTAATGGTGCGTGTAGGTTGTCCGCAGAAACTGTCATTCAACACTTTGGAGCGCGACGTCGAGATGGAGGTCATTATCAGGTATGAGCATATCTATCAACAGTTTTTCCGTAGTTTGCACTGATATTAGAAATATGATGTGTAGTCGCCACGCCTCCGAGCAACAGCGATCACAGGCAGTTGCTGCGGCGGAGCAGGACGAAGAAGACGACGAAGAAGAATATGTCGTTGAATAGAAAATGAACCAATACTCTCTATCTATTCCCATTATATTTCGTCTGGCCTTCCTTTAGATACCTTTAGATGCTCCTTGCCAAATGATGAGTACTTCGAGTATTTGACGATTTCACTTGTCAAACGGCGTATGGAAGACATCCAGGGAGAGTTTAAACGTTTGACCTAGCAACAAAACGGATTACACAATCGGTGATGCTTCTTCGAAAGTACTTCAAGAACCGAGTTTTGTTGGCATTAACAAAGTTACGACGTGTCACACTGTTCAGCTTGACGTTACTGGTTAACCATGAAATGGCTTCATTGTATCAAGTGTTAGAGCAAGTCAAAAGTCAGTAGTCCTGGTCTAGTCGATCTCAACAACTTCCGGTTCATTGACGCGTGCTCTCTTCGCTCCGATTTTACGCACAACACTTGTCGAATTTGCATTGTAAGTATTTTCATCGGGCATCACCAGATAACCGAGCCGTTCAATTTCAGCCATGTACTTTGACGCTTCCTGCCTCCGCAAGTCGAATTCTCCACCAATTTTCATCATCTTCACGAACGCTTGTAACCCTTGGCCTTCCACTGTGATTGTGATTGGAGCCTTGATGCATTGGTGAAGCTGGGCAACCAGAAAACGCGCCTCCGAGCTCGTTTTGAAGTCATGAATCTCAAATGAAGCCTTTGGGCCTTGAAGAAAGCTCACAATCTCCGACACGTACGGGAAGTTGGAGTTGATAATTTGCCAAGTAAATGGTTTACTACACGCAGCAAATTCGTTGATCAACCACTGCCGGCGTTTCAACACGATTGAACCAAACTTGGTGTATTGTGAAGGTGAGTTTTGGATGCACTTGGATACTGCATCGACAACTGTACCGAGAAACCTTCCGTCCATTTGAAGAAAAACGTTAGCGATGCCCTGAGAAATTTTGGGGTCCAGAGTTTCGAGTGCGTGCGAGTGCTTCCACAACAACGAGATGCTGCTTGCAACCGCAAGAGCACTTGGATTGCTCTGAGCTAGTAATTGCGCCTTGTTTACGGCGCATCGTGTAAGAGCAGTGTGAGCAGCAAGACAATCACCCAGTGACTCCGCCATTGTCAGCGCACGGTTCATCGACAATTCAATAGATTGACCATCGATGGCTCGGATAACTAGAGAACCAACCCCTTTCCATCCCAAGCCACGCGCAAGAACTACGAGCCACGGAATAAACTTGGTCTTCTCGGTTTCGTCAAGCTGATCGAAGTACTTTTTGAAAAATGCCACAGTCAGGGTCGCATCACCCGAATCGACAATGCTCGTGACAAGCTTCTGACAAAGTACAACGAGCTGAGCACTTTGTTGCGCTCCATGTAGATCGCGAATAAAATGGTAGTAGCCCAATCCATCGTCGTACAGAAGCTTTCGGAGAATTGTCGGGCTGATGGAATCCCGAGCAAGTATAGTTGGCACTGCAGCAGCAAAACCCATCAGCGCCAAAGTATTCGTGATGTCCGCCGAAGTTGGCCACATTACTGCCACACAGCACCCGTTGTCTCTGTTGTTGTCATCCGATTCACCATTACTCGGCATCTGCATCTGTCCTAAAGACTTGTTGTCAGGATTCAGAAGGTTGAACTTCGACGAAGCAAACGCACACCCAACACTGCTCATCATTTTACCACTTGAAGAGTACCACGACACTTCCACTGTTTTTTCTCTCCAGACTGGAGGACAGATCGAAAATGAGCAAAATAAAATTTGAGTTGTTTCTCAGGGGACAGAAGAGTGTTCGCTCCATTGAGCAACTCAAATCGTCCACGGTCGACATCAAAGAGCGCTTCCCACCCAATTTTTTGAATTTGCGCCTTGGTAACCGTCTTCGAGAGCAGGAGCGTCGGGATCTCGTCGTCTTTTCCACCGCACTTGACAGCCTTTTCATCACTGCCGCCTGGAAGTTCCCCCATTGCTTTCGCCAAATCCATTTGCATTTCCTTGTTGCATGTTTTGCCAGAACTCACGTGCGAAGGCAAGCACAGAGAATACAACATTACTAGACGATAGCCACTCGTCACTTTTTCCAAGGTAGAGAAAGCACCAGTGGCATGTACTACATAATGAGGTCGAAATGCAGTGGCACTATTCACTCTGTCAAACTCGTACCGACGGTTACTATCTCCATTTTCTTTGCGCACCACTAGAGTCCCTCCCGTAAATTCCGATGGTAGCTGAATCTCCAGTGTTGCCACACACCGTTCCACTCTAAACTCTTGATGTGTCTCCACGGAGCCTCCAGGTCCACACAGCATCACTCCAGACAGCACCGATTGCAATGCCACTTCTTTATAGCCTAATTTTTCTGCGCTCAAAGTGCACAGCGTTTCGATTCCAACTTTCCAGTCTGGATTTTGGATTGTCACTTGGTGAGACGGAAACATCCACGTTTCTTGTCCTTGGTAGAGACCTTTAGTCACGAGTTTCCGCGCCATTTCCTCGCGTACGGGGAGTGCCACAGTCCCAATATCCTTGACAGTAATACCAGGGAGAACTGGCAACACATAGGCAACTCCACCAAAGGAAAGCTCACGGTCAGGTGCGAGTTTCCCGAGTAGGACACTGATGTCTTGACAAGCTTTGCCGCGTGGAACCAAGACGTCGTTGGGCTCTCCAGTCAAGAGGAAAGGCCACATGTATGGAGCGATTCTGTTGCCGACGTCACGTACGTGGTTGGTACTGCTCGTGTTGCCTTTTAGGAAATGATGCACTTCAACTGGAGCTGCTCAGTTTTGACCAATCAGCATGCGTGATTCTAACACACGTCACATATTTTAAGTGAAATGATTCATCATGAAAAGTTGCCGCAACTATCAATCCATGCACTTGGATTGCAATTTTTAACACTTCATGGACATTCACACCCACGAAGCAAAAATTCTAATGAGAACCAATTTACTTCTACGTTCAGTAGTCTACAGAAACTACCCAGTATCAAAACTTTTGAGAGCGCAATGGTCAAGGCAATAAAACTACGACCACCTCAATACTACGAGTTACAACAGAAATGTCACCTATGGTAAAGCTAACCACCACGAATCCGACTTCAATCACCTGCAATCTCCTCGTATTAGCACTATAAATAATAAATTTCGGCTTCGAAAATTGCTCTAAAATATCGAAGTGGTTTGAAGATACGCCAAATAACATGATAGTAGCTAGTCACCCTACTCGATAATGATGATTTCGGGTTCTTTACGTGGTCTCTTCATTCTTACTGCAGATGGCGTAGTTACTGTAGCCGTGCTGGGAATATCCTCTTTCATCAAGCTAGCGGAGCTGGCGACATCGGAAGTAGTGGTCTCATTAACTGCCACACTGACCGAGTTATTGGCAACGCCAATCTCATTTGCATTAACAGCTAGCAGGTGATTCAACTGGCGAATTTCTACCTTGAACTTGTGGATGTCTTGTGATTTCTGTGAAAACTTGCCAGCTTGCTTTGTAACTAGTACGTAAGCATCTCGCCCTCGTCCTCCAACCGTCATCTTCAGTGGTGCTCTGATTTTTTCGCGAAGTATCGTCACCCGTTTGTAAGCGTCATCGAGTCCTTTGAAGCACTAACTTGGTGTGACGTGTTAGGACCTTGTAGAAATGCCGCCATACCAGCAGCGCCCACAAAGTTCATATCGACAATTTCCCACGCAAACGGTTTTTCTGCTTTTGCAACCTGATCCAATAGCCATTGTCGACGCCTTGAAACCATAGTTTTCAACAGCACACGATGAGATGGTGAACTCGACCCATCAACGCATTTGGAGAGAGCTTCCACAACTGGACCGATAATCTTTGCATCCAGGCGAGCAAACAAGTTGCCCACGTCGTTGAAGACCTGCGGGTTCGAACACTCCATTGCGTGCTTCCATAGTAAAACAACGTCACTAGAGGATACAAGCTTCTCTGGGCATGTACTAAAGGCGAAACCAGCTTTCTGTACTGCAATTGTCGTAAGCGTTGCGTTTACAGCGGGTAAATCGGCAAGTTCTTCTGCCAGCTGCAATGCTAGGCCCAAGCCAGCGGAATATGGAAGTCTATCTAATGCGCTGACAAACAAGATACCGACGCACTCCCATGCAAACTTGCGCACGAAACCCGCAAGCGATGCAATTAGTTCCCGCTTATGCTTGAGACGAGAAAAGTATTTCTCGATGAAAACGCTTACAAGCGATACATCCTCTGACTCGGATATGGCCTTGCAAAGGTTCTGGCAACAAGTCAATGACACAAATATTTTGCCTGCCGGAGCAGAACCTTGGTGCTGCGTCGGATTTCCTTGATCTTGTCCAAATTGAGTAGCAAAATTTCCATAAGGGTTGTTCAATGCAGAGATATTAGCAGTTTGCTGAGATGTTTCTATCGCTCCATATTTTAGAAGAGCTCGAAGACGGGAAAAATCGACAGGGCTATCCATAAACACAGAAGTTGCTGCCGCGATCTCACCCATAAAGATGTGTGTATTCATGATATCCTCCGAAGATGGCCACCCGACAATTGCATATCGCTTGTACGTGTACACAAACTCTCCTTCGCCATTCTTCCAAAGTTGGTCGAACGTTTCCTTACCAGGATTGAGGAAGTTAAAGCTGGTTGTCCAATTCACAGGAACCGGAATACCATCACCAAGTTGCTCACCACGAATAGTGTACCACGTTGCGCACTGTTCAACTTTCTTCTGATCCCATCTACCGTAGTAATTTGGGATCACGTACTGCAGACAAGCAAGATAAAATCGTAGCTGCTTTTCTGGAGGCAAGATTGCGTTTGCAGAGTTCAAATATGCGAAGCGGGCCCGATCGATAGCATCCTGCGGATCTGAGCATGCAGTTGTCATATCTTGCAGCTTCCATGCTTTCGAAAGAATCAGCGACACTATTGAATTCTGTTCCTTCACAAAAGCGGTATCACAATTTTGAAAGTTTACATTTTCCCCTTTCGCATCATCAGAAATCTTTCCTTTGTCGAGCTTCATAATAGCTTCAGCAAGTTCCATCCGTAACAAATCAGAACCACTGCTTCCGCGAATAAACGGTAAGTCTGGGGTAAACGTAGTGAGTAATGCAGCAACAAGCTATAACCACTCGTCACATACTCCACAGTGCGGTAAGCTCCAGCGGTATACACCACATAATGTGGTTTATATGGTTTCATCCCTTTGTTTCCACCTAGTGTATACCTGAACTGCTTCATAGTCCCTTCCTCATTCACCACCACATCTCCACCAGAACATCGCGATGGCAATTGAACTACCAATTTGGCAACGCATCGATCGTTCTCATCTGAATCTCGCTGAAATGCCAAACCTGACCCTTCCTCAATCACCATTACCTCAGATAACACAATGCTCATTTTAACACCCTTATACCCCATCCTAGCGACTGACATTTCACTGAGTTTTTCCAATCCCGCATTCCACTCTGGATTTCTAAACTCCACATGATCACCTGACAATGTCCAGAGTTTCTCTCCATCTTTACTGCAATGTTGTAAAAGATTTTCGCAATTATCTTTCTGCAATGGCAATGAAATAAAAGCTTCATCATCCTTCAACGCCATTCCAGGCATGATCGGCAGTACCTTGGCTTCCCCTCCGAAAGAATATTCCCCTTCCTGATGTGTCACCTGGCCAAGCAGGTCATTGATGCGTCGGCAAACATCTCCTTTAGGTATGAGGACGTCGTTGGGGCCTCCGAACGAGTGAAAAGGCCACGAATCGGCCGAACTGACGCCAACAGCGCCAAGAGAACCATAGACTTGACTGTATCGGTTCGAGTAGCTGTTGGAGTTAGCCATCACTGAGGTCAAGAGCCTGCACGCCTGGGCCTCGCGCTCGAGTTCCGTGTGAACTTCCAGCAGGTATGGAAGTATAATTGAAGTTCACCCATTGGTAGGGAACCGAATTGGTCTGGGATCAGAATATATGACGTAAATTACGAACAAGGGACCTAATCAAGAGAATAGTCCTAAAATAGCGTTCATAATTACTTTTTAGTCAACATATTTACCAATTTAATTATGAATATTTATCTTTTATGTACAATTTGGTTGTGTTGGTTAAGGTTATTGGCTCGTCCCAGTAACCTATTAGAACCGTAACTAACGGCTACTAACTGCAGCTAGCGGTTCATAACCGAAGTACGCTGTTCAGTGACTCAAAGTGCCTAGCGGTTCATAACCGAAGTACGCTGTTCAGTGACTCAAAGTGCACTAATGACTGGTACAGATTTGGACAGAAAGATATGACGGACAAAACAGTGACAGATGAGGTTTTCAAGCCTTAGCATACAAACATTTTGACCAATAGAATTACACCCCTTGGAAGTACACCACTACCATTCAGATTTAGCTACGAAATGGAGCGCTCCAACGACGAAGCAGCAGCGCGCTAGCGGGCATGGAGTATACGCGACGAACAAGCTCTGAATAGTGCTGTAGCAGATGATGACGAAGCCATAACGATTAAGGTTATTGGCTCGTCCCAGTAACCTATTAGAACCGTAACTAACGGCTACTAACTGCAGCTAGCGGTTCATAACCGAAGTACGCTGTTCAGTGACTCAAAGTGCACTAATGACTGGTACAGATTTGGACAGAAAGATATGACGGACAAAACAGTGACAGATGAGGTTTTCAAGCCTTAGCATACAAACATTTTGACCAATAGAATTACACCCCTTGGAAGTACACCACTACCATTCAGATTTAGCTACGAAATGGAGCGCTCCAACGACGAAGCAGCAGCGCGCTAGCGGGCATGGAGTATACGCGACGAACAAGCTCTGAATAGTGCTGTAGCAGATGATGACGAAGCCATAACGATTAAGGTTATTGGCTCGTCCCAGTAACCTATTAGAACCGTAACTAACGGCTACTAACTGCAGCTAGCGGTTCATAACCGAAGTACGCTGTTCAGTGACTCAAAGTGCACTAATGACTGGTACAGATTTGGACAGAAAGATATGACGGACAAAACAGTGACAGATGAGGTTTTCAAGCCTTAGCATACAAACATTTTGACCAATAGAATTACACCCCTTGGAAGTACACCACTACCATTCAGATTTAGCTACGAAATGGAGCGCTCCAACGACGAAGCAGCAGCGCGCTAGCGGGCATGGAGTATACGCGACGAACAAGCTCTGAATAGTGCTGTAGCAGATGATGACGAAGCCATAACGATTAAGGTTATTGGCTCGTCCCAGTAACCTATTAGAACCGTAACTAACGGCTACTAACTGCAGCTAGCGGTTCATAACCGAAGTACGCTGTTCAGTGACTCAAAGTGCACTAATGACTGGTACAGATTTGGACAGAAAGATATGACGGACAAAACAGTGACAGATGAGGTTTTCAAGCCTTAGCATACAAACATTTTGACCAATAGAATTACACCCCTTGGAAGTACACCACTACCATTCAGATTTAGCTACGAAATGGAGCGCTCCAACGACGAAGCAGCAGCGCGCTAGCGGGCATGGAGTATACGCGACGAACAAGCTCTGAATAGTGCTGTAGCAGATGATGACGAAGCCATAACGATTAAGGTTATTGGCTCGTCCCAGTAACCTATTAGAACCGTAACTAACGGCTACTAACTGCAGCTAGCGGTTCATAACCGAAGTACGCTGTTCAGTGACTCAAAGTGCACTAATGACTGGTACAGATTTGGACAGAAAGATATGACGGACAAAACAGTGACAGATGAGGTTTTCAAGCCTTAGCATACAAACATTTTGACCAATAGAATTACACCCCTTGGAAGTACACCACTACCATTCAGATTTAGCTACGAAATGGAGCGCTCCAACGACGAAGCAGCAGCGCGCTAGCGGGCATGGAGTATACGCGACGAACAAGCTCTGAATAGTGCTGTAGCAGATGATGACGAAGCCATAACGATTAAGGTTATTGGCTCGTCCCAGTAACCTATTAGAACCGTAACTAACGGCTACTAACTGCAGCTAGCGGTTCATAACCGAAGTACGCTGTTCAGTGACTCAAAGTGCACTAATGACTGGTACAGATTTGGACAGAAAGATATGACGGACAAAACAGTGACAGATGAGGTTTTCAAGCCTTAGCATACAAACATTTTGACCAATAGAATTACACCCCTTGGAAGTACACCACTACCATTCAGATTTAGCTACGAAATGGAGCGCTCCAACGACGAAGCAGCAGCGCGCTAGCGGGCATGGAGTATACGCGACGAACAAGCTCTGAATAGTGCTGTAGCAGATGATGACGAAGCCATAACGATTAAGGTTATTGGCTCGTCCCAGTAACCTATTAGAACCGTAACTAACGGCTACTAACTGCAGCTAGCGGTTCATAACCGAAGTACGCTGTTCAGTGACTCAAAGTGCACTAATGACTGGTACAGATTTGGACAGAAAGATATGACGGACAAAACAGTGACAGATGAGGTTTTCAAGCCTTAGCATACAAACATTTTGACCAATAGAATTACACCCCTTGGAAGTACACCACTACCATTCAGATTTAGCTACGAAATGGAGCGCTCCAACGACGAAGCAGCAGCGCGCTAGCGGGCATGGAGTATACGCGACGAACAAGCTCTGAATAGTGCTGTAGCAGATGATGACGAAGCCATAACGAGCGACGCGTCCACCGTGCTCGTTCGGAGCCGCCGAAACGCCTACTCTAATTCTCTAAAAGTTGAGGTGCTAGACGATATCAATGCAGGGATTACAATCACAGAGGCTGCAATACTTCACGGAATCAAATCAAGGACTGCAGTCCATGCATGGATAAAACGTGAAACGCTCATTCGAGAGGCCTGTGCAAGCAAGAAAAGGTCGAAGTGTAGTATTGGTGATCAGGGTAGACCCAATCTGTTTCCTCACTCAGACGATCTTTTGCAGTGGATAAAGCAAATGAGACGCGACGATTTTCCGGTGAAGACGTTACACGTCGTGGTGTTCATCAAGGAGGAGTATGAAGATTTGGCAGAAGCATATCTAGCAAAGAACAAGAAGAAGAGTCTAGGTCGCATGATCCGGCGCTTCATCTACCAGCATGGGTTCTCGTTTCGCCGCCCCACAAAGTCTGTCCTCTCAACGCAGGATCTAGAAGCCGAGCAGCTTAAGTTTGCAAACGAAGTCGGCGCTAAGGTAAACACCACGTACAAGCGGGATTGTCTCTTTAACGCGCACGAAACCGCAGTACTCTACGACGACACTCCCACCCGCATCATCAGTGAGCGCGGTTCGAAGAAGGCCGTCAAGGTCAAGGGTCGCACACGTTGGGAAAGGGCTAGTGTACTGCCGGTGGTGTCAGCCACAGGCAAAAAGCTACGGCCCCTCATCATCTTTAAAGGACAGCCAGATGGCCGAGTGGAGGGAGAGGTACGCAATATTTCGAGTAAAGTGGTGACTGCCGTGCAGAAGAACGCGTGGATGGACTCACTTGGGTGGCACGATGCTTTCATTGAGGATCTGTGGGCGAGCTTCGTTAGTGACACGGTTCCTGGTCCCCTCGCTCTGTATCTAGACAATCTGAAGTGCCACGTGTCGACCGAGTCCCAAGAAGCTCTAGCTGCTTGGGGCACAGAGGTGATACCCCTACCAAAGAACACCACCTCTGTGCTTCAGCCACTGGACGTCGGGGTAATGGACCCGTTTAAGCAGAAGCTGCAAGCTCTCACACTCACCTATGAGCTAGGAGCACTTAGAGCGAGTGATAACATGTCGCTCTGTGAGCGTTTGTTAAAGCTACAGTGCCTGTCAGCTCCAGAGAAGCGCAGACGTTTGGTGGAGCGCGTCGCTGCTGCATGGGATTCAGTTAGTGAGAAGAGCATAAAGAAGGCTTGGCAAAAGGCAAGACTGTAATATAACTGGCCAGATAGGGCGGGGGACGTCAGCAGGTGCACCTACTGCCTTGGAACCCCAGCACCAAGGTCACCGCAATGGAGATTAACTTTGCAGTCGTGGGGTTTGAACCCTCGTCACTTGAATAAAAAGATGGGCTGTTAACCATCTGAGCCCCACTGCGACAATTTAGCGCCCTCGCAGGGAATTTTATTGTGCTCATCAAAAAATTAATCAGTGTACTCCGATTGGCTAAAATCCCATGTTGCCTACAACTGTCATTCATTTGTGTCCATTCCTGTCTGCATACAAAAGAAAAACCAAGCGCGTCACATCTTTCTGTCCAAATCTGTAACGGCATATATGTACTTTGTTTCTGAATAGTACATACTAAGTGCTAGTGCAGCAGGACTAGCTTACTGTTCTACTAATTTTCTCAATCACGCAATTCGATTTACTGCTTTCTTCCTTAAGCTCATCTCAAGTCTACGCACCAATGCAACTTTAACAATGTTCACCCTGCGGGCAGGGCTGCCCTGCCCACGCGCCGATCATTTCAGACCTCCGCTGCGGTGCGCTTTTAAACGGTCTCCATGTGTAGCAGGTGTAACGTTAACACCACTGCAAAATAAGCTGCCGCTTCCTTTGTAAACTCAAAATCCATTGTTAGTTTAAAAGGGAAAATCTCTCACAGCCAACTGCTTAATGGCACTCTCGCGCCAGAATACATTGCCTAGCTCTGGACTAGCCAGCTCGGCTTTACTCTCTTGTGTTCTTTCTAGTGTGAGTGTGAAGATACTTTCCATTGAGCTCTCCACCACTACACTGGGCTCAACCTGTGCACTTGGGAACAGACGCAACTGTGAAATATTGTGAAGCGGCAGTTGGTTGGTTCTTTCGTGTTCACGTTCTATTGAAGCAATGGTCTCAGTATTTGTCTCGTCGCGGAACTTACTTGAGTTTACTATTGCACAGTTTAGTCTACTGTTAACAGGAGTTGTGCTTGAGTGCATTTCTCCCGCGATCCCAAATACGCAGAGTGGGCGAACAGTGTCTTTGGTTATTCACTGCGCTAATCGTAACCTAACTTCGTGGGGACTCAGAGAGACCGAAGTCGGCGCGTGGGCCGGATGAATATCGTTATGAAGAAGTTACAGTCTGTAACGGGGTTACATGAGAGGTACCCTGGAAAGGGTACCGCCTCTAGAAGTAGATATACATCTGAGAGTATTCGTTTAGTGGATACTCAGTCGTGGGTGGTGTGGACCATACCACTGCCACGTAGGTCGGGTGGTTGAGGGCCAACCAATAGTATTTGACCTACTTTTTATATGCATATATAGAAACAAACTATATTTAATTAGTTACTTGTATTACAGGCCAAATGACATAATTAACTATAAATAAATCAGTCTAAAATCTACTCTAAACTGGCTATTAGGTCCCCTCAGACCAGGGACTAGTAAACTGCTGTTCACTTAGAGTTTGTATACTCTTAATAGCACGCTTCCTCAAGCAAGGTGCTCGTGTGACCCCGTCACATTTGGTAGCACTTGTAGTCAATCCACGCCTACGCGGGTAGAATGACTACCTGAATCCTCTGTGGATCCTACAAGGTAAACCAAGATGGATAGAGGGGAGTTCCCTCATTTGACCGATTCTCAGTTTTAAGATTCACAGTTTAAGTCGGTCAGGAAGGTGATGGGCATCTTTGGAGGAGATGCCCTCCGAAGCTTGGCGGCTGCTACGCCGGCCGAGCAGGTCGAACGTATTGAAGCATTCGGCACGCATGAGCGAGGACTCATTGCACATGTATAGGGGCTGCAGGGCCCATGGTTGAACTAAAGCCACTCCAACCTAAGCCGTTGAGGCTTCATGTTAAACCCTATGATGAGAAGGAGGGAGAGGACCTCTACTTCCGGGTCAGAGAGGTAGAGCTCGCCATGGATGCGGCTCTCATCTCAACCGAGCGACTTCGGGTCGCTTTCGCCCTATCCAACCTGGGAGGTCGGACGAAGACCTGGGCGTACACGCGCGAGGCGACGTCGACGGGTTGTTTCACAACCTGGGCTCTGCTGCGTACACAGCTCAGATCCATCTTCCTTCCGGCGAACTATAAGTATCGCCAGCGCTCGCGCTTCCTTGCCCGTAAACAAGGGAAGCGTGAGTTGCATGAGTATATCCAGGAGATGCGAGTACTCACTGCATCTCTGGTAGGGAACCCCCTACCTGAACACATCAAGGTGACAGTGTTCATGGACGGCCTGAAGGTGGGACCATCCCGCACACAGTTGTTCCGCGTACACGCGAACACTATGGAGATACTATGGAGGAGACGACCCAGATCGCCCACCAAGAGGAGTACAGCCACAGACAGGCTCGTACTCCTACGTCAGTGTTGCAAGGACACAATACATCAACAGGCACAGCCACGGAGCTCCGGCAACCGGAGCCAGCATCCATGGAATTGGGTACGGCCGTACAGAGCTCCATCCGTTGCTACGGATGTGGGAAGCTCGGGCACATGCAACGTGCCTGCCCTGCGGGAGGGCAAAGGAAGTTCCCTTCCAAACCTAGGGGCTCGAGGGGACCGTGGCAGAAACCGCGACCCAAGAGCCAGGGGAACTGGGGTCATCACTAGGGGCGGGGCGCCCAACTGGGGAAGATCCAAGTCCCCATGGTAAGAGTGCGGACGGCGCACGCCATGGAGGCTTAGCCCCTGAGAGCCTGGGTGCTCTCGAGACGGAAGGGCAGCGGTGAGCACTCGAGTGTACGGGGATACTGAGATCCCTTCAGAATCCTAGTTGATTCTGTGGCGTCGACGAACTTTGCTCGACGCTAGACGGTCCACGGAATGGCGACAAGCATGCCGACTCTTTGCGCGAAAGCGAAGGCAGTGTCAGGTCTCGGTGAGAGTGGCCGATGGTACGGCGGTTAACGTACCTGAGGTCTGGCTGTAAAGTTTGAGGACTTTGACAGCACGGAGTCGTTCCTTGTCCTAGACATGGACAAGTACGACTTGATCCTGGGCATGCCGTGGCTCGAAAAGAACGAGCCCTGGATCGATTGGCGCGGCAAAGCCATTGGGGCTAGCCGGGCCTCAGTCTCCGACAGAGCTTTGGTGAGTAATGTTCCCACCTCTGTCCGGAACTGGGGCGCCAGAGATGGTGCGGACCGAAGAAGTCTTGGGAGTCGCTGACTCCAGTGAAGATGTTGCGATGAGCCTCGCAACCGATCATGAGACCAAGGTTCATTGTCAAGCGTGTGGGACTGCTACGACGGCAGGTCCCAACGCTGAGAGACGTCGCACCGTTTGGGTTTCGACTGTGGCAGTGCCGGGCGGCACTGACAAGGTGGATAATATATTCCCACAGGTGGGTAAGACAGGTCCTCAGGCGGGTAACGTAGTTCCGCAAACAGCTGAGGCTGTTGAGGAGGACGCTGAAGACGTCTCCGGTGTGGATATCATAGTTCCACGCAAGGTCGAAGAGACTAAGAAGGATGAGAGCGCTATATGTGCCTTTACCGTGGGTAACGTAGTTTCACGCGGGGGTCAAGAAGACCAGTACGAGGGCGGAGGTGTCGCTGAACATCTCTCGTGTGAATAACCAAGTACCACTCTCGGAGTCCGAGACCCCACTGGCACGACCGGTCGAAGAACAGTATCATATCCTCGACAGCGTGTCCGATCGCGAAAGTGAAGGTAAGTGCCGTCCATCTGAAGGCACTACCTGAGATGTCAGCACGACTGAATCTAGAGAAACAGTCTATGAAGGACTTCCTGGCCGAGTTGAAGGCTGGAGAGATTGCGGGGATGATGCTCCTGAAGCCGGATACCTCTCCTGAAGATTTGAACTCTTCCTCCGTAATGGACGAGGATGTCATGGAGGGGTTCACGAAGCAGCGCGCAACGCGCTTGGGTTCTGAGATTCTCAAGAACCCGGAGGATCCAGTGTATCCTCTTGTGAAAGAGTACTCGGATGTGGTGTCGAAGCACCCACCATCCCGACTCCCTGCGGATCGGGGAGTTCGGCACGAGATTGATCTCGTGCCTGGCACAAAGTACTGTGTCACGAGGCAGTGGCCTCTACTCGCGAGCAATGCGAGGTCATAGATGCCTTCTTCGCCGAGAAGGCGAAGTCGGGCATGGTGCGGGAGTCGAAGTCCCCGCACTCGACGTCAATCTTCCGCGTTCGTAAACCGAACGGGAAGTGGCGTCTGGTTACGCTTGTAACAAGCTGAACAATGCGACGGTACCGGCACAGACGCCGATCCCTCGCAAGGACGTGTTGTTAAACAACATGTCAGGTTATACGCTGTACAGCGCCCAGGATCTGGTTGACGGATATTACCAGATCCTGATGCGGGAGAGTGACATTCCTCTCACCGCAGCGAGCACCCCGAGCGGGATGCTCTGGGAGTGGCTAGTGATACCACAAGGGCTATCGAATGCCCCAGCGACGTTCAATCGCTTGGTCACACAACTGTTTAGACCATTGCGTACGTTCACACAGACGTACTTTGACGATATATTCGTCCATAGGCGTGTCGAAGATGGACAGATGACTATGGAGGTGAATCGGAAGCACCTCCGTCGAGTGTTTGAGGACATGAGAGCTAACAAGCGCTACGCCAACATCGACGAGTGCTTTTTTGTAGCCGAGGAGATAAAGGTCCTCGGCTGCTTTGTTAGCAGAGTCGGCGTAAGCGCCGATCCAGGGAAGGTCAAAGCCATTGCGGCTTGGCCAACCTCAAGGTCGCAGAAGGACCTTAGGGAGTGGTTGGGCTTAGTCAACAATCTTCACATGTACAACGCAGGGTACGCTCAACTTATCCTTGTCGGATCTCTTAAAGAAGGATGTCAACTGGGTCTGGGTGCAACAGCACCAGATGCTTTCGACAGCACCAAGGCGAGCTTACAGCATGCGCCACTCCTGGCTCTAGCGGACGAGAACTACACACCCATGGTGCGGTTCCTGTCCCGCCAAGGTCGATAGGCTCTCGCCTCGACTGCGGGCACAGCTCCATGCTATGAGCTGGCCGATGGGTTACTCCACTATCGAGTAAACCCTGGAGATCCTCCTCGGGATGTCGTTCCAAACGACAAGGATCTGAAGTATGACATACTTCTGGAGGTGCATGATGCGCCGATGGGTGGCCACCTTGGACGAGAGAAGACCTACCAACCGATCTTTCAGACATTTTGGTGGCCCCCCACGTACAAGTGGGAGGCACACTATGTCAAGACATGTGAAACATGTCAGAGGGTGAAGCTTTCGGACCACCCCTCGGCTCCACTACAGATCCTACCTGTGCCAGCTGATTGCTGAAATTTGATGAACCTCGACTTCGTCTTCGGTCTGGCGGCCGGTGACAAGGGAAACACCGGCACTTTGGTGTTTGTCTTCCGTTTGAGCAAGATGGTGCATCTTGCTCCGGTACGTAATACGGTCACGGGAACCACGCTGCACAGCTGTTCCTAGATAGCGTGTTCCTCTATCATGGTCTGTCAGAGACCATAGTCTCTGATCGAGACCCGCGCTTGACAGGGGCGTTTTGGGACACCCTGTTCCAACTACTGGGAACTGAGTTGACGATGTCAACTGCGGACCATCCGCGGACAAATGGTCAGACGGAGCGCGTCAATCGCGCGCTCGAAGATACTCATCGCAGTATCTGTGCTGAGGCACCTCGGTCCTGGTCGGACCAGCCACCTATGGGCACGTTTGCACTCAATAACGCGGAACACGCATCAACGGGGTTCGCCCTGTTCTATTTGAACCGGCTACGTTACCCCTAGGTATCGTTAACCTTGTGGAAAGGCACCGATGCCTCCATCGTAAGTGGGGGAGAGGCTCGGAAAGCCTTTTCCTCCCATGTCTCGGATATTGAGACAGAGCCTTTGAAGAGACAGTTGTCATCATTTATAGACAACTGGCTGGCGCTGTCAGCCGGTTAGAGGCGTAATAGCGTCGGCCCAGGACAGACAAAAGGAGTACTTATACAAGAATGGTCGAGCAAACTTAACCGTGTTTAAGGTTGGGGACTTGGTCCTCTTAGACTTCCGTTAACGATGGTTAGCTAGCAAGCTGAAGCATCGCTTCATTGGACCAATTGGGGTCCTCGGCAGGCACGGCGCCGCTTATACCACCACCCTCCGAAGTCAATGGCGACGCACCCAACGTTTTACATGGGACGTCTTAAGCAGTACGATGATCCGCAGAATCTTCCCCCTGAGAGGACGGAAGAAGATTAAGAGTGGACGAGTTCATTCTTCAAACCGAGGGTGAGTCTCGCGGTCAGCACCAATACAAGAGTTGTCAAAGCCTGCAAAAGGGAACGCAGACAGGCATCCACGCGGCTCACAAGAAGAGTACGATGGGGCCGCGCGGGATGAGCTCCGATAAGAGCTATACCCATAGGTCGAGTGGTATGAATACCTCCGCGGCTCATAAGAGGGCATCCGACCATGCGTCTCATAGGAAAGATCATCAAGGCTCCGACGGAGTTCCATTAAGACGGATCGGCTGTCAACCCGCCCGTGGAGGTCCCAAGTCTTGCGACCGAGAGCGTCCACGCCCTGACGAAGGACATCAAGGGCAGTTGGTTTGCCAGACTGGGTGGCGGCTTGACCGCCAAGCCCAATGTCAAGTACAATCTTGATCGCATATATTCGATCACGGAGGTGACGCACTTCGTCATGCAGAAAAGTCTTTTCTGCAGGACCAGGACCCGAATAAAGGAGTCCAGGAGGAAGAGACTGAGAACGAGCCTCATACTCGAATGCGAGTGAGGGCTCCGCCTGCTCTTCTTGATCGGAATGTCGAGCTCCACTGTCATGTGAAGCGTGTCGACCGCGAGGGCGGTGCTCCGAGATGCACCAGCTGTTAGTGAAGTGGCGGGGATACCCCACGTCACAGAACTCCTGGAAGCCGGAAGACCAGACTGCCCGGAGGCTGTTGCGATCTGGGATCAGAGGCAACCGCTTCGTAAGTAGTGCGCTGCTTCTTAGCACCTGCACGGGGTATGGCTGACGCATAAGCACCATATCCTCGCTCTCTCTGAGAGGAGGCTGGGCGCTACTCCTTCGCATCTTAATATCAGTGACGAGGTGAGCGAATTGGACCCGAAGGCCTCGCTGGATCAATGTAAATCCAGCTGAGCCTCAGCCTGGATCTCCTTGACTGAGCAACCCTTGCGAGAGATCCAGCTCCAGAATAGGGCTTCGACCTGTAGGTATTCTCCGGCTGCATCCAAGGAAAAGCCCACGCGGTGGAGACCTCCCTTGGTCTCAGACTTTATACGAAATCTAGCAAATTCCTTTACGGGAATTATATGGGGGCAAGAGTCACGCATCTGGTGGTCTCTATTTTCTCGAGGAATAGAGATATGTCCTTAATGAAATGGCGCTCGCATGCGCCCATGGAGGTATGACCTCCTGCCGATGGACGTGGGTCCATGAGCGGCTCGATGAACAACAGAGAGCCCTCATCGGACGGGAAATACCCTGGACCGTGGTTAGGAAACCAGCTCTCAGTGTGAGTGTGCTCATGATGGACTGGCTGTCTAACCAATCGAGCAGCAAGTAGTTCTTCTTGCTTCTCATCGAGGTTGTTTGTAACCTTAAGAGGCTGCTTGTCATAGGCCTCATCCAGACCCTGGTCGCTTATGTTAAGCGACTTAGAGGCGCTGAGCTTCCTGACGCCGACCCCATTGGTATGGTTAGCCGTGTTGGCCACGGGCACGTCGTTTTCCCTTTGTCAAAGTCACGCTTTAGGAGGTAAAGCCTTCTCGGCGCCCCCGTCGCCGTGGAGGTGGTCGGCATTATTTGTAGTGGTGTCTGTGTCCGGATTGTTAATCGCGAACTTGGACTCAGTGTTCTGATCCTCACCCTCGTCACCAGAATAGACGACAAGGCTGTCGTCAGCCAAGCTGACTTGAGACTTGATCATGGACCTGCGAATGGTTCTTGGGTTCTCGCAGTGGTCCGATGATGATGACGGAATTCATCTGTGGAGCGGGCTAGAGCTCTCTGCCGTATCAGGTGCATCTTGCACCTTGTTTGCTTTTGCAATGGCATCAAATGATGTCTTGGAATTGCCGTGAGGCTTAGCCGTCTTTGACTATGGCTTCGCAGCCTTTGTCTTCGTGGGCACAGAGGCACCACTCGAGCTTCCCCCTCGGGACATGCGCTGACGTCCACGTGAAGACCTTGGGTACTTAATGGCAACGTGCCTAGTGCTGTGTGATAGCAGGGAGCCGCAGCGCAAGGCTCGGCGGCCCGTCGAAGTATTTCGACTCTTCGAGTGAAATGTGCGGGGTTCATATTTGCCTCATACTGATTGGCCGAAAGTCCAATATAAATGGGGGAGGATGTAACGGGGTTACATGAAAGAGTGTTGTCACTCTTTCGAGAGTGGGTACATTAGTCACTCATTCGTACTAGTGACTAGTGTCGAGTCACGTGGCTGGGAGCCACTCATTTCCATACTATATAAGATTCAGTAAGGTAATTATAAGTTAGTATTGCAGACCAAACTTAAACTTAAATATAAATACATTCAGATTTAAACCTATTCTAAACTAGCTATTAAGTCCCCTCAGACCAGGACTTGTGGACTGTCGTGTTTGTATACTCTTAATAGCACGCTTCCTGAAGCAAGGTGCTCGTGTGACCCCGTCACACTAGATCATTCCTGATTTTACGATGACGACGAGACGCAGCGGAATCCCCGTATGGAAGAAGATGGAAGTGTTGGACTGGATCAACACTGTTGGTGAATGTATACCCTGGCACACTTTTGTGTTCAAGGGTGGAATTTCTATTCAGGAATAGTGAGGGGCTGGTGGCATAAACGCGATGAAATCTGGGCGGCAAAACCCCACCAAATGCGTCTAGCTGGTGGTGGCAGAAAGAAACCCCCATGTGAACTCGAAGATCCTTTGCTCGAGTCTATCATCATGCGAAGATTTAGGAAGGAGAAAGTAACAAGGAAGTGGATTGCTATTCAAGCACTACAGATCTGTAACGAATTAGACGAGTTTTCTATACATTCATTACAAGCACCACCGCACTGGGTTACCAATTTCATGAAGAGTAACGATCGTTCCCTCCGTCGGCGGACCAATCTTACCACGTTGTCCAAAGATCAGCTCGTTGATCGTGCCGTATCTTACATGAAATTCTTAAGCGAGAGGAAGACTAATGTTAACTTTGTGCACACTATGTTGATGGATGAGACTGTAGTTTATTCGAAGACGCACGTGAACAAACTGTTGAGGTACGCGGAAACCGCCATGTTGTGGTGAAGTCAGCCGGGTTTGCCTCTATGTGCGTGACAGCAGTTCTGCCGGTAACTGCAAACGATGTAAAGCTGCCTCCGTTCGTGTCATGGAAGCACAAAAAGGGATCATGTAAGATAGTTAAACATGGAAGGACTTACGTAGCTTACCAGCCGAAAGCTTGGGTGGACTCAGAGTTACTATGCAACTGGATTGACACTGTGTTCCCGACGGTTCTACAAGCCGATGGCAAAGCACTCGTGTGGAATAGCATGAGGGCACACATCTCCAAGATTGTAAAAGAAAAATGTTCATCACGTGATATCCAACTATGTGTTATTCCTGGAGGCTGACTGCATGAGCGGAGCGAGACGAAAAACCATTTACTAGATAGTTAGCTATTGAAATTTACTTCATTTAAGGTTCATGTTATTGTTTCAGTCGAGCTTTGTCCACCACCTTCCAGGTTGAAGTGACCATCTCCTATTTAGAAGCCCTCATCCATATAGTAACCCCTCGTTACAAACGATCATTTTTGTGGGGTTCCAATAAATAGTAGTCCGGTTACTATTCGGAAAAACCCATTACAATGGGTGGACTTCAATTTAACTTCTGCTGGAAGCTCACACGGAACTCAAGGGCGAGGCCCAGCTGTGCAGGCTCTTGGCCTCAGCGATGGTTAACCCCAACAGCTACCCGAATCAATATAATACTCTCGTGGCGCTGCTGACATCAGTTCGGCCGATTCGTGGCCTTTTCACTCGTTTGGAGGCTGTGATGGAGGCCCCAGCCCTCATAATGGCGATTTCCTCTTTTATGGTCTGAAAGGAACCGGCGGCCAACATCACTCCTCCAATCGCTCTCACACAAGTGAGACCACATCCATCTGCTGGATGGGCTGAAAATTGATTTCGTCTTGGTTAGTGCTGGAGACGGGGTGGTCGTTCGGATATGCCTGCGAGCTGATTCTGTAACACTAAGGATGTTCTTGGCTGCGTTTACGTCTCGGCCAACCGACTTCCCACACCCACCATACTTGCGCAGACAATGTAGCACCTTGTGAATAGGTACCTTGTGGACAACACCGTCTCGGCACCTGTTGATTTTCCAGATCACCCGTTGTTTGGCAGTCGAAATGCTTTTTACTAGCTCGGCACTCGTCTACAACGACGGCCTCGCAGTGACAGGCGAGCATACATGCGAACGCTTTCACCGGACCGGCAACATTGCGTTTGATCATAACCTCTCCAGCCATCCCACAGTCTCCGAAGCCAATGACCGTCTTGGTTCCACGGGTCCCCGCTAGTTCGAAAGAAGCACGATCGAGCTAAGCACTACGGAGAGTGGATTGGCGGAACTTCAGCTTGCGAAAGAATGGGTCCATAAAAAGGAAAGCAGCTCTCGCCCGTGTTCAAACCGGAACTTGATGAAGTTAGAACGTCTCGACCAATGAGGTCTTTTCATCGGAGTGTTTCGCATCAGTTCTCGGACGCGAGGCGACTTGTCAATACTGTGCTTGGATTTACGGTTTGAGCGAGAGTATCCACTTGCTCGGTAGAAGTAAGACGCCCGGAAGTGAGCCGCCTTCCCGTTTTGGTTGACAGCTGTGATGAAGTCCGTCCGCTCAGGGTCGATCTCTCAACCACATCGTATTTCTCTTTTCTTCCCTTTGGCATCTTCGCGAGAGGCAATCCTAGCACTTCAGACACGTTCTTATCTTTTGGTGTCTCAGTCTTGCCGTCCTTACCTTTCTTCTTTTTTTCGCTTGCCTCGTGTCGATTCATGTGAACTCCGACGCCGTATCCGGCTGTTGTGATCTCGTGATGAAAGATGCGGACTCCAGGCATTTCCATCTCGTCCACGCGAAAGGGCCGACGTCACAATTGTTCAGACAACGCGATCCAATGCGTTTGCATTTAAGCTAGCTTCCAATGTCCACATCTGTCCGTCGTGGACAACCCAAAGATCACGACTAACACCTGGACGGCGCTTGAGTCGCGACTTTAGCCCTGTCGAGTCGACCTTGCAGTAGTTACTCTCGAACCCACGTTTGGTCGGAAGTAAAGAGAATGTACGTTTCTCTATAAAGTCAGGTTTCCTCTCGTTTTCCTTATTGTTCTTCTCGATGAGCAACAAAAACTCGAAGAACATCGGCAGTAAGGCGTGAGGTGCCCAGCTGATCTTGTCGTCTTTCGCCCGTGGGATCTTCTTACGGAGCTCAGCGATAAGAGGGGTATACCACACGAACGTACATGAGCTTGAACTCCTCGATAGCAAGCACTTTTTTGAGAACCTCGTGTGCAGCAGCTCACTTTAGGCCATAGTAATCAATGATGTACATTCGAAGCCGTTTGGTAAAGTTCCGCACGGCGCCGTTCTTCGCATTTGTCGTCATCTACTTAGAAGCTGCTTGAAACCAATCCTTGTTCAAGTGCTCCGTCTTCGCCTGCGGCCGATCTCCTCGCATCTTCCCGAAGTCATCGTTGGCATTCTCCAGGTCCACGTTCTTGACCTTCTGCATTTTCAACCACTCCTGGTAACCCGCCTCGGAAAACGCTGCCTCAGTCATGGTGAAATATTCCAGTTTACCGACCTTGCCACTGTCAGTCCAAAGCTTCCATTTGTTCTTAGCTGCCTGTAACGCCAAGTACTACTCGTACTTCGCCGGACGTGGAGTGCTTATTACCAGACCAGACAAAACGGGTAGGACAAGGTATCGATCTTACACAGCGATCACCCCGCCCTAAGCTGCCGCAGCGTGCCGTAGCTCGCCAGCAGGTATGACTCAGCGACAGCGGGACTGACTTCGTGGATGCGCTCATCCCAAGTAAGTCCCTCTGCTTCAGGCATGCAGAAAGACTTGAGTGTCTTCTTCAAAACGAAGAAGTCAACTGTCGTATCCTTGGTGATGTGGTCTGTCACGTCTTGTCGCTTGACTCTCGTCGGCGGCTGTAAATACGTGGACGATGGCGGTGTCTCTGCGCCGATCACGTCCTTGTACGGTGGCTTGTCCAGCGAGAATCGCTTTCGCCCCAGCATGGTGAATTGAGGAATGAGATACCATGCTTCTCTCCACTAATCTCGAGGGTCACCATCCATCATCTACTACTGTAAGGACACGCTACGACAGCTTAGGGCGGGATGATCGCTGTGTAAGATCGATACCTTGGCCTACCCGTTTTGTCTGGTCTGGTAATAAGCACTCCACGTCCGGCGAAGTACGAGTAGTACTTGGCGTTACAGGCAGCTAAGAACAAATGGAAGCTTTGGACTGACAGTGGCAAGGTCGGTAAACTGGAATATTTCACCATGACTGAGGCAGCGTTTTCCGAGGCGGGTTACCAGGAGTGGTTGAAAATGCAGAAGGTCAAGAACGTGGACCTGGAGAATGCCAACGATGACTTCGGGAAGATGCGAGGAGATCGGCCGCAGGCGAAGACGGAGCACTTGAACAAGGATTGGTTTCAAGCAGCTTCTAAGTAGATGGCGACAAATGCGAAGAACGGCGCCGTGCGGAACTTTACCAAACGGCTTCGAATGTACATCATTGATTACTATGGCCTAAAGTGAGCTGCTGCACACGAGGTTCTCAAAAAAGTGCTTGCTATCGAGGAGTTCAAGCTCATGTACGTTCGTGTGGTATACCCCTCTTATCGCTGAGCTCCGTAAGAAGATCCCACGGGCGAAAGACGACAAGATCAGCTGGGCACCTCACGCCTTACTGCCGATGTTCTTCGAGTTTTTGTTGCTCATCGAGAAGAACAATAAGGAAAACGAGAGGAAACCTGACTTTATAGAGAAACGTACATTCTCTTTACTTCCGACCAAACGTGGGTTCGAGAGTAACTACTGCAAGGTCGACTCGACAGGGCTAAAGTCGCGACTCAAGCGCCGTCCAGGTGTTAGTCGTGATCTTTGGGTTGTCCACGACGGACAGATGTGGACATTGGAAGCTAGCTTAAATGCAAACGCATTGGATCGCGTTGTCTGAACAATTGTGACGTCGGCTCTTTCGCGTGGACGAGATGGAAATGCCTGGAGTCCGCATCTTTCATCACGAGATCACAACAGCCGGATACGGCGTCGGAGTTCACATGAATCGACACGAGGCAAGCGAAAAAAAGAAGAAAGGTAAGGACGGCAAGACTGAGACACCAAAAGATAAGAACGTGTCTGAAGTGCTAGGATTGCCTCTCGCGAAGATGCCAAAGGGAAGAAAAGAGAAATACGATGTGGTTGAGAGATCGACCCTGAGCGGACGGACTTCATCACAGCTGTCAACCAAAACGGGAAGGCGGCTCACTTCCGGGCGTCTTACTTCTACCGAGCAAGTGGATACTCTCGCTCAAACCGTAAATCCAAGCACAGTATTGACAAGTCGCCTCGCGTCCGAGAACTGATGCGAAACACTCCGATGAAAAGACCTCATTGGTCGAGACGTTCTAACTTCATCAAGTTCCGGTTTGAACACGGGCGAGAGCTGCTTTCCTTTTTATGGACCCATTCTTTCGCAAGCTGAAGTTCCGCCAATCCACTCTCCGTAGTGCTTAGCTCGATCGTGCTTCTTTCGAACTAGCGGGGACCCGTGGAACCAAGACGGTCATTGGCTTCGGAGACTGTGGGATGGCTGGAGAGGTTATGATCAAACGCAATGTTGCCGGTCCGGTGAAAGCGTTCGCATGTATGCTCGCCTGTCACTGCGAGGCCGTCGTTGTAGACGAGTGCCGAGCTAGTAAAAAGCATTTCGACTGCCAAACAACGGGTGATCTGGAAAATCAACAGGTGCCGAGACGGTGTTGTCCACAAGGTACCTATTCACAAGGTGCTACATTGTCTGCGCAAGTATGGTGGGTGTGGGAAGTCGGTTGGCCGAGACGTAAACGCAGCCAAGAACATCCTTAGTGTTACAGAATCAGCTCGCAGGCATATCCGAACGACCACCCCGTCTCCAGCACTAACCAAGACGAAATCAATTTTCAGCCCATCCAGCAGATGGATGTGGTCTCACTTGCGTGAGAGCGATTGGAGGAGTGATGTTGGCCGCCGGTTCCTTTCAGACCATAAAAGAGGAAATCGCCATTATGAGGGCTGGGGCCTCCATCACAGCCTCCAAACGAGTGAAAAGGCCACGAATCGGCCGAACTGATGTCAGCAGCGCCACGAGAGTATTATATTGATTCGGGTAGCTGTTGGGGTTAACCATCGCTGAGGCCAAGAGCCTGCACAGCTGGGCCTCGCCCTTGAGTTCCGTGTGAGCTTCCAGCAGAAGTTAAATTGAAGTCCACCCATTGTAATGGGTTTTTCCGAATAGTAACCGGACTACTATTTATTGGAACCCCACAAAAATGATCGTTTGTAACGAGGGGTTACTATATGGATGAGGGCTTCTAAATAGGAGATGGTCACTTCAACCTGGAAGGTGGTGGACAAAGCTCGACTGAAACAATAACATGAACCTTAAATGAAGTAAATTTCAATAGCTAACTATCTAGTAAATGGTTTTTCGTCTCGCTCCGCTCATGCAGTCAGCCTCCAGGAATAACACATAGTTGGATATCACGTGATGAACATTTTTCTTTTACAATCTTGGAGATGTGTGCCCTCATGCTATTCCACACGAGTGCTTTGCCATCGGCTTGTAGAACCGTCGGGAACACAGTGTCAATCCAGTTGCATAGTAACTCTGAGTCCACCCAAGCTTTCGGCTGGTAAGCTACGTAAGTCCTTCCATGTTTAACTATCTTACATGATCCCTTTTTGTGCTTCCATGACACGAACGGAGGCAGCTTTACATCGTTTGCAGTTACCGGCAGAACTGCTGTCACGCACATAGAGGCAAACCCGGCTGACTTCACCACAACATGGCGGTTTCCGCGTACCTCAACAGTTTGTTCACGTGCGTCTTCGAATAAACTACAGTCTCATCCATCAACATAGTGTGCACAAAGTTAACATTAGTCTTCCTCTCGCTTAAGAATTTCATGTAAGATACGGCACGATCAACGAGCTGATCTTTGGACAACGTGGTAAGATTGGTCCGCCGACGGAGGGAACGATCGTTACTCTTCATGAAATTGGTAACCCAGTGCGGTGGTGCTTGTAATGAATGTATAGAAAACTCGTCTAATTCGTTACAGATCTGTAGTGCTTGAATAGCAATCCACTTCCTTGTTACTTTCTCCTTCCTAAATCTTCGCATGATGATAGACTCGAGCAAAGGATCTTCGAGTTCACATGGGGGTTTCTTTCTGCCACCACCAGCTAGACGCATTTGGTGGGGTTTTGCCGCCCAGATTTCATCGCGTTTATGCCACCAGCCCCTCACTATTCCTGAATAGAAATTCCACCCTTGAACACAAAAGTGTGCCAGGGTATACATTCACCAACAGTGTTGATCCAGTCCAACACTTCCATCTTCTTCCATACGGGGATTCCGCTGCGTCTCGTCGTCATCGTAAAATCAGGAATGATCTAGTGTGACGGGGTCACACGAGCACCTTGCTTCAGGAAGCGTGCTATTAAGAGTATACAAACACGACAGTCCACAAGTCCCTGGTCTGAGGGGACTTAATAGCCAGTTTAGCGTAAGTTTTAGACTGATTTATAGTTAATTAGGTCATTTGGCCTGTAATACAAACTACTAATTAACTATAATTTAACCTTAATATGCATATAAAAAGTAGGTCAAATGCTATTGGTTGGCCAAACCTACGTGGCAGTGGTGTGGGCCACACCACCCACAGCAGAGTATCTAAAACGAATACTCACAGAAGTATATCTACTTCTAGAGGCGGTACCCTTTCCAGTGTACCCCTCATGTAACCCCGTTACAGAGGTTTTACTGGAATCGGAAATGCGCGTAGTGACCACGACTCCGAAGGTGCTTCTTTCTCAAGATGATGACTGTGGAACCGGACGGATCCAAATTATCAAGACGCGTGGATATCGTGAAATCTCCTGGAAATCTTCAACGGCTAAACCTTATCCCCAAGTTGCATCCCAAGACCGATCAACGTTCCGGTGGTTAATGACTAATAAACACCCTTCACGTTTATGGTGATTGACAACTAATCAATGAGCACGCAATCACGTGACCCTCATTCCTTGTGCCCGTTAAACTAATTTCAAGGTGAAAACTTTGCCACCTATGAGTCTTCATTCTCCAAATTCCTCTCTTCCGCTCAAGATGCCAACGTTCCCGTCGATCAAGCTCACGTACTTCAACATTGCTGGCCGAGCTGAAAATTCTCGCCTGGCATTCTACGTCGGTGGTGTCCCCTTTGAAGACAAGCGTTTGAGTAGGGATGAGTTCATCGCTCTGAAGGGCTCACTACCGCTGGGCCAAGTTCCGGTGTTGGAGGTGGATGGGCAAGTGTTGACGCAGACGAGTGCTATTCTGCGGTATGCTGGGCGTCTTGGTGGTCTGTACCCAACCAATTCCCCCTTTGCAGCACTGAAAGTCGACGAAGTGCTCCATGCTCTGAGTGAGCTGGGGGACCAAATTATCCCTTCTTTCCAAGAAAGCAACCCGGAAAAGAAGAAAGCAATGCGCGAGGAGCTGGCAACGGTTACCATCCCGCGATACATAACTTTGCTTGAAGGTCGTCTGGAAAAGATGCAACAATTGCCAATTTTTCAATCGGACACCGTGTTCGTACACGAGATTGCCCTCTACACCTGGGTGAGGATGATCAAGCAGGGTTTGTTGGACCACGTTCCGGCTACACTTCTGGATAACTACAAGTTCCACAACGCTACGTTTGAAAAGGTTGCTGCTAACCAGAGGGTCAAGGAATGGTACAGTCTGCAGCATGACTTGCCCAAACTCAAACTTACGTACTTCCCGATTCCTGGTCGCGCAGAACCAATAAGACTCGCCTTCTTTATTGGAGGTATTGAGTTTGAAGACGAGCGTCTCTCATTTGAAGAATACGAGAAGGTCAAGTCAGAGTTGCCATTCAACCAACTGCCCATTTTGGAAGTCAATGGAGAGCCCGTATCGCAGTCGTTGGCTATACTACGCTACGCAGGTAGCCTAGCCGGCCTCTACCCAACAACTGATATGCTAGAATCGTTCCACGTTGACGAAATCTTCGTGCTGATCGATGAGATGTATAACAAACCAGAGTGGCGCGCGACTGTGAGGGAGCGAGACCCAGAGAAGCAGAAGAAGATGCGCGAGAACTTGTCCAAGGAAATCATCCCTAAAACGCTTGAATTTCTGGAGAAGCGTGTCGCTGCGTTCAATGGTTCCTTTGCCACTGGTACGCACTTAACAGTTGCAGACTTAGCAATTTACGCGTTGATTCTCTCTCTGAAAGCTGGCAGACCCGGTATCCCGACAAACATCACTGACCCTTACAAGAACTTACTGTGTGTCTTCGACCAAGTGAAAGCGCACCCGAAGGTTGTCGAGTGGTACGCTGCTCATGATTGAGTTGGAATCAGCGAGACAAGTCTGTAGCGATCAATGCATGTGGCAAAGTTTTTACTTAAACTTTGCAATCGTTATCAGGCCCCAGTGGTTTCCTAAATTGAGTTACCCGTTATCGACTGTGTCACGTTCACATTATCGTTACTCTATAGAAGCATTCGAGTACTAGAGAATTATTAGGAACGTGACCTTGAGGGATCTATGGGGAAAGTCAATCTCAACACCTACATGTATCTTCGGGTGGGTGTTGTTAATTTCTTAACCAAACGCTATGCATTTATGTTTGTAAGAAAACACAAAAAGATTTGCTGCTCATTTATTGTTTTCAGCCGCTCCAGATGCGCAGCACCGTACCCATCCGTCTTATCGCCCTAGAGGGTCTACACCCTGTGCGTCTGGCACTCTCCGTCGGTGACGTTAATTTCGAAGACAAACCACTATCTCCTACAGACATTGGGCAAAGTGCATTGCAGGTTGATGGTGAGTCGTTCACACATTCTGATGCCATGCTTCGCTGCGCTGGACGCTTGAGTGGCTCGTACCCAGCCACTTCTCCAATTATGGCCCTCCAGATCGACGAAATAATTCACGTTCTGAGTGAGGTTCAAGCCAAAATGAACTACCCAAAACTCGAAACATCCATAATCGTACACTACGCTTCATTACTCGAGGCGCGCCTGCAGCGTCTGCGATCTGTCCCGGTATTCAAGTTGTATGATGACAAAGTCTTAATTCACGAGATTGCATTGTATTGCTGGACAAAGACCATTCGTGGCATGGGGTTCGATGGGACAATTGACAAGCACAAATGCATCGTTCAAGCGGAGACAAAGATGGACAACCAGTTAAGAGGGAAGCAACTGACGCAACAAAGCAGGAAGTATCCAAAGCTGAAGCTCACCTACTTTCCATTCCCTGGGCGTGCTGAGCCTATTCGGTTAGCTCTGTTCATTGCTGGAATTCCTTTTGAGGACGAACGAATCGGTGTGGATGAGCTGAATCGCAGACGCTCGAAGCTACCGTTCAATCAACTCCCTGTTCTTGAGATTGACGGCGACGTGGTCTCACAAGCCCTAGGGATTTTGCGGTATGTTGGTACACTTGGCGGGTTATACTCGTCCAGTGACATCAAGGAGGCATTACGAATCGACGAAGTGTTTTCGCTGGTTGATGCGTTCTACAGCTCGTACGCTTGGAACGCATCGTACTTCGAGGTAGACCCGGAAAAACAAATGAAATTGCGGACACTACTAGCAGAAGAAACGCTCCCAACGACCTTGAGATTTCTCGAGCTACGTGTGTCTTGTTGGAGTAGACGCCATTCTGTCAGTGATCGACTCACCGTAGGGGACCTTGCCATCTACTCGCTCTTGTGGACGTTCCAGAGTGGACGTATTCTTGGAGTTCCAGTGTCTGTCGTTGCACCGTACAAGTCGTTGCTACGCGTTTACCACACCGTAGCAACAAACTCGAAAGTTGTCGAATGGTGCTCGATGCCGCATTGATTGCATTACGAGTTGCTAGTACATCGATTTTTCACATTAATGAATGCATTTTGTGATATGTTCCAGGTTGAAAATCTTGGAATATCCCTCCTGTTCTGGAACACCCCTTTTCTCCATACTTTCAGTGATAAACGGTCTAGGTTGACGAATGAAAGGAAATTTGGGTGATTAGCAAGATTGTGCTTGATCATATATGTGCTACGCCAGTAGAGACGACATTATCACCAGCGTCTTCTATTCGCTGTCTTGCTTGGTTGGGCATGTGGCATCGTCAAAGTGAAACGCGAAATTTGGTATGTTAGCTCGTTCTCTTAAACGTTTCATTCGCGATCCCAGTCATGTAACAATTCACCACTCGCAGCGAACCAGGTTACCATCTCAGACTTTCTTTGATCCTCCACTGAGGCTCCTCCAACAAGTCAAATTGGAAATGTATAACTTCAACTTAGACACGAAGTTGTTCACTTTCTGTAGTGCTTGAAACCGTCTTCGATCAGACCCCAAAGCGCTCGCCATATTCTTCGCTTACAACAGTGCAACAGTATTATTCGTTCGTTCTCCCCCCCAATCTGTTCGATTATCTCCCTTAATTTCATCTACACAAACCGTCTCGACGTATTCGCTTCCGTTGATAAATCATCACCTGGTAACTTTATTGAAAACACCAACACCACTCGGTGTCCTCTAATTCATATCACATACACTGTATAACTTGTTTCAAACGCAGCTATTCCAACTCATCAAACTTGTGGTTCCAATTGGGATTCTTTATCCACATGCGGGTCTGTGCTTCTACTGAGCAATACAACTTCCAGTGACATCATTAACAGATTTAGTGAATAAATGAAAACTGCTGATTGGATGATTTAGTTGAAGTTGTTGTTGAAGGAGTCTTTGATAAGGAGCACTACATTCGATAAAATGATGTCTTCTGGATGGGAAAACAGTGACTGCAGCGACTGCGAGGAATATTACGAGTGCGAGGACAGTCTCAACGAAGATGACTGGGATTCTGATTGGCCTTTCAGCAACATTGGCGAATCAACCGAGACGTTGGTGCCAAAAGGGCAAATTTACACCGAGATGAGCGAATTATTGGGGAGAGTGGCGGAAGAGACGAACTATTCGTTTGGAGATAAAGCGACAGTGTTATCAGGGTTGCCAGGGTTGGGTGTGAAGGGTTGCGGAATTCTTGCACTTCCAATGCGGAAAGAAAATGCGGCGGAAATTGAAAAACAGGGAAAAGTGGTTCGTGAAAAAGTGTGGATGGTGACTGGAGACCAGGTGGAGGTGAAAAATCCAGAGTGGGTTGAGGGACTTGAAAAGTTGGGTAAAATGAGTGCTGAGAAGCTGGGGTTCAAGAATGTTGCACTACGACCAGTACTGGATAAATTGTTGCTGTATGAAGAAGGGGGTCAATTTGAAAAACAAAAAGATGGAGGTGGAACTCAATGTGTCGCAAGGTTGTTAGTGCAATTGCCATCTGTGTATACTGGAGGCGATTTATTAGTTTATGAAGAAGAAACGCAAAAACAGGCCAGATACAAGTTTGGCAAAGATGATGGAGCTGCACAATTCGACCCATACTTCGTCGTTTATACTGCTGGGGCGCATCGTGTCGTGGAGAAAGTGACGAGCGGATGTTGTTTGATGCTGCTATACTCGCTTTGTTTGCCGCGGGGTATACCGAGTTTTAACGGAAAAAGTCTTGTTCAAGTGCAGCGAATGCAACTTGCGGAGATTATCAAAAAGTTGGCAAAGGGGCAGAGACAAGATGACGTTGAAGTCAAAAGTGAAAGTGGAACTCCCAATTGTGTCGACAACGCAAATATTCTCAACACGAGCGCCATATTTGCTTTCATGCTTTCTCGATCGTGTCAAAAGAATTCGATTGAGGCGAAAGGAATTGAGCACTCTCTGGTGTCGACTTCAACCGATGTCAATTGCTAGAAGCGGCAAACGCACTTGTTCACCCTAAGCACCAGCTGAAACTTTACATAGCACGTCTTCACTTTAACCATAATGGTCGATGGGGCGCATCGCAAGCACAAGAGAGCGCTTCACTATATTCACTAAGTGGTCAAAGTCTTGGTGCAGGTGTTGCCAATGCTATCGAGTGGACGAAAAAGTTCAACTTCTTAAATCCTGGGAAGAAGACACTGAGTCAGTTGTGGAAGCAGCATGACTATGAGTCATATGAACACGAACGCTTCGCAATCGTTGGGTGGCCCCCTTCTTCCGACATTAAAAGTACGTTTGACTTGCTAGGAGACGTAATTACAACTGAAGTGGTTCTCGCTGACAACCCCATTAACTTCCTGAAGATACAACAACTTCTTGGGTATATGGCTGAACAGCAAAGACGGAAGCCATACGGATACAGCTATAGTTTGTACGAAAATTATACTTCAATGCCCCTACAGCTTTGTCAAAAGTTCTGTCAGGCTGTCGCCGATACAGGAGATGTGACTCTTGCCGACTTGTTTCTGAAGACGTGTTTTGCCCGGATGAAGGAAAAGCGTGAAATGATCCCTGCCGTTGCGGTGCTCGTGCGCAAAGTCAGCTGGGGTGTTGTCAAAGATTCACTTATGAAATCCATTGATCATCACCAAATATCATTTGCAGTTCGTTTGGAACTAATTCTGGCGCTTACTGATGCACTTGGCGACGATCCTGACGCACGGACAGCACTAACGAAAATTGCGATGGAGAAGGTTCACTGTCTTTTGATTATGAACTCGGACGCTTTCATATCTCCAAGCAGCTTGACCTTACTGTGGAAGCACGCAGTAGCGCGTGAGAACAAAAATATTTTCATTGATGCGCGCGATGTCTTCATGAAGAAGGATGGAAAGTTTCTCGGGTCTGTTGTAAAGGCGCTTTCTGGTTTTGTTCATGCAGAGAGTCAACCAGTTCATCAATTTGCACTGATCTCTCTCGCGAGTCGGCGTCGAAGTTGGTTGCTTGCTGAAATCAAAAACATTTCGAAGCCGTTTACGTACGAAATTCCACCCTCCGATATCCCTGGGGCTGCTGAGCTGGTTTCATTTTTCTGTGGGACAGATCCTTCGTACATTATTCGAGGTTTTACAAGTATTACGCAAGCTCGTTCTCGAGTCGGGTTGCTCTCCCGAAGACTCAAAACTAGCGGCCTTGTAATGACAGCCGAGGGACGTGGTCGAAATTCGTTCGTGCGGATGATAAAAAGAGGCACGATGTTTGACCCGCGCAAACAGAAGATATTGGAGTACAAGGCTGAGATTGCGCACCTTGACCAATTGATACTTTTAAGCCGCAGCAACATCAGTGGACACAAGCACCCTCGCGATGATGCATCGACTGTTGTCACCATCGAGTGAGGAGTTACTACTTGTGGTGCGATTGGCACTAGCGTGTTTGCTGTCGACGATGCCGCCAGAAATGAGAGCTCTGACTTCGATTGGTTGTGTGGTTTCAGCAACTGATTGAAAACTCGCAACTTGATGTGATTGAATTCCACAGCAGTTATTATCCTTTGTTCCCGTGCCGATCGAAAGACTCTGTGATGGTTGAAGAAGCCTTTGAACCTGAAGGAACTCGTCAAAGATACCAGTGGCTTCGCCACACTCATTGATTGATGCTAAAATCCATACTGGTACGCTTTAGCAGTTCAAAAACTAAGCAAGCGGAGATAACACACAGGTCCGTACTGGCACACACATGTACGATGAATTGTTGCTTTTGAGTCATGTGCTTCGCAAGTACATTGTATTTTATCGATTTTCACGTAGTTCACTATTCAAATGTGACCATCCACTCACTGGTTGTGCGCAGCGTTCCACTCCAGAACTTTCGGGTGCTCGGCCACTTGCTTGAAAACGCGCTGCAGGTTCGTGTACGAGTCGGCAATGGTCGTCGAGAAGCCTGGTACACCACTTTTGAAGTTAAGCACCATGCCGTAGATAGCAAGGTCCGCAACTGTAAGGGTAGCCCCCGCCGCGTAGGGTCCCTTGTTCGTAATGATGCGCTTTTCCAGGAAACCCAACGTCTTGGCCACAATGCCGGTGGATAGCTCCGCGCGCATTGCCAGTTGCTTCTCAGTGTCCTTCTCACGGTACGAAGCTCCCCAAAGCGGGAAGTTAAACATGTCGTCAATGATCGCAAACAGCTCATCAATGCGGTAAGCGGCCACCGGGTCGGTCATAGGGTACAGGCCCGAGAGGGTTCCAGCATAGCGAAGGATGGCCAGCGACTGGGCAATAACATCGCCATCCACTTCCAAAACAGGCAGCTGGTTGAACGGCAGCGAAGGCTTGCGCTTCAACAGCTCTTCACGAGTAATGCGTTCGTCCTCGAACTCGACGTCTCCAATGAAAAGGCAAGACGGATCGGTTCTCCACGACCAGGGTGGGGCATGTACGTGAGTTTGATCTTGGGCGCGTTATGCTGTAGCGTATACCACTCCTTGACCTTAGGATGGTTGGCAATCTTGTCATGTGCCTCGTTCAGCAGTTTGTAGCCGTCCAACACCGTCGTAGGGATGTAGTCAATGTAACCAGCACGAAGAGCCTTGACAAAGGCGTAGATAGCTACCTCATGGATGTACACGTCATCCGACTGGAAGGCTGGGATCTGCTTCATCTTTTCGAGGCGAGCCTCGAACAAACCAGCATAGCGGGGCAACGTGACTGTGGCCAGCTCCTCGCGCATGGCCTTCTTCTTTTCAATGTCGGTCTCACGGAATGCTGGTCCCATCTTCTCCTCGATCTCGCACAGGCCATTGAGCACCTCGTCGATCTTGAGGGCCAAGTAGGGCGCACTCACGGGGTAGAGTCCTCCCAGGCGGCCGGCGTAGCGCAGGATGGCGTGCGATTGCGTGAACACCTCGCCGTCCACCTCGAGGATCGGCACTTGGCCCAGAGGCAGCGACTCCTTGAGGGCCCCGAACTGCGCGTGGTTGATACGCTTGTCTTCGAAAGGCACGCCGCCAAGGTAGAAGGCCAGACGCGGGGCCTCGGCACGGCCGGCAGCGGCGAAGTATGTGAGCTTAATGGACGGGAAGGAGCTCATCTTGGATCGGTGGTAAGGCTCAAGTGGTACACGTGGAGCAAATTGCAGACTGAAGAGGCGGAATGGTATCCGCTCATGTAGAAGTGGGCACATTGGTGACAAGTACACAGCTCTTGCTACCGATTGCGAACGAATTGATGACGTCATCCGCTAATGCCACCGATTGTCAAACTGAAGTTGCAAGTTGCAACTTCAGTACAAGATCGCGAAACTCACTAGAACTCTGTATGAACTCATTGCATGCATGTTAATTTATAATAAGTGACTGATGGTATTGCACAAGCAACAGCAGCCTGGTCAGTTAATGCAAAGCGAACGAAAGCCGCCGAAGCCAATCTCTGAGATGCGAGCTACGCCCAACACACCCATGACAAGGCCGCTTACTCCGATAAAAATGGCAATGAGGAAAATTACCAGCGCCGACTTGCGGTACTTCTTGATTAGATACGACATGCCCAGCTGCCCGATGAGGCCGGCGACGAAGCCCACCGCGCCGTGCCACAACGCGTGCTCCACCGATAGCGTGCCCAGAATTATAAACTGGATCGTAGTCGCAGAGGATGTGAACAGGATCATGGATGACGATGTCGCCGAGGACACTTGTGGCAGCAGCCCCATTTCAATTAGAAGTGGACCTTTCACCATACCACCGCCAATGCCCAGGAGACCGGCAGCTACACCTGCTGCAGTGCACAATGCAGGGTACTTCAAGACAGCATGCTTCGTCCAAACCATATCGCCCTTCGCGTATGTGTAGTCGGACACCTGTAGCATTGTGTGGAACCGACTGATCTTCATACCGAAGTAGATCGTCACACTCACGAAGAACGGGAACGAGACGATTATCAGCAACCAGTAGCCAATGCTTCCGCAAGACAAGCCAATAACGCTGGGTGTGCCATGGCCACCCTTCGCCATCGAGAACAAAACAAGTCCGATCCATGTCAGGAAAAGCACACCCATGTCGACCATCGGTACAGTGCGACGTGCCTTGGCGATCTCCTCCACCGAGAGGAATTTCACAGGCCGCTTATCCTGCAAGCCCCAGCTCATCAAAGCTTCACTCTCGTTTTCGTCACTGCTAACCTCTTCCTCTGTGCTCGCCTCGGTACTGTTCGACGAGCTGTGCTCTTCTTCACTGCTCGCCTTGCCCGCCAATATTTTTAATCGAAGCTCCTCTTTCTCCGGTGACTTGTACGCCTTCCACTTGAGATATGCTCGTGCTACAATCTGGAATTGCTTGAAGTTCGACTCGTACGGCAGCAAGCGCCAGTACGCCACAATGTCAGCCATGATCTTGTTGTCAGCGTCTGTCTCCTCCTTCCAAATCTTCTTGCCTTTGCTGAACGTCCGCAGAGCTGTCTTAGTCAGTAGCCACACGATGCAAACGGTGATGAGCCACTCAGGAAACACCGCGTTCATGTTGACGCCGATGATGGTGCCAGCAAGAGTCATGGGCTCCATCAGTAACATCGTCTCGTAGTCGATCAGTGGACGGCTGCGCACCAGCGGATGGCGTTTATTCACGTTGAGCATGAAGCTAGCAATTGCACCACCAAAGATCGTGGCCTTGGACAGCGGCACAGCCTCGTGCGACGACATACTCATCAGCATAATATACAGCGGTACCAACAGGCCGCCGCCGCCGAGACCGGAGCCAGCAGCAAGGATGCTGGCCACGAAGGCCCCGATAGACCCTGCGATCTCCTCGTGGGACAGTGGGAACAGCACATCGTCCACGCAGACGCCGGCGCGGCACGTTTTGTGCTGCAAACCTTGAGCCAAGCAGTCTGTGGTCGCCTCGCACGTTACCTCAGGCTCCACGTCCAACACTGGTGAATCGTTCACATTCTGTGCGAGCACGAGGCTCAGGCAGGTCACCACTAGCAGCAACAGAGAGCGCGACGCCATGGCAGGTACGCGGACCAACAAGAAGTGCGGTTGAGCTCTGCATTCCGGCGCGTCACGGCCCTTGACTGGTGCCGATCGCGTGGACGAATGAAAATGAACCATTGGACAGATCGGCCAGACGAAACAGCCAATCGGGGAAAGGATCCTGGCGAGCTGGCACGTCTGGCGAAATCGGTAACGCAATCGGAGTCGGTAGCACTAGCCCATTTAGCTTCAGCGAGTTTACTCGATTCAGAGTCATTACTGTATCAGCAGACAGTCTCAGTGTCAAGATTGATGCGTTTGGAGAGTCAAATTCCAGACGGCTTGCTACTCTACTTTTCAGGAGTCGATGCTTGAGCCATTTTATTCCAAACACACGCTTGAGTGCTTGAGTGCTTGAGTGCTTGAGTGCTTGATGCTGAGATGCCCAGTTGACATATTTTGCTCATGAAATGTTGGTTTCGCTATCAGGAACTTGTTAAACACTACATGAAACTTGTTACAACATGCGCAATGCTATTGACGCACCAGGTACCTGCTCGATAGACAACTTTGAAAGCGCCAAGCTGATAGGACTTACTTACAACAACTACGAATCAGCAAACTAATTGTTGTATTAGCGACAAAATTGGCACTTTAGGGACGTTCTAAACTATAGAGTAGTGGTTAAAGTTGTATCAAGTATTGGCACTGCTCGTGGAAGTCTGCCACCAGGAGCTAAAAGAATAGCGATCCACTTTGAATTCGCCTCAGCAAACACCCGACGCGGTAAAGTTGAAATGCAACTTGACCATCGTTACGCAGTCCAGGGGGGGCTAACTAGGTAGATTCAAGCAGAAAACCTGACTTGTGATTGCAATTTCATAACTTCCACTTCCCAGAGCTTTGATTCTCGTCTCTTTTGTGTTTGTGTCTCAGTGCCGGGTTGTCGAATTGGAAGATCCTCTACGCGATATCCGCTCTCGGGTCAACTACATGCACAGCATGATCACATCTCGATGCAAGGAGCTAAAGCACCATTCTTCGATTTGCAGCACAAATGACGTCTCGATTGCACATGAACCTGCACTTGTCGTCGAGCGTAGCCATCTCAGGAAGTGCAGGAACCAGCCAAAGTGGCTTCACTTTGACATCGGGGCCATTACAGCCAGCCATCGCAATCGGCGATCAAGCGACTTATCCTTGCGTAGCCTGCGACACCTTCCTATTCGCCCTGCAACAAGCGCTCAGGTCGTCACGAACATTCCTCCGCACTTCATCGACATTCCAGTCGTACTTATTCGAGTCATCGCGCCACACCAGCGTCGACGCGTGCTCCGATCCAGCCGAAAGCAGTCAGCGAAAAGCCAAGAAGAAACGGCAGCTCCCACACTAGGCAGCTATCTCGAGCTCCAACGCCTCGTTCTCAGTCCGACATCCAAGTTACTAACATCATGAGTCCTGTCAAGGTCTGTGTGTGTGTCTCCTCTCCATCTTACTCTCTGGTCTGCTGCTGACGTCGTCTGTCTATCCATCCTAGACATGCGTCGTGCTAACCTCGTCGATGGTTTCGATCGCGGAGCAAAAGTACGAGATCGGCCACCTGAAGCAGCTACTGGATGGCAACAAGATCATCTACACGGAGGTGGACTGCAGTCTTGAGGAAAACCGCGACACGCGCAACCGCTATTTCGAGGTCAGCGGCATTCGCGCCAACTACCCACAAGTGTTCCTGCAAGACCCAGAGGGAAAATGTATCAAGTACATCGGCTCTTTCAAGCAGATTCAGGTGCGTGACACGACGGGTCGTCGTTGGAGGGCACTGGACTTACTCGTGTGATTTACTGTAGGAACTCAACGAGATGAACGACGTGCCACCGGAGATCCTCAAGGCCAACGACATCCCGACGCTCAACACTGTGTTTGCTGGTACGGTATCTCCACTAGAAGAAGCTGCTTGATGTTCGTCGCTCATTCTTGTTGCGATTGTGTTGTGGTTTTGCTGCTAGACGTTTCGAGACGGACTTAAAGCAAGCTCTTGACTGCAGAATCGAACCCATGAGGATGACATCGAAGGAAGACGCGCCACATGCGCTCATTGTTGTCTCTCCGTGTAGAGAGAGCTCTGCCTTTCGACTCTGCTCGCTTTAGAGCCACACGCTGGCAAGCCGCTACACAAGTTTTTATTCAAGAGCGTTCCCCGACTACATGTATTAAGAAGCCAATAGATCAACTCATCTTCACTTTTTTTCGTGCCGCCGCGAGCACCGCGCTGTTGTGTTGCTAACTTCGCCCATGCGCACGTGTTAGTAATGTTGAGGAAATAAGCAAGCATGAACGACGCCGCGGCGTGGTGACACCTGGACGTTCTTGATCAACTAAGTGACACGCGTCCACTCAATCGCATGAAAAACGGCATCTTATACTATCGAAACTGGTAACGATGTACCAAGGCAGAATGAACACATACGCTAGTTTCTCCGAGTAATATTTGTTCGCTTTATGATACACGATGCTCTACTGCTACTCAACAAGGAGAAGGACTCTCTCCTTCAGCTACGAGCTACCTGCATGGGTCTCTGCCCGTTTGTCTGTCCGATAATCGGTCTAGCTCATCGTGAGCTCTCCGCCTTGTTTTGCAATGTCTGAAAGCTTAAGCCGTCACCATCAGGCACCGCAACACGTCGGCGGCCTTCTTGGGGTCCTCTGCGAACCGCTCCAGCGCCTTCTCACCAATGCGGGACAGGTTCAGCTGGCGAATCTCCTCTACGATCTTGCCTTCCTCGAAAGTAATGTGCGAGGTCATCAAGAAAGACAACGGCTCGTTGCTATCACTAAAGTGAGGTGCCAACTCCGCGAACGGAGCAGTCAGCGGCACATTCTTAGCCGCCTCTTTTTTGATGCTCACTTCGACCTCCCAGTTCACAAGGCACTTGTCCGTCGAGTTGGGCTTCCACTGCACCGTGTACTGCTTGATCTCGTACTTGGCAAACACACTAGCGCTAGACTTCTTGCTGGCAACGATATCCGCCAAGCCAGCCACACAAACACCAGATGTGCCATACAGAATCTCAGCGTTGTCAGCCCAAATACCACGGGCACTTGTCTCGAAGGCGGAGCCGTCAGCCTCGTTGTATGCACGGACGTATGATGACAGCGTCGTGTTCTGCTTCTTGCGGAGGTCATTTAGCTGCGTCTCAGTCAAGGGCTCGTCCTTCATACCCGAGTCTTTGCGGGCCATCTTAGCCTTCAACATTCCATTCTCTTTCTCTAGCTCTGCAGTGCGGTCCTCAAGGAAGTTCAGACGGTCTTGCTTGCGCTTGCGGCACTTGCGCACACGCTCGCGGTTCTTCATACGGCGCCGCTCATCCAAGTCTTCTTGGTCGGAAACACGATCCGAGTTGGGGGTCACACTGAGACGATGGTCGGCGGGTTGCTGCAGTGCCGGGCGGTTCATGTAGTCATACATGGGCATGTTCATGTTGGGCATCCCCGGGTGTGGCATCTGTCCATGGTGCGGTGGCCCGTGGTTCATTTGCTGGGTTTGGTGGTGAATCTGCTGCATCTGCTGGATGTGAGACTGTGGTGGGGCTTGTGGCTCCTGCTTGTACTGCTCAGCCATGGACATCTTGGGCGGGCTGTTGTTTGAAAAGGCGCCGGGGAAACGCATGGGGACTTTAGCACCGGAAACGTCCTTGGGTGTGAAGCCAGAGGGTGAAATCTTGTTATTGGTGGCGTCCGCAGCACTGCGCGGCGAATATCCGGCTCCTGGTCGGTTCATGTAGGCACTGGGAGTGTCAGTAGTAGGTGGTGCATTTGGTGCTTGACTCAAGCCCGTGACGTTGATGCGAGGAGTGAACCCAGTCGTAAATCGAGGCGTGAAGCCTGAGCGAGGGGTTAAGCCCGTACTGAAGACACGAGGCGTGAGGCCCGTCTTGAACGTGCCGACAGGGCCGCAGAAATCGCGCAGGTCTTCCATGCCGAAGGTACGTGGACTGAGGCTAATGGGCTTGGGCAACCCAGCGATCTGCTGGCCGACGTCGCCGCTGAGGTAGCCCGTGGAGGTAGAGAGCCCCATGCCGTGGCTGCCAGCCACGTTGGGCAAGCCTAGCTCCTCGCGCGCCGAGTGGAGGCCCATGGACATGGCCGTGCTGGAACTGATCGGGAGGTTCTGGGCGGGAGGAGCTGCTGCGCTCGGTCTCTGCGAGTGTGAACTAATTTTGATCCGGAAGCGGCGAGAACGAGCTGCCGCGGGGGAACTGAGGCTCTAGAGAGAGAAGGCTATGTGTCAAGCCCGGATCTTTTGTCGCGAGCGAAGCAGGCCTCGAGGTCGCGGGTGGGTGTCTGCGTGTTCGGGACGCAGCACGTTACACGTAGCGGGCAAAAGAGATTATGTAATGATGGGGAGGCTGTGCTCTGCGCTCCGCTTTGCTGCTCTTCGGCTCGGCTGGTTGGTCCGTCGTTGTGAAGTTGCGAACTCGTTCAAAAGGCTGCCAGGGTTGGCGGGAGAGCGCTGTTTATCGAATTCCATGTGATTAGCCTGTCGCAGTGCCTCGTTAGGGAGAGAGTTCAGTCTGGTACTGGGCATCTGGGTTAAAGAGCCGGACCGCCACTTGAGCGGCAACTTGGCTCCGTCGGGGCAGCATGCTGGCGAGCATGGTGCTGACCCGAGGCGCTAGCTGGCGGGGAGCGCCAATGCAATGCGCCACAAGTTGATAGGGTGCTAACAGTGCTCTAGCGAAGGCAGGCAGCCAAGCATGCACGAGGGCGAGTTGAGCTTACTGGACGGCATGTCAGCAGATGTCCTCCGCGCAGTATCTTTTGGAGCTGACGTGCCACTGCGCGATTGTCCAACTGATGCAGCCCGAGGCTCGGGCTCTGCGGGCAAGGCTGTGGTTGTTGCACCCTTCTCGGACGCCAGCAGGGCGGCGATAGTGGCTCGCGTCGACTGCCACCTGGCTGCTGGCCGCGCCGCACCGGCAGCTGGTAGGCGGGCGAAAAATTAGTGCAACTTGGCAAGCGCTGCGCTTTCAATCCTTGGCGTTCGGACGAAAGCGGCCGGCGTCTACAGGCTGGCAATCACGTCGCGATCTTTCTTTGTTGAAGAGCACCACGGTGGTGACCACCGCCGAGAGCACAGGTGGAGATCAGGCAAGGAAAATCCACCCTCAGGTTGCAGCTTGCACCAGTCAAGTGGTGTTGCTGTGCTCAGAGCTGCTTCGCCGTCTCTTGCAGCGAGCGGAGACCGCCGTGGTACAATGCCACGTTGATGCAAGACGAGCAAGATGTAGGCGATAAATCCGTTTTCATTCGGAGCCGCGGCGCGCTCTGCAGAGACTTGCACGATCGCTCTCGACCGTCATGTTGCTGCGTGTGGCAAAAGCTCACCAAGACTTCGGCGCGATCCGGTTTGCTGAACGTTCCGTCGGATACAGTGAGTGACAGAACTAACGGCTGCTGTCAGTCGAAAGATACCGCGTAACTGCTCGTGGTACAACGAGTAGCCATGTCTGCAACGCGGCGTGAGCAAGTGCGAGTGCTTCGTGAGTAGGCTTCGAGTAGAGCAATTTCTTTGGTGTTCACGCAGAGCGGACCACAAGTGGATCTGCTGGACAAGTCGCTGATCCATTACTCGCGTACTAGCTCACCACGAAACAGCGTAAGTAATACACCGTTAGCACGTGGTTGCCGCTAAAGTAGTGCGTCTCCATGTTTGCTTTCTTATTTCGGCTGCCGGGATTGATTTCGGTGCGCATACATAGCGTTTAGGTGCTTGACGGCTTTGAAGTTCCGTTTTGGCCACTGCGTGGCTGTCGATGAGGACAGTCCGGCCGTCGCATGGCATGTATCAGCCTGCACATTGACGGTAAATGACGGGGCTGTCTGCAGCGAATGGCTGCTGCAACATGCGTCCAGCAACCTCATGTCAAGTAGCCAGTAGGGCTTCATTTCGCCTCTCCTACTTGCATGCTCGATGGACCTGAACACTGCCAGACGGTGGGGCAGTGGACAAGTGTACACGTCGCGGATTCAGCTGGGAGGCTGCCATGGGGTGACATGGGGTTTCCTGGTTTGAATTGTGGTGGTCGTGGAGCGCGACGGCAATAGACCATTGCTGGAGTGGCATGTGGACGCCGCACCAATACATATCTCAATGAAAGAGCCTCTATCTACTGGATACTATTCAGCAAGTTGAAGCTGACAAACATTCTGTATTACTGCTATTAGCTGCAATGGCTTCACTTGACAAGACATGTATTTGACCGAACTCAATGACATCAAGCAATCAGTGACTCGAAGACTTCAGTAGTGAAGAAGACGGTGATCAGAATTAGTGTAACTCACGGCTGCAAGTGTCATGGTACAGAAGGATACTTTTACTCTCTGCAACAAACTTGTTCCACGTGCGAGCGCTGCTCGCTTTCCATGACTGGTTGCAATACAGACAATAATTGACACTCACGCGCTCAAAAGCGAGCCATGGAAGACATGCAGGAACGGATTGGCTTGGTGCCGAGTTAGGATAACTTACAGCTGGGTGACCACCGTATATTTCGCGAATACTCCGTGGTCATCTGCTGAGGCGACATGCCACTCCAGCAATGGTCTATTGCCGTCGCGCTCCACGACCACCACAATTCAAACCAGGAAACCCCATGTCACCCCATGGCAGCCTCCCAGCTGAATCCGCGACGTGTACACTTGTCCACTGCCCCACCGTCTGGCAGTGTTCAGGTCCATCGAGCACGCAAGGAGGAGAGGCGAAATGAAGCCCTACTGGCTACTTGACATGAGGTTGCTGGACGCATGTTGCAGCAGCCATTCGCTGCAGACAGCCCCGTCATTTACCGTCAATGTGCAGGCTGATACATGCCATGCGACGGCCGGACTGTCCTCATCGACAGCCACGCAGTGGCCAAAACGGAACTTCAAAGCCGTCAAGCACCTAAACGCTATGTATGCGCACCGAAATCAATCCCGGCAGCCGAAATAAGAAAGCAAACATGGAGACGCACTACTTTAGCGGCAACCACGTGCTAACGGTGTATTACTTACGCTGTTTCGTGGTGAGCTAGTACGCGAGTAATGGATCAGCGACTTGTCCAGCAGATCCACTTGTGGTCCGCTCTGCGTGAACACCAAAGAAATTGCTCTACTCGAAGCCTACTCACGAAGCACTCGCACTTGCTCACGCCGCGTTGCAGACATGGCTACTCGTTGTACCACGAGCAGTTACGCGGTATCTTTCGACTGACAGCAGCCGTTAGTTCTGTCACTCACTGTATCCGACGGAACGTTCAGCAAACCGGATCGCGCCGAAGTCTTGGTGAGCTTTTGCCACACGCAGCAACATGACGGTCGAGAGCGATCGTGCAAGTCTCTGCAGAGCGCGCCGCGGCTCCGAATGAAAACGGATTTATCGCCTACATCTTGCTCGTCTTGCATCAACGTGGCATTGTACCACGGCGGTCTCCGCTCGCTGCAAGAGACGGCGAAGCAGCTCTGAGCACAGCAACACCACTTGACTGGTGCAAGCTGCAACCTGAGGGTGGATTTTCCTTGCCTGATCTCCACCTGTGCTCTCGGCGGTGGTCACCACCGTGGTGCTCTTCAACAAAGAAAGATCGCGACGTGATTGCCAGCCTGTAGACGCCGGCCGCTTTCGTCCGAACGCCGAGGATCGAAAGCGCTGCGCTTGCCAAGTTGCACTAATTTTTCGCCCGCCTACCAGCTGCCGGTGCGGCGCGACCAGCAGCCAGGTGGTAGTCTACGCGAGCCACTATCGTCGCTTTGTTGGCGCCCGAGAAAGGTGCAACAACCACAGCCTTGCCTGCAAAGCCCGACCCTTGGACTCCGTCTCACCACATCGATTGGGTATTCGCAGAATAGTGCCAAACTTAAATAATGTTAGGATGGAGAAGGTTTGCACAGAATCTCCCAAGATGATGTTGTGCCGATCAACCAACAATGGAGCAACGTTGCTGTGACGGTTGGTGTCTCGACACGTTACTTTAAATCGTTACTTCTTGATGGTTAAGTGGTGTGTACCACGTAAAACTAACAACTATAATAGAGAATAGGTATTCTCAATAATGGTTTCCAGAACCGACAGGACAGCAGCTCATTTTCGACGCTAGGGGATCACCGTGACTGCAGGTACACCATGGTATTTGGATCAATGCGCCACGCTGCCCAGCAGCTCCGCCACTCAGTCAGGACCACAGCCACTCGTCGCACGGCTGCTTCAGCCTCTGCATCTTTCGTCAGTGCTCCGCGCGCTATCGTGCACCCTCGCGTCAATGCTAAGCCACTCGTCCAGCCGCAACACGTGAAGGCAGACCCCACGGGCGTCGTTGCCGGTATCGCTATTGTGGGCGCTCTGATCGGCGTGGGCAAAATGTGGTGGGACGCGTCGTCGTCGTCTAGCGAGGCGGAACCTCTGGCCTTCCAGGACATTCCGCAGGCAGAGATTGCGCTCTTCTTCGCAGAACTCACGACGGCCGTCAAGGAACTCTTTGTACGTGAGATGTAGGGAATAACTAGTTCTGATGGATAGAACTGACTTCGTTCTATGGAGTAGAGACAACTACCGGAGATTGACAACGCACTGCGCAAGTACCTGAAGGAGAACAATGTCGAATTAAGTGATGCTGAGTTCAAGCAAACTATTCTGCAGCAATTGTATCAGACGATGGAGGGAATCGAGCAGCAGATTGTTGGCCAGCGCAAGTGGAGTCGACAGAGTCTTGAATTTGCGCTTGAGAAGTACGCGCAGGACCCGGAGATCCTCAAGCTACAGGAGGAGCTGAACACAGTCATGCAATCGTAAGTTGGTTGCTAACTATGTTTACAGTTCTAGGTGCTTCGAGGCTAATTGTCGTGATGATTTTGATGCGCAGCGTGTTCCCTGCTCCGGAGCCTATTCCCGATGATCTCACCGCCGACAAGACACTGGCAATCTTGAAGGAAATGGTGGCCTCTATGGAGAAGGCAATGTCGGATATGCTTGCCCACGCTCGGGCAGAGGGTATTACTGATGTGCGAAAGGCTATGGAGGAGTTCCAGTACCTTTACATGGAACACGTCGAGCAGATGACGCAGGCCCAAATGAAAACCCATGGCATCTCTCAGCAGGTTTTCTCGGCTGCTCTGCAGAAATACCACAGTGAAAGCGAGGAGTTCCGACAGCAAGTGGAGAAGATCTACGCTCAGCAAGCAAAGACGTACGTTGTAATCTGAACATCGATTTCGTGGCAAGTGCCCTAATGTGATTATGTTGATTGTGATACAGATTCAAGAAGATGGGCGTGCCCGTAGAAACTCCGTAGAGGGCTCGTTACTAGGAGTTCTGAGGAAGAGATGGTTCACGTCCAAACCTTACGTGCTGAAGAGCCTGCCTTGCATTGTGCGACGGTCTCGCATACGCTGTTAGATCACTGAGTGGAGGCGTAGACGATAGGGTCATGTAGACCTGTAACATTTCTATCATACAGCTTGCAATTTTGTCATCGCCGTGCTGTTCATTCATCTGCTAGCAACCTGGTTTTGAGCTCCCTAAGACAATCCCTGTGATACACAACAATAACTAGAATGCAAGCCAACGAGCAGTCGTTTTGAAGAAGCAGCAAGAGTTGTCGATCTTGTTGATTTCGCTTAATTCACCCCACGCGTTGCCACGCAGGGATCATCGCCCACCACAATAATGCCAGAATCTCAGCAATCCCCACGAGGGAACAAAGCCAGAAAACGTCATCCAGCAGCAACTTACTTGCCGCCAAGGATGCCGACCGTCGTACCACGACGGCCCGTGGTCTTGGTGTGCTGGCCGCGCACCTTGAGGCCCCACCAGTGACGCAGACCACGGTGAGCGTAGATCTTCTTGAGACGCTCGTAGTCCTCGCGCCACTTGCCCTGCAGGTTGTTGGCCACGATCTGCGAGTGCTTGCCGGTCTTGAAGTCCTTCTGTCTGTTAAGGAACCACACGGGGATCTTGAACTGCAGCGGGTTCTGGATAATGGCCACAATGCGCTCAATCTCGTCGTTCGTGAGCTCACCAGCACGCTTGGTGATGTCCACCTCGGCCTTCTTGCAGACCATGATGGAGAAACGGCGACCCACACCCTGGATGGAGGTCAGAGCGACCCAGACCTTACGGCGACCATCGATGTTGGTGTTAAGAATACGCAGAATGTGCTGGAAGTCCGGCCCGATGACAAGCGACTGAAGGCAAGAACGAGAGAAGAGTTAGCGACGTGGTGCGAGAAGTAGAGGGAGAGCGTCTCGAGGTCTCGCTCTACATTGTCCTGCTCTGCTGTTTCCTGTAGCTGGCCTCCTTATTATAGAGGGAACACTCACCATGGTTAACGAATGCTTTTGCTTCTGGCGGTGGGAACAAAGTGGGCGTTGGGGCGGTGGCTGGTTGGCTCAAGGCAAAAGCTCACTTGACTTGACTATAGTCTTGCAAATGACTGGCAGTCGGGACTCGGCGTCGCGCACAGCCAATGAAAACACTCGGCTGATTTATGACCAATCAACAAACGCATTTTCTTCCTATTTAGCCCAATTACCGCAAACCTTTAGTATTGTATAATCCAACTCATTCTCTTTCACAAGATATACGACTTTACAGTATCACGATACTGTATCAACTTGAATAGAGCGCGAGCCTTCTATTTAAAGCATCATTAAGATCCCCCCCACTCTTTAGCCCAAAGATTTCCGACAAGTAGCATGAGTGACTTCCGCCGCACGCAGAATACCTTCGGGGACGCCTTCCCGACCGCTGAGCAGCTGCACGGAGGCTTCAGCTTCGACAATTGCCGCCGCAATGAGCTGCTGCTGAGTCAGTCGGGCGGCAAGCAGAAGCTCAAGGCCACCAAGACGGGCACCACTATCGTCGGCGTCGTCTACAAGGCAAGCCACTGCAGCAGCATTTTTGCATTACGTGTACTAATTATCAGTTAATATGTCTAGGATGGCGTGGTTCTGGGCGCTGATACGCGCTCGACGGGCGGCTCCATTGTCATGGACAAGAATTGCGAGAAGATCCACTACATTGCACCCAACATTTACTGCTGCGGTGCCGGCACAGCCGCTGATACGGAAAACACCACAGCGCTCATCTCGTCGCAGTTGGAGCTCCACCGCCTGGTGCGTTAGCTGCTTGTTGAAGTGAAAATCGTTTGCTGATTGTTGGATTTCTTCAGAACACGGACACGCAGTCGCGCGTGGTGACGGCCATGACGCTGCTGAAGCGGATGTTGTTCCAGTACCAGGGTTACATCTCCGCTGCACTGGTTCTCGGCGGCGTGGACGTTACGGGTCCGCACCTCTACACTATCTACCCCCACGGAAGGTTCGCTCGTTCATTGGAGCATGGCTCGAGGTGGAAATTCGCTCACAGCGTTGGTTTATGTGGAATTATACAGCACAGACAGTCTGCCATTCGTGACGATGGGGTCAGGTAGTCTCGCAGCTATGTCGGTCTTCGAGCATGGCTACAAGGACGACATGACGGTATGCTGGAGGGTTATATTTATTTATTGAGTGCATGAGGTCTCATGTGGACTGCTGTCGATGTTGCAGGAGGAGGAGGCGAAGAAACTGGTGCAAGAGGCCATTCTCGCCGGTATTTTCAATGATTTGGGCTCGGGTAGCAACGTTGATGTGACGACCATCAAGAAGGTGAATGGCAAGGTGGAAGTGGTCAAGGAGTTTAATTGTATCAAGCCCAATGAAGTGTCGGAGCTGCGCTCGCAGATTAACCGGGACATTGTCACGCACATTCCACGCGGAGCTACTCGTACGTTCCAGTTTGTTGCGGAGTGAATGACAGATGGGTTAATTGTTTTTGTTTGATGCACTGCTTGCAGGTGTCCTGAGCTCCAAGACAGAGCTTTTCCCTGCCAACATTGTCGTGGAGGAGGCCACGCCCATGGAATTGTAGACGCAGGCTGTCGCTGACCTGGTATTCTAACGCGATACGAGACCAAAATGGCTAATTGCGAAAGAAAATGCACCTGAATTCTGACGACAGAGTATCTGTATTGGTAGCATCAACCGTTCTGCTTGCAGGTCAGCTACATCCTACTCCAAATTAACGCTAGGTCCCAGTCGCATCACTGAACTGTTAGTCCTCGTGCACCTCAGGCATAATAATGTCCGCTGTCAACTGCAACTTCTCTACAACGTCCGTTGGAATGGCAAACGTCGGGTGGATCTGTCGGATGCCTTCATACTCCGGATGATTCTCCTTTTCACGATCAAAGTAGCCGAGCATGCACAGTCCAGCAATACCGAAGAACGTATGAAACACGTCCGCCACATTTCCAGGACGATCAGCAATGCCTCCATCCTCCGGGTCCTGACATGCTAAAATGAATTGAATGAGTTTCTCCTTGCTGATCCAGTCCAGCTTGCCGATCATAATGAGCGACGAGATGTTCCACCAACTGTAGCACACATCAGCCTGTTTCTCTGGTCTTCCATTCAATCCACCAGAATCACACTGTCGTTCACAGAGCCACCACCCAAGTAGTTCATCGTCCACATACTGTTCCAGAGCAAAGCCGAGCGACAGAGCTCCCACAGCCGTGAAAATGTGTCCTCCATGAGACTCACAACCTGGAATGTTGCCAAAGCCTCCGTCAAAGTTCCGGCATGTGTCAATATAAGCCATGGCCTTCTCCACGTCCACCAGCTCCAGTTTGTCCAGGATCTTGAGTGCTGACAGTGCACAGTATGTGAACTTGGTGTCGATCTCCTTCCACTCGTCACCAGCGAATGAACCGTCGGGTTGTTGCAGCGACGCCACGTAGGCTGCGCACTCGTCGCGCTTGATCCGATCCAAAGCGCCCAGCATGGCCAGTACCAGCAGTGCATGCACTGTATAGAGGAGATGGCGGTCATGTCCCACATTGCCTGAGAATCCTCCGCTTGGGTCTTGGCACTGCATCACCCAGTCTACGATCTCATCCGGTCCCATTTCGCTCTCCCGACCGAGCAGCGCCAAAGCCCCCACGCCCCAGTACAAGCCGCTCACGCGCATATGCTCCGTCATACAAGACTCAAAGTCCTCCTTCTTGTTCTTGAGACCCACGAGGTACTTGACATGCAGCGCCAGATCAAAGGCCGGAGGCTGCGACTTGCTCTCATCATCAGTGCTCATGATCATCGGATACTGAGCAGCTCCTGATGGTATTCATTTTCGAGGTAGAAATTATAAGATGTAGGAGGTGAATGACTTCAACTTGATGGTTTTGATGGTTTTCATACTGCTAATTGTTTTTTGCTATCGTTTACGGCCAGACTTGGACGGAGGAGCGAGAGACATCATGTCATATCGATCATCCACCATACTGTGCAGGAGAACATATCGCTCACGTCCGACGCTGCGGGAATTGGACATGGGAGTAAGGGATAGCAACTCCTCCATAGTGTACTTGAGCTGCTTCCGATAGCGTGGGTTGTTGGCGCATACAATGTCGATGCCGTTGCGTCCCTCTTCCATCAGTGCTGATGACATTTCGCGTACCAATGCGAATGGTAAGTCTACTGACAAAACCTTCATGGCGTCGTCCCCGCGCGAGGAGAAACTGGAGGAGATCCACTTGGATACCCGGCGCTGAACCTTCTGTGTATCGAGCTGATAATTGCGGTAGTTCCTGTCTCTCGATTGGTATTTTGCATCGACTACTCGAACGTCAAAGATAGGCTGAAGTGTATTGCCACTCGACGACGAGCTGCCACCACCACCACTGCTACTATTGTTGTTCATGTTGTCTCCAAAATGGTTGTGTCCACGACCGCCAGTAGTTGCATCACCATGTGAGCTTTTGCCAAAGTTGGCCAACAACTCGCTGATGCTTTCTGGCAACGATGTCACCGTTGTTACCACATCTGCTTCGGAATGGCTCTTCACCGCGCGGATCTTCACTTGTTGCTTTTCTCGCATCATGTGTTTCTGCACAATCACCATCCAGTGTACATGTTGCTGTGCGCAGTAGTCCTCAAGGTCTTCCAGGTGTAGTGGTTCCGGGTGTAGATAATCCGCGCCGATACCCTGTCCCCATAAGAGCATCGCAATCTGCATTCGAAACAGCATCGTGTCGGATGCCTTGCCTGCCGAACAAATCAAAACCTTGCGACCACCTGTCAGTACTTCTGAGGCTGGTGATTTATATTCCAACAACGCAGGACTCATGGATTCAGCCAGCAACGAAACGATTTTGTCGATGGCAAAGCGCACGCCCATCGCAGCGACTGATGAGGCTTTTGCATAGGCTGTCGTGAGTTTGAACCGCGAAATTAGAGCGTCATAGCGTCCACCCTCAGCGATAATGATCTGGCTGTCAGTTGATGCTACCAACAACGAGGCAGACTTATCACTAGTGTTACCACCACACGAGGCCTCCCCAAGCAAAATAGCTTGAAAGATGAAACCTGACGTATATCGCTCGGGCCGTGGACTCAATCCTAAATCTAACCGTGTGCACACTGGACCGGACAGCTGAAGAAACTGCATACCCTGCAACAACAAGCGCAAGGATGCTATGCCCTCATTTACATCCTTCACAACGCGTCTCAGTTGCGCGTCTCGCTTTTGAATTTGCTTTCGATCTGCTGAGGATGAAGAAGGATCATCATCTGACCCCGTCAACGAGTCGCGGGTCGTGATAGCCCGATTCTTCGCGAACAGCTTCTGAACCTCCAACTCAATCATATCAAGCGACGTCAAGCAGTCTTCTGGCAAAAGGAAAAGCGGTTTTAGTGCGTCGATGGCGCTTGCTGGTGCGCCGTAGTGTTTCAATCGTTTTGCGACAAATTTCCATCGGCCTGGTTTCAAGCTAGGAGCTTGTGTGGATGGTGGGCCAGCGTGCACGTAGAATGAAACTTCATTTGAAAGTAACCGAAGCACCTCGCGACGGGCAGTGCTGGGAACGCGGCACAGATCAAGGATGCCGCGGGTCATTCGGGCATCATTGAATCGCAGGTAGTACGAACCTAGGCAAGTCGGTAACGCTTTGATCACGCCTGACACCACTTCTAACCCCTCGAGCTCCAAAAAACGGAAGGAGCCCCCATCGTCCCAAATGATGTCGAAGTCAGACTCGGTGAATTCGCGTGGATGTCCGCCACCTACACTCTTTCGATACACTCGGTCGAATTGAAAGCACTTTAGCCGTGAAACGTTGTGGCGTGCCACAAAGCGAGCAAGTCTCTCTGTCAGATCAAATGGCAGCGACACTGACACACCATTACCATCCAGCATCATCGATGCGTTTGGGGGGCGTTAAGAGTGATCCCGTTAAAACTCTGCTCCGACAACCGTGGCATTAGCAATGGTGTCGACATTTCGACTGCTCCGTGGCGCTCGAATACTTTCTGTGAACAGTCAAGGTAAACTTCAATAATCGGTCTCACACGCAACTATCATAATTCTATGACGTACCTGGAGAGCATTCCTCACGTATGTTTTCGTGCGCAATTGGACTTCGTAATTGCGCATTTTGACCGATTCCAGGTGATCGTAGGTATAGTCGACGTGATTGAGAGGTTCCTGTGAGACCAGCGCTTCAATAAGCTGGCCAAAAAACTTACCCTGCGGGTTTGCCAGAGTATCCAGGGCCTCACGAAGATACGATCCTTCAACCTCTATCTTCGCCGGCAAAAGTGGACTTGCCAGCAACTCCTTTGCATTTGGTCGCTTGGACGGATCACGTTCGCACAGCCACAAAATAATCTTCTTTACATCCTCAGACGCATTGAACTCTACAGGTAATTCATGTCGCTCTCTCAGCCCAGTGAGTGCCTGCGCACGCTCCATCAATGTTGTGAATGGTGGTGACCACATCTCGTAGAACAAAATTCCCAACGAGAACAAGTCTGCTTTCTGGTTGTATCGCTGTCCTTCTCTCTCTTGCTCCGGTGCCCGATAAAATGCTGTACCAACTCCAGCAGTGATATTACCATCGCCCACATCTGCCGACATAGTTGTCATGAGGTTGCTGTTCTGTACACTTGATCGACCGACGACGCGAGTACTCTCCAAGTTCTCCAATTTCAGCCGTCCATAGAGTTCAGCAGCTGATGAACCGGTAGACTCAGAAAGTATCGCACCAGTTGCTGTTTCTCCGGGTGTAGAGGAGTCATCGTTGCTGCTGTCGTCTTCTAAGACTTTGGGAGGTCGGACAGCAAGACCGAAATCTCCCAGTTTTACAGTTCCCTCCGAGTCTAGGAAAACGTTAGGAGGTTTTATATCACGGTGGATAATTCCCTGGCGATGAATATACACGAGGGCCTCTAAGATCTGGCGGAACATTGTCCAAATTTTGTCGGGGTCTTTCCATAGGGCTCCCTTGTCGATCACTTCCCTAAGAGCATTGCCCTCGCAATATTCCATTTGAATGTACAACTTCTCGAACTTTCGTTTCTTCTCGGGCTGAGGGTTTCTACGAGGCAGCGTCTTTCGACGGAATTCATCATCCTCATTGCCACTAGAATCGCAGTCATCTTCCATTGGAGCTTCTTCCAACGCCTCCCACTCGAAACCATCGTCTGGAAAACTCTCGGATGCAAATTGATGCGAAGAGAGCTGGAACGAGTGACTATTGTTACGAAGACTGCGGCGTCATGACGAGAAGTCGGCCATAGCCCTGTGCTACTGCCCATCGTGCCTAGCCAGTCATCTTCATCTTCGTCCGTCGACGTCATTGCCCCCAATCCATCATCAAGGCCAGACGAAAGGCTAGCGTCACCATACAAGTCTTCTTTTCCACTAATCACAGCACCACTTAACTCACTCTCTACATCACTTAGATCACTGTCCTCCAAACTTGAATCCTCTTCATCGTCACTAGACATCCCACTTTCACCTTCAATCCACGCCTGAAAATACCGAACGATATGTCGGTGTTGCATTCGTGAAATGGTTTTTACCTCACGCAGGATCTTCTTCTTCATAGTTTTATCGTCCGGGTCCAACTTGACCTTCTTGACTGCATAAAGCTGTCGATCCAAACGATTTCGCACCTTTACGACTTCACCTCCTCCTCCACGTCCCAGCAGTCCTAATTCTTTAAAGTCTCCATGATACCTCGAGTGATATCGTTCCGCAGCTGCAACTGCATCTAACTCCGACGTGTCCGAGTCTGTATCCGAGGGATTGGACAAGCTACCATCCCGTTTCGAGCTCGCTTCTGTCTGTTGTTCGTTTATACTTGACAAACTCTCCATATCATCTCGACTCTCCTCGTCACTCCCACTAAACTCTCCATCAATACTAGATCGATGTCTCCTCCTTCTCCGTCGTGTCTTTTTCATTGTTTCTCTCTTTTTCCTCTCAGCATCAATCAGCGCTAGAATCTCTTCATTCTTCACTCTGGCCTGTTCCTCCTGTTGTTGCATCAATGCATCCTCCGCCATCTTCTCCTTCGTCTCTCGGTCTTGTTGTCGTGTCATCATCTGATCAAAGAATGACGACTGGTCCTTCAAATGGTCCTGAATAAAATCCGTCGCGAACACCACGAGGTCGTAGATGGCAGCGTCTCCGACCTTCTCGAGTGCGAGGGTCTCCATTCCTCGTTGGAGCTTCTGTGTCTCAGTGTCCGATAGTCCGTGCTTGGCTTCCACTGTAATATTGGGTGGTTGCTTGATTGGGTAGGCTCGAGTAAAGTCAAAATGCAGCAGCACCTCAGCAGTGGTAGCAGAGCCTGGTGTAGCCTCACACAGAAGCCGGATGGCGAAGATATATGAGTACAGTGGCGTGGAGCTCTGCGACACAAGATCACGGTCAAAGATGGCCTGTAGCACCTCCAGTTCCTGAGCTTGGAGCTCTCGTGCCTCAGCTAGTGTGGGGGCATCATAGGCTGGAGGATCTGCGGTCGTATGGGCGTCTACAGACGAAGATTGAAGCGGAATTTTAGCTAGTTAGATAGAGGAGATGCATGCGGAACACTGTACCTCTCTTCTTGCCCTTCTTGCGACCCATGGACCGAGCCCGAGCAGCGCGCACTTGAAGGACACGATGGGGCGAAGTGGCCTATGGTCAGCGATGAAATGTACTATTCGTACTTAGTGTGGTAATTGAGGACATGCAAGGACGCATTGTGTAATTGCGAGATGAAGGAGGCGATCGCGAGGATCAAGAACAGAGACCGAAAAATGTGCTTTGGCGTCCAAGAGTAGGCAAGGACGTATTTTCGAAGCAGTTAGATGGATATAAAGTGTTGGAGTTGGATGGGCTAGTGAGGACATGGGCCAAAGATATCGGACTGCGTTTCAAGTGTACAGGAACACTTTACCAGAGCTCATCATGGCGGCGTTTATCGAGAAAAATCACGAGTTCTTCCGGGATAATGATACTAGTCCCATTGTAGTCGAGGAAACTATTGCTGATGCAAATTTAGTGAAGAACTTCTTTTCAGGGGCGGATTTCACGTTTGTGTAGCTCTATCCTGTAGACGTTCACGCGTACGTGTTTCGACTGATGAAACGATTCAAAGAGAGTAAGGAAAATAACTGGCAGTATAGCTACAGACTGGCGATCTAACCTCAAGTGACGAATGACATCAAAGAGGCTGCGTACGACTCCCCCAATTGAAACAGTTCCTGCAGCGGATGCTCACTGGTTGATGAATAAAGCAGTGGAGCGTTACCTTCATTTTAAAAGAAGCGCACTCACATCATTCGCGTCGACGTATAGTGGACGATTTCAGGTTCGAGTCGACTTTCGAACCAAATGCTCGGATGGCATGTTGTTCATTCCTGAAAGTGTATTGCTGTTTTACTGGATTTTTATACTTCTGTGCTGTCCTCGAGACCAGTCGTCTACACATCACGTAGTCGTTTGGTGAGTCCCACGACATCTACTCTTTCATTCGCTTTGTATTCCGAAATTCGATGGAGGAGGTCATCAAACGCATCAATGAGCTTCGGCCGAAGTATGTGTTCGTAACAGCGAAGAGTGGAGCAGGGAAAACTTACTTCTCCAATCAATTGGATGGCTATAAAGTGTTGGAGTTGGATGAAGTGGTCGAGAGCGTCGGTGAAGCTTTCGGGATTAAGTGGCCTGAACCATTCAAGATATACAAGAACAGTCTACCAGCTCCCGTAATGGATGCATTTGTCGCGAACATCCATTCCTACTTCCAGCAGCATCTCGATAGTCCGATTGTGGTGGAGGGCGCTATAGCAGATGCAGATTTGATCAAGAAGGTCTTTTCCGGTCCGTACGCGAAGTTTATGTTTGTGTATCTGTATCCGGTCGACGTTGACGCGTACGCGGAGCGGATGATGAAGCGTTTCAAGTACGAGAAGGAGATTGGCATCCGCAGCCTATCAATCTGGCCACATGTGACTCAGGAGCTCGAAGAGGCTGAATACGAATCGGAAGAGCTGAAGCAGTTTTTGAATCGAATGGCTCATGAATCGCTGGTCATGTCAGCACAGCGCTATGCTTACTTCGAAACGAATGGTCTTGACATGATTCGTGTTGAGGTATAAAGGTAATAGACTATTGGTGACCAGAATACGAATACTTGTTTACCACTAAACATGAGCAATATCTGCTACATCATCGTCTTCTCTTTATGGTTCGTTGTTTATGATGAAACATGAAAACTAGAGGAACCTGAAAACTGCGTGATACACAGACCGTCACTCACATCGAGGTGAGCCCTTGCCGACAGGTTTACGCAGATGACCGACAAGCAATCAAATCTTATTTGATTAGCTGACACAGTCAGCAGCTCACTTCAGAATTTGCACACCAAGCAGCACTCCCCATCCTCCTTCCAAGACAATGAGCGCCAAGATCTCCGTCGGCCTCGTGGGCTTCGGCACAGGCTCCAGCGTCTTCCACGCGCCGCTGCTCTTGAGCTCGGGCCACTTCGAGCTCACGCACGTGTTGGAGCGCTCGACTAGCAAGAGCCAAGTGCTGTCTCCTGCCCCCAAGATCGTGCGGTCCATGGACGAACTGCTGGCCACGAACGTGCAGCTCGTCGTCATCTCTACACCTACCACAGTGCACTTCGAGCAGGCCAAACAGGCTATGGAGGCCAAGCGCCACGTGGTCGTGGACAAACCGCTGTGTGTCACGGCGCAACAGGCCAAGGACCTGTGTGCCACCGCCAAAGCCAACGGCGTGCTCTTCTCCGTCTTCCACAATCGCCGCTTCGACAGCGACTTCCTCACGCTGAGGAGTTTGATCGAGGACGGTACACTCGGAGAAGTGCAGAAGTTTGAGGCTCACTACGACCGCTACAGACCCAACATGAAGGGCTACTGGAAGGAAAAGGCTGGTCTCTGCGGAGGTGTATTGTACGACCTAGGAGCGCACGTGACGGACCAAGCTCTGCAGCTGTTTGGCAAGCCCGACTCGGTCGATGCTGACGTGCAGATTCAACGGGAAGGAGCCGAGAATGACGACTACTTCCGTCTCGAGTTCAAGTACAACAAGTTCCCAGAGAGAGAGGTGATTCTGAGTGCTGGCATGCTCGTTAAGAATCCCGGTCCCAAGTACACTGTCGTGGGCACCAAGGGAACTTTCGTCAAGTACGGTGAGGACGGACAAGAGGATGCTCTTCGTGCTGGTAAGCGTCCTGGTGACGATGGCTGGGGTCAGGAGCCTGAAAGTTCGTTCGGCAAATTCACGGATGCTGCTACGGGTGAGACTCGTGTCATCCCCAGCAAGTTGGGATCGTACGAAGTTTACTACAAGAACATTGCAGCTGCAATCCGCGGTGAGGAGAAGCTGCTGGTCAACCCGGAAGAAGTGATTGAGCAGATCCGCATCATCGAAGAGGCCAAAAAGACCGAGCGCGTGAACCGCATTACTGTGTAAGGTTGATGTCATTGTGCTTTGATGATCTTAGTTCTGCACCAAATCCTTCAAGGTAGGGGCTAGTAGCAGGATCAGCAATACCAAGCAGTAAAATGTACACGGTCCTTCCAAAGCGTTCACATCTTCTTGTGTTTACGTGGCTCGCAAGCAATTGAGTCGGCAGTGTGCATACATTTTCTTTGCGGTGATGGCAACTTCAATCGATTTGTCGCTGGTAGTTCTCCGAGAAACGCTGGTCAGCTAGCTCGATCTATTGTCGTAATGCACAAACGGGTTAGAGTGATGCTGTAGACAGATGCACGAGTTCACGCATACCTCATCAAATGTACATTGCAAAAGCTCTTTTAGCCGCAAATTTTCAGCTTGTAGTATTGCGTTTGCTTTCAAAGCCTCTTCCAGCGCTCGAGAAGATTCACACGAGCAGAATTGGTTCTCGCTCAAGCCCTCCAAGTTGGTGTAATTCGTTACTGGCCTGTAGATACATATCATGAGAGGCGACAAAAACGTATTATCAAAGTGAAGCAACGTACGAAAGAGATGCTTCCGAGTCTCCAGTGTCATTCACATACTTGGAAGACGTGCGTTGATTCGATGTGATTGGGATATCGCTCGCTTTAACGTCCGTAACCTGCACTTCAAAGTCTTCGAGTGGTAGCACTTTGATCATGTTGTCCCCACCATCGCAAATTACCAACTTCGGATTGAAAGGTTCTGTGGTTTGCGGAATGCAAACAATACCAAGAGGATGACCATGATACAGCTCTTCGTTGCGTATTGCTCGTGGGGTTTGAATCACGCCTTCCACTTCGATTGTGCGCACCCAGGAGAATGTCAGTCCATTGCCATAGCTGCGCCCCACTTGACGAATGCAAGCATTCCCGCGGTCCGCTACGAAAAATGTGTCGTTGTTCACTCCCCAGCATAAACTAACTGGTTGGTCAAACAGAGCAACATCGCAGTTTCCATCACCGTGTCCTGGTCGCACTTGACCGCATATCGTACTCACTTTCCAGTGAGAACTCCCGTCAGTAGATGGAACGAGTCCTCGAATGCAATTATTCATAGTGTCTGCTACGAGAAGCTCGCCATCGGGACTCGCGATAACAGCAGACGGACTTCGAAAGAGAGATTGGACTCCATTTCGGTAACCAGAGATCCGTTTGTCTGTATTACCACCACTCCTCTTCTCACCACGACCTGCATAAGCTCCAGCGATCGTCTTGACGACCAATTTTCCATTGACAGCCCGTCGTATCTGTCGAATGCAGTGATTACCCGTGTCGGCTACAATGATCGAGCCATCAACATGTTCGCAAACTCCTGCTGGCGAGTTGAAACTAGCTTCGAGTGCAGAACCATCGCGCCATCCCTTCTTGCCATTACCAGCAAATGCAAACATCTCGACGCCGTCAGTGATACTAGCAATATCAGCAAGAACACTTCTACTTGGCAGAGCTGCGAGCTTGATCTTGTGATGCCCTGTATCACACACAAAGAGATGTCGTTCATCTGTAGATGCAGCGATTCCTTTTGGAGTGAGCAGTCCCGAACACTCAACCGTCTTCACATAAGTCCTTCGTCGCTCCGAGATGACAAAACGTACTGCATTATTCTAGTCAACAAACGCAGCGTTAGCACCTCAACAACTTCCACAAGGAGCAACGTACATGAGCATCTGTGAATATCAAAGTTCCATCACGGAGTGCACAGATTCCAAATGGCCGATTAAGTTCTGCAATGAGCGCGTCTCCATCGAAATGTCCTCTCCTACCAGAGCCAATCCATTTGACTTCACCGTTGTCATTGCCTCGATCGCATTCATGTCGAACCATTTCAAGTGAATCGGATGAATCGTCCACCAACGGACGCTCGGTTTTCGATCGTTCCGCTCAGTCGCGAAACTACCAGCCAAGACGAGGAAGGGATCAAAGAATGGAGCGCTCGTTAGCACATTCTAGCGTGCGGCTACGCTCGTCGCGAGCAGATAACCAAGATGTATTTGCTTCCCAGGGCTTTTCATCGTCCCCTGAAGGTCGAGGTCGCGATATTCTATTGCGACTATTGAAGCAGATCATCGAGTTCCTCGAGCGTAAAGAGATGATGAGTTCTCGTGTTGCTGCGTCCAAGGAATGGAGGAAAAGTCGTAGTCGACGACGTGCGGAGAACACCAACAACTTGTTCGAAGTGGTCATTCAAGTGTGTGAACAACGGATGGCACGATTGAAACGATCGGTAGGTGGATCTGTGGTGAGCAGCTATATGGAGACTAATGGTAGTTCATGTAGACTTGTGGAAGCTATGGAGAACGAGAAGCGAACGAATGGAGTGCACAGTCGCCACGAATGTTGGTGGCGGAAGCAATTGTGCAAGAACTTTTAGTGAGTTTGATGGAGTTACGCATGAAAGAGAAGGAGACGGTGGTGATGGAGGAAGTGGAGAGTGTTGAGATCATGCGCCAACTGCATGTGCATCTACAGAAGGACGAGGAATTGGTGGGTACTTGATGAATTCCGTCTCGGAATGTTGTTGGACTGACTGGTGGGTTGACAACAGGTTCGCAATAAAGTTTGCGTCGGAGCTGGCGATGAACAACAGTTGGAAGAACTGCAATTGATGCTACGAACGGATTTCTTAGAGGAAGTGACAAGCCAGGAGAGTCCTCAGAAGAAACAGCAGATGGACTCGGCAGCGAATAATGAGGCGTCGTTGCAATTTGCGTGGGAGACGATCGATGATCAGAAGAAGGAGATTATTCGACTACGAGCAGAGAACGAGGAGCTCAAGCGTTTGGATTGCAGCTCGGATGCAAATGCAGCCTTGAGAGCATCGTTCTTTGATGATGAACCTGCTAAAGTGATTAACTTGCTACGTTCACAGCTTTCCTCGCACCATGACAAGAACTTGGATATTCTTCACGACCACATTCAGCGGCTCGAGAAGGCATTGCAACATGCAACTAGCTCCTCACGTAAAATACGACGAGGTTGGGATGGTTCCAAATCAACATTTGACTCTTCTCGAAGCAGTCAAAAGGACGAGTGGTCATCTTCGCTGCTATCTCGTAGTGCTGTAGGCACTGACTTCTCGCGGACACAGATACCTAGGAAAAAATGCGATGAATGCCGCAAGAATTCAGCATCGCTACTCGCACTTCGATCGGAAGTAAAACAGTTAAGAGCACACGCCGCGGCAGATGAAGAATCATTATTACAAGCGGAAAAGGATCGTGGACACCTTCAACGGGAGAATTCAGCACTATCATCCGCGTTACTTTCAGCGAAGCAGAAGCAGGAAGAACTGCGCCAAATGATCTTAGATTTGACCCAGGAAAAGCATCAACTCCAGAATTTAGGGGACTCGGAGCAACGCACTTCAGAACGAAGTATCCGTGTGCTGAAAGAGCAGTTGGATGCTTTAGAGGAGCAAAAGGCTCACCTAAAGCGAAAATTTGATGAACTCGGCAGCAAATATGATGACGAAGTCTGTGAGAAACGAGTGCTTGCGAAGAAGTACACTGACTTGCAGGACACCCATGCGAAGCTGTCCCAATCAACCACTGTGTTGGAAAAGCAAGTGGCGAATCTGGACGAGACTGCCAGGCGATGCGAGACAATGGTGGAAGAACGAGATGCGGCTTTGAAAGACTTGCAAGTTCAACTAAATTCGATGGAGCAAGATGCTACATCACGGACATCCAAATTACTGGAGAAAAATTCTGCTATTGAAGAGCTCGAGACCAAACTATCTGATCTACAGCGATGTTTAGAAAATCTCGAGGTGGAGAAATGCAGATCAACGGGTGAAAATGAGCGGCTGCTTCAAACGCTTGACGAGTGCAAGCGAAAGAATCAACGCCTTGAAAAAGGTTTTGAAGAGCTGAAACAGGGGAAGGAACTTCTTGCTAGTTTGCAACAGGTGGAGAGAGGAGCTTCAGCATTGCAACAGAGTGAGTTACAGCAGACGAGAGAGAAGCTTGAGTCATTGAAGCTGGAACTATCATCGACGAAAACCGAGTGCTCTCAGCTGGAAGGAGAATTGTCGGAGGTTGTTAAAGCAAGCAAATCTGCACAAGCTCAACACGTAGAAGAGGTGGAGAGGATGCATCATGAATTGAAAGCATTGAAAGCAAAGCGCTCATCTTTGGAAGAACAAGTTCGGTCACGACAAGCACGGCAGGATGAGCTTGAGACTACGAATCAAGAAAACAGCGAGTGTATCAAGAATCTGTCTCAAGAGCTGGCGGAATCTAAAACAACACTGCTCACGTGGATGAACAAGTACAACAGGGTTAGCGAAGAAAAGCAGAAACTTGAAAACGACGTGCAGAGTCTATCAGAGGAACAGTATAGCCTACAGCGAATGATCGAGGAACTGCAGACTGATTGTGAAGCGAAGGTCGAAGAGAAAACCGAGAGCGAAATTGCTCTCAAGAAAAAAAATTCTTCTTTAACTGAGCAGCAGCGCACATTGGAACGGGAGTACCGTGTGGTGGATCAGGAAAAGAAGGCACTGGTCAAGTTGGTTCAGACTTTGCAAGCACGTCCACAGCTGCAACAGCGTGCGTTCCGCGAAATGCTCGTAACATGCCAACGAGGTACAGAACGCACATTCTGTCTGCTTTCTGAAAGGGTTAGCGCCACTGTGGAGAAGTTAAGCGCAGTGGAGAAACGTTACGAGACACTAAAAGCTCATTTGGCTAAACACAAGCAGACGCATGATGTGATACAAGAAGAAGGCTCGTTATCTGATGAAAACGAATACCCTGTTGTTCCCAAACCGAAATCACCGGAAATTATCGTGCAAGAAGATGAATTCTTCAGCAATAGCACTGCTGCCTTTGCCTTGTCGAATTCGCAGTCTATGTGGCTAGAACCCATCGCACCTTTCAATGCAGTGCAAGCTGAGGAGGACTGCCGAAAGAAGACAGTGTTCCGTGATAATGACCAAGTCACAGTGGCAATAGCAGCGATGGAGAGTCGCATGAACCAGTGGAAGTTGAAATATTTCGTGCAGTGTTTGGTGGCAAACTCAAACAAAAAGGAAAATACCATTCTTGCTGCACATTTAAAGGAGTTATCGAGAACGCACCACCAACTCAAGAAAAATATTCACCTCTTCGTGTGGCAGAAGCTGAAGGCCAAAGTGGAGAATCGACAACTACACAAGCTGCGTCACATTAGCGTTGTATTAATACGACACCTTTCCAAGGAAGTACAGCAGAGCAAACAGGCTCAGTGTTTCGCCAAGTGGAAGTTTCAAGCCCAAGTACAAAAGTATCAAACGAAACTGCGTGCCAGTGCAAATGACCCTCTTCGACCCTCATTTTCGCCTACGACAACGATGGCTTTGGCTAATTGTATTCAACTAGTCCGTAAATTCTGCGAGCCTGCACGAAAGGTTGATAAGAGAGGAGTGACAGAACGACAGGCGAACGGAGCTGACGAACTGACAGGCTATTTGGTCGAGATTAACACTAAGGTTGCCAGTTGGAGGGTGGCGGTAGATCGCAAAATCAGCGAGTACGCTGAACGAAACAACCAGCTCAAGTCCGTCCAAAGGAGGTGTACAGAGCTTAAGGACTTGGTTGGCTTGAATCAGCGCTTAATTGAGGAAATGGAGCGTCGGTCAGCTGGTCAGCAGAGTATTGTGGAAGCAGCATGGGATTTCGCCACGGCTTATAAGGCTCTTTCACCTTCTGCGAGGGCTCAAGTGTTCCAGTCGCGTGACTTCCTCTCTGCGTCCAAAGGAATTGTAGAGGGTCTCAACTCACTGGGGGTACCTCGATCAGTGAACAAGCTCAGCCAAACTCTTGGCGTCAGTTCAACGCACAAGTATCCTAAATCTGCACCGAACAAGCAAGTGAGTTTTCTATCGGCAAGTGCGGCACCTGGTGTCACAAGTACAAACAACTCAATGGCAGCGACAGAAAAGTCCCGAAAACGACTCAATGATTCAAACATTGAGTTACTGGAAGACGCGGTCGGGTCGTTGAAAGGTGCGATGCAAAAGCAGCGCAAGCTTGAGCTGGAACTCAAAGAGAAGGAGCGTTCATTGACCCTCACGACAAAAGAGCTTCAAAAGCGCAACATGCAGTTTCTGCTCATCAGATCATTTCTGCAGTGGAAGTGTGCTAGTTCGAATCGTGATCGCCGCCAACGTCGGCAGCAACCACGTGGTTCTAGTCAAATTGCACGTACAGATAGCATACATTTAGGTATTCACAACACTCAAAGGTAACCGCACTTGGAAATGCTAGATAATTCCAAGTTGCAAATATTTGTATACCTGGTAATAGCAGGATGCTATGAGAAAGCCAAATTGTGCATGTACTAGTACCAGCACCGTCGAGGATGGATAGCGTGGTTGAAGACAGCCAAGAATTCAAGTGGTTGGTCACTTTCTAATCATCAGTGAGTTTGAAGAAGATCAGCTGCCTTGAATTTCAATGCTTGACCCGGTCAATGACCGCGCATAACACCGACTTCCTGGCATGGATGTGATGACTCCAAGCAGATCTCGACCAGCAAAATGCACATATGTAGAACTTCGACAGTAGAAGTATGCAATGCCACTCGAAAAAATAGTTTGTCCCCACACGACAAAACTACTGAAGGTTTGTATCAGCTTCAACTACAAACCTAATATATGTTTCACGTAGCATATTAATTAATTTTCAACGGACTACAGTGTAAATAGTCTACACAACCTCAGGCTCCCATGCGGACGTCAACACCTTCCCGTCTGTGCCACAATCGTGTATTAGTGAAATGTGTGTCAATCGTTTTAGTCACGACATGTTGAAGCTAGCGAAATGGTTCATCTTTCATTCCCGTAGCAACACCATGCACACGTAAACGGCAAAACACGAAGCAGAGGGATGCAATGCACCATCACGTTTCTACGGTCTACGGAGTCCTCTGTTGCGAAAGCTGCTTGGTTCGAGGTACAAGAATTCATTTCCGATTTCGCCATCAAGAGCACAAGCAACACCAAGTTAACTATGCTCAAGAAGTGGCTTCTCGCAGTCTGTTGTGCTGCACTGGGACTCGTGGTTACAACAACTGCCGACGACTTCGATGCTCGCGCCAACTCCATTGTCGACAACTTCACTCCTGAGCAAGTTATCGGCCAACTGGCCCAAGTCGCTATCTTCTCTGTCCTCAACGAAGACTACTCACTCAACGAAGACCTAGTACGCTACTATGCCAAGCTCCATGTGGGATCATTTTTGACCACACCGTTCACGAACGGCGCCAACGAATTAACAGGTGCTGTTGGTTGGAACGTTGACGAGTGGCGTGATATTATCACGCGGATCCAGGATATTGTCATGGAGGAAAATGATGGCATCCCGATGATCTACGGCATTGATTCCGTACACGGTGCTGGTTTCATCTTGAACACGACCCTGTTCGGTGCCCAGATCAATGGTGCTGCCTCGTTCAACCCTGACTTGGTCTACGAAATGGGTCGTGTCACCGGACAAGACACTCAAGCTGCTGGTATCCCATGGGTGTTTGGTCCTATTCTCGAGGTCTCCCAGAATCCATTGTGGCCGCGCACGTACGAGACGTTCGGTGAGGACCCACACCTCGTCTCGGTGATGGCCGATGCTGTTATTCGTGGTCTCCAGAGCAACAACCAGACCGCTGCATGCATGAAGCACTTCGTAGCATATTCCAAGACTCCAACGGGTCACGACAAAGACGGCGTTCAGATCTCGGACTTCGACCTGCTGAATTACTTTGTGCCACCATTCAAGGCAGCTATTGACGCCGGAGTCTTGACGACAATGGAGAACTACGTGTCCCTTAATGGTGTTCCAACTATCGGTAACCACAAGATTCTACAGCAATTATTGCGCGAGGATCTTGCTTTCGATGGGCTCGCTGTCACGGATTTCGGCGAGATGGGATCACTTAACTCGTTCCATCGCATTGCGCGTACTGTTGATGAGGCCGTCCGTATGTCGTACACACACACGGGGATCGACATGAGTATGGGAGTTGGTGACGTTTACCTGAACAGCACCAAGCTCCTGTTTGAGGAAAGCCCCGAGTACTTTGACCGCCTCAAGCAATCCGCGAAGCGCATCATCAAGACCAAGCTGAAATTGGGGCTATTCGACACCCCCATCCCGGGCATTGACGACGTGGCCAAAGTTCGCAACGAGGTGGACATTGAAAAGTCTTTGGAAATGGCTCGCGAGTCGATTGTGTTGCTCCAGAACAACGACAGCACACTACCTATCTCGAGCTCGTCTTCAGTGTTCCTAACCGGTCACTCAGCCCATAACATCGGTAACCAATGTGGTGGTTGGAGCGTCAGTTGGCCTGGTTACACCGGCAACGAGCATTTCCCGAACGGCATTTCGGTGAAGGAGGGCATGGAAGCAATTGGCGGTGACAAGGTAACCTACTTTAATGGTTTGGATTCTGACGGAACATATTCAAGTGCCAACTTGACCACCGCCAAGGAGTACGCAAGTAAGGCCGAGTACACGGTTGCTGTCATTGGTGAGCATCCGTATGCCGAGAAGACCGGTGACATTGACGATCTGGCACTCCCTGCTGGCCAAATTGAGTATGTTAAGGAGCTCGCATCCACCGGCACCAAGGTCATTGTTGTTCTCTTTGAAGGTCGCCCACGTCTACTTGATGATCTCCCAGAGAATGTTCACGCTGTGATCCATGGTCTGCTCGCATGTGAACAGGGAGGCAAGGCCATGGCCGAGATCCTCTATGGACAGGTGAACCCCAGTGGCCGCATGCCAATCACCTACCCAAAGGATTCTGGCAATGTCATGATTCCGTACAACCATCGCGTATCGACCCAGTGCGCAGATTCTGACTATTGCGAGATGCAATGGGATTTTGGCACTGGTCTCAGCTACACCGGGTTCACATACTCCGACCTCACGCTCAGTAAGACCAACGTCACGTCGAGTTCCGACACCATCGACGTATCTGTGGTGGTGACGAACTCCGGCAGCGTAGCTGGTAAGGAGACTGTGATGCTGTTCCTCATTCAGCCGTACCGCTCCATCTCGGTGCCCGAGGTGAAACAGTTGAAGCAGTTCTCGAAGATCAGTCTGGAGCCTGGTCAGACTCAAACTGTGACGTTTTCGTTGACGGCGAATGACTGGAGTGTGTACTACCCTCAAATCGGCAGCGGCATGAAGTTGGTTGCTGAAGACACGGACTACGTGGTCGCAATCAAGCCCGAGACGGACTGTGACGTGTACAACGAGACTGCTGCTGCGAACCCGTTATGCGCGACATTCACCCTGCAGACGGGAGATTACCCGTACGGGGTCTTTCTAGGGTAGAGTTTGGAGAATCTGACGGAGGAATGGATGATTCGAGTATTTCTACATGTAGAGTGTCAGTTGAGGTAGTGAGCTTTCAAAATACTAGCTTACTTAGTGCTATGTTCATCTTTGGGTTCTCGGTAAATGGAAATAGATAGCGGTTAATCAGCGTTCTCAACACTTTTAAAGAATGAGTCTTCGGAAGCTGAAGTGGAGAGGCATTGGTCGCTTGGAGCTACTGGCATGGCTCAATGAGTTTCTTGAGACAGACTACACAAAGGTAAGCTTATTAAGTTGAACTATTGTTTCAGTTATAAACAGTATGAATCGTCACTGCGAACAAGCAGATCGAGCATCTTGCCGATGGTATTGCCTATTGTCAGATCTTCGATGCCTTATACCCGGGCAAAGTCAACTTGCAGCAACTGAATTTCCAGGCTCGAACCGAGATGGAATACGAGCATAATTTAAAGGTGCTAAGGCGTACATTCCATGTGTGCGACATCAGAAAGGTAGATGATTCTTTGGAATGCAAGAGTTTTATGTTAATTCTTGTGTCCTATGTCTTGCAGGAGATTCCTATTCGGAAGTTGATTCAGGGCATTTTTCAGGAGCATTTTGAGTTTTTGCACTGGATCCACGACTACGTTCACCGAACCTGCCCGGATGCCGTCCGCTCCTATCATGGATTTGAGCGCCGTCAGGAGGCTTTAGGTCAATCACTCTTTCAATCCCCAATTAATGCTGCCAACAGCAACCTTATCCCGAAGTATTCGGTGCGTTTTCTATCAGCGCAATTTGCATCCCAGCATTGACTTTAACACTTGCAACGCTGGGCTATGTTGTAGAATTCAATGAAAATGTCTCGAGAATTCTACATTGAAGGAGACCTTGATCCTAACGAAAATCATGATGATGAAGTTTCACTTGTCAGTGAGAATGCGGAGGATCCCAGTATTGTTGAAGCTCCGAGTGACGACGAAAACATCGAGTCCATGGATCACACTCTGCAATTTGTTCGGTACGCCAACTTCTGTTACATGTTCCGGGTCAGTCACATTAAACATGTCTGGATTGATTTTTATTCCAAAGACACTCCTTTCGTAGCACTATCAGAGCAAAATTTGCTCTCGCCAGACTTGAAGAATCAATGGAAAATGCTAGCGTGGTTGCCTCCAAACCAAGAATGAACCCGAAGAAAGAATCATCTCGACGCTCAAAATCCCGACAGGAAGCAAGTAAAGATGTTCGGAAGCCAGAGGCAAAAACTGCTATCGCTTTCGATGATCCATCTGAACCAGACCCGATGATATGTAGATATATCTCGGAGTTGGTAAGGCAATCTCAACATTACATGTCCTAACGAAAGTTGTTACGATTGAATTCTAATACCCCCGGTGTGATCAACAGCTCGAAGGCTTGGAATCCGAGCTGCTTGGACGAGTGAAGGACTTGGTGAGATTTTCTCGGACATTGGAGTATACTTCACACTTATAATCCACCTATGCATGCAGCAATATCTAGAGAATAGCATTGAAGCGTTAATGGCGGTGGAACCTTCACAACATCAGGAACAACTTTCCAATACAATTTGATAGAGCATCTAACAACATGGTTCCCTCTATCATCAATATCATGCACTCAAATCCAAATTTGATAAAAATGTCTGAAGTCCACAAATCTCCATACATCATCCAAGTCAATCTACACCCTAGTTTTTGAACCACTAAAACTATGGCATAGTTTGACTTACAAGCGATGGTCAAGACGGTAGGAAGTGGTCAACTCGCGGTCGCGTTCGGCGTGGGTGTGGCGGCTGCAATTGCAGCGCAATTCGTGTACCAAATTGCGCTCCAGCGCCGTAGCACCAACTCTTGCGCATCAAAACCCGTGACGACAGTCCGCGGGACGGACGCCGCAGCGCAGGAGCTACTGGACGAGCAGTTGTCGCGAATCTCTTCGTTCTTTGGACCCGAGGGCTTCACCAAGGTCAAGGACGCGTTCGTGGTGGTTGTGGGGCTGGGCGGCGTGGGCTCCCATGCTGCGCACATGCTGGCACGCTCGGGGGTGGGCAAGCTCCGACTTGTGGACTTTGACAACGTCACGCTGTCGTCGCTAAACCGCCACGCGGTGGCCACGCGCGCTGATGTGGGACTGTCCAAGGTCGCGGCCATGAGGCGGCATTTGCATGAGATCGTGCCGGACTGTGAGGTCGAAGACGTTGCAGTCATGTTTGAGGCGGACAGTGCCGACGAATTGCTGGAAGGTGAGATTGGTGGTGCTGAACGAGTGGAGACGGAGCTGATAAATGTGGTGTTGATGGTAATAGGGAACCCGACGTACGTGCTGGACTGCATTGATGATGTGAAGACCAAGTGTGCATTGCTGGAGGCTGTGACGCGTAAGGGACTGAAGATTATCACGGCGACGGGAGCTGGTGCTAAGGCTGACCCGACACGTCTGCAGATCGGATCACTCAAGGACGCTGTCCGTACGTATTTATTGTTGTGGTATGGATAGATGAATGCTTATAGTTTTCGGGTTTCTAGGTGATCCGCTTGCGACCAAGATCCGATACTTTTTGAAGAAGAAGGGGATTTCGTCGTCGGAGATCACGACGATTTTCTCGAGTGAGAAGAGCGTGTGCAAATTGTTGCCACTGGATGCAGAGCAAGCACAGAATCCTGAGGAGTTTGGCAATGTGGAGAACTTCCGTATTCGTGTGATCCCTGTACTGGGAACGATGCCCGCGCTCTTCGGACAGTCCATGGCGGCGTACGTGTTGTGTGATCTGGCTGGCAAGAAGATCAGCCCGGAGGCAGTTGCACGATTGTCTCGCGACCAACGCAATAAGTTGTACCAGAAACTGCAGCAGCGCGAGCACGTGTTGTTCCACGAGGGTCACAAGATCGAGCTAGAGAAGGACGAGATCGAGTTCGTATACCAGGAAATTTGGCGTGGTCGCAGTTCTGTAAGCGGTGCGCGCAACGGTGGTCACGATCGACTTTACCTGGCTCGTTGGCGGACAGACCGACCATTGCATCCGGACAACGTGGTGTACTTGACGACGAAGGAACTCGCCAAGCTGGACAAGGACGGCATTGAGGGTTTCGACCCCGAAGTTGTTGCTCGCATCGATGCACGTCTTCGCCAATTCGGTAGTTGGGCTGTTCCTCAGTAGAAATGTCCTATAGATGCACTAGAATGAGCTCGAGATTTTGCCCAGTCGAGCTTGCATGCATCCGCAATAGGTGAATAGATGCTGTCTAAAATGGATACTTCACGGTACAGTTATTATGCGCCATGAAGTACGTCATCAAAAAGCTCGGCATACAAAACACAAGACAAAAGCCGTTACCTTCATCCATGCCGCCAGTCGAATCTGCGTCAGTTAGCAATCCCCCTCAGACCAAGCACCAAATCTCTACTATGGCCACCACGAAGAAAGTGACACAGCGACTGACCCGCGAGTCGTTCAAGCAGTGGATCCAAGGCCTCGACGCTTTCCTGTTCGACTGCGATGGAGGTGGGTGTACTGCCAACTAAATAGTGATGAATCTAACTGTCGTGCTGCTACGTTTGATACGCGACCAGTTCTGTGGCGTGGAGCTGCTCCCATTGAAGGCGCTGCCACTATGATCAACCTCCTGCGCTCGCTTAACAAGCGCGTGGTGTTTGTGGTAAGTTGAGAATGAATTGCCCATGGAGAGGACAGAAATTGATAATTTGGTTGTGGTCATGTAGACCAATAACGCCACCAACAGCCGTGCCACTTACGTGAAGAAGCTCGGTAAGTGCTATCCTTGCTGCGTTAAAGGACGTTTAGAGACTTACGTGGTTGTTTGATGCACTGCAGCATCACAGGGCATCACTGCTGTGGAAGCCGACATTGTGACGTGAGTGTGATGCTCAATTGTCTTGCAATTTGGTGTTTCTAACTAACCTTTATGACAGCTCGGCATGGGCTACGGTGCAGTACATGAAGCAACACAAGATTGAAGGCAAGGTGTACATGGTGGGTGAGGCTGGTCTCAAGACGGAGTTGGAGCTGGAGGGCTACCAGGTCAGCGGCTTGGAACACAGCGACATCAAGGGTCTCCCACACGTGCCGGATATTGATATGGAGATCAAGGCGGTTGTCTGCGGTTTGGACAGGTACGACGAATTCGCTTTCGCTCTACTAAAAGAGATAGCTCTGATGTGTGAGACCCTTTGAATGTGCTATGTAGATATTTTACTTACTACAAGATGGCGTATGCTACGGCGTGTGTCCGTCAGATCCCAGGTTGCCACTTCATTGGCACCAACCCGTAAGTTTGTGCTTGTATTGATGGTTTGCTCAATCGCCTTCTCACTGTTGACTCTTGCTTAATAATTTGCAGAGACCAAACGTTCCCAACGGATGGCGCCATTGTCCCTGGCGGTGGCTCTCTCGTTCACATGTTGGAGTGTGCTATCGGCCAGTGCGTTGTTGATTCCTTGCCTGGTAGATTTGTGCTGTTTTCTAATTAAGTTGCTGTGTTTGGTGAACTATAGTCCCCCTGAGGCTGTATGTGGCAAGCCGTCGCAGGACCTGCTGCAAACCATTATCGCCACGTACAACTTAAACCCTGCACGCACTTGCATGGTACGGAGTCTTTGTCTTTAACGCCATAAAGGTTAATCCTGGTCTCACTATTTCGATGGTAAATAGGTGGGTGATCGTCTTTCAACCGACATTGAGTTCGGCAATGCTGGTGGCTTGAACACATTGTTGGTGCTGACGGGTATTACACTGGAGTCAGAGCTGAGCAGCATTGACAACGAGGTCCACGTTCCGGACCACTATGTCGACTCGGTTGATGTGATCAACCAGCTGCACGCTGAGACGCTCGAGAATTAAAGTCCTCCCCTGACACGCTTTTGCTTAAGACACGGCGTTGGTAGACTTTCATGTGACCATGCAATAGACGTCAAATGTTTAAGTTTCCAATCTCAAAGTGGCTAAACCACAGTTTATATCTTACACTATGAACACCTAGCGCTTATAGCCTATACTGACGGCGATACATCCCCTCGAGTATTGGTTTTCAGTCTTGGAATCGCTCCACTACTGCCACTGTTTACAAAAGCGTCGAACATGGAAAACCCACCACCATTTGCCACAGTATTGGAGCCACCAGCTGGAACACCAAACCTGTTAGCATTGCTCTTCTTCGGCCGAACAGGGGCTGAATTCAGGCGGCGTGTGGTAGCTGTGTTGCGAGCACTCACGGCACGAGGGGCTGGGGATGAAGCCTTCGGCTTGGTAAGACCCGATGCGACAACAGGGGACATGAGAGGAGTTGGGGTCCGCAAAAATCGTGGCATTGGTGACTTTACCAAACGCTTCGTGATCTCGAGGAACTGCAGCTTCTTAGTAGGAGTCACATCTCCATCCGCAGCCTCTCTCGGTCTTTTACGCGTTGGGGCACGTAAATTTTCAGGGGAGTCATTATCGCTGATCAATCCACTGCTGTTTAAGCTGATGTTCAAGTCTCCTTCTTCGATCATTTGGTCGCGTTGAGATACGTCTGGCTGTGTCGTATCACTCGCTAGCATCTTCCGAAAATCAGCTCGCTTCGTTGCCAACGCCTTTGTCACTCCTGAATTCTGATCTTTCTTTGTCTTCTTGTTCAATACTTTTGGAGTACTCACATCTTGCATCTTGTTCATTCTCGCAAGTAGCTCAGCGTTAGCTAGCCGTTGCTTGATTGACATCGTCTCACCTTTGCCACCGACCTTCTTCTTCGTTGTCGGGGCAATAGAATCCTCCTCATTTTCCGGAGACGCCTTTGATTTTTTTAGCTTAGTCTTCGTCTTAGTCTGTGGGTTCTTTTTTGTTTTGTTCCCCACAGTCTCTTTCCGAACAGCATCATTCTCCACCTCAGTTGCAAAACTTGTAGCAATTTTCTTCGGTTTGACTGCAATTGTTGTACTTGCCATATGTGTCATCAAGCTTTTTCCTCCTGGCGCGCTAACACCGTTTACCTTCTTTCGACGATTCAGATGCTTCTTTGGTGTGGGCGTTGGCATCGGCTCGGGCTCAGAGTCAACCTCTTCGCTATCCTCTTGCTCTCGAGCAGCAGCCTTTGCCTGCCGCCTTGCTTCCGCGTTTGAGAAATTGAAATCCAATGATGGTCCTCCTTTCTTACGTACATACTGCTTCTTTTTCTTCGAAGGTGTTGCCTGCACTTGTTTTGGAGATTCTTGAGAAACTGGATGAATTAAACTCACCATAGATGGCTCGTCGCCATCTGAGTCACTGTCCTTATCAAGCGACAGCATATTCAGCAGTTCGTCGTCCGGCAACACTGGCGATGGGCTATCGTATCCGCCAGGTTCGACCTGGTTCTCTGAGACTGATTCGTTGTCTTTGAGTTGAGCCGACGACACACTAGTAGGAGTAATTCTCTTCGGCACTATTGTTTTCGTTTCTTGACCTTGCTTCAGTTGTGTTTTGAGTTGTAACTTTTTGGCTTTAACCGTCTTCGTCTTCTTCTTTTTGCTCTGCACCGGTTCCTCGTCAGTTTGCGTACCGCTGACTGTCACCAGCTTTGCCTTCTTCTGCTCTCCACTTTAGCCCTCTCTATCTCCCGTTGACGACGCTGATTCTCTGCTTGCTCACGTTTGGCTTGCTCCCGTAGCTGCTTCTCCTGCTCCTGCTGCTTGATTCTCTGTACCTGACGCTGATAGTGACGCTCCTCCAGCTCCATCTTTTCCATCAGCAGAAATTGCTGCCATGTTTTCCTTAGTCGTTGACGCCGCAGCTCGATGGATTCCCACTACACACAGCATCAAAGCGTCAGTTTTGTTACAGAATATCTCGAGCTTCCGGGAACGAACGCGCGTACTTCCAAGTTGTACGCTTCAAGCAGAATCTCCTCTGGGTATGGACCGCCAATTTGGGTCGTAGTAGAGTCTGGAGACTCCATACGAGCGCACGTCGCCAAGTCGGTCGGACACGTCGAGAGCGCGCGTTGGCGATTCAAATTTTATTGTGATGTGCGCTACATCACTGATGATGTGCACCACACTATGGTTGAAGCTGTTCTTGAAGAGCGAGATCGGAGACATGTCTCCCTCTACAAGAACGGGTCCATAATCCTCTCACAAAGGGAGTCAGTCGATACAAAACGCAAGACAAAAGACGTAGCAACATGGTCGCAGGGGGCGACGCGAATCTCTTCCAACTCGCGGACGGCATCTCGTGCCACGCGTGGAACAAGGACCGCTCGAAGCTGGCCATCTGTCCCAACTCGAACGAGATCTGGATCTACTCGGGCTGCCACGCGTCAGACCCGACGCAATGGCGCAAGGAGGCTGTGCTCACGGAACACGACATGCTCGTGTGCGGACTAGACTGGTCCCCAGTGCACGACCAGCTCGTGTCGTGCTCGCACGATCGAAGCGCTTTTGTGTGGAAGTACGAGGCCGCTTATCGCCAGTGGAAACCGCTGCTGGTGGTGCTGCGTATCACGCGTGCAGCTACGAACGTCAAGTGGAGTCCTGATGGTGCGAAGGAGAAGCGAATTGAATTGATTTAGTGCTCATTGATGCTGGTGATTGCAGGCAAAAAGTTTGCAGTGAGCAGTGGCGCCAAGTGCGTGTCTGTGTGCTACTATCAGGCCGCGGAGAACTGGTGGGTCAGCAAGATCATCAAGAAACACAAGTCCACGTACGTAGCTTCAACTTGAGATTTTGTTGAGAAGTGGAGTTAATATGGTGTGGGTTTGTATAGTGTGACGGACTTGGACTGGCACCCCAACAGCCAATTGCTCGTGACTGGCAGCACGGATCTCAAGTGTCGTGTGTTCTCGGCTCATGTCAACGATGTTGATGGGCCGCAAGATGCGGGGCCGTTTGAAGCTCTGCCGCCGTTTGGTGAGCCGCTGGCTGAGTTTGACAATGCCAGTGCTTGGGTGAATGCTGTCGCGTGGTCCCCCAAGGGTGATTGCTTGGCGTTTGCCGGCCAGGGATCATCCATTCACATCGTTCACTTTGGTGCACCTGGCCAGTATCCGACTATTCAGGTAATAATTGGGATATGATACTTTGTGTGCACTTGTATAGTTGTTGACGTGAAATTGTATGATACAGTCGATCCGGTTCTCGCACTTGCCGCTTATGCGCATTATGTTCCTATCCAACTCTGCGATCGTTGGTGTGGGCTATGACTTCAACCCTCTCTTGTTCTCCCAGGATGGCAATAACTTTTGGTGAGAATTTGCGGCATGATGTGTTTCCGATTGATTTGGCTAATCAACTGCGTGATTTAGGTCGTTCTCTGAGTTTGTGGACAAGAAGCCGACTGAGAGTGCTGTGAAGACAAACTCGGGTGGCTTTAGTGCTGGTACGTTTGGCCATCATGCTGATGGACTGTAAACAATTCTGATTGGTGGTGGTTTTGTGTCGCAGCTCGAAGCCTGTTTGAAAGCAAAGTGACGCGTGGGCAATCGTCTGATGCCACTCAGAGCGACAAGAATATGTTGTGGATGTACGTTGACCTCATGGGTTTGTGTTTTAGTGTAAGGGGTATTATGTTCTAGCAACTCATTGTTCGCTGTACTCCACCATAGGAAACACGCGAGCAACATCACATGCATCCAGCCTTACGCGAAGTCCGCCTCTGGTGGCGTCACGGAATTTTCTACCTCGGGTATGACAAGCACGAGAACTTTTAAATGCGTATTTATTCATTTCTACGATGCGCTGATTTTCTAATTTGGTGGTCGTTCCTTGTAGCACTTGACGGTCGTGTTGTCCTGTGGAAGCTGGGGAGTTTGAATGTGCAATTGAGCAAGCTGCATCTGTAAAAGGACAAGTTTTCTTTTCCCCTACGAAGTAAAAAAGACAACAATTTACCCGTAGACTGGAAGCAGCAACTAAAGTACCTGCAGGTGCTCATCTAGCCCAACGAGCCTTGTCCACGGAGGGACAACAAGATCAAGAAGACAGGTCTGTTGTTTACTGTGCACCCCTCCTCTATCTACTATCAACTCACTTACTTGAAGTACTAAAACAAGCGCAACCACACCTCTATTCGTACATCCGCTTAAGCCGTCTATACTCCTGGCGATATTGGTTCTCAACCACAGAGGCCTGACGGAAGTCCTTCCACTCGGGGAACTCTGTAAGCAGGACCTTTGGATCGTACGAGAGCAGTAGTTGGATGCCCTGGCTAACGTCGTTTAGTGTACGTGCGAGGTCAATGTGCTCCGGGTTCAGGTATGTTCGCTGGAGCTCGAGTAGCTCATAACTGCTGCGCAGGAACAGGATTGAGTACTCACACACGCGCTCAGTTTTTCCACGCAGCAACAGGTCGCAAGAGTCTGCTACCAGCTTGTGGATGCGCATAAATACCAGGTGGTCATGGGCCGCAATCTCCAATGCGTCCGACAGTGTCTCCAACGCCACGGAAAGCGCATCCGCAGCACTTTCAGGGTTCGCCTTGATAATCTCTTCCGCACCAACCAACACTTTCTCCAAGTCCGGCATGTCTGGCTTTGTGCCATCATCGTCCGCTGCACTCGGAGGAGGTAGAACACTGTCACCTCGCTTACAGAGCTCACAACTGCACTCAAAGCCGAACTGCTCCCACAAATTCTTTCGTCGGTTCTCACGACTCTGTTCGCGTGGGTACAAGTACGAGATCGTAAGTTGTTCGCCCTTCGCGATGGGTCGTGCCACCCGCACCTCGGAAACTCCACCTTCCGGTCCTGCATCTTCAGGTGTAAACTTGACACAGTTTGGGTTGCAATCGTGGTTGAACATAGCGTTATACAAAAACACACCACTATCAAAGGCATTGCATTGCATAGCAAACACATTCTGTAGCACTTGGTCGTGTGACAGCGCCAACTCGCTGAAGTTTTTGCACAGTTCGTCCACCTGAGGGCCATATTTGTTCCTCCCTGCAGCAAGTAGCTCCTCCGGTAGGTCACTGAGCTTCTCAGGGTACAAGTGACCTAAGTGTTCCATAATGTCCACGTAATCAGGTCGTGATAGTACCGACTCCATCGTGGCAAGGAAGAACTCTGGATCCGACGTGTCCACATCGGTCGGCCAGGGGACGTACACCTGCTCTACCAGCACCTGCGTTCCGGGCATCAAGTCTCTTGAGGCCACGTATCCACGTGATCCACCCACGCAATTGAAACTCGTCACCAGGTCAATGGGTCCCACCGCCAACGGCTTCACATCGTCCCAAGGTTCGTACAGACTCCGCGTGACTGGAATTGTCGCTTCCTCCTCCTTATTGGGTGCAGATGCAGACGAAGCAGCAGTAGAAACAATACGCACGACTTCATGAGGCTGCACAGTCAAACTCGACGTCTCGTCGTCGCTACTGTCGTCGTCGAAGAGCCCGAAAGCCGCCTGCACGGAGGCACTCGGTTTTCCGCTCATGGTTGGCCCGGAATTGGCAATGCTAATCAAAAATGTGTATAATTAGTGTACAACACATGAATCTCACCCAAATGATGACACCAAATGAGCATACAAAGTCCAAGTCACCAAATACCGACACCTCCCTTTTGTGGTTCTCCACATTCTCACATGGCTGAAGACTTGAGCGTCGCATCTGTCGCCGGACGCAAGCACCCGAGGCCTCCGACGCCGCAGCAGATGCAACAACAGCTTCTAGGACACTCCATGCTTCCGTCCGACACCTCTGGACTGCCAAATTTTGGCTCTGAGCAGCCAATAACACAGCAGAATGATGGTTCTGTGCGCACTACGTCTGGACTCCCTCTTGGACGTCGTATGCGACTGACACTGGGTCAGAAACGCGAGGTGGTGGACCTGGCAGCTAGTAAGAAGTTCACGCATCGGGAATTGGCCGAGAAGTTTCGTGTGGGACGCACTACCATCACCAACATATGCAGACAAGAAGATTTGATCCGCACGGAGACGGACTCGGCGGATGCCACGAAGAAAAAGAGGAAAACTACCAAGTGCACGTACGATCTGCGCGTGTTGGATGAGTGTCTGCACAAGTGGAGGATGGAGATGAAGGTCTCAAGTCCAGATACGAAGCTTACAGGCACGGTATTGCAGCATAAAGCCATGGAGTTGGCCTGTAAAATCGTCCAAGAGCCCTATGCGGCACTGCCAGATAAGGTCAAACAAGCTCTGCAGAAGTTCACGGGGTCTAATGGCTGGCTCGATGGATACAGGACGAGATTTGGGTCGTTTAGTAGCAAACAACTGCCTGGTGGAGGAGATCAGAGTGTCATTAAGAGTGTGGATATTCAGACGAGACTTCGAGAATTGCACCATAGTCTTAGTGGGGTGGAACTGGAAGATATCTGGACAGGAGGCGAGTTTGCAGTCGTGTACAAGCCATCAGTGTCGGATGCAGGAATTGTAGCGGTAATGGAAGATACACAGTGTCGCTGTTTGTGAGTGCAGCTGGAGAGAAGTTCGACATGCAAGTGATTGGCACGGATCGTAGTCCGCTGCTGTTGGAAGGAATTGATACCAGAGAGACGTACAATATTCAGTACGGATATTCAAAGACTGGATGGCAGGTGGCGCAAACGACTGTGAGTATGCTCAAGTCGTTGAATGCACTTGCTAGAGAACGTAAGCGCACGTTTCGAGTGATATTGGATTCGGCTGTGCCTCATGTCAAGGCTGCTATGATTTTGGATTCGCAGGGAGACCAACGCACGTTTTTCGTGTATGACCACCTCCAAATTTTCTTTTTGCCGCCGAACTTTAAAGCTCCACGTTTCCACCCATGCCACCTTGGCATCATTCAAGCGTTCAAGGCTCGCTTCCGAAGTGAGATGCTAGAGACTCTGTTTAACAACTATCGACAGAGTTTGATGAGTCAAGACCCACGCGGATTTCACCCACAGCGTCATTTGCATACTCGCAACGTGTTCCATTGGTTTTATGTGGCTCTCAATAGCATTGACAAACAGTTTATCCAGACTTGCTGGGTTCACAGTGGCTTGCTCCCCACACAGGCGCTTGCATCGCTCAATTTGCGTGTCATCTTAAGAAATGGCGTCAACAATTCATCCGTCAATTTGATCCCAAACAATTCGAGTGGCAGCGGTAGCGACAGTGGCAACTGTAATGCGAATACCGATGGTGCATGCTCGAGTGGCGCAAATGGTGTAGGCTCGTCGCTGGCGGCAAATGGAGGTTTGCCATCCCCAGCATTGCTGTATCGCGAGCTTCAGCAGCAATTAACGAATATCGCCCAACTTGCTCCTGACTTCCTCCGCTGGATTGGTGTAACTGACCCCTCCAATGCACAGGCATTCGTAGAACTCGAAGGCAACGCCTCAGTGACTGACCCAGGAATCGACGAAGTCCAAATTATACGCAGTGTGCTCCAAAAGCACGGATACTTATCCACAAAAAGGCTTGATGATGAGAGTCATGCAGATGGCGCATTCGAATCCTTTGGAGACGTAGCTGATGATCCTTGCCCGCGCTCCGAAGAAGTTCTCGCTGCAATTGGTATACTCAAGAGATATTTGCGTCTATCACAGGACGCGATTCCGAGCCGTGTTGATGCGGTTGTCCAATTGAACCACGTGAAGAAAGCTGTTGATGCTGCCGCTTTTCGTGACACTGGTATTTGAGTGAGTGTTATATACTATTTGGCATCGTGTTCACTGCATTATCATTGTTGTCATCTTATATCATTTATCTTACACATGCCAACACTCACATGATTATGATCTAGCTAATAAACTGTTCGAATTTTATAGTTGGGCGACATGGCTGCCATCGCGATAATATCATCCGTAGGTTGACCTGACAACGGCGACGATATTTGAATCGCCGGCTGTGGCACGGAATCGTCATCCAAAGGCAATATTGCTCGTTCAGCAATGGCTTGTTGCTCGATGCGACGCTGGCGTCTTGCATAGGCGACAAGTGTTCGAAGGGCACTAACCAGCCAGTCGCGATGACTTGAACTCTGAGTCTCGAGATCTAATGTCCGCCCGAGGAATACAACCGAGAATGAGCAGGCCTCCAACACACTGTTGGATGGATACTTGCGGAACACAGCAGTCTGCCGTCCTTCCAGCACTTGTAGTACTTCCGCCAAATCCACCGCTTCACTGAGACCACCGCGCTTGTGTTGCCATTGAAGAGTTCCACAGCAATTGCAATGGAGTCGTGTTGCATGTGCACCTCCACGCCGTCCATACTTCAGCAATGGGAAGAACATATTGATAGCTTGAACGAGATACGATCGATGTTTGCCACCAAAACGGTACGCAAGCTCCACAATCTTCCACCGGGCACCCTCAATAGTCTCAAGCTCTTCATCCGTGAACAAATAAGTTTTGCGTTTCTTGCGCAAGTGTAGCGTCTCCAATACCCGCGGACCGATCCTCGAGAACGCACTCTTCTTATGCTTCTTACCGGGATGCATTTCTTGAGGGACAAGTAATGGTGACGTAGGTGCCGGAGACCCATCAACAGGAGACACGACACCGAGGTCGTACGCATTTGGGCATGACCCTGCTCTTTTCCGCATCGGAGGAGATTTAGGCTTGCGACGAATTCCATGGGATTGAGCCAAGGGTTTGTGCATGTGATCCGAGTCTTCCTTCAGCTGGATCACCAGCCGTCGCACACTCGACGTAAGCTGGTCCTGCGCTGACAATGCAGCTTGTTCAGCTGCACAACTCAGAAGGTGCGTTCGTCGACGCTGCAGTAATCGGTGTTCAGCGGGGCTGAGCTCATGTACTAGCTCTTGGCAGACCTGAGTTTCTTCTTGCTCGCTACTGGATCTTTCTTCATCCTGGTCAGAACTGTTGTTGTCCAGATCGAGCTCGTCCACGTCTTCAATCTGGTCAATGTCGTCTTCGTCGTAGTCATCGTCGTCATCCTCATTCTGGTTCGACAAATCCACCACAGTCCTATCAGCAGGCACGTTCGACTCTTCCATTAAGCTGTCGCTCTTGATCCGACACATCAACCTGCGCACGCTCATCGGCATATTCGCAGGGTCGAAATTCAGCAGCTCATCCTCCATCGCTCCACACTTTTCCTCCTCGTCCTCTTCGTCCGCACTTAGAGCAGCACGTCGTTCTTCCTCTTCTAGATTCTCCTGTTCATTGTTATCCATCTCCTCCTCCGTCACCTTCTTTAGCATCATCGGCGGTGCAAATTTCGCGTGCATTTCACCAAAATCCTCCATCTGCGCTTCCAGCGTTGCTCTCCTCATCAATTCTTCCTGACTCAACGGCTTTGCCAATGCCGCTGCAACCAGCGGCCGCGCTGGATAAAACTGGAACCGTTGGTTAGCGCCGTTGCTGTTACCGCTGCTTTTTGGGTCCCACATGGTCATCTCCGACGGCATCGTTGGTGTCGCACCGACGCTGCTGCGTCGTGCATTGCGAGCAGCTTTCCGCCTCGCGCTGTCATCCTCATGTTCCTTGTCCTCACTGCTGTTGCTGCTGCTACTGGAGCCCCTCCCGTCCTCTGGATCGACTTGAAAGATACTGCCACGCCGTACAATGGCCGAGAGCTTGCCCAGCAATACGACGCTGGACGAGCGCTCGCGACGACCGCCCGACCACGGCTGCATCTAAAAGGATAAGTGAGAGAAAATCCACGCGTATTGGCGGGAGAGTGGGAGCACTCTGGACTTGAGGGTCAAAGCCAAGTGTGTGTGTGTGTGTGTGTGTGTGGGAGGCAGGAAGGAGAAAACCGTTCGACACAAGCGACGCCGTAACAGCAAGTGACTGTGGCAACGTGCCAAGCAGAATGACAGGACGTGCCTTACTTTCTCTGGCCTCGATGACCAGAGTGGTTGTGACACGAATGGGCGTTGCTCTTTTAACGTCGAGCCGTTGCTATGGCGAGTGCTAGCAAGACCAAGTGTCTTCAATGTGTCCAACGAGGGAGCCATGTTGAGTTCGACGGGGAATTACGTTTAAGAAGTTTACACGCGAGACAAAAGCTGTTTTCGTCGACAGACTGAAGGCATCGAATGTGAGAGGTGAAGATTCGAGGGAGCCGTTACTCGTCCGCTACTGGAACGTTCATGAGTCGCTGACCATGTGCCACCTGGGCTTGTCTCTACCATACTTTTCACGGGCTCTGATGCCTCCATCTCATTCTTGCCTGACCAAGCCACTCTTTTGCAGTTCAGTCGGCCATACTGCTGGACTCCCCAAGCCGCAGCACTGAAATCTGACGACGATGTATCAAGTCCGATTTACGTGTAAAAAGGCACCTTATTTTTAGGATAAAACTGACCATGGTGAGTGGTGGCAAGACACCTCGACGTCATGTTGCGCAGCGCCGAGCTCGACTCCAGGGCCCCGGTGCGCTGCTGCAAGGCAATCCAGACACTGCGTACCCATCTTCGCGTCTTCTAGTGTGGCACTCGAGCTTCACACATGCTGCGTCTCGCCACGAGGGCATCATCAATGGCCATGCTTTTAACCAACAGCTCGAGGTTTATCTCCCTTGTAAGGCTGGGAAAGCTACAGCACAGTCGTTGCAATGGGAAACAGGCTTCTACTATGAGATTAAAGCATCCGTGGACATGTTCCTCTCACCGACTTTCATCCGCGAGTACTTGACGGAAGGTGGTGCAGTGTTCATGGTGGCCAAGAATGCACCGGTGGACGCAGCACAGTCGGCGATGTTACTGCCTTCTGGCCAGTTGCTTTTGCTGGTGGACGCAGAGACATACGAGCAATTGGGGATTGTGGGTGAGAAGTATGGCAAAGCGGTGCCTGCTACCTGCAGATCGGCACATATGAAACGTGCACAGAAGTACGTCATTACTCTGGACTTGACGTCGTTTGTGGAAAAAGAAAAGGAATTTCGAGATCGAGTGCGAAAGTGTTTGAGGACAAAGTTGGAGGATCTGGAGATGCTCTTGTGTGCGTACAATGAACGGGGTTCGGCACGCACGATCTTGTTTGGGGACGACGATCAGATCCCACGTTCGCGTGTTGAGCTCAATGCCGACATGACGACGTTGGATGAAATATTTCTGCCCAAGTTTGACGCGTTTTTCAAGGAATTGGGTGTGAGTCACGATGATGGGGGGATGTTGAGAACGTCGCTACAGGAAGCTTATGACTGGTTGGGACTTGTGGCGTGTCGACTAACCGACCTATTACAAAGGCAGAAGGTGGAAGAGTACGTGTCAACATTCACAGGTATTCCCGATTCGTTTGAATGTGAACCGGACAGTGAGGTCACGACGGTGAGATGGCGCGGTCTGCTAGCGGCTCCGTTTTGCTCGACTATTGTGGAGAAGGTGCAGCGTGCTGTTAAAAGTGGAACGGTGCCGTGGGGTGCAGTCACGGTCTGGGGCTTCCCGGATGTCTTCGTGTCGTGGGTACAGCAAACAAGGACGAGCAAGGGCAGCAAAGGAAAGAACGAGTCGCATCGAAGAGAGCATGGCTACTTGGGTAATGGTAGCAACAATTATACGCTGCTCATGCTACCGAACGATGAGTACTTCATGCTACAAGCTCTCGGTCCGCATGATGCCACCGTGTAAGCAAAGAAGCTAGAGTTACGATAGAATATAACATTGCACCAGCATCTAACGCATATTGGTCATTACCACGTGAAACCTGAAGACCACTGCCTAATTCGCCAGGACGTTCTCGATGAATGCTGCGACTGTAGACGAGTTGGAGTCTGATCCGGCCTCAGCAAGTGTTAGGGCAACCTTGATATGTTTACGAGCTGGCTTCATGTTGTTCCTTTTGCCATGAATAAGCGCAAGGCGCAAGTTCGCCAAAAAGCAGGCGGCAATATCGCTGTTGCTGCTCAATGCAGTGGTGGTACTGCTCATATCATCATCGGGGTCGGTGGGGCTAACCGATTTCGTCGCAGTTAGCGAGGCGACAAGCTTCCACACATTGATAGCAGCATCCAAGAGCAGTTGTTCTTCGTAAAGTCCACCAACCTCAACGAGGATCGGAACCAATCGGTCTGAAGAAGGCGCAGTAGCACCTGAGACAGTGGCTATGATGCTCAAATACTTCTCGACCGCCTTTGTTGGACTAGAGATCGAAAGTAATCGCGCTTCTAGCAGATCGGTGTCAGTCGAGCGTACCAGCATACCATTTTCCTTGCCTGCTTTCAATCGGTCCAGTGCTTGCTTCGAAAGTGAAATTGCCTGATCCTTCTCACCGAGTTTAATGTGGCAGTAGCTCGCTAGCAATTCTAACTGAGCTGCGTCGTATTCCCTCTCGCTAGTGAGTGACAAACCGGTCTGCAACAACCGCAACAACTGACGCAGAACTTCATCATTTGATTCTTGCTTTGCGTTGAGACTCATGCGCTTGAGGATGCTCGAGCCAGCCAAAATATAGGCCTGCGGATTCCAAGGTTGAACACGAATCAGTTTTTGAGCATCCAAAGACAATCTCTCTACTCCCGTTGATCCGGCTTTGAATAATCCAAGCAGCGCATCGACAAAATTGCGATCCATCATTTCTTTACCTGGGGACACGGCAATTCGGGCCGTCGAACGCAAGTAATCCGAAAGGCAACTGGACACCCGGAGAGTTTGTGAATCGGTCGTTGCCAGGGCCAGCCGCACCCATAGTGTAGCGGAGGTAGCGTCATCGTTAGCTTGCACAAGTGTTTGCAGGCGTGTTAAATATTCTTCTTCGACACCTGTCCATCGTTCATAAAGCTCAACCAAGCGTAGATTCAGATAGTCGCGCGCGGTAAGTGTTGGCCCCGCTTGCTCAAGTGACGCTAGGAGGCGCTCTTTACACGCTATAGCGAGAGCGGTGGCCTGAGCAGTAAAGTCCTCCATCAACGAGCTCGCCATCGATAATCCCACCATAGTCAAAACTTCAGTTTGGTTGGACAGGGAATCGTCTTGCGATAGCAGCGCGTGAAGTAGATCCAGCGCCTCGCCTCCCTTCGACTGGTGGCGTAGAAGCTGCGCTTGGATGATGACCTGGAGTGCAGTAGAATTATCCGTCACCAAGTTCATCTGTGCGGCAATGTCTTGTAACAGTGCTTGTTCGTCCGTCTTAGCACCGTGTGACTTGGTGTACAGCTCGCCAAGTCTTGTCACTAGCGTGTTCCATTCAAGTCCTTCAGACACCTGCGACGACGCCGAGGCTTGGGTGTAAGATGCCAAAGCCTCGGTGTACAGTCCAAGACGATGCTGAGCGACACCAAGGGCATGCCACGCGCGTCCATTGAATGGATCCCGTTCCAGATACTTTTTAAGATAGAATAACACCTGCTCATTACCGTGCTCTGGAGCTTGAGTAATCGACTCACCAACGCTCTCTTCAAAATCAAGCAGTGCCATACTCAAACCCAGCAAAGCATCTAGATCCAACCCACCCTGCAACGCGCAGTCAAACGCTTCGATCGTTTTTCTTTGCTGAACTGCTGAAGTAGCTTGACGACGAGCTAGCATGGCATAACCATTCCACATTGATGGGTTGCTTGGATTCAGGCTCTGCAGCTGGAGGAACGACTTCTGCGCAAAAGACGCAGTTGATAGCACAGTATCGGCTTGGGTGAGGTAGAACATGCCCAAATTGGCCCATGTGGCGTCACTGCTTCTACCAGTTTGAATCGCTCGTGCCCAAGCAAATTGCTTCACCAGCAGATTGTCAGACACAAGTGCCAGGCCATTCCATGCCAATGAACATGAGGGATCCTTTGCAAGCGCCAGTTTGAAATTGGTTGATGCCTTTGCCTTTAGTGTTGTGACAGCTGAGTCTGAATCAGACCCTCTCTCGCCCAAAAAAGCCGTGGAGGGAATACCACTCACGTTACTGCGTGCCTGGGCTTCATACCAGTAACCCAACCCGACATCATAGTATCTTTCGGCAGCCACAGCGTCAGGGCTATCCGTAGTCTTCTTGTCGGTCTTTCCAGCTAGTACCACAGCGGCCTCATAAGCTTTCCTACCCGTACCAATGAAATCCACCCAGTTGGATCCTTCGCTTGAAAAATTATCTGGCGACAAGTAGAATGCAAAGCAGTGAATATCACCGATCAGCTTGCACGCTTGCACAGACCCAGAAAGGGGCGATGTCGATGGCAGTCCCTTCATGATACGCGACGCATCTTTCAGATTAGCTGCAGCATTGCCGTACAATCCTTCTGAGCACAAGTATTTCGCTTGCTGGAATAGCAAGTCCGAGTAAATCATCGAAGCCACTGTCACGTCCGGCTCACCATCAATCTCCCCAGTAATAACCGGTTTAATACGCTTCAACGCATCATCAAAAAGCAGCAATGAACCTTCAATCCGAGCCAACTCACAGCGAACACACCAACTTTCTTCACCGAGCTCGATGGCCTTCAAATACGATCTTTGCGCAGAGACTGACTTGTCAAAATTCTGGTAGATATGCGCCAGAGTAACCCAGTAACGAGCATTCGTAGGATCGTTACGCAGCACCAAGTGCATTTTCCCCACTGCAGTCTCGTTATTTTGCTCCACTAGATGTTGCGCCAGCCGCAAAAGTGCCCACGTAGGAGCAGTTTCTTGATCCTCTGTCACCCGTTCCCAAAGTTTCACATTTGCTTCATGCTTTTCCTGAAAGTCGTAAAGGTTGCTCAAAGACATACCTGCTAGTTTATCTGTAGGAGAAAGCGAAAGCGCCTTCAAAAAGCACTTTTCGGCGCGCAAAATATCCGTTGCAATTTCTTGATACCATTTTCCCAACCAAGAGAACATCTCGGCATCTGATGGCGTCAACTTGGCAGCTTGCAATAAATAACCAAAACATCCTGTTTTGTCTGTTTGGTAGGTGCCACCCAGATGCCAATACACAATTGCCAATCGCTTAAGTGTTCGCCCCTTAGAAAGCACATCAGTGGGAAGAATCTTGGTCACATTTGCTTCTAACAGCATTTGAGCTTGTTGAAGCTCGCCAACCTGAAATTTAAGCCACCCACGGGTACACTGCACAGCAGCAATCATGCTTTCATCTTGAACTTCTGACGATGAAACTGAGTCAATGATATCAAGGGCCTCCTGTGGTCGCGCCTTACTTGCTAAGAGTTCTGCTGCTGCAATTGCTGCTTTCATCGTGAAAAAAGCATCGTTACTTTCCATAACCCGGTGGTAGTACTCCAACGCTTTATCTGCTTCACTCGAATATTCACTCGCTGTTGCTGTCATGAACTGCACCTTAACCTCTGAATATCTGTACCGAAATATTCACATTAGACAACGTTAAATATCGAGAAAGCATATCATGACTTACAGGACAGGATTCGGGCCTTCAGATCCAAACGACTGTATCTTTTCAGCTACAACTTTTCTTGCCAACGCTAAACGATTCAGACAACCCTCGACGTCACGAGCTGCAAGCGCAATCGACGCCAATTCGACTTGAACACGGATACAAAGAGCGCACTCTTGAAAGGATGACGAGGAATATCCTGCAAGTGCTTCAACAAAATTTTCTCGAGCCTAGCATACAAACACATAGCTACAACTGTCAGCATCCTCGGATCACGTCGAGAGTAAAATAAAATACCAACTTGCCTGATTGCTATCTCCCACATGTAAACACTCAACTGCTTGAAACACCAGAGCCATAGGACTTTTGGGGTGACTTGCAGACAGCCGAGTAGCAATTGCCTTGGCCTTCTCCAACTCAATTGCTGTCGGTCAAACACGATAAGAATACCCCTGGCGTTAGTGTCACGAATGTATCAGGAGCAGGTACAACCAAGAAAGAACGCACGGCTGTCTTGGTCCTCGGACCGGAGAAGCAAAAATTCTGCTGGGATCTTAGCTTCGGGAAACCATTCAACGACTGACATCGCCAACGTATCCACCACCTTGAGAAGACCATAATTCTCTTTTGAAGTCTTCAAGTCATCCAAATGGAACCGCATAAAAAATGCAATCGCGACGTCCATCCTCGGTCGGATTGCATCGAGCTCTTCACTCTTGGCTGTCCAATCTGCACGGGATGCAACAGCAAAAAATTGCCTCGATATTTCTGTCATTAAGTAGCTACCAGAGCAATCCAATAAGCTGAAGCCAGGACGCTGTCAACACAACATATCAGCACGTAGACAACACAGCTTCCAGGATAAGCTTTATCGAACCTGCAGTAGATCAACCAAATCCAGCCAAATATTCAACGGAGACGGTAATTCCTCGTTCGGAGTCTTTTCGAGTGAGAGCTGTCCCATATCTCCAGTTTGTTCCCCCACAAGTGAGTACCACGAATCAAAGGCCTACAATCCACCAGCAGTTAGATCCAAACAGCTTGTCAACATCTTGAAAATGGTCTTATGCGCACCTTCGGAAGCATTTTCAGCTCCATAGCAGTAGCCGCCACCTCAGCAACCCACTTCTGACATCGCGTCAGCTTCTTCCCTCTGTCACCACCAACCTCAAGTCAGCAACAGGATTATAGACCTTTCCCCAGTTATCAGCACCTCAAATTGATGTCCACTAGCTTCTCCAGCGGCTGCAACTTGCTCTTCACGTCCTTCTTCGCCTCGAAGAGGTCCACAAGATACTGCAAAGTCACCCAGAGTCACACCACCTCAGTCTCCATCAACCAACCAATCCTCTATCTTCTCTCCACCTTCCACGGAGCTGGCATCTCAGGCTTGAGGTCCGCAGCTCGGCGATACGCCTCCTCGCAGTCGTCCCACTGCGATTTACGTGTATAAAGTAAGCATAATAACGAGTCATACGCAAGTGGATTCGTTAGACAAACCTCTTTCAAGTGGAAGCTGGCCAGTCCCACGCACATGAAGGCCTGGAAGTTGTTTGGGTCGAACTGTGTCACACGGCGACCCGAGTCCTGCGCTTCCTGGTAGCGCTCGGCCTTAAGCGCCGCCGCTGCGTCCAGCAGCATCTTCTTGAGCATCGCAGCCGACATGTTGGCCAAAATGCCGAAATGGGAACTTTTGTGACTCTTTTATTTGGGTACGTTTCCAAATATGGTACCTTTGACACACACTCTTCAGTTCTCATTTCCCTCAAAAAGCATGTGGAAGGCTGGGGCGCGTGCGGCTTCGTCTGCGCGGCGCTCACTCGCGTCTCCACTGCTTCGTGGGTCCATCGCTAGACCACAGCTGTGTAGGCGTCCACAGGCACTGCAAACGCTGGCCATAGGACTGTCGCGACCCTTCTCCACGTCCTCTTCCTCGGCTCCAAGTACGTGGCATTAAATGCGGAATCCATGTAAAATGGGTGTTTTATGGGTGAATAGGGGTTGAAGCTGACCAATTTGGGTCTTTCAGCGACGCAGAATGCGCAGATGGCGGCGGCAGCGCTGGCTGCAGCAGGTGTCGGCTATTTGTTCGTGACGACGGAGCGTCAGAGCAAGCAAGAGAAGCAACAGCGCGAGCTGGAGATCGAGAGGGAGCGCAAGCTGAGTGATCGTCTCGCAGCGGAGCTGGTGGCGGCCGAAGCAAGCCATAACAAGCTGGACTGGAAGGCCACGCTTGAGCGTGTGGTGCCGGCCATTGTGAGCCTAAAGCTCAATTCACCCAAGGTGGAGAGACCGTTGTATTGGTGACGTCAACAGCTACTGACTGGGGGATTGAGTGTTTTAGTTTTTTGATACGGAGTCACCAGGTAATGGATCTGCGACGGGTTTTGTGGTGGACGCGGAGAAGGGAATTATTCTGACCAACCGACACGTTGTGGGACCTGGACCCATTGTACGGTGAAGTGGAATTCTGCTGTGCGAGGTGTTGATTAGTGACGGGTGATGTGTGTACTTGTAGGATGCTGAGGCTGTTTTCCAGAATAATGAGGAAGTGCGAGTAATCCCGATTTATCGCGATCCAGTACATGACTTTGGCTTCTTTCAATTTAATCCGGCGGTAAGAATACTTAGTACTGAGGTTCAACACGTATCATTCATTGTTAATGAGTTTTGTGTGAGCAGGATGTGAAGCATATGTCGGTGCCGTCGCTACATTTGGAGCCGGAAAAAGCTACGGTTGGGACAGATATTCGAGTAGTGGGCAACGACGCAGCTGAAAAACTTGCCATTGCAAGTGGTACGCTGGCGCGTCTGGATCGCGATGCACCCAACTACGGATTCAATAGTTACAACGACTTCAATACGTTTTACTACCAAGCTTCGTCAGGAACGACTGGAGGTTCTTCAGGTTCGCCCGTGCTCAACCATGATGGCGATGCGATCGCTCTTAATGCTGGCGGCAAGATTGGCACATCGGCATCCTTCTATCTACCATTGGATCGAGTTAAACGAGCGTTCGAGTTAGTACGAGAAGGTAAGGATGTTCCTCGCGGCACTATCCAAACGATCTTCAACTACAAACCCTTCGACGAGGTGCGCCGACTCGGCGTAGACCCCGCCACGGAAAGACTTGTTCGCTCGACGTTCCCCTTGGAGACGGGTATGCTGACAGTGGCTGAAACCATTCCGAGCGGCCCATCAAGCAGCAAGCTACAGCCAGGTGACGTACTGGTGCGTGTCAACGGCCAGTTGATCACACGATTTGTGCCGCTGGAGGCTATTCTCGACGACAACGTCGGCAAGGAGGTGAGCATTGTGCCAATGACGATGAAGAATTTTGACAATATGACTCACATGTCAATATATGACTTTTACTTGACGTAGGTTGAGCTTCAAATTGAGCGCTCAGGGGAGCTGGTAACTCACAACGTACAGGTGCAAGACTTGCACTCGGTCACTCCCTCACGCTTCATTGAAATTGGTGGTGCGGTAATTAATCCTCTATCATATCAGCAAGCACGAAATCATGCCATGAGCCCTGGAGCACCATACGTAGCGGACCCAGGTTATTTCCTCCAGCGTTCACGGATTGGACGTGGTGCGATCATTCACTCCGTGAATGGTATTAAGACGCCTGATCTTGAGACACTCAAGAACTACTTGAAGCAATGCAAGGACCGTGATCGCATTGTGGTCAAATTTTCGAAGTTGACGGACAAGTCTGAGAAGGTTGAGGTTGTGCATGTGGACCGCAGGTGGTTTCCCTTTTGCGAATATGTGCGTGATGACAAGCTTGGAACGTGGCATTGTGAGCACTTTGCCCCTCCAAACACAAACAGTAACTCAAGTGATGACGACGAGAGAAGGAAACTGATCTGGACGAACCGATCGGCTCAACAACGACACTGCCCGGCAAAAACTCTGTGGAAAACAAGCTTGCCCGATCGTTGGTAACTGTAGACTTCGACAGACCATTCAGTGTGAACAGTTTGTCAACGTCGAATTACCGGGGCACTGGACTTGTAATTGATGCGACAAAGGGGCTCGTGGTTGTTGATCGCAACACTGTCACCGACTCCATGGGAGATGCCATGGTCACTTTCGCCAGCACCATCATGGTTCCCGCTCACGTTGTGTTCGTTCACCCGGTGCATAACTTCGCCATTGTACAATATGACCCGAAGCTAATTGGATCGACGCCAATTGAGAGCTGCCGTGTGGCTTCAAAGCCACTGGTGCCTTCTGATCCGGTGTGGCTCGTTGGTCTCATGAGTAGCGTGGGACGCAGCGGCCACTCTGATCTTGTGTCTCGCGAGACCATTGTATCTGGCGTCAAGTGGATCGGGTTACCAATGCCCAACCCGCCTCGGTATCAGGAGCATAACTTGGAAATGGTCTCTTTGCAGGATGTTGTCGGTACCGAAGGAGGCGTTGTTTGCAGTGAAAAAGGCGAAGTAAGTGCGTTTTGGGCTTCTTTCTCGTTCCAGCAGCAGCGCCGCAATTCGAAGGTAGAAAGCCAATTTAACCGTGGTATCCCAATGGACTTGATCATGGAAAGCGCGGCGCCGCTCATGCGAGGTGTAACACCCAAAATTTATGATCTGGGTGTTGACTTCGAGCACTTAAGTTTGGCTAAAGCTCGTGAACTTGGTCTTGGGCAAGCACTGGCCGAAATTTTGGAGAAAGATGCTCCTGATCGCCGTACTATATTGACCGTTGCTCGACGCTGGGGTGGTACAGAGGCCCAGGATGTGCTTAAAAACGGTGACATCTTGGTGGCAGTGGACGGCAAGATCGTGACAAGCTTCCGTGAAGTAGAGCGCTGTACACAGAAGCCGGAGGTGCAACTTACTATAGTTCGCGATGGTCGCGAGATGCAACTGGATGTGAAAACGCTTTTCATGGAGCGCACAGAGATCAACCGCATTGTATTCTGGCAGGGTTTGTTACTACAGGCGCCTCCATTATCTGTATCAGCACAGCGCAGCATTTCGTTGGACGATGGGATTTACGTGTCTTGCCGGTACTCGGGATCACCGGCTGCTCGTTACGGACCGCCACCTACAAGTCGTATCAAGGAAATCGACGGTATTAAGATCACAAGCATCGACGATTTCCTTGAAATTGTTACCGCAAAGTCTGCCAACGACTCGGTGCGTATCAAATACACGGACCTCAGCGGCAAGGACCGTCTCAGTACGCTCAAGCTGGAACCTAAGTACTGGCCTACGAGCGAGTTGGTACATGAGGGCGGCGAGTGGCACCGACAACATCACTAAAGCAGCTTCGTTTTGTGCCCCAAATGAAGCTAGGAAAACCCGATGCAAAATGAAGAAACAAAACGAAATCCGTTTATAACGTTTAATGGACCAAGGCTGGGCGAACCGAGAGCATCAGATGAAATGATTGTTGCGCATGATGCTTCTTAGACGGAATAATACTCTTTGCTACTGGGTTGCCTGATGTGATTCTCTAGTGCGATGTTTGTAAAGTCTCAAAAAACATCAAGTTCATCTTTCTTCCACTTTAGCAATTATCGTTCTTGTGCTGCCGAGTAGCACAAACTCTCACCAGAAAAAAAGTTCTTACATGTCAGGTACTCCATCTTTGACCCAAACTAATGAAGTTTTCCAGTGTAGCTTGCCAAAACTCCTGATTCAAGAGATTTGCGTCTGTACACCGTACTGCTCCTTAGCTTCTCGCTTTGTTACTTTTACCTACCAGGCAATCTCGACAGATAGGTTACACACAATGGCAGGGTTGTCATTTACAACAGTGTCGAGCCAATTCAAACTCACATTGTTGATAGCGGATTCCTGTGGTCTTTGCACTTAGAAACGTGTTGATTTCATCGTGGAGGCCTCATCGAGAATGGTGAACTTGTGTCTTCTTTGCTGTGGTTTTATCATGGGCTTGTTTTAAAGGACATTTTCTCTCGTGAGTGAATATTTTCTCGCAGTATCCGCAAATTGAAGTGGATTTCGCGGTATACTCGTCCTGTAAGTGCTTTAACATGACTAACTCAAATGGTTTCTATGAACTTTTGAGAATTGTGTCCTATTAACTCCATTTTATGCAAGTCGGAGTAACTAGGACTTGTTCTGTAAAAAAAATATTTTTTAGTGGTTAAAGAATTCAGAAACACAGATTACATCAGCTTCAGATCTAATTCTACAAATTCGGCAGTCCAAAATGGACACACCACCGAGTATTCGGCGGCAGTACGCTTCACCTCCGCGTGAGTCGCCGGAAGAGCGTCGTCGCCGACTAACCAATCGCCGCGCGGCCAAGTACCGACATTTCCGCTCGCTAGCCAGTGCACAGAATGCATCTGACCCGATCGTCGAGCTCCAGCGCCAACAGAACACCCGTCGACAGCGCGAGCGCCGGTCGCTTCTAGACGGCGAGGCACGCGATCGTCTGCGTGCACAGAACCGGCAGCGACAGCAGCTTCGACGTCAGAATTTGAGCGATCGGGCCAAGGCGGAGATCCGACAGAAGCAGCGCGAGCGGCAGCGACAGCGACGTCAGACACTGGACGATGGCGCACGCAAAGAATTGCGAGAGCGCGAGCGTCTGCGCATTCGACGCAGACGACGGCAGCTCCAGGCACTCAAGAGACAGGAACAAGTGGAGGAGCTACTACCACTTCAGCTATCTCCAGGGACGGAGAGAGACAGACTCCCGCACTTGAGACTGGCACCGGAGTTGCCGACGTTGAAGCAACATCAGGAACAGCAGAGACAGAGACAAATGCAACAGAGACTCCCATTTGGTGGAGGTGTGCAGATTACACTGCCACCGCCGCCTATGGAGAGAGTTCGGACGTTCCAGCATGAAGTGATTCCGTCGCTGCCACATTTGCAGCAGGTGACGAGACCGTCGACGGCCTCGTTGTTGCATACGACACCACCGTCGTTATTCCCTATGCCTGCACCATTGACAGCGACGAGTGGAGGAACTGGAAGTGCGTCGTCGACTGGACTACCTACCGTTGCTAGTGCTGTAGCGGCAGCAGCGACCAGACCACCACATCCAACGCCGATCATGCCGTCTGTCAGCTTGCCACTGCCGAACAAACCGCTGACAGCATTGTCAATAGTTCCACAGCAGCAACAACCACCACGTACGCCGATTGTGCTTCCACCGGCACACCGCTCACTTCCGCCATTGCCGGACTTTCTTAACAGCCGCGAAGCTTTCAATCCTGCTACTGCTGTAGCGGCTTCTACGTCGACGCGGACGTCACGACCTTCAAATACTGCTAATAGGGCGTTGTTCCCGTCTATCATGGATCTGCCTGCTACACACATCGATGCTCAAGACTCGGATTTATTTTTTCAACGATAACAGGTCGAGGAATGTAACTACGCCACAACAACAAGGGCTCACAAGCAAACTCGTTGGAATGAACTGCAGTCTTAGACGAGTTTATGCCTCGGATTGGATGAGTAAATGGCTCATTTTGGGCTACTGTTCTTGCTGTCAGTTTTGCAAGGTGTCTACCGTAGCAGACTGTCGAGTTTGTTAACACTACCCTTCGCGAGTGGACGGTGTGGAGCATTAACGTGCCATAGTGCTCGAAACGCTTCGTGTGCATAGGCACCGCGGTTGGCCAAAAGAAACATTTCAAGTTGTGTCTCGGACAGGTTGAGCAATTGGTAGTACCGCTTGGCGTGCTCTAAACGTGAGGCAGACGAACACGATGACGGCATTGATGCTGAGGATGACAAGCAATCGCGAGGATACGAATAGAGGGTACCCGTGAGTCCTTGACGAAGAGCGCCAATATTGAGAAGCATTTGCTGGACACCTCCTCTCGTGAATGTGCAGTCTGTCATTTGTGCGAGATTGCCGATAAGTAGGCGGGACAGCAGCGCATCTACACCATTGAACACAAGTGTCATCTTGTCACACGCTAAGTATGGTTGAAGCGCATTCTCAATCGATGACAGGTTGAGATTGAGCATGAGCACGCTATCCTGAGCCATGGTCGGCTGACCTTCTTCCATGTCAAACCGCTGAGAGACGAGTTGTGTAATATAGAAGCAGCAGTGCAGGCGAACCTCGCGACGAAGGAAAAGCAGGCATTCGTCAGCTAGAGAACTGCACTGCCAGCTCGCCGCTTGGAGTGCCATTGTTAGTGCTGGCGAGGTAACCGGAGATGCTGGGGAATTATTCGACTTCCCTTCGGAACCTCCCGCGACACGTTGGAGGTACAAAGCGATGAGATCGCATGCGCTGTTAACGTAGCCAAGCATACCCATTCGAGCATTGTCCATGAGTAGGTCACTGGAGCCGTGCATCCATGAATCTGGATCATAGAGGTCGCTTTCAAGCTCAAATTCTCTTGCTGCTATCACCTCTTCAGCACTCGATCGAGTGGAACTGGTTCCAGTGCTCAATGGCTGCACCTTCGAGTGATGGTATGGAATTGGACTACCTTGTTTAGCGCGTTGATACCCTTCGTACTCGTGAAATATGGCTGCTAAGTCGGCGTAGGTGACGTTTTTGGTCTGCAATTGCTGGTGATTGAGGGTCTGCTCGCGAATATCGCGCACTATCACCGCGCATTCTTCCAAGCAATTCAGAACAGAAGCTTCGAGGACACCAGCTAGATCCGATGCGTGCGTTGGTATTTTAACCATCATTTCGCGGAGGTTCTCGATGACATGAAGCAAACTGTCGATGCTGGGTGGTTGATAGCTTGTGTCAGAGGGAATAGGGAGTCGACAAGTTGTCATTAGACCCCGCGCCTTCACGGCCAGAAAATGCTGGGCTTTTGCTTTGACTTTAGGGATCCACTTCTGCGTAATGAATGTACCGAGGAACGCTGTGAAGCCTGACAGCGATGATGACAGCGAGTTAACACCGGAACGGGAGGAGCTGGCACGGAAAAGCTGCTGAAGGTCTTTTCCGATGCGCTCCAAATCTTGGTATACCTCTGGCAAGTGGAAGACGCTAGGTTCACACACAAGGCGGTGGCGGTTTGCAGCCGATCCGTTTTGATTGTCCTCACTCTGTTGATTCTTCGTTGGACGCTTGTTGCGACTCAGTTTGAATATCTCCTCGGTGTCAGATGATGGTGTAGTCGCTGGATCAATTGCTACAGGCTTTGGCGAAGAAGCACCGTCAAGATATTCGGATATCACACGCTGCCAAGATGACGATAGTAAGTGGGCTAGTACGTGAAGAAAGATACAATGTCCTTACCTCCAGCACACCGGAAATCTTTGTGACAACTTCAAGCATACCGTAGTCCCAATTATCTCCATCAGCTTCGAAGTATACAGCGACGAGATAGTGTCGCTGAGCAACGCGGCGCAACACGGTGAATAGCAGGCGCAAGAACGTGCCAAAATCGCTGGAATGATCGTGCGTGCCGAAAGTAGCCTCTGTGAACGCATTCGCAAACGATGTGCTGCTACTGCTGTTGAAAATACCCCTACAGAGGCGTGAAAGCTCCGCCACCACTGCATCAAGTTCTTGTTCGATGGAGCTCTTGATCGTACCTAGAGCTTCTCGCTCGCGATGCAGTCTACAGACAAGAACAACATGACAGCATCAGTCAGAAAACTGGAATGAGTTTACAACACCTGAAGAAAGGTGCCATTAGCCTCAACCCACTTTTTAATGGCCATGACGGCAGTCTGCAATGCATTGTTAGCTTGTGGCAATGGAGCAATAGCAATACCAGTGGCACTGTTTGATCGGTTTTTCCGTTGCTGGTCGGTAGTAGTTGAGGATACTTGAAGCATCAACTTGTCGAACTCCAGGTCGAGGTGTATGTCGCTGTTGAGCTCGTTCTCAATCGCTGCGAGCGAGTACTGATTCGTCCGCGAGATGATGTTGGTAAACGCTCCCTTGAGGTAGATAGTTCGCTGGAGCTCCTGCACCAGCCGGTCTTCAATAGTTTGTTTGCATTCCATCAAATCGTTGCGCAGTCCCGTTGTAGCATGGAAAGCTACAAGTTGCTCACTAAACACCAAATTCAATGCGCTCGTGAACTCGTCCACTGCCTCGAGGAACTTCCGTTGGCTGAGCAAAGCTTCAATTTTGCCTGGTGCAGCCTCGATGCACTCAATATCATTGATAATGTCGACCACTTTCTTAGCCTCGTACTTCTGGAGCAGCAATTCACGTAGATTTTTCGTCTTCGAGCTCAGAATGGTCCGTCCATCAGCAGCTCGTTTCCGAACTTCTTGAACTTTGTCTCGAGTTTCTAAAGGTAAAGAAGAGATTTTAGGGGTGAATTGAGCTATGATGAAGTGAAGAATGATGCACCTTGTAGTTGGTTTGAAATGGCGGTGAAACGAGCGAGACTTGTGTTGAAGTTGACGAAACTCTGGTCGATGACTCCGTCGATCTGTTCGTCGGCCATAGCGCGAAACTTTCGCACCTTCTGGAGCTGCTGGTCACGGAGCTCATCCGTTGCAGCTCCGACAACGTACCGCAGCATGTAGCGCGAGACGTTGAACTTCTTGTCAAAGAAAACGGGGTCGATCACACTCATGACGACGTTGTAGGTCTTTTCGTCAACGCCTTTTCCCAAAGTGGCGTCGCGATGAACGTGAAGATTGAGATCTCTTTACAGGTTCGAGTTGCTACGTAACAACAGCATAAGAATTTATTGACCGATGTTGTAATTGTTTAGCAGCGGCAGGAAATGGTGACGTGAAAGAGCTAGCGGCACTGCTTGAACGCGGCGCACGAATCAACGATACTGATGTGGGCACAATGCTGATGAAGTTGCTAGTAGCTACAGACTATAACAACTCCTTCCTACAGAAAGAGGGATATGCAGCGTTGCAAGTAGCAACGAAGAAGGGTCGTGATGATTGCGTGGTGTTCTTGCTGCAGGAGGGAGCCGATGTGAACCAGCGAGATGTACGTCGGTAAAACTTGTCGATCATCGTGAATTCATGTGAACACTTTCTCTATGTCCATTATTCCACCAGTCCGACGGCTTCAGTGCTTTGCATGAAGCAGCCTTCCTAGGTCACGACAACATCGCACGGATACTTTTACGCCACGGTGCCGACAAGTCTTTCGTGAATTCGGTACGCTCGCTCAGTCGATAATTATCATTGCAACTCGCACCATTGCAACATTCTGTGCTATCAAAGATTAACGTGTCATCTAACTACAGGAAGGCGTCACAGCATTGGAATTGGCGGTGCGTCATGGCAACGGGGTGATCGCACACATGCTGGCGGAAGGCCATTCCGCCGATCGAGGTTTCTACTAACTGCCGATTTGACTTGAATAAAGTATGCTTCCACTTTGTGTTTCACTGGTGTACGTCTACCAGAGCAAATGTCGTCTGGTGATGAGGACGTGTCCGCTGCAACGTCCACGACCTGGCGTTATTGCCTGCACATTGCGTACTATGGAACAGGCTTCGTGGGATGGCAGCGACAGCAACAGGAAGCGAAAAGCAGCTCGGGTCACGATAGTGTGCAGGAAGTGGTGGAGGCCGCAGTAACGGAGACTTTAGGGACCTCCCATCGAGTCAATGTCACTGGAGTCAGTCGCACGGACGCAGGCACCCACGCACTCTATGTAGGAGCTTCATGAGGAAAAAGGGGGAATTACCGGTGCTGTTAGACGGCGTTTGGACTAAAAGGTGTATGTGAAATGTGCATTCGTAGCAATTTGGCTTCATTCGACTCAACTCGGAACTGGAGATGTCGATGACCGAATTGAAAGACAAAATCAATGCTAAGTGAGTACGAGGAAGTGTGGGTGGTTGAGGTGACATTTATACCTGATAATTGATGCTGTGCTAGATTGGGAGACGGTCGAGTAGTGGTGCTTGGGGTGACTGTACCGACGACGGGGCCTTCGCGCATTCGGTCACGCTACAAGAAATACATTTATTATCTGCAGCAGGGTCATCGACCGGATCTAGAACTGGGCAAATACTCGTGGTTTCTGGGAAGAAGACTCGACATTCAAAGGCTTCGTGAAGCACTGAAGTGAGTTGGAGAGCTTTGTGAGAAATTGTCAAGACTCTGACTGGTTATGAGCGACAGGTTTTTAGAGGGCACACATGATTTTCGCCCATTTTCACAGGGTCTACTGAAGCCGAAGTTCGAGGAAATGACAACAGTGCGTACAGTTATTTCAGCCAAGGTAGTCGTTCGACGGTACGTTCTGATTCCGTTAAAATGCAAGACGAGGTTGCTAAAGTGTACATGTAGGCATGTGAACTTTTCGCTTGATCCCGAAGTTTGCGGAAGTGGCGAGATCATTGATGCTGCTGATATGTATCACGACGTACCTAATGCAGTCACCACTGAGAATCATAACTCTGAGAACAGCAAAACTGTACCAGTAGGTGATCACAAGAAGAGGAAAGTTGAGCAAGCAAAGGGAGGTGCTCCAGTGCACTTTGTTTGCATTGAAATTGTTGCGAATGGATTCCTCCGGCACATGGTACGCCGGATCATCGGAACATTGAGACCAATTGGTGAAGGCACCCAACCACCTTCCAGAATGCAGCAAGTTCTTGCAGGTGAGGTCCAAGTTGGTCCATCTGCGCCTACCAAAGCTCTATGGTTGCACCGCACTTGGCTGACGCAAGAAGAGTACGATGCGGATTGTGCTTCCGCAAAATAGCCGTATCAAACAAACGAGATCGTTATCTTACTATCTGTTCGAACTTTGAACGACCACTCTATAGTTCTTCATGGGCAGCTGCAGCTTTAGCAGCTTCTTCCTGTGCAGCAACATGCTCAAGGATTCGAGAAATATGTCCGAGGACAATCTCTCCAATGATTTCGGGGAGTACTTGTCCACCATGTCTTTTCGTGCTTGCTTACCCTTGTCAACCGCTTCCTGCGTAGATGGACATGTAGTGACTGAGTTAGCCAAATCAACAAGAACTGTCCTTCTTCGTGCATATTACCTCAGGATGCTCTTTGATCCGTATCAAAAGCTCTTTTAAATGTTTCACAGAGGGATCAGCCCACATGTGCCCTCTGAATGCGCCTTCTTTAATCTGTTCAAACAGAAGAATTGAGTCAGACATTCGAGCTGAAAACACCGTATCATAGTTTTCAAAATGCTCACCTCAATGAGTCCTTCAATCTTGAGTGGGTATGAGTTCTCTCCGTCATGTATTCAGTTGTACCACTCCAGAAAGTAGCGATCACAGGACGTTCCATCGCCATGGCTTCAACATGCGGTCGACCCCATCCTTCACCACGAGAAGGAAGAACGAACGCATTGGCCGCCTTGTACAAAGAGGGCATAGCCTCCTGCGGAATGTGTGGTGGTAGCACGTGAATATGAGGCAATTCACTCAGCGGTTTGTTCACTGTTTCCATGGCAAACTTTTCAATAACATTCATGAAGTCTTCAGCAGATGACGACGCCGAGTGGTATCCATTCGTCAATAGCACCAGAACCACATCATCCTCCGCAGAAAATGCCTGGAAGTACGCCGTCAGTAACACTCTCCACGCTTTCCTCTCTTCCCACTTGAAAATGGACAAATACACCGTTGTCTTCTCGGTCATCTTAAACGCTGTTTCGCTCGCCAAATCATACACTTCCTCCACCTTCTCAGGGTCGAAGAAGTCGACATCCACCACCTCCGGCACGACCTTGATCGCTTCAGGTCTCACTCCTCCATCGACGAAAACCTTTTCCTGAAACTTGGTCGGCACCCATATCTCGTCCATCTTATTCATTCTATCGGGCCATCCTTTAGGCACTCGATCCGTCTCGAACATGGTTCGTCCAACCTTATACAGCGCTTTCTCGGGTGGACAACGGGACGTCATGTAGTGTGCTGGCTCCCACGCTCCAGGCTCCGAGTGGCAAATTGCAAGGGCGATTTTCCTGTGCTTGAGCCTCCAGTAGAAGTCCCGTTCTTCGATCCAATGTTGCTCCAGCTTGGCCTTCATGTCTTCCGGTAGGTCTCGAATGAACGACGGATTGAGAGAGTCCCCGTGCTGCGTTATCAGCAGCTCAAAAGGCTGCTCCAATGTTGCTGAAGGGTCTGCATCTTGCTTGCCTTCTGGTTCCTCCTGGTTACCAGCGGTTGACGCAGAATCAGACGATGGTCCCAATGCAGTGTCCACTGCCACCACATAGGAGTGCGCCTCGCTGCAGTAGCCTCCACCACTGAGAAAAGGAGCATACCACAGTACAGCAGGAGGTCCTGAGTCACTGGTGACGGACGGGCGACGACCAAAAGCCACTGTGGGTGTCACGAGCAACGCCCAAAGTGCGGGGAAGAGTGGCGCCATCTTCATGTTGGGAGTGACACAATTTTGACATTAAACGGTGAATATCCAGGCAAAGTTTGATTAAAATCACAATAGCCTAAATGAGGCTTTGTAGTGGCTATGATGAGGTTCTTGGCGCTTATTTGAGTCAAATTACGACGCATACTGCTTGGTCCAGTCTTCTGCTGTCTTCTCAAAGTCCGCTTTGTTCTCGTGCATTTGCTTGGCAATGTCTGGTTCCAATGGGTTGTCCATGTCTGGCTGCTCTAAAATCTGCTTAATTGCTGTGAGGCAGTGCAGAACGTTGAGCGTTGGGCCCCAATTCTGTCGCAACAAAAGAAAACTATCAACAACCTTGTTTTGGACAATGGGAGCTACTCTTCAATTGTATGTACCTCGTTGATAATATCAGCACAAATTTCGCCAGACTGCGACTTGACGTTGGGTGGTACACTCGAGTGAGGAAGCGCACCTTGGGCGCCTTGAAGGATACTCACTGGGGAATTGTAGATCCAAGTTGAAGACACCACCCGAGTACGGTGTATTGTCCTGCATTCACAATAATCAGCATCTCTTCTCTCCATGGCCAATTGATTGCAGGACGTACGGGGCCAGCGAGCATGGCGTTCCAGTGCATGAGGTCGTCATCTACGGCGCTGACTGTGCACCAATCTGGCGAGTTCTTTTCAAACTCGGCGAGTTCCTACACTTCACGTCAGTAGCAATACGAAGAGAGAGAGACTTGCAGCACGCACTTTAGTGAGACGACGAGCCATGGCGATGTGGGGGAGGAATGTCGCTGCTTGTTGTGGATGATGCCAATCGAGAAGTGGAATGAGGACGAAGGAGTGAAGAGCTCCGCTATTTTAGCGGCTACCCTGCTTTTAGCGGCAACCCTGCTTTTAGAAGGGTCATTTTAGACGTATTTTTAGTCGTTTTGTGTGGTCCACATTGAAGCAGATCTGAGTCTGATCTGCCGTTATGCTGACGTCGCTTGGTGCGCACAAGTCCATGGTTGCATCCGTAGCTCACCATGGAGAATGCAGCTACTTACACTCGGCAATTTGCATTGCGACAACCTACCAAAGCACAGAAACCTTCGGTCAATGACAGATTTTACGCTAAAAGCCAGAAAAAGCGACCTACACCGTGGAAACCCAAGGATACGGCACCTTCTAGTGGACAAAAAGCTTCGTTGCAGTCGCACAAGACGCTGGTTGATGCATTTAAGCAGCATGGCATGCGACTGTGCGATGGTACGAGACTTAATGCTGTAGGAAAAGGTATCCATGTGCTGGGTCGTGTGCCACCGACAGTGTGTGCGTCCGTCACGGCGCTGTATCTGAGTCAGAACAACTTGCGGTCGTTAGAAGGGATCGAGCAGTTCTCGATGGTACGGCTGTTGTCTGTGGGAGGGAATTTAATCCCATCGATGAGGAGGTGGCGAGACTGAATGAGCTCAAGCAACTTCGGAATCTCAACTTGATGGGAAATCCACTGTGTGACCAGCCAAACTACAGACTGCGTGTTATTGCAACACTCAACAATTTGCAGGTTCTAGACAATTGTGATATTACGAAGAAAGAACGAGAGGCAGCTCCACATGTTGCAGCGCAGGATAATGCTCTGAGGATGATGGTCACGCAGAACCATTTCGACATTCAAAAGCTTCAACGAATTACGCAGTTGATTTCGTTGCATAAAGCGTTTTATGGAGTAGTGATGGTGGGTGTTGCCACAGGGAGGTTTGATCGCGTACCGAGTCCGAACGAAGTGGCGTGTAAGGTGCCATTGTTGCTACGATTGTGGAAATACGAAGATGTACTATCCGAACAGGAACAGGAAGCGCTGAAAATGCAAATGATGACGATTGTTGTTCGAACGCATGCGAAACTAGCTGATAATCCGAAGATCAAAGCGAAGGAATATTTACTAAAGTTGGCGAATGGATCTTCACCACGAGCACGACAGGATGGAGCGTCGAACGACATTAAGCAGCGGTGCGCTCATGGGAAGAAGCATACGGTAACGTGATTTCATTGCAGCAGAAAACCATCGCAAACTTGCACGCAATCTGTGAGAAAACTCGCAAGGAAATGATTGAATTTTTGAAGGACCTGCTCTCTATGGACCCTAGACAGCGAGTTAAGTTAATTGGGGGTTGGAAAGCAGAGCGACATGAAGCAGATCTTGAAATGAAGCCGCCGCCGCATCAAAACCTTAACCATGCGCGTTCGTGGGTAGAATCGCGTCTTGCCGAGAGGCGACACTCTCGTGATAGTGTCGATGCACAACCTAATCATCATCAACTTCCATCGCAGCAACGAGACCCTGAAGCAAGGGACAAAGAAACAGAAGTTGCATGTCCGAGTTTCCGCCACCACCACCGCTAACATTCATGCGAAAGCCAAGCCATCAGCGGTCCCCACGAAGTATCAAAAACACTAAAGTAGAAGATAACCAGTCCGCACACATTCAAGACGCACCAACGCAAACTACTCGAGATCGCAAAGCGAATCTTCGTAGTGGAGATTTTGCGAATAAGTCCCTAGGTGAAGCGATTCATGGTTTCACATTGAGGGATTCAGTGACAGGTCCACTTCAAAAACCATCACGAGCCCCATTACTTCCGCGTAAAAGTCCTCAAGTCTCCAGAGTGTACACTATGCAACAGCAAGACGATCCGTTACCCCCAGGACTCATAGAGAAACACATCCTCTGTTTCCCAACCGTCCTGATGAACAACGACAGTCTTTAGCTGGATTTCAAAATGAAAATTCCGAGATGAGAAGAAGCCACTATGACACCGAAGCTGCGACTGAGTTTAACTACAGTCAACGCCGTGTGTCGTCGGCTTTCACCGGGAAGACCTAGATATGACGAGTATTAGTGGGCTTAGCCACACATCTTCGTCGCCGCCACACAACGAGGAAGCCTATGTTCCGATTGCAATGAGTGCACCAAATCTACCGCTGAGACTCGATTCCGAATCTAGTCGTCTTATTCAAGTAACCCAACGGCCTCAGACCAGTTGTCATGAACGTCAATCTGTTTGTGAGCAACGAATATCTGCAGTACAGCCAAATGGTAGTCGTCTTCAGGAGCTTGAACAGCGAGAAGAAAAGTATATTCGGGCATTGATGCAATCCGAGCAGCGAGAGCTGGACCTTAGAAACAATTTAGCCAGTGTTCAACGGAAGTTGGCCTCTTATCAACGGACACTGACTCAACAACTGCATGAGCGGGAGGTGATTAAAGACGAGGTGGATAAGCGTATTATGGCTGTTGCTAAGCCAAAAATCCTTAAGCGATTCTTCGTCGCTGGATTGAGTTTTACAATTGGTCACAACAGATTAAGCATGTTCAAAGAAAGCGATGTTTCATCGTGCAACACGATCGATTCTGGATGTGGAGACGTAAGATTTGGTTACAACAGGAGTTAAGGACGTGCTGGAAGAGACATCAGCTTCGAGTACGAAGGCTTCATTTTACAGAATGGGTCAACGTGACCAGGGTAAGCGTGATTGCAAAGCGCAATGAGATGGTGCAAGAAGCTCGGTTTATCAATATTGTTTTTCAAGCGTGGATAAATTGCGTTGATTGCGCAAAGCATCAGAAAAAACTTTTGCAAGGTCAGCAAACCCGAAAATTATTCAACTTACAACGCACTTGCTTTCGCGAGTGGAAGCGGGCTACCAGATGTAAACAAGCATTGAAGAAAATACAAAATACATGGTGGGAGGATTCACAGCGTATCAACAAACAAATTATTTTCTGGAATTGGAAGTTGTTCGTTTACTCGGATGCACGGCCTCTCCATGAGCGAGCCGCACAACTCCGATACCGAGTACAATGCCGGCAGACACGTCTACACTTCCGTGAATGGCGCAAGTTGATCGATATTGGTAAGATGCAAAACTTCAAACTTCGTCGCCGAATTTGGAAACGTTGGGTGGAGTGGCGTCATAGTGTTCAAACGGAGAAGTTCGCCGCCCACAAAGAAAATATTACCGTGGTGAAGGTTTTCTTTAGTGCCTGGCATGCAACGGCATGTGAGCAAGCTACATCTCGCCGATCCCTGAATCTGGCGAAACGATATGTGAATCGTAGGCGCCTTCGAAAGCTTTGGGTATACTGGAAATATTTCTCGATGGCGAAGCGAAAATATACCCAAGCTTCCACGAAAGCTTTGAAGCATTATTTCATAAAGCTTTTGCGAGCTTCATGGGGTGTTTGGAAAGAGCGAACACACATCAATTTGCAAATAGTTAAGACTACCAAATACGGGACACTACAGCGCCATTTTGACGCTTTTCGAATTGGGATTCGACAAGTAAAAACTCGAAGAGCGAGAGCAAGGATACTTGCACATATGGACAAGCGGCGACAATGGTCACTTCTTCGACAAGTTACTAGGTACTGGCGAGGATACAGCAGGAATATGAAATGCTGCAAGCAACATACTCTGCTTGTTGCATTTCACCGCAGACAGACGATTCTCAACACAGTTTGGCGACGGTGGAGGAGAGTTTACGTGGAGAAATTGCAGCACCAATTGAACATATTACGAAAGACATACGACAATGCCATGCATAAGAAGCACGAACTTGAAGCTCATTTGCAAGCTGCAAAGGATACGATTGTTTCGCTGTCTGATCAGATTGAAGTTTGTCGTGAACAATCCAAAGGCGATGATCACAAAGTTGTAGATCTGGTGCAAAAATTGCATCTTTGTGAAGAGAAGAAGGCTTCCCTGGAAAACGAGCTTAGACAAGCGAGGTCAGCAATTGAGCAAGAACGACATGCCTGGGAGGATGCTTTGTGTGAAGAGGAAGAAAAGCGAGAAAGTGACAGTGTCAAGTATCGGTCACTTGCTCAGGAGAATCAAGTCCTTCAAGTACAAATGATCGAGCTAAAGAGAGAGATCGAGGCGGAGAAGATGAAGGTGGTCGGAGCTGAAAACGTCAACGAGGATCTACGTACTGCTTCAGAAAAAACGACCAACGCTCATCATGCAGAGATGACAGAAGCAATTAACAAACAAAAAGAACTCGAGAGAGAGATAGCTGAACTTCGTGATCACCTGAAAGAACAGGAAACAGAGCGAGAAGATACTGCTAATCGTCTTCAGGAATATGAAAAGCGGATCGTCAATACGTGCAAGGAGATGAATGAGCACGAGCAAGCTCATGAACACGAAAACGAACGATTACGCAATGAGTGCGCTAACAGCGAGGCTAAGTGGAAAGAAGTGCAAGTGAAAAATGCAGAACTTAGTCGATTGCTGCAAGAAAAGAATCAGTTGATTCTGAACATGGAGCAGCGGGTTTACCACGCGGAGCCTACGCTAAACAAAAACCTATTTGACCCGTCTCCAGGGCACGAGAAATGTGATGTACTAGGTAACCATGAAGACTGTGGCAGACGAGAGCTGCGTATGGATACCCAGACTTTATGCAGAAGGCATCCAGCGGATATAAAAACACCTGACAACATCTTTAAACAACCTTGTGCTTCGAAGAATCAGCGTAGCACAGCTACTCGATCTCGTTCCTTAGGAATGAAGAGATCAAAGCAAGTCACCGAGCGTTCAGGTTACCTTTCACCTGATCGTGTTGACTCGCCAGCGGAAACAACTGCAGAAGTCATGATTGACAGACATATGAACAAGGTTCACGAAGATATTCGACTACTCCAGGAGCGGATAACAAAGCGACTTGAACAGGCCCCTGCCTATGCTCAGGTTCCGCCGCGAATGCTTCTAAGAACAAGACAAGATTTCTCAAAGGCACCAGAGTCTCCAATTAGCTCGTGCTCGTCACCTTCAAACGACGAATGTGATACTACCGAAAAGAAGCAATTTGTGGAGGATCGGATGCGTCGAGCGCGACTACGACGCCTACAAATGCAGAAACAAGCAGTAATAATGGCTGTATCACCTGCAGTATCTCGTCTGGCAAACCATGCGCAGTCCTCGACATTTAAAGTGAGAGAGCGGGAGAATATCGCGCTGTCGGCCAACTCATCCAGAAAAAATAATGGTCGGAGAGCAAATAGTTTGAAGGTTGCAGACGATCAACCTCTATCCAGAACTAATGAGAAGAAGAAACCCACTACTGGTAGGAAGCGGCAGACAACCGTACGGGACACTGGAAGAGTCTTTTGAGTGACGTACTGGAAATGGCATGTGCAATTGTCGGAGTTTGTACAGAGAATTTGAACGAGCACTGAAGAAGTAATGAATGGATGGCGAAGTGTTGCTCATGGATGCTCCGGCTCAACACGAGGAAGGTACAACGGTATCTACCTAGTCGTTCGCGTTTGATGATGTATGTACGAACGGCTATACCATAGGCGACACGTGCGGACGAGGTACTATGTCGATGCAGTGACGTGTACTCTCTAGCACGACGGTACTTACTATATGTACATGTATGCACTTTGATTTCTAAGTTGCTACAAACATGGCCGGTGATCTGGCATTAGATTTTCAGTTGGCAATTCTTGCGGTGCACTGGTATTGAATCAATACTATTGATGTACCGCATAACAAATGTTTGTTTTGGCATTTTGGTGGTCCTCTTTGGCTTGTCTAATCGGTGATGCACCATGCATCACATACCAGACAGAGATATGTGTTTACCAAAAACGCTGGGTAAAAATTGAGAGCACCATTGGAACAGGCACAAATCGAGAGTCGTCGCATAGAGAGGCTAACACTCAGACACTACGCTGTCTCTACAGACAGATATGCATTACCATGGACAAAGTAATGTGCGAGCACACTGGGTCCAACAAATCACATTTAAGTACTACGAATTATCACCTGTGCATCAGAATTACTTTAATTTCTAAGAAATACACCGACGCTGTTATTTTGATTTGATTGAGTGGTCAACACACAGTTGAATAACCCACCCTTCCCACACAACAAGCACCACTCGATGACACCTCCATATGTATGGATTAGTGTGGCCACCAAGCAAGACCAGAACCAAATCAATGGATGGCTGGATCGTTGTCGCTCATTTCGGACACCTACTAGCCACAAAGTGCGGTGTCAGTTGTGCTCCATCAACTTTGACAACCACAAGATGAGATACCGAGTACTAGAATGTACGTCGTCAACCTGTGGGGCATTTCTAGGAGAAACGTGCCGATGGAGACAAAAAATTATGACATGCGAAGCAACCCAACAGAGCGATATTTACCAGCATGGGAGGCACCGCACTGATATTGCATCACCTCGCAAAGCGACTCTCACACGAGAAATGAAATCGTACGTGGAGCCATTGATTTCAATGAGAATGAAGCCGAATCGGATATACAACAACCTTCTTGATCATTTCGGACACGTAGAGGGAGAGTCACCAATTCTTCGTCAAGTTCAAACGTTTGTCAGTCATGTTAAACGTACGACTATGAACGAAACCGACCTTGTGGACGATATGGTGGCATTAGTAAAGAAAACAAGGTTCACCTTGGACATGGAAGACGGTACTGCTTTTACATTCGGATACCACACGCATGCCAATGGAACCCCTGCGATCGGCGAAGGCTCGGATCACGACCCAACGATTGTAGGAATTTCAACGCCGTACATGGTAAAAATGCTACGGTTCGCGACAGACTACGTACTTCACATTGACACTACCTATAAACTCGATCAGTCGGGATACCCAGTCCTCGTCGTCGGTGTCTCCGATCAGTCCCGTTCCTTCCATCCGGTGGCAATGTTCGTAACATCACAGCAGACAGGTCAGCTAATAGGTATCGCTCTCCGATCACTTTTCGACAAGTACAAGGAAATCACTGGTAAATACCCAAACATCCATTTTTGTATGGGAGACGCCGACAAAGCTCAGTATAATGCGGTGATGAACATCGCATCTACTAAGCGTCAGACCAAGGGTATGGTAAAGTACCTAATGTGCTTTTTCCATGTGGTCAAGAACATAGCAGAGAAAGTATCAAGTTTTCCAGCAGATGTGGTGTCAACGGTTTTCAAGCACCTCTATCTGATGCACTACGCTCGAGATACTACAGAGTTTACAGATCGGTATGCTGCAGCCCAAGTTGCGTGGACGGCGATCCCTCAACTCAAATTCTTTACTGAATACTTCAAGAAACAGTGGATCGACTCCCCGTTTTCTAACTGGGGTTGTTATCATACGCCTACGGGGTTCGCAAAAACAAACAATCCAGTGGAGCAGTTCAACAATGCAATCAAGAGAGACTACTCACTCAGGACACTTTTGAAGTTAGTAGCTCTTGTCGAACAGTTAACTCTGATGTGTCGTCATCGGTCTAGGGGCACAATTGTGTTTTCGCTAGATTCGAAGCCAAACCGAGAGCTTCAGGACCGCTACAAATACCTACTTAGTGAAGGTCGTCTCAGTATTATCCAACCACACAAGCACGGATTGGATTTTCTGCTCGATGGACCAAGTGAAACGCACGTAGCATATGTGTACCAGCGGGGTGCGCCACCGCGCTTGCCAGTACCTGACCAAGGAAACGAAAAGAAAAGGCTGGGGAAGCGTAACAAACATTACATGGAGACAATGGAGCAGCCAGTCGGAGGATGGAGAGTTGATATGGAAGGTAAATTTTGTCAGTGCCGCTCGTGGTACAAATATCGAATGTGTGTTCATGTACTGGCAGCGCTACGTGCATCGGGAAGACCAATTCCGGGGGAAAGACAACCAAAAAAACGCTTCACAAACAGAAGACGTACGAGGAAAGGAAGGAACCGTGCGGTCGGACACGCACTTTTACTTGAGTAACACGTCAAGTAACGTCAATGCGAAGACTATCCTCAATGCATTTTCCATTCTTGCTCTTGTTACTATTTCCCTCATAACATCCGTATGTAAAAGCTACCTAGAGGCTAGGCTTTTTGGTCTGAGCTGGTTTGGTCGGCTTTGTCCTTTGACACTATCCCAGGTGTATCGTCGCCGTTCAGCTTCGCACTTTCTGTAAATCGCTCAAGCAATACTGCGTGGGTCATTGCATTTAGCATGTTTCTTTGATTCAGACGACGAAGCTTCAGTCGTTCATCACGAGCTTTCTTCAGACGCTGAATGTATCCATGGCGAGCGCGTTTGAGGAGTACTGAGTCAGGGGCTGCACAAATCTCTCGTTCCGTGTCACGCACGCACATAGCTAATAACTCAACTTCGTCGCGCGGGTCATCGTCGTCGCTATCATCGTTGCTAGTGATTCCGTGTTGCCAAAATCTTGCCCTCATGCGTTTACCAAGCCCGCCCTTGAAGAAACGTTCATCTTGTTGACTACGCTCTTCAAGTGGTATGTCCTGTCGCGACCACACGTATTCCTTAACCTTAGCATTCCCATACTTCCAGCAAAACACCCAGAAGCGACTGTCCATCGTATCAAAAGAGTTATTATGAAATGCCTGGGTCAAGTTCGTATACACTTAACTATAGTTAATGAATGGCTGCTATAAATTCAGTACTGTTACGTCTGTTACGGTACGATACGATGCTTTACGGTACTACAAAAGTGTACCGTTTTATTGTTATGAGTACCGTATTTGTTTAATTATACAGTGAATTCACCGAAGCATATCAATTATACAACGAAGACAAATGGCAAGGGAAGACACTGTCTTTATTTCCGAAAGCTACCCTTACGCTAGCTTGTTGTTGTTTTTCAATTTCTTGCACGTCGATTTCTTCTGTGGTACCTTGCCAACACGAGCGAAAGCGCGGATGAACTGACAGCGACGAATCCATTTGAGGTTAGTCAGTGGCTCGGTGTAGTATTCGTGATCTTCGCCACCTTCGTACCACCGATCAAAAACGTCTCGTGGTTTGTCCTCGTAAATGCGTAGCACAAAGCAGTGTCTCATTCTCTTCGGACACGAAGCTCCAACCACGTAGACGCCAGGATCAAGGGGGTAGTCGTTAAGCGCTTGCACCGTGTTGATCGAGCTTGTAAGTTTGTTCTTCGCAAAGACATTGCAGGCGACAGGTGCTTTCTTCATCCGCAGAAATGCCAAAAACTTCTTGATGTCAGCATTAGTCACGCCCTCTTTCGTATCTTCAACACCCGCTTCTTGATCCAGAATTTTCTCGAACTCGGCGATTAATTGAAGTGGCACCAGGTCTGGGTCTTCAATTACATGACACGCTATGCGGATAGCTTTGAAAAAGCACTTGGCATCCTTGGAAACTGTATAAGTCGATGGAAACTTGTGGCTAAACTCTGCGTACGTAAGATTCGAGAACTTGTCTTTCCACGCGTCTATGCGCTTCATCTCCTTTGAAAATCCATCCTCAAACAGTGTCGTTGTGAACACCCACGTAGCGCAGAAACGACGTTCCTTGTCACTCCATTGAACAAGGTAAGCTTCATTAGGGAGGCCCTTGTTCGTGCGGTCCAGTAACGCCCACACGTCCCACTCTACAGTCAAATCGTACTCTTCTCCTGCACACGCAATGTTGCGTTCCTTCGTGACGGGGTGGTACAAAGGAGGGTCAGGTAGCGCTAGTGATTGGGGCTCATGCACTGTTGGTACTGTCCCCTCCATTTCGGTATCACCATCTTCGTCTTCCATGAGCCTGTACGACCGCAGTCGGCGCCGCGGCTGGCACGGTAAGTCGTCGTCGCTATCTTCGTCTGAACAGGACGACGGAATCTCAATGATATCTATGAGAGGTTCATTCGGTTCGATAGGTTCGATACTAGTCGTAGCGTTCTCCAGCGAAAGATCGTTATCAGCATCTCCACCACTCATGTCAACATCGATGTCATTTGAATCGGCTGGGATTCCGCTCTGCAGCACCTGCTCTATGGATGATGGTTGATCATCTATGAAAGGGTTCTCAATGTCGATTCTCCAATCGTCATCACACGGCCACGTAATTGCCTTTGGTGCTGGAAGCACGAGCCCAGCAACCTCATCTCCTAACTCCACGTCATCGAAATTCTCGAAAACCGCCAGCCACTGCGCCTCCTCTTCAGCGGCGCCCGGGGTGCATTCGAACCACCGGGCTGAATGCGTCAGAGGTGGCGGCATCGGGCTGTTGGGTACAACGGTATTTCGGAAATGATTGATTTGCTGGGCTGTGGATTTGATGATAGATGTTAACCTAAACCACGACTGTCCGTCGAGATTATGCTTGTGTGATTTAATACCAATCGTGTCTGTTTGCCTAATTCCCTCGGTAAAAATTCTGTTTGAGCAGAGCATTTCTCCAATAGGTTTATGAAAAAACATAAACTGGTGTAAGTGCCGCCCAGCACAACAAGCCGGATAGGCCCATCACTTTCACTGTGGAAAGTTATTAGCAACAAGATAAATGGATGATCTGTAAAATGCAACAGATCGTACATTTTCGACTGGCTGGTTGCAGTACACCTTGGCAAGCTGGGCGGCCCCATCAATTCAACATTCCAGTTCATCGCGCACAATTACGAACCCTCTTTCATTTTACAAGTAGCATCCATTCTGTCAGATCAACGTCACCAATGCGTACCGTATCCGTGTTCGTACTACTCGTAGTCACTCTCGTTGCATGTTGCAACGACTTCACTGGTGCCGAGAACGCCATCGAGGCGACCAACCAACACAAATCGATCAACATCCCCGTCACCAATGCCTTCAATCGTCGCAACCTCCGGACAGCGAACGGAGAAGAAAGAGGATTTAATTTTATGGACAAACTGCCCGCCATTTTCAAGAGGAACCCCAGTCTCAGTAAGCAAGTCGAAAAGCTGCAGAGCAATCCCGCCAAGCTCCAGGCATTGGAGAAGTCGACGTTTACATCCAAGATGCGCGCGTACTTTAAGCATATGTCGGACAACAGTTCCAAGACGGAGAAGGCTATTATGGCTGGAACTATCATCCTGTTCATTATTGCAATGCCACTGGTGTGGACGTACTCTCACTGGTAGATCGTAGAACAAATAGTGAGCCAGGATAACCCTTTGTGCGGAACGCAATACAACTCCACTACTATTGAAATATAATAGACTTGTGTGAAGTGGTAGTGTATCACTCGGAGTGAATCACTCCTACTACTTGCACAACAAAGCTTCAGCTTTGCTTGACCTGTAAAGAGAATGCGTTTAATAGTGCAGCATGCATTGTAGTATTCAGGAATAAATATGGAAACGCCCGCTTCCACAAATTAAAATGCACTTGAATTTGCAAATAGGCTAACCACACGCACCACTTCGCAATGGAATGCAATGATGGAGCTGCACTGCTGTCCACCATCGAAATCGGCGGAGTCACTGATGAGGTGGATAATGATCCTGAAATTGGAGAGTTGTCGTTGACTATCCCTCAACCAGGAAATTCACCAACTAGCCACAACAAGAACGAAACAAGTCCACACAGCCCAAAGCGCTCACCCACAAAACACCAAACAAATTTACTCAACATCGGTGTGAAATTGCATTAACTTGGATTGATAAACTACTGTAATTGCTGACAATTTGTTCGTAACAGATCCTACTGCTACCCTGGCAGCTATCAGTGCACGGTTAGCTATCATAATTCCTCCAGCCGAGAGTGAAATTACACGAATCAACCGAGAGGTTCTTGCGGGAATGACAAATCGAGTGAATGGCAACAATCAAGGCAATAGTCCAACAGGACAGCGGTCTTATGGAGGTCGACAAGATGGTAACCATTGCAATCCATCCCCAACTGTGACAGATTCGACAATGTGTTCGAGTCCAATCTCTAAAGGAGGCATAACGCCAGCTTTTTACGATTCTGTTGTTGCTGAAGAGTGGGTAAATCTGCACCTGGAGACGTGTGGAGCATTTTTGCTTCCAGCTAGTGATATCGCCCCAATAGTGAAAAGCCCAGCAACTGATGATGATGAGTTAGATGTCGACTCAGAGGCATTTTCCTTACGCAAAGGAGGTGACGGTGGCCCACTTGGTCGAGCTGGCATGGATCGTTCGTCGTTGTATCGAATGGGTATGCCCAAAGACCTTGTGGATCGACTTTATCGTGCTCTTTACGTCTACACGAATGGCTTTCACAATATTATCAACGAGATTTCTGCCCATTGTCCCCCTCGAGTAGAAAAGCATGTTTCTGCCAACGCGTGGCTGACATTTCTTCATTGCTCGAGCAATGCGAGAATGGCAAGTACGAAATGGCAATGCTTAGATTCAAGCAAGCTGCGCAAGAAGCACAAAAGCAGCTTCAAGAAGAATTTCGACAGGAAAAGCAGGACTTGAATACTAAATTGTACATCACTGAGTCTGCATTGATGGAGGAAACTGCGCGTGGAGGTGAAAAGAGTGAGCTCATTCACAAACTAGTCACGGAGACAACAGAGTCCAATCTGAAGGTTAATATCCCTTATTCAAAGTTTAGTATTTTCAACCACCCTAACTGAGCATCTATGATTGTAGATCGCCGAGCAACAGCATCAATTAGCAGCTCAAGCTGAGCAGATTCGTTTATTAAAGCTCGAAGTTTTAGTTCATGAAGATGAGGAGAAGAAACTGAACGAGCATCTTGACGATGCACGAAGAAACTACGAAGTAGCAAACTCAGAGCGATTGAACGCTTTATCGGAGCGGTATGCGCTGGACGAAGAGATCCGGAAGTTGACTACTCAATTGGAGCGAGTCGAATCGGAGAAGACGAACTACGCGAAGCGTATGCATGAGACATTATTCATGAACCAAGCCCTTCGAGCCAATAACGACCAGCTTAAGCAAGATATCGTGGTTCTAGGAATGGAGAAGAGTAAAGTCATTGCTGAGAAGCAGGGGCTACAGGAACAAGTGGAAAAAGCCCAGGAAGAGATCATTCGCTTGCAAGAACTCAAGGCACAAGTTGATAAAGAACTTATCGAGAACCAGCGAATGCAAAGTCATTTGGAGGTACGATTACAGGCGATGAAGGAAGAACTTGACATCGAAGTGGAAAATAGTGCTAAGCACCAACAGGAGATAGTTCGACTGGGCGCAAAAATTGATGAAGAGAGAGTGCAGGTGGGGGTCTTAGAAGCAAAGTGTAACCTGCTGGCAGCTGAAAAGCTGAATACTGGCATGCGTGCACAAGACAAATTACGAATTGAGCGTCTTCTAAATCAAAAAATGGAGCTTGAAGCAACGGTGGAAGCTAACAACCTTGAGCGAAAGAAAGACGAGGAGAAAATTTGGAGCCTCCGAGCGTCTGTGGAGGCTTTGGACGCCGAACTACAACACAACAAGCGGGTGTATTCAGCAGGTCAGCAAGCTTTCCTACACTCGGAACGCACTTGCGAACAATTACGTGCGCAAACCCAGGAACTGGAGAAAAACTACGAAAAAGCCAAGAAGAAGTGCGTACAATTGTTTTCGACCCCACTCCTCGATTCTAACTGTATGTATGATCTGTAGTATTGCGTCTTTGAAAGAGCGGTTCAAGATGTACGAGTCAACTGCGAAGGAGCAGATCACAAAACTCGAGGTGGAAGTCAAGGTAGCCAACGCGCAACTCCGTGAGATAACCTACGTGAACAAAGATAACATTACCCAGATCAATCAGCTGACAAAATCACTGTCAGTGTCGGAGAAAGAGACAATCGTCCTGAAAACTCGGATTGTAGAATCAGAGAAACATGTCGTTATGCTGCAGACTGAAAAGGAGGATCTACAACGTAACAAAACTGCGCTCGACATTGCAAACTCAAGCTCGAAAAATACTTTGAATCGGTTCGTTCGCTCGCTTCAAAACATGCTGGCACTTGTCAAACTCGACGAATTCCCGCTAGATGAAGCCATTCGAGAGTTACTGCTAATGATTCAAGACACATTTGGAGAAGAATTAGATATTGACAACATCCTTGACGAAGACGACAAACCGATGGTGATAGAGGTGGAAGTTCTGGAAAATATCTCAAACGAGGAGCGCGAAAGTCGGCAACGTCGGGCGTCAGTGCGTCGTAAAGGTATCGTAGGTATTGAAGGTCTCGCTGAAGAGGAAGAAGCAAATGAAATAGTACCAACTAATACGGCCGATTCAGCATCCGCTCAGCGTGAACTCATCCGGATGAGCCGATTTAGGAAAAGTAAGCTGGATCACCTTGTGAACAAACTTCAACGTGACATAGCGCTCAAAGTAGAGTTTATCGCGAACTTGGAAAACGTGGTGGTAGAACAAAATCGGCAGATATCACACTTGACTACAACCACGAGGCAGCAAGCTCGCGTAATCGAGCAGTACGAATGCCAGAAAGGCATGCTGCAATCGGATTTGGAGATGACATCGCTCATGCTATTCAAAGTCCGCTCAGAAAAGCAAGCGGTTGAATTCACGCTGGAACAAGCTCGCATTGATCAAGTGCTGCAAACAAACCGCGCGTTCCAAGCTGAAGTGGCTCTAGCAAATTTAAGACACGAGTTTGATATGCAAGTCATTGTCAACGAGGACCTGATGGCGAAAATTTGGCGCAAATATGAATATGACCTGTACATGCGGTCGCTTCGACGCAATAAAGAGGTCCAAGCGACTGTCACAGTTGTTGATCAGTCGAGCCAGACACTAGTTCCACAACGAAACCCTGCAATGGAGAGACCACGGGTAGCATCGCAGTACATGCCGTCAAATGCCTCCGGATCATCCGAAACTCTTCTCCAAAAAATTAGCAGAGCAACGCGGGAGCTATTGCCAGATGTAGCGAGTGAGATGAACCTCCATTTCACGTTGGGAATACACAAACCAAAGCACCAGCAGCAGAATAGACAGAGTTTAGTCCGGCCTCTAGCTTCCAGTCCCCGAAGTAGTCGCACGCAACTCCGCGCTCAGGCCAGTCAAGAAGAAAGCAGACGGCGACATCCAGGAAAACGGAGTAAAGCATCCACCAGCTGCGAGTCTGGGAGTTCTGCACTGCCACTACTGGGCGACAATTGTGGATCATCACCGTCGCAAATGATTCACCACGTGAACGAATACGGCAACCGACAAAATGTTCTCTTGTCACCAACACGTCCTCCATTCTTCACCGACCCAACATCCAATCGAGCAAGCAATCTATCTCCTCGTCCTCCAGCACCTCAGAGTCCACGATCTCGCAAAACAATGCCTAGAAAACCCAACGCTGACAAGAATTCGTTCACTCACTTGCAGCTCGATACGCAGTACGAGGAGCGTGTGGAGTCCTCCGAAAACACTCCAAACGTTCGACAATCGATCCGCAGCCCCATTCATCTCCCAGCACCACTCCAATCTTCCCCTAACAGCACCAGCACAAGCACGCTTCGCTACAATCGCAGTTTCTTGCGAACCGGAATGGAAGTTCTCCGCAACACTGGATCAAGTGACAATCCATTGCCATATCCAGGCGAAGATGACACCGACGATGAGAATCAACCGTTCGATGATGAAGAAGATGAAAGCGGAAGCGATGGAGGCAGTGAACCTGCTGTCAGTCCCAGTCGATTAGCCGCTGCCGTGAGCGAACACAATCGCGAACAATTTTCTCTCCAAGAAGCTGCGTGGCGAGAATCTCGACTCTCAGTAAAACGCGAAGACAAGCTGAACGATGAGAGAACCGAAATCCACGAAGAAGCTGCAGTGCAAGGCCAACACTCGCCTTTCACGCCTGCAGTATTGTATCCCATTTTACCAAATCAATAACGTGTTGAAGATACTTTTTAGGCGTACAGCAAAAAGCCAGCGCAGACGAGTCTCTTTTGCTTCAGTTTTTACGACTTTTAGGGTTAGAGAACAGCCGTTGGGCTGCTTGGTCTCAGTCTACAATTTACCACGCAGACGGCAGACTATGGATTTCGTGGCGGCGATCGCCCCCGCCTGCTCCATCACGGACGACTCGGCTGGCTGTTATACTGCGTCGTGGTATCTCATTTGGGACCAAGTGCGCTATTGGCTGCTGATTCAAGTGCCGGTTGTTGCGCTCTCGATTGTCTACGAGTGGCTCGAACTGGCGTCGCACAAATACGTCGAGAGGTTGCGCCAAATCTGCGACTCTCCGCTCACCAATGTGGTGAATTATCTCGTGCAAATTATCACCAGCTTCTATGTCTGCATCAACTGGAGTGCGTGGTACATTTCGCCGGTCTCATCTGCTTTGACTACTTTATACTAACTTTTAAGATTAATTTGTAGTTGTACGAGGCGGATCGTTAGCGGTGAGTTTCTCGTCCTGGTCTATTGAATCGCTGTTCCTGATCGCAACGGGTGTTGGATACGGCATTCGATGGCTGGCAGCCAAGAACAAGTACGTTTTCAAAGTTTTTTTACGTGCTTGTACACTGATTATTTTTGTGGTGTTTGTAGAGTGACGTACGTGCTTCGACTGCACAATTTGTTCGACTTGCTGTCAGTAGTAGCACATTTTACGATTTCGTTCCAGACGATCGTTGTGGGGACCAAGCGCCTTCGATCGTGGTTGGATTTCGGATTTATTCGATCCTATGTGGGGTATGTGGTGGTGGATCACTTGTTCGCGCGCTATCCGAACAAAACTTTTTTCTCGCAAGTACTGCTCGTGGTGTTTAAGGCTTTGTGCCTTGTCTTCTTTTTTGCTGCAGTTTTGTTCTCGCTCGAGCAACTTGGAGAGCTGCCCCACACCAACAGTTTCCTGCTTCACGTATATGAATGCAGTAACGAAGATGGTACGGAGACAATTCTCAGAGCAACAAGTGAAGGAACGGACGAGTATCCAAATTGTGACGAAACTTGGAGCTTCTTTTCGTCTATATACTTTATATTCGTGACAGTTTCCACTGTGGGTTACGGTGATTTCTCCCCTCACACGGTGCTGGGCCAGCTTACAGTCTGCATGATCATCGTCTTTGGAATATATACATTTGCGAACGAGTCCGCCGCCTTCATGACGCTCTATGGTGACCAGCGCGGAACGTTAGTGAAGTATGATGGTTCGAGAAATACTATTCACGTGATTGTGACAGGGAATCCTTCAGTAGCACAGACCAAGGATTTCATTCGTGAGTTTTTTCATCCTGACCACGAGGAAGCTTTTCAAGGTCACGACAGCGACAGCGAAGATGACATTCAAAAGCCAAGGGGTGGTGAAAGTTTTACTGAAGCTTCTCATTCGCGTAGTGAAATTCCAATGAAAAATCATGTTCGATATGGTAGTATTCATGAAGCCTACACTGCGATGGAGGAAGGAGAAATCAACAGCAAGGAAAATAAGAAACGAAATGTCCAACCGCTCGTCTCGAAATGGATGCACCGTGGAGGAAACCTGATTCGAGAAACTCATATTGTGGTGCTTATGCAGTTCGACAAGGCTGGGGAAAATGCGTCGTATCAGCGAGAAGTGATGGAGTTCGTGGAGCAAAACCCTCGCTATCACAAACGTGTATTTCTTGTCTACGGATCCCCACTACGGGAGACTGACCTAAAGAACGCACAGTTGGATCGAGCGATGGCGGTGTTCTTCCTGCCTAACAAATATTCGGATGATGGGAACAAGGAAGATGCAGCTACAGTGCTGCGCGTTTTGTCGGTGTCCCAGCAGAAACAAGAACACACGCAATTATTTGCCATGCTGGCCAACTCGGATAACCGCACGCTTCTGGAAGCCACAGGAATGAGCAAAGAGAATTTGGTTTGTGCTGATGAAATTCGTTTAGGATTAATGGGCCTCAGTTGTCGATGCCCGGGTCTATCAACTGTAGTGTCAAACTTGATCACAAGTCGAAGTGGGGAGATTCCCGAAGTTCCACCGGAACAAGCTCATCTGTTGAAGCCTTGGGTATCCGAGTACATTTCGGGTGCTGCCAACGAGATTTATTCTTGTTGTCTCACGAAACATTTTCACGGAATGAACTTTATCCAAGCAACAATGCACATTCACCGGCATTCCAATGGTTTAGTACTTTTAATTGCAGTAGAGTCAGATGGTGAAATCGCGTTTAACCCTGGTCGTTGGTATCGCATAACACCAAGTACGAAAGCTTACCTCATTGCCGAATCTATCTGTTCTCTTGAGCCGTTTGCTGGTACGCCAACGATGAGTAGCGTCGCTGCCTTGTCCACCAACATGGCATTATTGCACAGTCGAGAAAATCTGCTGAGTCGAGCGCGTCAAGCGAAACATAATGTTGAGAGGCGAATTCCCAAGGATATTCGCGAGTATATCATGCGATGTGCTGCCAACGATGACCCCTCTCAGATCCCGTCTTCGCCATCTAGTGAGTTACTTGCTGCCGGTGGACACATTGTTGTTTGCAGCAATATTGGAAATGAAAGTGGAGGACAGCGGTCGGTATCTCGACTGGTGAATTTCTTGCGACCGCTACGAGCTCCCCACATTGAACGAATTGTTCCTGTTGTGATTGTTGATGCTGGTATCTTTGACAGTGTGTCGTGGCTTCAACTGCGAGATTTTGGACAAGTATACCACGTGCACGGTTCACCGCAAAACCATCATGTCCTAGCCGCTGCTGGAATTTACACAGCTTCCTCTATTGTCGTGTTAGCACAAGGAAATGAAGCTGGATATGACGACTCGAAGGCAATTTTCAATGCCATTTTGGTGAACTCAGCGCTACAGCGTAACCAGATCTTCACAATCATCGAGCTTCGAGATGTCAACAATAACCGGTTCTTAGATCCCGTGTCGAGTTTTGGCTCCTCCCGCAAACTTCTTGGAGGTGATTTTGTCGATGAGACGGACGGAGAATACGACGTCAAGTCACATGTGTCCAGCTATCGCAGGCCACTTTCATCTGCTCCTCGTGAAAGTGTTCAATACAGTCGAGCCTCAACTGCCACGAAGAAGCGTAACTGGGTGCACCGCAAAGCTGGACTGATCAAGCATGCATGCTCCGCTGTGAACACATTTTTTCTCGGTAGTTTGAAAACTGCAGCTCAACACGTGAGCACCTATGGAGCGGAAACAGACAGCGCAACTGGTTTTACGGTCGAAAGCCTGTACAACGGTGACGATAGCGAGACTTTTTTCCAAGAGCGCTTTATGAACGGCGCGTTGTTCCCGTCCTACGTTGCTGATGACTTGCTTATCCAGAGTTTCTTTAACCCGTCGCTCAACATGTTCATCCGCAAGATTCTCGATGGCAAGAGCTGTTTCGTTCTTTACGAGGTCCCGAAAGAACTACGTGGGCAAAAGTTGTTGTATGGTGATCTCTTTGAGTACATGACGTCGGGGGTAGCGCATACGCTTCCGATTGGACTTCTTCGCGCAAAAGGTGGTCCAGGAGGTGCGCCATATCAATATGTGTACACATGCCCGTCATCCGATACGATCGTGTATTCAGGAGACAAGATTTTTGTTCTCATTAACGTTATGGCTCTCAATCGCCTAGCAAACAAGTTGCAGCGGCGTTTTCGAAACCGCACTAAACCGTCCGCGACACTGGCAGACCTTGTAGAGACCATTTCACGGCCGTCGCAACTGTGAACAAGTCTGTGGAATGAAAAATGCGATGACTTTATTGCATGATGCTTACGAAGAGATTATCGTAAATGACTGTTTAACAGAAATTTGGTGTAGGCATTTATTTGCGTGCAAATGAATGCCTACAGCTTCGCCATCTTTTCGACTAGCAAGTCAATTTTCTGCTGAAGGTCCAAACCAAGTTTCTCCATCTTTCTTCAACTCCAGCTAAGTGAATAGCAAGATCATGAATCTCTGGACGCTCCTTTATCTTTAATGGAGCAGCATGATTTACTTCATCATCATCTTGCTTGGTGTGATCGTCACAAATTCCAGCGATTAGATACGTCATAGTGTTTATACACTCGTTGTTGCTAGCTTCGGGGAACAATAATTCCAGCTTTTCCACAGTGAGGATTGTTTCAGGTGTCCACGGATGCTGTAAATCTTGCGAATTTTCTATCTTGGCTCTCAGTACATCACGAATCCTCTTCGATCGGATTCTACCCCAGAAAACCACTTGGTGGTGCTCCTTCATCCGTGGTGAGAGTTGATACGGTAGGATGTCTATTACGCTTGACAAGAATCCTCGAAGTAAGTTGCCAAGTACACGTCGACATCTCCACCACTTAGTTCGCTCCTTCTTGACTCTTTCCACCGTATAAGCGTCGATGACAATTGCAAGCACAATGTTCAGCAACACGAACATTTCCAATACCATGAAACTCCAATAAAAAGCAACCGAGTAGTCCACGTCGCTGATCACCTCGAAGTCGAACTCGCCGAAGAGCATGTTAACACAAGTCGTCATTGAGATCAGGAGTGAAGAAAATTCATGCACATGGCTGCCAAAAAGTACAGCTCCTGATACTGCGTACGCCATGAAAATCACGGAGAAAGTCACTGAGAATGCCCCACACCACCGAAGCGCTTGACATATCGACCGACTAAGAAGACTCAGCCCAACATGGTTGCGAAATGTGTTGAGAACTCGAAGTCCCTGTATGAACACCGCAGCCGTAGCAAGTATTCGAATCAATACTGATAATCGAGCAATGTACTTGAAGGAATCAATGAGAGGATTTAGTGCTTCATAACCGCTGGAACTTCCGTCCTGGAGGGAAATGATTTCCTGCTGAAACTTTGGATCTGTCATTTTGAGTTGCGTGAAGACAACCACGACGTAAAATGCGTGCACCATCGGTCCTCTTAGAATATCGACGGCAAGCCAACCGTCTGGAAAAATGCACTTGCGAATCATCCTCATGATTCCATCTTGAGCTGATTTGTCAAACACATCGGTCTGCCATTCTCGCTTGTAGCGTTTCATGGCAAATCCAACGATAGCGAACATCAGCATCCACGGCGAGAACCACAACACGATGAGAATGTCGATCACAATTGTATGTGTGGTAGGATAATGGTCTGCGAGCATTGGAGTCGTGGTGAAGCTAGGTTTAATGTAGCCGCCAGCTTTGAAATCGAACTTCAAAGTTGTGACAACATAGCCTGGAATCTTACTATTGAGAGTTGGAACGGTGATCAGCAGCTCCTTCGTCGACGCATTAAGCCAATCCCCTTTCCCTCCAAGATTCTTCTTGCTTCCATTGCAGTGTAGTTGTCTGGCATGACAAAGTCATTAATTGTGGTGTCCTCTGAGTCGTAGCATTTTCCGTAGAGTGAACGAAGGAACTGTGCTGTTTTACATTCGTGTTGGTGCATTTGGGTCACCTCAAAACTAACCCCACCTAGCACTTGGTTGTACATGGCGATACGACCCCATTCGTTTTCAGGAAGAGGTTCATTGAATGGATCCTCCGTTATGAATACCGCAGGGACAAATGTATTGTTGAGCCAGTTGAGAACATCAGGAATCGCCTCAATGTTGCTAAATTTCACCGGAGAATCGTCAGTGACGGTGTCATCTCCAGAAGTTGCCAATGTTGTTAATACGGCGTGACTCTGGGAATACATGATTCGAGTCGGGACGTGCACGAAGAGCCCAGTGACAAAAATTGCCAAGGATGCTAGTGCGATGGTAATTCTTCGTAGATCCCAGGCGTGCTGTGAATCATGCCACAAAACGTCGAGAGCGTCGTGTACAGTGATTGTTGGAGAAGTCGTTTTCGTTTTATCATCTTCTACACACGGGTCTGGTGAAAGGATGACATACAGATCTGTCCACGGCATGGTGATGTCTTGGGTCTTGGTGATCAAATAGCAAAGTGCTATGCTTTCGTGCTACCAAGTTGGTACTTATCGCTAACAATGAAGTTTAAAGGAGCAATGGGTGCATACTGATGAAGAAGACATAACGTCGTTCGACGTGGGACGGTATTGGAATTCATGGTGGGATATCATCATACTTCCAGTGGAGTAATGCAACATAGGACTAATAGCTACATCGAAGTCAATTGAATGGACAGTATTTGGTAGAGAAAACCGCTCAAGACATCACATCGTTCTCATGTGAACCTATTGAACTCTTGACACAGTGGTCTTTTCCATCGTAAATACTCTCCCGACACGAGCAAAACGAGCGTTAAAGGCGACAAATACCTTCGTCACAAACCAAGTATTGAAAACTTCTAGTGGATACTGCCACAACACGGAAGCTACGATATATATTGACAATACAAATGTAATACGTGCACTCTGCATTATTGAGCTTGGGTCGACATCTTCTCGATCAAAACATCCAACTTTCGTTCCAGAGTATCAATGCGAAATCAACTCGTTTTCAAGCTCGTTGGCGTGTTGAATTCCTCCTCCTGGACTTTGAATTGATCGAATGTTGTTGTCTTGCATCGTCTTTTTCGCTGAAGGTGCGATCGGATTTTCAATCGCTATAGCTCCATCCAATAGGTCATGAGATGACTGGTGTTGCTCTTCTACTGCAAGGTGAGCCAATGTTGCTTCGCATTCTTCAATTGTTGCATCAGGGAACAACTTCTTTAGTGTTGTAGCGGTGAGAAGCGTCTGTGAAGACCACTCCAAAGAGGGATCGAAACTTTGAACTGCTTCAAGTCTGGTTCGGAGGGTGTCGTGTAATACGGTCGGCCGAATTCTTCCCCAGAAAACAACATCGTGGCGGCGATTCCCTCGGCGACAGCAAGGGAACCACAACATATCGTTCACTCTTGCTAACCACTGTCGAAAAACGTTGTTAGCAACACGGAGAAAGACCCAACATTTGCTCTTGTCTTTCTTGGTTTTTCCTCTTGATAAGCATCCACGACAATAGCAAGCACGATGTTCAACAGAACGAAGGTCTCCATAGCCATGTAGCTCCAATAAAAGACAACGGAATAATCGATGTCCTGGATACTGTCGAAGTCGAAGTCTCCGTAGATCATGTTCACGCAGGATTTCATGGAGCTCTGAAATGAGGAGAAATCTTGTACACGGTCACCGAAGAGCACTGTGCCAGCAGCAGCAAATGCCACAAAGACGACAGCAAAAATCACTGAAAAGGTCCAGAAGGAGCGAACGGCACTTGCCATCGTCCGCGTGAGAATACTCAGACCGACGTGATCACGAAATGTATTCAAGATTCGAAGACCAAGTACCAACACCGCAGCAGTGGCAAAAAGCCGCAACAAGACCGTGAGATTGGCAATTAGTCGGAAGGAGCTGGTTACGGATGCGAGATTATCTCTTGCTTCGTCATCAGTTTGCCCTCCTTCTCCGAGAGTAAGAAGTTTGCGTTTAAAGCCGGAATTCATGGTGACAGCCTGTGTGATCAGAACGGTGATGTAGAACAAATACACGATCGGACCTTGAAAGAAGTCGATGGCAAACCAAACATCAGGAAACGCCCAAACTCCAATCGCTTTAGCGGTGTGTTTCGCAAGCTTTAGCCATTGTTGCAGGGTCACTAGACGGTGTTTCGTCTCGTACCTCCTTCCATACGCAATTATGGCAGGAACCAAGATCCATGGGGAAAACCACAACGCCACCAAAACATCTATCACGATCGGTGTTGCCGACGGATAGTGATCCAGCAATGTTGATGTCGTCGATGCACTTGGTTCAACATATCCGCCATCATTGAAATCAAGTTGCAGCTTCGTCACTGCGTACCCAGGAAGTTGGCCATTCAGTGTGATAACAGTATAAGCAATTGTTGAGTGGAGGCGTCGAGCCAAGACCCACTATCCTTCTTCTCGGTTACTAGTGTAGTAGCGGCTGACACATTCGTGTCGAAGCTAATGAGAAGTTCATCTGTCGTTGTAGTTGATGAATCATAGCAACCTGCGTATAATTTGATGAGGAAAGTGGGTGTATCACACTCGCTTGGTTGCATGGAGGTCACTCCAAAGTGAACAGCTCCCAGCACCTTGTTGAACGTGGTAATGCGACCTTTTTCGTCTTCAGGTAAGTCCGCGTCGTTGTAATCTGTAGTGACGAATACTTGAGGTATGAATGTATTGTTGAGCCAGTCAAAGATGTCGGGAATCGTTTCAATGTTATAGAACTTGACAGGGGACATGTCGGTAATGGTATCATCACCTGACGTTGCGAGAGTGGAAGAAATGCCGTAGTGTTGGATGATACATGTTTGTGGTTGGAATATGTAGGAACATTGCAGCGACAAAGAAGCTGAATGAGATCATGGCAAGGATGATCTTCTTCATGTCGGTTGCATGTTTCTTGTCGTGCCACAGAACGTCGAGTGCCATTCCTACTGAAATGGTCGTTTCTGGTTCAGCCTCAGGCGAATCACTCTCACTTGCAGGATAACCTCTACGCTCTCCGGTATCACACGGATCGGGCGAAAGTATGAGATACATATCTCCTGCTAACACCATCGTTCGTGAATCACGAGTTGGTTTAAACAAGACTTGAGACTTGGATGAAGAATTGAAAAGTGACGATCGGATGGAGCTCAACACCCTGCTAGGTGTCCTGAACTGGAACGAATTTCACCTTCAAGCATATATCAGCAGGGTCAGATCCATTTTGCATGGTAACGAAGTGCATGTTTGTTGCTCATAATGCATGCAGGACTCCGATTTGCTATAGAGCGCTTGACTTCATGCAGAAAGTCAACTGTGCTGACTCATCACACATTCCATTTCTACGGTGGGATCGAAATTATTTAGCACTGGTGTTTGAATCTACACATAATGTATCGATAGCATTTACTTTGCATTGTACAACCACGTTCTGTGGTGCTGTGTTGTTATCAGTGTTCCCATCGCAAATCAAATCGTCTTTGCTTCAGATTCGAAACGAGATTCAATAGCAACAAAATGCACTGCATCAACGTTCGTCAGTCCATTAATCAATTTTCGGTGGCACTCGGACACGATGACCAAACTACTTTGGGGTTTCCTGCTTACGGTGACAATGGCTGCTGTGTCGGCTCAAACGTTCCAAGATGAACTCACAACAACGTTGACTTCTATGCCGAATTCCATCACTAGAAAGCTAGATGAAGATTCGTTCGATAGTGACGATGATGAAGCGGAAGATGATGAAGACGATGAAACCTATGAAGTCGATTTGAGTTCATCAGGCTCCATCGCGTGGGGCCTCATGGACATGACTTTATCTGCTAACATCAGCACGTTAGAGTCGACCTACAAAAATTGGGTGGGCTCAGCTCATGGTGCTGGAGTAGACATGGCTTGCTATCGCGAAACCCACGTTGCTAAAGTGTGTCCACTTGGTTTCGAGCCCAAGCTCGGGACTTGCTGGGCTGAGTGTCCTCTGGAATACCCGGTCGAGTGTGGAATGCAGTGCATTCGACAGAACGATGACTGTACACTAGAAATGCTGGCCAAAGTCTCTGCTGTGGCTCAATCAGCGCTTTCAGTCGCTACGTTTGGAGCGTACGGTGTCTTCTCGAAGATGGCAAAAGGAGTCCAAATTGCATTCAAATGTGGCAAAGAAATAGCAAACTTGGTCAAGGCTTCGACGAAATACGTGAGAACTGTTCAGGTGAACGACCCACAGACTACGACAGACCAACTCATGACGATGCTGTACCAGACAGACAACGTGGTGTTTGACTTGCCAATCACTATCATGTATTGTCTCGGGATCCCAGTTTCGAAAGCAATGAAATTTTCAGACCGAGTCACCAACACCGTTGAGCTGTTCGTGAAAGAGATTGTGACCAACAAGGATGCTATTGTTTCCAGTTGGACAGCGTTCACCACATTCATGAAGAACATCACACTGGATGAAGCAATGGATAACCTCGATGAGACGGATATTTCATCGTTGCAGTCGGCGCTCGAGTCGAATTCATCTTGCGGAGACGACATGGAGCGTCTGACAAACCGTGTATGGATAACGGTGACATATCTACGCAAAGAGAATCCAAGCATCTCGGAAGATGAAATTCGGGTGATTTTGAGTAAATCGAACCTCATGCATCACGAAATCCCCACCGTAACAAACAATTGCATGAAGCAATTGATCAGTGAATCCGACGAGGCAACGGCGTATACCACGCGGGATAATATCCGCAAGGCTTTCGGTGGTATCGTAGACGACCTCATTCGCTCTGGAACAAGCAATAATGGTTCATTTCTCACCGCTGAAGAGTATGCGTACACCATTAGCGACAAAGTTCTGATGCTTGCGGCAGTTTGGGACCCCACGAACGTCGCTACCGTTGCTTCGGAATTTTTTCAGAGTATTTGCGGTCCTACAGAATTCATAGGCGAAGTGGACGATGGCCCTGTGTCTGAGGCTTTGGGTCTTACTACAATTGGAAAGGCTTTCAACAACAGTGGCGGATCGTGGACCAAGAACGGTGACGGCAAAATTTCCATCACATTCCACAGCGAGGACACCGAAGACGTGACTGTAAATATCATGTCAGGGGGTGATGAAATTGATGAAGTCAAAGTGAAGGCAGGTACTACCGTAACTTGGGTCTCCGATATGACAAGGTTAGCAGGCAAAACACTGTACTTAGATCGATGGCGTGCTGGATTCTTAGGGATTCCAGGCACAGGAGGTGGATCATTATTACTTTTCGTTCCTCGATCAAGTCAAGGAGGGAAGTTAAAGCTCATTTCAAAGCTTAATGTAAGTTAAATAGTTAATGGAAGTTCCTCTTGTCATTTTGGAAACGTCTTAGGCAGCCAAATTTCAGCTTTCAGCTTAGAAAATAAACTTGTTCATTTGCTGAGTTCTTCAGGAGTTTGAAACGATGGTGACGAGGAGAGCGAGCCAACGTGCTGGCCGAATGTCATTGGCTTTAACCTCAGTCATTCCATGCGACGATATACCCCTCTTGTCTCCTCAAAGAATTCCACCGGCAGGACTACAAGAAGAGAACTCAACTGGAATTAAGTCTTGGTACAAACCTCCTGCTCGACGACTACAAGATGCACTTCAAGAATGCGCAGACATTGATCAAGAGTTGAAAGTCCTCGAGACATCAGGTCACACTCGAGTTGGGGTTTTTGCCAAACCATTGACAATGAAGCTGAAAGTTGAGACCAAAAATGTGAAATCACGAAAGACCAGTAGCTTTCTAGAGCCTGAAGTGTTCGATGAGACGGAGGATGTGTGCGAAGATGAAGAAGATTCTTCGTCAGACCCGTTCATTAATCAATTTTACGATGAACAAGGCCGTACCTTGTGTGAACAACTTTTACGTGGTCGTATGCGTGTGTTGGCACTGGTAAAACTGGTTCATGGGCAGCACAGCACTTGTAAAGCTCACGCAGAATTAGAATTAGGGGATGCGTATGCAAGGATGAACCTATGGAAGCAGGCTGAATTACATGCTTCGTGTGCTGCCAATCTTCTCCGTGACATTGAGATAGAATCACAAAAGGAGCGAGATAGAAACACAAAAAATGCGGGAGGAAAAAAAGATAATGGGAAATTGCTGCAAGTAGCACTTGAGTTTTGCTATGAAGCACAGTGCGATGAAGTTGCTCGAGGTCGCGTAGCAATTGGCGATCTGTTAGTGAGCTTACAAAATAATGGAGAAGGTGGAAAGCGCAACGAGCTTTTGGCTGCCGTTTTTTCTCGAGTATGATGGAGAAAGCTTTTGAATCGGAACAAACTGTCCATTGGCAACAACTGCTACTACGACTAGAAGATACAAGCGAGGAATTACATCAACACCTCACATTCGTGTCTGCACGATTGCCTCCCGGTGTTTCGCAGTTACTCAACGTGTTGTTTGTTTCACTCGACACGGCTGAAGATGGTATTGTGCCATTCCACACATTTCTCGATCGCTTGCAGACTGCAAGTGCAGACTTCAGCAGTCGTAAATCCTCTGCTGCATCGTACATCCAATCACTCTGCATAACACTGCAGCGTGTACTCAATCGAGTGAACTATCATTCACTCACGTGGACAGAGCTTCTAACTCTTGGAGCAAATAGTGATATTCGTCTTCCAGCAAATGAAGACTCCACATCAGACGATGATAGTCCACCAGCTTTACTAGCGCGAGTAAAATTACTGCTAAGTCGCGTGTGTCTCCGTCGTGGACAACTTGAAGAAGCTGTGCGTTATGCTCAAGTAGCAGTTGTAGCTCAAGAAAAAATTAACGCTGACAGCAGTGACCTGGTACAGTTTTATCTCGTAGCCGCCGAAGCTCAAGCGAGACGTGGGCGCCAACTTCGAGTTCTTGGTCAGCAAGCACGTCGTGAACGTGCCGAACGGTGGCTTCAGACAACAGAAGGCTCTCGATATTTGCGATCTCGGGCACTGGAAGAAGTCGAATTGGCAAGTGGAAGTGGCGAACCATTATTGTCGAAGAAAGATGCTGAGGCTCGAGCTCGAACGTTGCTGATCCAAGAACTTACGATCTCGCCTCCTCCATTAACGCTTAGTACCAATCGTCCAGATAATGACTACGAAGTCTCAGCCCGGTCGCTCATGGAAGAAGCACTCGAAAACTGCAGCAAAGCTTGGGAACTCCAGGAACGTTATGCTGGTCGCGACCATGTCACCACTGCAGCTGTTCACGTGAGTCTTGCCCAAGTTCATTTGCTTCGAAGTGGTAGCGAGGATCGATTGGGCGCCAACGATGTCAATGACACAAGTAAAGAGGCGATACGATGTTTTACTGCTGCAATTGATATCTACGAGAACGCTTGTAGTGGAATTGTACCAGCTTCAGCTTTTCTCCATCTCGAACTTGCCAAATTGTACCAACAAAATCAACTCCAACAAGACAAAGCACGCTCCGAGTACGAACTTGTAGGACGATTTTTTGCTACGTTTTCAACTGAATTCGCTGGACATGAGAGCACCAAGCGTGAATGTTCAGCGTTGGCGTTGGATGCTTTTCGCCAATGGATGATTCTCAGTCGTAACGATGGTATCACTTCACTAGATGACCGGCGCGTTGTGCTGGAAGAAATGAAAAATATATGTGTGACAGGATACGGTGAGTTCTCGATTGAAGCTTGTGAAAGTGCTGCAGAGCTTGCACGTATATTGTACCGAATTGCAACTTCGAGAGAGGGACAACGAGAATGTCAAAGCGAGATCCACGACAAACTGCGAACCGCTACCAAGTTGTTGAAATCCGCGAGCTTCATCGCTGAAAGTTTGTTAGGGGCCAACGATCGACGCTCGCGAAAGCTTCGCAAAGATGCAAACGAAATCGAGACCAAGATGAGATCAAGCCACGTTGGTGGTCAAGAGGATACTGGTGGGCACGAATGGCTTACCATCTAGACACAAGACCACACGAAAAAATACATTCGAAAGCATTACACCATCACATTGTCTTGTCTTAGGTGCTGAGCGATAGCAATAGTGCTGTACCGCGCCTTGTCCAGAGGTCAGGAGTCTTGCCAGGTCCTACCTTGAGATCAACGGCAATCATGAACGACGGACGCTCACGAGTTCCTGTTCGCAACGGGTACATATACAACGGACAGCTGTACAAACCCTTGGCAGACTTCTTCTTGGCTTCCACAGGACGGAAGTGTAAGATCGGCATCCCGCAGTGCAGCTCCATCGGATGAGGCTCTGCGAGACAATCGTGATCGAAATCCCATCGAGCTCCTTCTAGAATAAGTCCTTTGATGTAGGCACCATCTTTAGGACCTGTGGGTAGAGCATTTTCACCTTGATTCAACACGATGAACTCCCAGTTGAGCGAGTCGATCGCCAATCCGTTTTTACGAGCTGCGGTCTGAAGAAGTGCGGTGAGGAAACCTGTCGGGTATGTGAAACCCGTGAGCCAGAAAACAGCAGGCTGAGCTTGGTTCGCCCATCGATCCATTTGTTCGCATCGAAGCTTCAGGTCCTGTGTCCATGGACCTAATGGCTTGAGTGACGGGTAACAGAAACTCCAAGCCTTGGGTACAGCGCCAATCAGCAACGCATTATAAACAGCTTCAAGTTCAGGTGTAATGACCACGGATCCCTGGATGCCTTTCTCCAAGGCTCGTGCTGATGCGTTGATTGTAGCCAACAACTTGTTGTATCGTTCGAGCTCTTGCATGAGTACTGTCTTCAGAGCGTCCGGGTCGCTTCGAGCTGAAAGACCAGCTTTAATGTTTGCCAGATCAAATACATCCGGCACTGTTTCTCGTAGTGTCTGTAAAAGTCCCAAAACAGTATCGTCATTGCCACTCCCACCTTCAGCAACGTCGAGAGCTTGTAGAGACAGGATTGTGGCTAACAACTCTCTTCCATCATCAATCTGTGAAGCTATCTGAGCATTTGGGTGTTGACCAAATGCAGCAGGGGGGTCATCTAGCGGTAGTTGTCGAATGTACTCTGTGTAGGAAGATAACTCGCCGTCGTCTGGGACAAAATAGTACTCGGAATCAGACAGCAGCATGTTGTCGACGGTGAGTACATTTTCAGAGAAGAACTGTGAGATGTACACGAGCATAAGACGACGATCCCAATCGTCTGTTACACGCCCACCGTAGTTAGCCTGAGCAATGAGATACTTGAGTGCGTCCCAAGGCGTATCTTCATATTCGTCGAGATAAATGGCCAATACGTCCTCACTGATAGCGAAGTCCGACTCGTTGAAGTCGTAAGGGATATTCCAACCGAGGTTGTTAAACTTACGTCGCTCGAGCAACAATGAGTGGAACCAACACAAACAGAACAGCAGCCGCTTATACTTCTTCACTTGTCGGCATCGTGCAAACTTGTCAGGTGTAATCGTGTTGTAAAGACGTATCAAGTTAGCTTTTAGACCACGTGGTGGCTCGGTTGTCATCTTAATGCCACGCTGCAATATTGCGATGGGGAATTTCGGGTTCGGGCTACTTGTGAGCCATAGTCGGAACTGCGGGTTAACAGGACCTGCAGGAGCTGGAGCAGCTGCACAGAAGTTATCTATTAACTTTTCCAGTGTCGGTGCCCAGCTCAGCATCAAGTGGCAATTCGCAAGGAAGACCCAGTTTCCAGCCTCTAGTCCACGGGACAGCATAGCCTCCGCCACACTTGCTTGCCCCTGTCCCAAAGCACAGTTTTCCACTGTTTTGTGCAGCGATTCGGCTAACGCAATGAGTGAGTTTGTTGGATCCACACCTGGAGATAGTACAAAAATGAGTGGTGTCTTGTAGTTAGAAGTGTCGTAGATCGCCTTCAAATCAAATGGCGGTGGATCTACAAACTGAGCTCCCAGATGAGTTGCTGTGAACCGAGCGGCCTGGATACTGAGTCGATCAGGTCGAATGCAACGAAGTAGCAGCATCCTCTGCAACTCGTTGCATTTGCCTTCCCAATCACCAGGTAATGCTTCAATTTCTGGGGTACTACTCTGGTACCATGACTTCCAGCCTTTCAAAGTCTGCTCAAATGAGCTGATGATCCCGTGAAAAGTCGACAGCTTGTTGAGTTCAACAATGCTGGCCCAGGATCCATCAGAGAGAAACTCGCTCGCAACGTTGGATACCTTTTCTTCTTGCGCCAGGACGTTACCACCCTTTAGTAAGAAGTCGTACTCATCGTGCGGTAATTTATTCACACTCTGCAGGACACGCGCGCACATCTGTAGCGAGAAGAGCAATTTATGACGCTCGAAAAGCCCACGGCACGCGTAGGCATATACTGCGTATGTGTGATAGTCGTTGATGGCGTTAATTCGTTCTGTGAGCTCCTCGCTGAGCGCGCCTTGGTTCTTGAGGCTTCGACTCTTGACAATGGAGTCTTGAAAGAGTGCCACATACGCGTCGAGAGAGAACTGATACATAGGGTCTACGCTTGTCATATCGTTCAGCACGAAATATAACGTTGATGAACGTAGTGCCACACGCGCATATCCCATGCGTGCTGCATCGATTTTCTTCTCCGTTTCCTCACTGATAACTAGCTGCATAGAAACTTCTTCAGAAGTCGTCTTTGAAGCATTGAGCGTAGTCACTAACTGCTCATCGTCCAGTAGCGAACCTTTCGCAGCAGAAAGAAGACGCAAGATCTCATTTTCAAGGTCAATGAGCTTCTTTTTCGCTGCAGCCACTCGCATGACGAGGTCAGATTTTTGCTCCTCTAGCGCCGGTTCCTCCAACTGGACAGCGATACCAAGCAACTGGGCCTCGAGTCCCTGCTCCTTCACAACAAAATTCACTATTGTAGTCTTTGTGGAGACCTCCGGGGTGTAGTGAGGATTATGAAGCTTCGTCGTGAGGTAGAAACGAAATTCTCGGTTGTAATCAAGTTCTTTGTCGCCGAGGCGGAGTATCTCGCGGTTTCCTACCTTTATGATACTCTTGGTAAGGACTGGTTCAAGACTAGGATCCAACTCCTCCAGGATGTCTTGCATCAGTACAGGTGAGCCGAAGCGAATGCCATTCTCCAGCTTTCGTAACAGATCTTTCATCATAGGGTCTACGACCTCGAGACGCGTCCCCTCCATAGCCTTAATCCATTTATTTGCCTGTCCTTGAGGGTCGATCATGAGAGGCCATCGCTTCCCCCGCGTTGTAATCACGCCATTTTCAGTTGAAAGTGGGTCTCGCGGAAGGCCGTGTGCGTTCCAGCTCCGAACATCCGTCGGATCTGCTAAGAAATCGATGAAGGTGAATTTAGCGGACAATGGTAGAGCTTGTTGCGTCACACGATTCATCCATGTATCCACAAGCGATCCACGATAGAAGGTGTCGAATGGACCCGCGTACGAAATAAAAGCGGCAGCGACAAGTGCGTCACCCACGACGTTCTGAAGACTTGCGTTCTTATCGGCAATAGATCCCTCCCAGCGTTCACGCTCACCTGCAAGTCCCTTAACCAGTTGCTCAGCACGCGAGAGTTTCAATTCCAGTAACTCGGCCTCTTCACGCAAAGCATTCTTCTCCGAGACGCTGGTGTCGTACTGGTTTTTCAAAGCCTCGACCTTTTCTGTAACCTCCTGGAGCTTCTCCTTCGCTACCTGAAGGTCTTTCTGCTTTACCGCAAGCGCCTGTTGTGATTTACGCAGCACCTCCTTCTTGGGAGCGACAACACGGAAGACTCCTGAGTAGCACTCCATTGCTAACACCCATGAACACAAAGCACCGGCTGCAGATGACACCTTCCTCACCATGTCAGCATTGAACGTAGGTTTGGAAGTATATTTCTTGAGAGCAGTCACAGTCTTGTCGCGTATGGAGTCTTTGTCGAATGTCTTAATCTGCTGCAAGAAACTCACATCATTCATTTTAGTTTTGGCCGATGCCCATGTCGGTGGCAAACCGAAGAGAATCATAACGGCGCACATAACCATTGACACTGCTTCGGGTGGCTGGGTGTACACTTTCACCTCTGCAATTGCCTTTTTGTCCAGGTTTTCCACTTCCAGCATTGCGCGTTGAAGCGCGGGAAGAGCCTCGTCTAAATCTTTTTGTGCGTCATCCGCGATCTTCTTCGTCTCAGCCTCCTCCTTGGCAATTCGCTCACTATCAGCTTCTACTTGTTTTCGTTGTTCATCAGCAACACGACGCTCAGATACGATAATCACCAATAAGTCGCTGCAGTCCTTGTTTTTCTGGGCAACCACGATTTTACGCTGTTCAAGCTGCTTGGACATTTCCTCTACTTGTAGTCGAGACTCTTCCAGCTTTGCTAAACCGTTCTTTAGTTTGTCACGGGTGTCGCGGATAGTTGCTGCTTTCTCCGATAACAGCTCCACATAGCCTGTCACTAAGGACAGATAATTTGTAGGAGTCACGTAGTTGTGTCGCTTCATACGAGCCAAAACTTGCGAGGATGCAAGCATCACACTGCTGTGCACCACTGCGAATACTGCCGCAATCTTCGGGCGTTGGGGTTCTGCAGCGACATTCTTCTCCTCGAGGAATTTCATGCCAACTTCTTGAAGAGCATCGAGAGGCCACTCATTAAACCAATCGATGTTGGTGTTGTTGACGAGGGATGGGAATTGTCGGCATCGATTGCAGAAGCCTTTACCAATAGGACTGAATGCTAGTACAACGTGTAGGTTGCGGCGAACCTCACTGATGAAGAAGTTCCAGAGGGACTCCTTGGTCTCACGTATACCCTGACCACGTGCACGTAGACGAACGCCATCAAGAATACCTGCTTGCTCGTCCTTCTCGAAAAGCCCTGGAATTTCACCGCTGCTCAGGATATTGTTCAGATCTTCAACGAATGACTCGCTTTTAATCTGTGTGTCGCTGAATAAGAATACCGTCTTCTGTTGCTGCAGCCCCACTTGAGTGTAAAGCTTCTTAATATCCTCATGAAACTCGAAGTTGCGATAGTTTTTACCCACTTCGATCTGGAACATCTTGAAGCCACCCATAAATGCAGCAAGTTTTGTCAGTGACTGTCGACCACTGCCACCAACGCCAACAAGAAGCAGATTGCCGCGCATCGTCATAAGTTGCCGGTGAATACGCAAGATGTGCATGAGGGCATCACTGAACATGACGAGGTTCATAGGCACAAACCCTGGTTCAGCGTTGTGATTCTCTAATTGCTCTTCCACAAAACCCTTCAGCATCTCATATCCATGACTTCTGCGTAGCGCGCGCTGCTTTCTTCGGAACCTGGAGTGGTGGAAAAAATGTATGTAAACAACGGCCCATTTTCCTTCAGTTGTTCCGGAGCTGAAGACAGCAAGCGACCCCAGTCTGTCTGAAAGTGTACACCTAGGAGATCATCTAGCCTCCTCTTGAAAGTCTGCCGGTCTTCATAGCTCGTAAGGCGATCAGAGAACACGCGAAGGCTTTCGTGCATCCATAGTCTCAGCATGCCATCACGGCTTGCTATATTGCGTTTATCCGAGAGCAGCAAGCCTTGAATTACTCTAGCCATATCACGCAAGTTGAATAGATAATGGCAATTCGCTGGAGTCGGTAAAAATTGCTCCAGTACATTCTGATATAGTTGGATGGTCGCAGCGACTAAAGGCACACCAAGCGGCTTGATTTCGTCGTCAAAGTCAGAAAGTTTGGGCACAAGCATAGTCTCAAAAATGCGCTTCAGTTGCGCTTGTTCTGGGATTGTCATGTTGATCAAATTGAAGCGGCTCTGGAAACGAGAGCTGATGACAGAGCGCCCACCTCCTGGGGGTCCCATTGCTGCGACAAATTGCATATCGATAAAGTACTTAAGTGTCTGCTTCTTGCGGTCGTACCAGCAGCTGTAGTCAACCCATTGCCGAAGCAGTTCCAGTGGCGGCTGAGACCCAAAAGATCCTTCGTTGGCATATTCATGTCGTCGATAAACGTAACTAATTTTTTGCCGCCGACGGGGCCGAATCGATTCAGCGAACGTTTTTCCATAACGTTCTCAATCATATCTTGAGTCGTTGCCGACGACGTGGCAGATGAGAAGTTCATCACCAACACGTTGTACGCATCGCTTAGAGCCTCAATTTCTCGCTCGATAACAGTGGTCTTTCCAACTCCAGTCTCGCCGACAAGGAGAGTGTGAATGCCTGCCGTGAGCATTGTCTGAAGCAAGAAACCATATCGTAGTGTATCGATTGTCGGCACCATAATCTTGTGGAATGGTGTATTAGGAGCAATGCGGAAATTCGGTGGTAACTTCTCGTCCCACAGCTTGAAGTCACGACATGAAGGCTCTACGAAGAAGTCATAGGCGGTTTTTAGGGGGGGATAGACGGAATCGATGTCGCGAAGGAAAAAATCAAACTTCTTCCGCCCCTCCTCGTTTGCAGCAGCCATAACACTCCAGGTCATGCAGAATAGGAACCACTTTTCAACTGCGACAGTAAATTTATCTCCGCACGCTGCTAGATCTACGCCATTCTCAGCTGTAGCTAACGCGTTGTAGAGATTACAGAAAGATTTGACGCTATTGAAGGTCGTCACCGGAATGAGTTCTGTGACCTCTGAGATTTTGAATCGCAGCACCTTTTCCATATACTTGTCAAACAGCACCTGGAGCACATCACGCTCTTCTTGAATATGAATTGTTGTTGCCAACCACGTTTGAATAAAAGGACGCCAGCCCAGATCTTCAACATCCATGTACACCATTCCTGCACGGCTGACAGTAGCTGGGGAAGCTACTGCAAGATCTTGGACTTCAAACATGAGCGCCATTGAGGGGCTCATGCTGATACGATCACCATTAATCAGTGTTAGCACCTTATTATCGTCCATAACACTGTTCATACTTTCGATCCATAACGTATCCACAGGACCATCTAGCATAATCCATTTCTCTTCAGCTTTTTCATCTGCTGCCAGGTTTCTGAAAATAGCGGATAGAATACCATCAATCCACTCAAATGTTGACAAGTCGTAGACACCGTAAATCTCATTTAGCGAAATGGACTTCGGGTTGAGAACCTGCACTCGCACTGGCATGTATCCAGGGACACCTTCTTTTGCTAGCGATGTCTTCGCTGCCATAAGGGTCTTCCAGATTGTTGTCTTTCCAGCCATGGTCTGTCCCACGATCATATTACAATGACGGGTTACCTGAGATTCGTACAGCTGGATCGTCTTGAATACGATCACCGGGTGCACTTGTAGCTTGTGTTCTACAAGAGCCTGCTCGATGTTGCCCTGTAATTTCCCGTAGTCAGTCACTGGGAGCTCAACCGAAGGGAACAGATCTCCCAATAGCAATCGGAAGAGTACTGCATCTTCTCGAATAAACTTGGGCATATTCATGTCACGAAGTGCACGGAGCAGAATATTTTCTTCCTGTAGGTTGGGATCTTCGCGCTTTAGCGTGCCTGCCATATTCAACACAGCCTTCAAACTACGTAGTCCAAAATCATAGTGATCCTGCTTGCTCAGTTGTTGGATCATCAGTCCGTACAGAGTTGTCGTCTTCTTAGCCAAGACCTTGGCATCACGAAATCCTTCAGCTTGGAGCATGACTTCGGCGATTAGTGCCAAATCCGGTACCATCATAGCACACGGTCGCATTAGAGCTTTGAGGTTGTCTGGAAGTTCTGTACGGCCGGCATATCCTGGGTTCATCGTGATGAAGATGCCCATGTTGAAATTGACTCGCATCAGGGAACCAAGGAACATGACCTGCGTTTGCCTAGCCGTCAACGCTTGCATGATCGTCAAAACCTGCTGAGCCACGACAGACAGTACCTCTATCTCGATACGGTTGAATTCATCGAAGCATCCCCAGCCACCGGACTGGACGAGACCAGCAAACATACGCCCAACAGATTTGTAATCCAACCCATCACTGCAATTGAACACAATGACGTATTTTGCAAGGTTCTTGCCTAAGTCTTTCACAGTCTCAGTTTTCCCTGTTCCAGCGGGACCTAGTGGATTTCCGCCTCTGTTCAAATGGAGTGCTGTTGTCATGGTGAGAACACAGCGATCTGTCAGGGGTGTGATCACAAGCCGCCCGTTGTTACCTTGGTACTCGTACGAATACTGCAATGAAGTGACCGTTTGTTTAACTTCGCAAATACCCGATTCGCCTAAATCTTTGTTGAAGTAGAACCGTAGCTGCATTAACCAGTCGAAGTCATTTACACTTTTGCAATTTTGCTTGATCAGACGATCGATGACATCTCGCGAGTGAATTTCAATCGTGATAAGTGCCACAACTTTCTTGCGGTCGGTTGCTGAGAGCTGACCACGCACCATATCTGCGAGCTTGTTTAAATACGACACCCACTTCTTCTTCAGCTGCCTTAATGCTTTCTTTTCTCCTTTAGCCACCTCATTCAGTGCTTTGATACACTCGTTCGTCCAGGCTGTTTGACCACACGTGATCAATAACTGACCCGGAAAATCTTTGATCCACTTCTCCTTCTTCCCTTTGTAGCCCACAATGCACTGAGCAAATATTTTCTCCAAAGTGTTGACCATGGCTGCCTCGATCCGTAGCAACCACCCCTCAACCGCACCAGCAACTATCACATTCGATGCAAACATCACTTGCTCACCGCACGGCGAATTCATTCCCAAAGCTTCGAAGGTTGAATTTCCACGTGCTCCTGGTGGGATCATGTTCAGCGTCTTGATTGCCTCAAAACATTTCTTAATATGCTTTTGCACTTGGTCCGGGTCTTTCTGATGACCAAGAATCTCAAGTAGGTCATCATTCGAAAGGAAGTAGAAACGTGGAAACAGCATTCGTTTCGTTTCCAGATATTGATCCAAACACTTTTGAATCTGATCCAGTTTTTCCTGCATTGTAACCAACGTTTCCAACACCCCTGCTTCCTGTGTAGCTTGAAGCGCATTCTTTATCTTAGCCATTCCTTCAGTTACTCGACAATATGCAGTGTTAACCTCGTCAAAGAGTTGGCTTTCCAACGGTAACTGTTTGCGGATATCCTCGGATGCCATGAAAATACTTTCCAAGTAGATCCAGCAGCGCTGTACACCAAGTAGCGTTTCAATAACTTCGGATAAGTGAGATAGTGCCTTCTCCCAGTACAGAATTCTTGTGTCGAACGACCCAAAAAAAGGAGACGCCTTCATTGTTGATAGCTGCACCTGGTCATCTTCGAGAGCTGTGAACAGATCGTCGCTGATCGGATTTTAAAGTACACCCCCTTGTATTCTGTGATGTCGACATCAATTGCAGCCCACCGCTTCTCGATATTGTCAAGGGTTTGCTCAATAGACAGTTCCTTGCCTGCATTACTGGAAAGCGTGCTAATAAACTCGGCATGCAAATGAAAGCCGAGGGAAAATACACGCTCCAGTGTGAAGCTTGTAGATTCTGTGTCAAATGTCTTTCCCATCTCTTCTTTCAGTTGTGCCCAATGACGGGCTCGCAGCGCAGGGCTCTTGAGATCTTGGATCAATGGCAACGTCTGCCTAAATTGCTCAATTTTGGTCTTCATAGAGCTCCACACTGTCCAGTTCTTCATCTCCTTTCCGAATTTGACTACCTTCTTAAAGAATTGAGCAGCAGTCGACTCCATCGTCTCTACTTCAATCTCGTAGAAAACTTTATTTTTCCACGATGCCCATACGACCTCCCATTCGTCGGTAAGTGCCCAGATCTGCTGAAGTAGCTCAAGTTCCTTCTCAGTTTGTACAAACCCATCGTTCTTAGATTCCTCAATACCGAAAATCTCTAGTCCTTTCTTTAAAGCGTTCTGGCGAGAACGCGTAGCCTCCATCTTTTTCTCGAATTCCGCCAGGATCTGATGTGCCACCTTAGACTGTTGTTCACCAGAATACGGTAGTGTTGCCTCTGCCTCACTGCGCAGGTCTGACATGATATTGTTCAGATCCGCTACAGAATCCTGGAGACTTTGCTTCATGCTAACTTTGCACTTTTGTAGCATTGTGTTCGCATCTACCAGCATTACCTCGTAGGTTTCCCAGTTGGATTTCAGATTAGTGAGGTCGCGCTGCTCCTCATCCGTTGTTTGCACGTCGAATTCAGCCAACAGTTCATATTTGTGCTGTAAGGGCTCGAATCTTGCCACAACTCCCGGTATACCCTCCTTGATGTCCTGTAGAAGGTGGATACTTTCGCTTAGATGATCCAAATTCAATGGCTTGATCTGAAGCTTTTGAGTGTTATCCTTCATCATGTTCATGAGTTCTTTCAGTTCGTCGTGGGCCGTTTGATTCAGCAAACCCGTAAGCTTGCCGATCCATTGCACCGTATGCTCGACCAGGCTTGCCTTGAGGAAATTGGTATCAATCTGGATGAAGTTAATTGTGTTGGTCAGGTCTTCATTCTGAATACTGACTTGCTGCTCTCGATATCGCTCAATGTCTGCACGGAATTGTTGCAGCGGTCTGTTCGCCTTAGCGTAACGGCGAATAAATGCTTGCTTGTCTTGATTCCACACTAGCTTGTACTTGTCCCAGTATCCCAAATACTTCTGTAGTTCTGTGGCACTGGATGACATGCCATTCATGATATGCACGAGCACCTTTAGAATCTCCTCGTCGTTGAAAATGGATTGGAAAAAATTGTTCACAACTGCTGGAGCATCCACTTTATCTGCTGTATCAGTATTTGACATAGCCTCCTTCTGATTTCCTGTAGGTTCTCCGCTTGCTGTGTCTGGTGCACGGACTTCCTCACCCTTTGCAGCGGCAGAATCGAACTTTCCGTCTGCATTGACAGCTAAGTTCTCTGGATTGGTTTGGTTGTTATTATGATGTCGCGGAAGCGAGGCAACCAAGCGGGGTACGACAGAAATGACATTGAAAATCTCCTTGGCTACGGTATTTACCATTTGTGTTAGATCGGACATGAACGGTTTGAATTCCACTTTATTGTCTTCAAGCACGACGTGGATACGAAACAGGGGCCGCGGATCAGTTTTCGCATCTCCATTAATTGCTTTAGACAGCTCTTGTAGCGACTTCTTCACGGATTGCCTCAGTGCATCTTCCAACATCTTATCCGAGCGCTCCACAAATCGATTCCATTCTCGCTGGACCTCAGGAGGGCCAGATGCAAAGTGTTCATACGTCGCTGTCATCGTATTACTGATTGTTTGGTAAGCTTCACGTAATTGCTTCTCGATTGTTTTGCGGTGTATCACTTGCTTCGCTTCGAAGACACCGTCATCATAAATCGTGTTGCGCTCGATGAAAATGTGCATCAAGCTACCGATCATCTTGCAGTTTTTCATCACAATATCCTTGTTTTCCTGGAATTCTTGAACAATCTTGTACGTAGTTTCACAATGTTTGCGACAGTCTGCAACGTACCACTCGACAATCCCTTTGGAGACCCACGTGAGTTTTTGAAGCCCTGGTTGGATGCGTCGATCAAGCTTCCGGATGATGTCTTCAAACAAGCGTCGCTCAGTTGAAGATAGATCCAGCAAAATGCGGTTGTAGTCGCGAACTACCAGCATAACGTGTTCGCGCAGAACGCGCAGCTGTTCTTTCTGGTTGCAAATGTCATGAGCCATGTACGGAATTTGAATTTCTCCGTTGAAGTACTGCCAGTAGTGAACCTCTGAGAACAAGTTCAGCAACGGACGGTCGAAGTTGCAGTGAAGAAATCCTTTCTTCGCCCTTCCGATCAGAGTTTTCTCTGTGTTTTGGAGAGCGTTGTTGTCTTTATTGTGGGAGTTCAAATTCACGCTTGCAGGTGTGGAATCAGGATCTGATCCAGTCTTTGTCATCAACGGATTCTCCAGTCGAGAATTCATATTCGAGTTGCCCAATGTATTCAAATCTTCGATCCAATCGTGATACTTCCTCTGAATGTATTCATTTACCACCAGCCGTAATCCATCATAGGCGTTTTGTGCTTCATCACACTCAGCTGCATTGGAAGGGTCAACTAACTCTTGAAGACGCACTAGGTCGTCGGTAGCACGGAGTAATAGGCTTCGTCCCCACAGAGCTGCGCCAGCAAACTGAGGTTCTGTGGGAGACAGTATCGGTGCATGCTTGTTCTTCTCAAATAAATTTCGAATTGCTGCGATGTTGGTCTTAAACATACCAAAGATGTCGATGGTGCGTTTCTCCACGCAGCGCTTAATAGCCTCGCGCTGAGCAATTTTCTGGAAAGATCGGATCATGTCTACACCAGTAGCAACGGTGGAAATGCTCTCAAATGCCCCGTTGATAACGTTCTGCGTCATTGCTTCCAGGTCTTTCATCCCGTTCTTGAAAGAATTGAAGTCGCTATGCCAACTAGTAATCTTGACATCTAGGATGTCGTAGTCTAATTGGCGCAAGCGGTCGACGTGCCCCTCGAATTGTGCCTCGATACCTCGTAAACTTTTTACTATATCCATACCACGATTACCTCCAAATGTCGGAAGGTCCTCACGTTTACCACCTTTACCCTTACGAGCAAACTGAATCTGACCTTCACACACCTCCAACAATTCTCGACAGCGCTGTACGAAAGCATCAATCTGCGCAAAAATACCTGTTTCATCAAAGTTCCATCGGCGATCAGGAGACGGGGCTGCTGCGTTTACAGCCTTGACAGCTTTGCGGTAAATCTCTTTCCACGACACTCCGCACTGAATGCTCTGCTCCAGGTGGTGGATGCTGGCTTCTACGTTACCATCGAACACGTCTGGCAACGAGATCTTCTTACAGCACACAATGATTATCTCGTTACTAACCTTACGCAGCAAACTTGTGATTCGATCTTCCGTATTGTAGTGACGTGAGTACATCCAAATGAGACGGATAAAGTTCAGCAGCTTGGGCAACAGAAATGGAATCTCATCAGGCTGTGCACGTGCGATGTCTTCACATACAGGACTGAGTTTTTGCAGAAAACGTAGGTTATCGTTTGCTTCTGTCGATCCTTGTTTAATGATCTGCGAGAGGGTTTCAAATGGCTGCAAATATGAAGACTTGGCAGCGCGTAAAATCTCCACAATTTCCTTAACCCCTTCTCGATTCAACTGATCCGTGATTCCCGAGAGATCCTCTGTCCGATGCTCCCAGAACTTTATTTCCTCGAGAGGGCCTGCTCCTTCCGCGTCGTGTGCATTGTCTTGGTTGTTAATCACCTCTTTAATCTGTCGTGTCCAGTGGATAACCGTAGACTCCAACTGCTGCACGAGATCTTTGTCCTTATAGTTAAATTTGTCAGAATTCACTGGCGGCAGATACAACACGGTCTTCCCACAGCCGCGACTCACTGTTTCTGTGAGACTCGACATGAAGCGGAAGAATTGGCCCGTGAATTCTTTTTGTATGCTCTCAGGCCACGACTTGTTGGCTTGTAGTCTTTGCAGATAATACCCATTCATGAGATGAAGCAGCGACGAGATGGCGTCCTTCTCCACGGTGCCATACTGCAGTACATCCTTGATGTTGCTAGGCGTGACAAGTGTCTGGCCGTTCTTGACAAAGTACATGACGCTGTTGGCCCCTCGAGGAGCCGTCGTCGTGACCATTAGCGAGTCGTTTTGGATCGTCAGGAACAGCGCCGGCACACCTGTACCCTCCACGAACTCCTTGACCGTGGCCAGGTCTGCGGACGCCCAGGCCTTGGGCTGGTACCCAGGCAGTGTGATCCGCTCGCGGATCCATTGCACGATGACCTCCACGTCCTCGAACGAACTCATCTGCAGCTAAAGTCTCGTGGTGTTCTGGAGTCTAGATACAGTGCGACGGCTCAACCAGATCGTCGCTTCACGATGCTATTGCATATTTAGACAGCGACTACTTGCCCCAAGGACGTCACTGTGCTGAATTCGACGCTGCAACAACTCCTTCTCTGCGTTCTCAACACACCAGCAAACGCAGCATAACCGAGGACAGGATTCTTCTCTAGCTCTTGTTACTTGCTCACTGCTCGACGCCACAACCTTCTCAGCATGAGTCGTAGAGCTTTGAGGACTCTATAAACGTTCACCAAGTGCCTATGTTGTCTTGATTTCACCCTACTGTCAACCAGCAATTTACTCAAGGCACCAAGACGTCTGCCGCTCACTTCGCTTTCGTGCCAGAATGCAGGATAGTTTTTAGACTGAATGTATTTAGTAGTTCATTAGCTAATTTGGCCTGTAATTACTAATTAACTGCATGCATTTTGTTATATAAAATCTGGCAGACGAGACCAGTCATTTATCGTCGTCTGAGGGAGCGGAACCATATCTGCGCTCGTCATGAGCGCTAGACTTAGCTTGTTGTCTAAGTCCCTCCATCACGGAGTGGAATTGCCGCTTAGCAGTTAAGTGTGCAAACTCAATGCGAAGATCGCGCTGGTCCGAGACATAGGATAGCAAGCGATCTTCTCGGGGTTCTTTCAGCTCCTGAACTGTGAAGTTCTTTAAGGAGGCCCATCGTCAGAACAGTTCCTCTGCCCGGAGTGGGCTGTGGATTTTTGTGGTGTACCGTCACATGGAGAAGAACCCACCACGATCTTCCGGTTTCTTCCGGAGACTGGTGAGCTTATTAAGAGGAATTCGGCGTTGTGCCAACAGGCCACACCTTGCGGCCCCGATGTCGTCGATAAAAGCGCTGATTCTGACCCAGGCTGCGCTCGTAGGCACTACAAGAAGTACGCTCGTGGACGAGGCCGCGAGGAGCTTAAGTCGCTCCAAGAATAATAGAGAATCAGTCCCCACATCCGGTGGGTAATATCAGCTATGATATATCGGAGCAGAAGGCACTGAGGGTGTTACCTCTGAAGCGCCATGCCATTCAGCAGCTTGATAAAGTTCCTGTTGCTCGTCGAGGTCGTTGGTGATCTCGCGGGGCTCATGAACAACCCCTTCCTTCACCTTTTCGAACTCGGAATCACCGAACAGGTTACGATATGGTTTGGGTACGGATGACTCACGAAGAGGGAGCTAGGGCTCCGCAGTTCTTGGCCTCGTCTTTTGAGATTCCATTTTCGCGGCTTAGGCCCGAGTCTGACTTCCTGTAATGGCTAAGTTCTTAACAGGCGAGATTGTCAGAGCTGCATCTACCACAGAGCATCGTTAGTGGACTCCCGGGCAGCAGGGTGCCCTATTGAGGAGTGGAATCCTTACTAGATCCCGTGATGTCCTCGTAGGACTCGGAGCCAGTGATCATGGGAATATTGAATTCCGGGGAGTCAGCTCCAGAATTGTGCTCCCAATAGACGAGCCGGATATTCGACTAGGTGCCTGAGAGGCATCTTGGACTGGCGCATGCTGTAAGCTCACCTCGATGCTATTGAAAGCATCCTGGTGTTGTTGCTCTCAGACCCAGTCGGCATTTTTCTTTAAGAAATCCGACAAAGGTCGAGCAAGTTCAGCGTATCCCGAGCTGTATGTGTGAAGACAGTTGGCTAAATCCAACCACTTCGGGAGGTCCTTCTGGAACCTTGGAGTCGGCCAAGCCGCTATGGCTTTGACTTTTCCTGGATCGGCGCGAACGCCGACCCTACTGACAAAGCAGCCGACGACCTTTGTCTCCATAGCTGCAAAGACGTGATTGTCGATGCTGACATAGAGCTTGTTTGCTCTCATTACTTCAAACACTCGCTGGAGGTGCTTCAAATGCACCTCCATAGCCTTCGATACTGCTATGAACGAAAATATCACCGATGTACGTATGCGCAACCTCACGCAATAATCTGAACAACTGAGTGACCATGCTCGCTGGGGAATTCGAAAGGTAGTATCCGTCGATCACGTAGAATATGAGCTGATAGATGGATAATAGAAATCTCTTCACGAAATTGTTAAATCAATTAATTGCAATTACCGAATTCACGACATTACTAAAATCGTAAAACTTAAATTCGTGAGAAACTAAATTCGTGGTGTATGCCTAAATTCGGGAGAACGAGTACTAAATTCGGGGAAATGAGACAAAATTCAAGCGATAAACGCCAGCCAATCAGAAATGGTGATGGAAGATCGACTGGCTATTTCTATTACACCAGTCCTTATTAGGGATGCTAAAGTTATTTCAGTTAGTCCTTTTTAGGTCTGCGAATACGAGAACCATTAATTAGCCCCCTAATAAGGACTAGTCCTAATTCTTAGTAAGCCAGTACTTTTAGCCTAGGAATTAGGTACTTATCCTAGGAATTAGGTATCGGCTTAATTAATGGTTCCTAATGTTCCGACCTGTTCAAATAGTAAATGACTCGAAAACTCACTTAAGTCCGAGAACCATTAATACCATCCAACGGCCATATCCCTTAATAAGGACTGGCTGTAATAGAATATGCGTCCAGAAAGCCTAATAAGGGCTGATTGTAATAGAATTATTGGTTCCTAATTCGGACCTAATCCCTAGAAAGTTTACGTAATCCATACCTAATTACCTAATACCTAGTTAATTGACCTAATTCCCAGATTGCTGTTTGAACAGGTCGGAACATTAGGAACCATTAATTAGCCGATACCTAATTCCTAGGATAAGTACCTAATTCCTAGGATACGTACCTAATTCAAGGCTAAAAGAACGCTGCTGTCCGAGATAATGTGTCACACTTTCTGATTGGCGGAAACTCTACCATTCACTGACAGGTTTAGGTGATAACCGTAACCAGGTTACTCCTGGTTACTTTCATTTTTTGCATCATCGTTCGCTCTGCTGCGTGGCGACCCCCTGCATATCGCTCATTGATCCTTCCCCCAGCGGCGGCTGCATCTGCCCGCCAACTCTTCGCCTGCTCCAGTCTCTTATATTCATTGTGCATCCATGGCTAAGGCGTCGCCGGGCGAGAAGCGCCAGGAGGAGCGACTGATTCAGGAGCTACGCGATTTCCAGCGCTCCAACCCGTCCAATAAGCGATGCTTCGACTGCAACGAGATGGTACGCGTGACAAGCTTCTGTCTTGTCTGTAGCAGCTTCTATTTTGCCTCTGGTACACGTGCTGACGCTGTGGATCTCGTGTCCAGATGCCCCAGTACGTGTGTCTGGATTTCAACACCTTCGTCTGCACCGCTTGCAGCGGCATCCAGTGAGTCCACACATCGCTCTACAAACTTAAAGCTCCTGTTTCATGAATTGCTGCTGTATCTGGTTTTTGCAGTCGAGAGTTTGCGCACCGAGTCAAGTCCATTTCCATGTCCAAGTTCACAGAGAGTGAAGTGAAGAACATGATCAACCACGGCGGAAATGAGGCGGCCCAGAAGTACTGGCGGAGCAAACATGACCCGAGCTTTCGCCCTAATGGAGGCAGTGACGGTGAACGCACACGGAATTTCATTCGTTTGACTTACATCGACCGCAAGTATGAGGAAAAGTTAGTTTTTCGCGATTTGGTTCGCTAAAAATTGTTTTTATTATGATCAGGTGGGTGTATGAGTCGCCCCGTCATGCAAAGGATGATGAACCGGAACGAACGTCGTCGGTGAGTTTATCCTGCTGTCAGCTTTTGACAACAAATATTTGTTGTGCTGACATACGAGTGGTTCACTTGACGCAGAAAAGCAGCAAAAAGAAGGAGAAAAAGGCGGACAGCGACGACGATTTCTTCTCATCTAGCTCGAAGCCAGCGAAGACGACCACCGAGAATGAATTTGGAGATTTTTCCAACTTTGAAGGTAGCAGTAGAACGGCTGCCGCGGCAGCACAGTCCTTTGGGGACTTCAGCAATTTCGACAACCCAGCGCCTACGAAGAAGGCTGATAACGGCTTTGCGGATTTTGGCGACTTCGAAGAATCCAGTAGTACCGCTAGTACATCACAGAAGGCAACGCCAAGAGTAACACCACCGGCACCAAAGTTTGATTCATTCAAGATTGCACCACCTCCTGGGTCGAGCTTCTCTTCGACCAGTGCTAACACGACACCCAGTACGAATGATCTCATGGGTCTTAGTCCTCCAAAGAAAGCCGACGACCCATTCGGTCTTGACACCCCAGCATTGGAAACTCCCAGTCACCCAGCTCCCGTTGCTTCATCCCCGTTCGACGCCTTCGATGCTCCTACACCAACCAGCCGAGCAGGTAGTCGCTCGAATTCGGCAGCGTCTCTAGACCCATTTAGCAATATGGCTCCCGCAGCTTCGTCGGCACCGGCAACGGTTCAACAGAGTGTATCGCCTTTTGATGCATTTGGATCTCCGACAGCGGCGTCGCCTTCATCTTTTGATGCATTTGCAGCGCCATCTCCAGCATCAACCCCAGGCTCTAACGTATTCGATGCATTCGGTGGAGGTGGAGATGCTATTGGAGACTTCACGGGCTCTAATAGTTCGTCGAGGACAAACTCAGTCAATGCTGTTCTGGACCCTTTCGCCAGCACCTCCGAAAAACCGGTAAATGCTCCTATCGCTGATCCGTTTGCTGCTTTCGATGGTGTGCAGTCAAGCAGTGGCAGTGCAGCTCCTACAGCCGACTTTGGGTCGTCAGGTGGCTTTCAAGGAGGTAACAACGCCAATAACATCAACCACCAGCAAGCCGCGATGAATGACCCATTTGGTTTTGCAAGCGGGACAAGTAACAATGGCAGCGTCTACCCAGCAGGTCAACAGCAACAACATCCCAGTGGTTCGGTGAACCAGCAGTTTGGTGGATTTCCTGGCGGGTTTCCGCAGCAGCAACAACCTCAAAATGCATTTGGTGGTCAGATGCAGCAGCAGCCAATGCAACCATTCCACCAGGGTCAACCACCCCACGCCCAACAACAGCAGTGGTATGGACAGCAGCAAGGCTTTCCTGGACAGCAACAGCAGCCGATGCACACTACAGGACACCAGTATCCCGGGCAATTTCCTCCTCGCCCGACCGGGGGTGCTCCTCCTGCGCCAATCCCTGTGAAGGTACGTGTTACCAGCCCCGCTCCTTTGCGAATGCTAATGTATTCTTTAATTCTCCGTTGTGTATAGACCCCAGCACCAGCGGCTTCGATCAATGACCCTTTCGCCTCACTCAACCTTGGCAACCTTGGATTCGGTGGTTCAAACAGCAGCACCACTACAGCGGCACGGACAGGTTCAGGAGGAGCGGCCAGTTCAGCACCTTTCGCGCCCGCAAGCCGGTCCGGCGCGAGTAACTCTTTCGGGAACGCCTCTGTGTTTTCGGGATCATTCACCCACGCACAGTACGTACCACGACCTCAACATCAAGAGCAGCTGGAAGTACTGATGGCTGTTTGTCATGTAATAGGCCACAAGCTCGAGCAACCTCTTCATTCACGCAATCCCCGCAGAATGCTGCGTTTGCCGATCCCAACGCGTACGTGAATCAATTGTTCCTCACTTGTGACCATGGATGGCTAATGCAATTGTTGCAGGTTTGGCGACTTTGCGAGTGCTCCAGCACAGACACAGGCCTCTCCAGCTAACCCTTTTGACTTGTTTTGAGCGATGGAATACACAACTTCGCGAGCTTAGCTGTAGTGGAGGAAATAGAGTTGGATAAATGGGAAAACCCTCGCGTTATTGGCCTACATCGAGTTCTCTTTGATAGTTGTAGACCATCAGATAGTGCAACCTCTATTGCAAGTGGTAAGGACTAAAGTAAGAGGAGGATTTCATGCTAGCAGCATACCAAAGGAGCGCTCTGCTTGCTGCATAGTCTAAAGTCTAGACCACGCAGCAAGCAGCTCATCAACCTCTACAGCGCAACATAAAATCCGCCCGGACAGAAGAAAGCAGCAAAGTGGCTGCAATCAACCCAGTGACGGCAAAGGAGCACGATCGGTTCTATTGAGCACCGGTTACGAACTCTCTCCTAGCAGCGGCTTAAACCCCATAGCAAACAGTATAAACGAGCCGAAGCTGTTTATTCCTCCTCGATCTCGATGTTGGTCTTCTCGGACACGTAGATACCGTCAAGGAACTTACGGATATCCTTGCGACGCACCAGGCAGGCCTGCGTGATGTTAGCAGCGTCCTGCGACACCTTCTGGAGGTCAATACCGCTCAGCTCGATCTGGTCCTTGACATCGCCCGTACGCACGTACGACACACCCTCAGACAGAGCCACACGACGCACACGCTTCTCACCCAGGAAGTTACGGATCTCCACCACGTTGTTCTCGAACGTCACGTTGATGGGGAAGTGGGCGTACACGAAGCGCATCTTGTAGAGGTAACCCACACGCACACCCGTGATCATGTTCTCAATCAGCGAGCACACGGTACGCACGCAAGCGAGCTGCTTACGGTTGCCGAACCACAGGTCCACACGGAGCTGCTCCTTGTTCACGCGACGCATGTCGAGCGTCAGGTGACGGAAGTCACGGCTGAGCTCACCACGCTTGCCGCTCACAGTGACCTTGCGGCCGTCCAGGACGACCTTGACGTCCTCGGGGATCGTCACGAAACGAGTAGCCAAAAGCTGACGGGGCATCTTGCTGGAGTCTTGGGGGGAATGCTAGTTCGCAAGTGATCTGTGCTTTATGTATGGGGTGAAATGGATGACTGGTGTAGGAGCTATTGTGTTGGAGAGACCTTCGTGCGACATTTATTACATTTGGAGTTTTAGCCAATGACAAGTGTGCCACACGAAAAACACACCAAGTGCATTTTCGAGCGTAGTGACGAGAGGCTCGTGTTGCAACATGTTTGAGCGCAGCCCAGAGGTGGACGAGACGTTGGGTGAGCATAGAAGCAGTTGGAGGTGGTTGGTGAAGAGATTCTTATGTGGATGGCAATTTGCGGGGTGGTTTTACGTGCAGAGAAGGCCAAGGGAGCTGTGAAACACATGCTGGTGGGTGCCAGTATGGCTGGAGCTACGGGAGCCACCATGGGTGTGGTACTGGCGGCGCTACGCAACGAGAGCATCAAGTTTTATGCTGCGTCAATGGGCTCCAATTTCTTCCTACTGTCGTCAACGTATATCGGTGAGGTCATGGTATCTCTGCTAGAAGATCGTCCGAGGTGTGACATCGTTACTATTGCTGGTTCTTTACAGCTTTTGAAGAAGTGATTGCGGACAAGAGAGACAACAAAAAGGATTGGATCACCGGTGCTGCTGCCGGTACAATTACTGGCGGTTTCTACGCGGGTTTGGTCGGTAAGTGCTCGGACTTTTTGGCTCAAATATTGCAGTTCCAAGCAGAACGAAAAGTGCTAACTTGGTGTCTCTATCAGGTGGCCGATTTCGCGGTCTTCAGGGTGCAGTTGCAGGTGCTGCAGTGGGTGCTGCCGTGGTTTTCGGTCGAGAAGAATTTCACAAGTGGCGTCTATCTAAGGGTGTACAACGTTACGAGGCCAAGTACGGCGAAGCTCCTGCAGTGTATCACCCAACGACTGCAGCGCTGGTGGAGAGTCAAGGTCCACCGCGCGAACTTGCATTCCCATCCTTGCTACCGAAAAGTATCAAGATCTCTGAGGACGAAATAGAACGCCGAATCGTAGCGCGCATGGACGAGCTTCGAAACGAGATGCAAGAAGAGGAAGCAGCCAAGAAGGACGAGAAGCAGCCCAACTAGAAAATAACAATAATGGTGGCTCAATTCAATTCAAACAAGACAATAATTGTGAATTATTGATTGGTCAAAAATGGCGCCAAAACCGTCACACGTCGCAGAAGTCAATTGAACTGCTGGTGAACATGCCGCGAGCGCCGCGCACGTCCGAGCCAGCGCCTCCCAGCGCTGCAGACCTCGCAGCAGGCATCGTAAGCCCCATGGACATCCCCATCAACTCACCTATCCCGCTCTTGCGCCTCAATACGCGCGAGTTCCGACGGCAGAAGTTCAACAAGTACATTCGCCTAAAATCCTACAAGGAACTTGCTCTCGTGGGCCGTAAACCCTACGAGAACAGTGGATTGAGGAAACTGCAGCGTCTGCGCTCGTCCCTGGGACTACCAGTCACTACGATCACGGATAATCTCCAGGATATGGACGAGGAATTCCATATCAACAAGAACAGCTGCGCCTCCTGCACGTGTACGATGTGCAGGCATCTCCGCCGCTGGAGCTCCACGTTGCAGCCATACCGCTGCAAAAACGTCAACTGCAGCATTATATTTGATTCCTTCACGGACATGTACGAGCACCAGCTGGATGTACACGGAGGTCTCGACCCCAGAGCCAATCGCATCGTGGAAGCCACATTCCACCAGCAACGAGGCAAATTGGCCTTCCCACCAGCTACGGTGTATGCTGGACAACAGTATATGGTCCCCTCTCGCCCTCCTACTCCGTGGAAGTCGATGGAGGAGCTGGATGAAGAGGCCAAGACCTTGCAGGCTAGGTTGTGGAACTACAATCCATTCAATCATGATACCCCATTCAAGCTGTTCCTAGAAGGGTACAAGCTGGTGAAGAGGTATGGATGGAAGGAGATGCAGCGACAGTATCATCTTGCGATGGAGCATTTCTACTCGGCAATGAAGTTTCCAGCATCGAGTCGTGGGTTTCATGATGGGTGCCCGTCGGTAGAACGAGGCAGAAATTGGCTGGTACGTAGCAAGGTGAAGAGTTTTGGTTGACTGGTACTGAGACTTACTTTTTCTGGATGTTGATTGCAAATTAAAGACATCTACAGACCGGGAAGAATCTCGAATATTTCATCCATTTAGTCTTGTTGACAAAGTGGACGTCGAGCCAGAATTCGTCCTGATCGATACGAAACGCGACCAGACAATGGAAGATATGTGTATCGAGATCAGCGACGACTCAGATGCAGGTTTATCCGTGAACGATAAAAATGACAACGTTGAAAAAGGTTTCAAAACTGATGACGATGTCGAGATGCAAACACCCGACGATAACGATTTGGGACCTGCCAAGGAGAGAAAGGTTTTCGACATTGACAGTGAGAATGATACCGAGCTGACAAACGTCGAATCTCACGAATGCGAGGCTTTCAGCGAACATAACGTCATGGATGTCGAGAGCGACAGTGATAGTGACATGACTGTAATGTCGGAGGTCGCTAGCGACACTGATAAGGTGAACCTCGAAGACAGCGATAGCGACTCGGAATCGGATTCCTCTCAAATTAGCGACACTAAAAGTTCAAGTGAAAGTGAAAGCGAAAGTGACAGCGATGATGAAGATGAAGGCGAAAGCGAAGGCAAGGTGAAAGGCTCTCAAGGTGGATATATTGATGACACTGTTAGCGCCACCGAAAGTGACAGCGATAGTGGTAGCAGCAACAGCGACAGCGAAAGTGAAAGCGATAGTGACACCAGCGACAGCGAAGAGGAGTATTCCTCTAAAGGTGCAGTTCTTCACGAGGTAAGCTCGTCCTCAGAGGACAGTAGTGACAGCGAAGACGAAAATCCCTCGGAACGTCCCGCTGTTCACGAAGTGAGTTCGTCCTCAGAAGACTTCAACGACAGCGATGCCGAGTCCAATGTCTCAGAAGCCGACTCGACCAAATTCGTCAGCGATAGTGACAGCGAAAGCGATTAAGGCCATGTTTCCAACTCCCAGGACGACATATTTAACCGACTAGAATAATAGACTACAGATTTTGGTCATCAATTGTCCACCAGCGTCCACATCACCATAAAAACTCACGTACGCCACACCAATTTCGTCACACGTCTCAGTTTTCAACTGCCATTATGACCACTGATCAAGTGTCGGATGTGGCACATTTGCCGATGGATATCGAGTCCCGCGAGCGCATCCCAGGCAGTCCATTAGTCCCAGGAGGTGTGGTATGGTCCGAAGATGGTCGTCTTGCCGTCGTGTCCGACTCGAGCGTCCTTGTCGCCACGTTCCGCAGTCGTGAGCTCGAGATGTTCCAGCCTGAAGGTCCCGCCGTGTCCAAAGACTTTGTTTTCCTGCCAGAACGCACTGTAAACGAGCACATTCCAGTGGCAATTCCTCCAGTTCTTCAGTCACTCGACGCCGGACTGCCACAGACCAGCACCACGTTCTTCCTGCTCAATGATAGCAACCGTCATCAACACAACCCCAAGGAGCTGTCTCTGTCCAAGAACACAGGTGCAGCATTTGTCGCGGCAGTGTGGGGACCTCGAGGCTCAGCACCGAGTAGCTCTTGTGCTTTATTAGCACTCACAGCGTCGTCCAGACTGAGTCTACACTTCCCACCGAGCTTTCACATGAACTGGAAGGAAGTTGCAGTGTTTTCTGAGAATTTATTTCATTTCTTCGAGAGCAAAAACTTTCGGTTGGGACCGTCACACGATGCACGGTTTAATCAACCGCCACCAAGTGCAGCGATGGCAGGTCCTCGTGGTGATAAATACTGCAAGAAGAACAAGAAGAGAAAACTGGATCCGACCGAGGGGCAGCTCGCCTTGAATGCTGTTGCCGAGTATACGCACAGAAGTGCCATGATGTCGACGTTAACGATGGCCTGGTCACCCTTCATGGTGACTGCAGATAAGCAGAATACGACGTCGATGATTGCACTGTCCGGGCGTAAAGTGAGCACTATTTGGGCGTATGCATACCCGTCTTTTGTAGCAGGACAACAACTCGAGCCTTTTCTTTCGTCTACTCCAGTTGCGTGGATTGATACGGAGAAATTTGGATGGGTGTCTACTAGTACGTGGCAGCAGTTGCACCGACATGGGACGACTTACACGACGCGACAGGACCTTGGCTTAGCATTGGGAACGTCGGAGGGCAATGTTCTTATTGCTAGTATTCCAGTGAGGGCAACTGCGCTGGGTGAATCGCCCCAAGAGGTAGCAGTGGATCGCGTTATTGTGGCACCGCACTCTCAGCCGGTTTTTGGGCTGTGTATGGGGAGTCGTTGGACGTATTCAAACAGCTCAACGAATGATTTGGTTATTGCGTCAGGATCAACGATCTCGGTGTGGAACCTGAAGAAGAAGAAACAATTACAGCCAAATGCCAAGTGGAAGGCACACGATGGAAATGTGACTGGTATCGATGTGAATTATTTTGGAGACACAATCTTCACCGCTGCTGTGGATGGTACGATCAAAGTCTGGGAGAAAGCCACAGGTAAAATGACGTACTCGAGCGATGCGACTCATGTTCATTCAGCTGATGACAATTCTGATCGCACAGCTATTGCTGCATCTAACACTGGTAAACACCCGGTGTTTGGACTAGCGATATCACCCAGCTCTGCTCAGTTAGCGTGTGTGTTCATCATTCCTCCAGCATCCCGACCGAACCGCAAATCACAAGCCGATGTTTCTTACAGCCGTGTATCTAGCTCATTAGAGTACATTTCGGCGCCGTGGGTAAAACAATCGGACCAATTTGTAGACATTGTGTGCCGCATCTTGAGCGAGAGTCGGTCAGTGAGCAGCTTCATGGATATTGTGTGGTTTTGCTACAACGATAATGCAGTGGTAATGTCACTCAACGGATCGACGGACTTGGCGATACCAAGCTTGTTGAACAAGATACGAAGTGCCAACGGCGAAGCGAGTGACAGCGAAGTGCTCGCGCGTCAACCAATATACCTGCATCTGTGTGAGGAACTTGAAAAGCGATACTTTGAGTCCCCTTCAGTTGTCGACTCTACAGCTGTCAGTTCTACAGTGAATGAGGTCAAACCTTCCATTCCGCTTTTCCTTCAGGCGTCGTTATTGCTGCGCAGTGCAATTACTCCGGCAGATCATCAAGTAGCGGCTCAAAATTTAGCGCTGACTAAACTTCGTCGCACATTAGGCGTGTACTGGGCTCAGCGTTGTTTGACAGCCCTGATGGCGGCATCGAAAGAAGATAAAAAGACACTTTGCGACTATCTTGCAAACTCTTCGTCTGAGAAAACCAGTGCGCTTGTGATGGCCGACTTCCTCAGTGTTCAAGATCCGCTTTCATCTCGCAATGAAGCACTCGTTACCCATGTCTACAATCAGCTGGAGTCACCAGAACACGTTGCTAAATGGATCGCATATGTCAAGGCGAAAGCGAATTCTAATGGTGAGGAAGAGACTACAGAAGAAGCGGGTACTGCAGCAAAAGTTCATGTGCCGCCACCCCGAGAGTCGTGCTTTATTTGCGAGAAGAGTGTTCCGTTTGGAGAACTGGAGGTCGTGTGTGAGTCTGGTCATACGTTAGAAAGGTGCTTCCTCTCGTTCCGCTGCATTTCAGCCATGGAAGTGTGGAAATGCATGGGCTGTGGGGCATCAGCATCCGAGATTGACTTGTCCAACGGCATGCCTCCATTTTATTTATTGGACTCAGAGGCTCATGACAATGGTGAGGAAGCTACCGCATCTGCTGCTTCATGGATGAAGATCATCTGCCGCTTGTGCGGTAGCTATTGCAGCTTCTCCAAGTATTGAAGTGGATGTAAACATTGTCTCTGCTGTTGATTAAAGTTTGTTGATTTGTCACGATGTACGGGCTTCTATCTACCCGTTCTCATTCATTCTGTTCCTCCAATTCTCTCGACTTTACGAGCACTTTTCCGTGTTACTCCTGCCGAAGTTTTGCGTCCAGTAGTGCTTGTACGTGGAGCTCTCGCTGTACGCATAACCACAGCCGAACATGGTAAACTTTTTGCGCAGAATGTTGTCGCGGTGACGAGGGGAAGCCATCCACGCTTTCATTACTTCGTCAACACTCGTGTGTCCGGCTGCGACGTTTTCACCAGCAGCAGTGCGGTCATATCCTGCAGCCTTGATCCGTTGCGACATCGTCGAGCCATCTGAGCCTGTGTGACTCATGTAATCTTTGGCAGCCATGTCGTTCGAGTGGCCTTGGGCTGCGTTTTGCAACTTTGTGTTCATGCACAATTGGGACAGTCCTTTGGCGGCACGTTCCCGGTTGACGGCATTGAGCATTTCAGTCTGAAATCCGTTGGGCGGATACGCCGCCTGTAAGTTCCGGGTAACACTGATGTTGGCCTCGACATCCTCGAAAATGGCGTCACCGATGATCGGGGCTGGTGTTTCGATGTCTTCGAAGATAGCATCACCAATAATCGGTGTCGGGATGGAAATGTTAGCAACCGCTGACAACTTGATCTCGGCTGCTGTGCATGTCGAGTAACCGAGCAAAGTCACAACCAGGACGAATAGGTGTGCAATGTTTGACATGGCGCGAGAGTAGTTGGAGGTTGGGGACAAAATGAAGAATAAACAGGCAGGAGCTCACAAGTGAATCATTGGCGAAGCTGATGGCGGTGGATTGAGACAGGTTTCCTGTGGATTTGACCTAGATCGATAGAGAGAATGCATACAGTAGACCTGCAAAGCTTGGTGAGCACTTATGGGGAATGGCATTGGAACGACGAGCATCCGGATACTTCGCGGTAGATTGGAATTGTCAATCGTGTTTTCACTTTTCTGAGGCAGTGATCAATAATTTGGCTGCTCACCGAAAAATCGCGGGGTTAACTCTTTCAATTGCTTTCAGTTCCGAAATGATCTCCTCCACATGTACTTTAATCCACAGCTCCGTGTTTGTAATCCTTGGTAATACAGTGTAATGCTGCAGACTCTACAGTGTAGAGGAGGCCGACGGCACAATCAGCTCGATCAGAAAAATCAAAAGGATTGGGCTGACGTACGTAGGTAACAAACTCAATGTGGACTCCATTCCACATTGTGGAGCTCTGTATTCTAAAGGGCCTGCCCATTCACATCGCCACGTAAGTTGCTTCCAAACGGAAGCTATTACACGTAAAGTATGAAGAATATCATGACAAGGCCGCAATGCAGCAAGTATTTAAGATTTGGATATGTTTCCACTAAAATATCGATGCGATAGACAGCGTTCATGGATTCTACAATGTTCCAACGAAAACGAGAGATACTTGAAGATTGCCACAGATCACTACGGTAGCGCCGTCTCTCGATGGGACGAAAACAACTAAGAAACTACACCTAAACGATCTATCAAAGTAGTACAGTAGTAAGCTTTCAAAGCACGAGCAAGAATCTTGCTTCAAAACAATCTACGCAAGGAGTACGAAATACCAATCTTGCTCTTACCGGTACGTGCAAGTACCTTGAATACCCATGTCGCTGTAAAAAATAGATGCATGCTATGAGCTCCTTGAGCTTTAAAAATTATCAGCGGTATAAGCACTTACTTCAGTCCTACTCTGTGTAATCTACAATGTAGTACCGATGGTATGCCCTCCTCCTCCATGACTCTCTCCCAATCGCAAATTGGCAAATGCATGTTCACACCTAGGCCAGATTGCAATGGTACAAGTAGATATGCATCTATTTCTCTCGCCTGATCCGTACGACAGCGCTCGGATCGATACCGAATATCAAGCAGATAACTTTGACAGCTCTGAGGTGTGTGGAGGTCATGAAATTCCTGTCCGCAAAGCTCTCGCCAGGCTTTGGCGCGATGAAAAGCATGCTACCGACATGAAGGACATCATCGTCGCTATGGTGTCCTTTTGTATCTTCGTCGCCGCCATGTTCCTACACATTCCGACGACTAAAATGTATTACCAAAGCAATGGAATGTCTCCATCAGAGCGGTCTGCACGTGTTCCTCTAAAGTTCATGGACATTGACACTGTTCCTGATATTTTCGACTGGCTGAACGACACATTCGTGCCAGGAGTTTTCGTCACGCAGGACTACAATGGGAATACGCTTCCAGAAAATGAATGGGGTCGTATTGGTTCACTCAACAAAGTTCTAGGGGCTGTGAGCTTCCAGGTGACGAAAATGGAATCGGATGCATGCAACACACCCGATTTTCTCGAGAAGCTGTACCCGAGATGCTATGATGAATCCACTACGAGAACTGAAGAAATGCTCATAACATTTGACACAAATTCAACGAAAGCAAGGGCGACCTTAACCGAGAAGAAGAAGAATGGAGATTGGCTCGACTTGTCGACGCAGGAACTATTGATCACGGTCATTACCATCAATGGGGAGTTGCCAGGATACGCGATCACGAAACTCCAGCTAGATTTTAACCCTGGTGGCTACATTGAGCCGAGCTATGCAACAACATCTACACTACTGGACCAATTCCCGAACGCAACTACAATTGTGCTCGATATTCTCGTGATGTTGTGGTTTTTCCCGTGGATGTTGATTTCAGCGTTGCTCTCTGTGGTGGTGCGCTATAAGAATATGAGCCGGGAGTCATCCAGTCGGCATCTCAATGAGTTATTGAGGCACGCCGGAATTGCTATCAGCTTTTGGGCATTTCCGGATGGTTGGTTTGCCATCGATGCATTACGAGGTCCAATTGTGTACGCATTTTATATTACCGTATTCATCACACAGTCAGCGATGAACAATGCAGCATTCCGTGATAAACTTTTGGTGCTACGAGATGCCGGTCAGAGTGGAAATGACGTCAAGGCGGCGCTTTCGTCGGTCACGAACTCATTCCAACACATCGCGAATCTCACTGTATTACTGCGTCTTCTTGCGACAGTAGCAGTATTCGTGCTTGGACTACGTGTTCTCAACACTTTTCGGGATCATGTTGGCCTAAGCATTCTCACGCGTACTATAGCTAGTGCAGTACGCTCCTTTCGTACCTTCTCGGTGATTTTTGTGGTGATTTTCGTTGCGTTCGCTTCAACAGGAACGATCTTGTTTGGTAGCAGCGTTGAGGAGTTCTCGTCCTTGATCAATTCAGTCAAAACCTGCGTCAATATGCTTTTCAACAACTTCGATATCAAAGTCATCGACAGGATCGACTATTCCGTTGCTTACTACTGGAGCTACATGGCATTGATGACGTTTGTCTTGCTCAATATTGTGTTGGCCATTGTTGTGGATGCTTACAAAGAGGAACAAAACAAGAAGGACAAAAGCAAATGCTGGGTGTTTCGTCGTGTGCTCAACCATGTAGTTCGACACTGGTTAGCCCCAGTAAGTCACGTTTTATCTTTTTGTCTTTGTCGGCGGTCGAGTCGACAGCATTCCGTGGTGTTTTGGGGGCGACTCCGGACCTGTGTGCTGCGAGAAGCACTAACCGATAGGCTAGCCGCAATGCCTTTGGACTGGTCACCGCAGACGAAGGTCACAGCGGGACTTCTCAAGACACTATTCCCTGAAGCTACAATGCAGGAATGTGAGGCTACGATAATGCACCTCACAACCAAATACATCAGCCAAACCTGCTGTCCTACATCGGAAGAAACTGAACCAGTTGAAAGACCAAGTCAGCGCAGCACATGGATAACAAGGAGCACGCTTAAATCGCCGCTAGAAAATAAGCGCGACTGCTTTACCAATTCCGACGATGAGAACTTGGATATCAAGCAGTTGGGTGCTCGTCTGGACAAACTGGAGCAAAAGTTAGATTTCCTGATCGAGAAACTTACACATAAGACATTGCAAACTTGAGATGTGGTTGTGCACATGAATCGTTGTCTTACTACTAGCTGTTTCGTTTTATTATGCTAGCGATAACTACTCTTGGCGAAACACAACACCAAGGTCCAGTTGAAACTTTTCTTCCTTCTTTGTTGCTTCGATCAGGAATCGTGAAGGTTTGTAATCCCACACAAATAAGCGCTTGTTACCGTCGTCAACATAGTATTTCAGTGGGGCCGATAGGACCCCGTAGTCCAGGACGAGGTCCCCATCTTCTTCGCGCACATTAAGCGAACCAAAATATTCTCTAGAAGATTGAGCCACATACTTCCCCAGCATTTGCGATCTCGCCACGGAGCTAAGAGAGCGATACGGCGGGTTCTTCCAGAATCGGAGACCACAAGCTGGTACGCCTTCCAAGATTGGTACGAGCTTATCATTCTTGCGCCACTCATGGTATGCGTAGTCCAAGATGTCTTTCGGTACATCGAGGAACACACCCATAACATACGAACGGATGTGATCAAGGGGATACGAAAGATGTCCTTCTGGGGTCTGCGTGTTGCTCATCAGCATTACGCCAAGCTGCGCATCAGGAGCTAAACCAGTCCGAGTTACGTGCACTGCTGTGTCGCCACTTTTGTCGACATACGCGTGACCCCATTGTCCATGGCCAACATAGTCAAAACCGTAGCCAGAGGCGAGTGTGTTCCCGTCAGGGTTATATTGGTGCCCTGAAACCAAGAACATCTCGATGAACTCATTGTTGACTGCGTATTTTCCAGTGATCATATTTGCCACCGTTGCAGGGTCTTTCAATATGGTGACCCCATTCACCGTTCCTTTATTCAATATAAGACGAAGCAACGTGGCAAGGTCATCAGAGCTGGAAAGGATGGATCCAGCAGCAGTTTTGCCACCTTGATCATGAGCTGCAAGCTGAGCTTCTGGGTCAATTACGAGATCATAAGGTCCAAGGACATCTCCGCCACACTCGAAATGTCCGAAGCTTGTATCATTGTCTCCCTGGGCGTCAAAAGCTGAAGAAAACGTGCGTGTCATTCCTAGTGGGTCCCAAATTCTTTCTTTCAGGAATACATCCCACGATTTCCCACTAACACTCTTGATCACTTGACCGAGAACTGCAAAATTCGCATTTGCGTAGTCATGGCCACCGCGAAGTGAATGTGCCGGCTCGATGAAACCTAGATTTGCAACTTGTTCTTCGTCCGTTTGGTAGATCCCGAAAAATAACCCAAAGTCAGGTAGGTCGTTCAATCCCGAATTCATAGCACATAAATCCCCAATCGTAGCATACTTTTCAGCGTACTTGTCGTACAGTTGGAAGGACGGGAGATGGTTCTTTACTGGATCATCCCAAGACAACTTACCCTCTTCGACCTAACCATTGCAATTAGTTAGAGAAGTACAAAAAAATCGTGTGTTGTGCATTATCAAATCGCTACTCACCAGAATCGCGATACCGAAGCTGATGAAGGTCTTCGACACCGATCCGATCTGGAACAATGTCGAGTTCGTGACCTTGCTGCTTGGATCATCAGACTAATTTACACATCTGTGTCAACAGTTCGAACCGTGCAACCTAATTAAGTAAATGAGTTCCGTACCTTACGAAGTCCGTACCCCTTACTCAACACCACCTTGTCTTGGTAGACGATGGCCCCACTCACACCGACACCACGTTGTTCCTCGATTGCCAGCTCTCGATCCATAAATTCATTGGTCTCGTCGATTTTCTCCTGCAGCGAACGCCCAGCCTTGGGGAATCGACCTTCCCGTGTATACCGAGCGAGTTGGTCTTCAAGGGGCTCTACTCGCACGATGTCCCTCACACGGTAGCCTGCTCGCCATTCGTCGAACAAGTTTGGCGATAGGGGCGATGGTCGAGCGTTCGCAACTGAATCGGTTGCTACGTTGTGTTAAGAACTAATCTTGATTGGTCAACTATGGAGCCAATAGAAAAGCTTCACACATCTTACTTTATAAGGGCACTTAATAAGTAGCATATATATTGCCGAGGGATGTTAATGGCGAGGAGGACGCGTGTCCTCCTCACTCCAAAAACTGACGGCTACTAGATAGCTTAACATTTCAGATACGTACTGGGACGTAACCATGGTAAAAGGGCACACTAGGAGTGACCAAGTCCTGGGCCTGGAGAGGTTCAATGGGGAGGACTATACCATGTGGAGGGATAAGGTGATTACCCACATTGAGACGCTGGATGAAAAATACCAGCGTGGGTTGTTGGAAAAAGACCAACCCGAAGCTACGGTTGTCATGATGGACTTCCTAGATGGGACGCCCGAAAAGCCAGTCATTTCGGTGAGTGAGGAGGTCACTCAAGAAGAGGCGAAGGCTAGGCGTTGGCGTCACCAACATTGGACAAGGGCTCGGTCAGAGCTACTAAACCTGTTCAATCAAGCGTTGCCTAACGTTTTTTTGAGTGGATTGTCCGATCAAGTGTCCAGGATGAATCCATGTGACATATGGAAGGAGCTCGAACAGAAGTATGGGCTCGGGGATGCAGGGGGCGTAATTGAGCTACGCCGCCAGTGGGAGCGCCTTACCACGTCAAACTGGAGAAATTTGGGGACCCTATTCGCCCAGTTGAAGAAGCTCCGTAACGACATCAACAGGAAGATGAGAGGCCTGGTTGGGAAGGACATGATTACGGAAGCATGGTTGTGCATGGAAGTGTTGGCTATCCTTCCGAGTGAGTTTTGGGGAAGTTCCATCAGCATGACCGAGGAGTGGTTCACGATCGAGAATGTTGAAGTGAGTCTCCGGCGAGTGTTTGGTGATCGCTCGAGGAAGGAAATCAGCATGTTGACCACGAAGATGCGCCCGGTGACGATCAACGTGGCGAAAAGGTTTACTGGGAAGAAACGAAGCAAGGAAGAGTCTGCCGAGCAACCATCGCGTGAGTGCTTCTACTGTTTTGAAGGTGGCCACTGGAAGAAGGACTGCCCAGTGATGGCTGAGGATCGCGATCCTAAGAGACCTGGTGGTAAGCTGTTCCGATCGAACATCCGGGCTACACCTCTTGCAAAGAAGAAACGGCTGATGACGGTCAAGAAGGGGGCCAAGCCGACTACCGAGAAGGTGTTGAGTAACCAGGACGAAGACAGGACTCCAGCCGAAGCTGCTGCCTTCGACTCCCAGCTGGAAAAGGCGATCAAGGAGGCAGATGAATTTGAGTACAAGGAAACTGTTCCAGCGAGTGAGGGCAGCGAAAATGAGGCACCGATGACCTCAATGGACATTGATGATGAGGTACGGAGAAGATTTCCTGGATATTTATCTAGGTTGAAACAACTGAAAGTGACTGACAATCTATGGGTGGTTGACACAGGGGCTGGACACGCAATAAGCTCGGACAGAAGGTGGTTCAGCCAGCTTGGCGAAGGGCGGACGCACACATTCGAGTACGGCAACGGGGGCACCTCATCAACCAAGTTACAAGGAACAGTGAGATTTAGTATTCTCAAACCCAGAGGTTACTATAGTAATATCTCAATAAAAAATGTTGCCTTTGATAAGGAGTGTGGTAGTAACTTACTCAGTGCATATTATTTAGCCACACAAGGGTATCATCACGTTCAGGCTAAAACGGGGGAGTACTTGTACTTCCTCGACAGTAATAACCGATTCATATTTGCTGCGGTAGCATTAGATGAAGTTTATTACCTGCCTAGCAGGCAGTCCGATATTAATACGAGAGTACTGTCAGTCGGTCGTAATACTCAGGTGGATGTTCATAAAACACTTAAGGAGTGGCACCTAAGACTAGGTCACGTCGGTAAAGGCAGGTTATTGAACATCCTGGCCGGTAGGGTTATCAAAGATGCGCCCCAGCTATCACGACGAGAAATGGAAAAGGTACCCTTCTTTTGTCGAACCTGTGAACTGGCAAAATCACGGCGGATGTCATACAGGAATATGGTAGCAGAAAAGTCGACCACCCCTTTGCATACGTTGCATATGGACTCCGTTGGGAAAATAAAGCCGCAAGGATTGTATACCACAATGGGACACAAGTATGCCCTAGCAGTGGTGGATGACGCCACAGCTTACAAGTGGTATTTTGTGATGAAGTCACTCAAAGAGGTTGGGACAATTGTTAAAACCCTCATTAAGCAACTGGAAAAACAACTCCCATATACAGTAAAACGTATAAGGACAGATGGAGGTACTGAATTTGTCAATAATATTTTAAATAACTACTGCAAAAGGAATGGACTTGTGTACCAGCAGTCAAATGTTGAGTCTCAGGAAGAGAATGGATCCGCAGAACGAGCACACCAGACAATAATGGGCAAAGTGAGGTGTGCGTTAATAGGGTCAGGTATGGCGGCAAAATGGTGGCCGGAGGCACTAAAATACATGACTGCAGTAAATAATAGAATACCAACTGCCCGACTCAAAGGGAAATGTCCATATGAAGTACTATTTGGTACAAAACCAACAGGAATTGGTCTGCAAATCTGGGGCAGCACTTGTTACGCCCATGTACCAAAGACCAAACGGACCAATCAGAAGCTTAGTGAGAGAGCTATAGAGTGCAAATTACTTGGTCTTTCTGATAGTTATAAAGGTTATCGACTATTAGATATTAAAGAAAACAGGTACCTCATTGCACGTGATGTAAAATTTGGGACAACGTACACTGAGGGACTAATTTCACGGTCATTTCCATCAGGGGAAATTAACGTTAATATTGAAAATATCACGGAAATTTGTGATTTAGGAAAAAGAGACCGCGAAATAGACGTGTCTGGACCTAAAAAGCGACCACGGGTTGCAACCGAGCACGAAACATCAGTGGGAAGCACAGAAACAGTGGGAGATGTGGGACAGAGCGTATTTGTCCCTCCTATCCCACGAAGCTGTCGCAAAAGGAGACCAAACTCCCGCCTCAGGGACTATGTTGTATCAATCAACGCTGTCACAATTAGTACAAAAGTGATACCAATTCCAAGGTCAATAAAGGAAGCAAGAAAAGGGCCTCATGCCCAACAGTGGGAGAATGCTTTACAGATTGAATATCAAGCTTTAGTAGCTAATAATACATGGGATATTGTAACTTTACCTAAAGGGCGAAAAATATTAGGGTGCCACTGGGTATTTGATGTAAAATACAACCCAGACGGCACAGTTGAGCGCTTCAAAGCAAGGTTAGTCGTAAGGGGAAATACACAAACGCAAGGTATTGATTTTAATGAGATATTTTCACCAGTGGCGAGATATGAATCTCTACGATTATTATTGGCGATAGCTACAATAAGGGATCTACATGTCCATCAAATGGATGTGTCTACGGCGTTCCTCAATGGATCGCTATTTGAGGATATTTATATGCAACAACCACATGGGTTTAGGCATGGTGACGCGTCTAGCGTGTGCAAACTCAAGAAGAGCCTGTATGGACTCAAACAGGCTCCGCGTATATGGTACGCGCTCCTCAATAAGTTCTTGGTGAGCATAGGGTTTTGTCGGTGCAAAAAGGAGTACTGTTTGTACCGTCAAAAGTGGGAGGTAAATGGAGTAACTCATATAGTACTCATTTGTGTTTATGTGGATGATATTACTATCGCTGCCAGCAGTATGATACTGATGCAAAAGGTGAAAACCCAATTGGCTTCAAGATTTACTATGAAAGACTTAGGTGATATCCACTATCTCTTAAAAATGGAAATTAAGAGGGATCGGACCAATAAGATTCTCAGTATGTCTCAACATAAATATATTATGGACTTACTGCAAAAGTTTGAAATGACTGAGTGTAGCTCAGAGCCGACACCGCAAGCAAAAAGTGTAGTACTTGAGAAAGAGGATAGGTTAACCCCAGAACAAATATCAGCTCAGCCATTTGATTATAGAGGTTTAGTGGGGTCACTGATGTACCTTGTTCGTGGTACACGCCCTGATATAGCAAATGCTGTCAGAGAATTGAGTAAATTCTTGTCATGCTATAATAAGAGCCATTACAAGGCAGCCCAGAGAGTACTAAAGTATCTGAAAGGAACGTCGACGTATGGTCTCATATTTGACGGAAAAAGTAAGGAAGTAATATATGAACTATACACAGACGCGAGCTTCGCGAATGCTAATGAAAACCGAAAGTCAGTGACTGGGTATGTGAGTATTATGGCTGATGCGTGTATTACTTGGAAAAGTTCAAGGCAAAGTACTGTGAGCCTCCACACAGCGCAAGCAGAGCTAATAGCTGCTAGCGAAGGGATCAAGGAGAGCGAGTGGCTATGGGTATTATTAGAGGAACTTGGATTTAAGCAGAGCCAGCCAATAGTATGTTGGTGTGATAATAAGGGAGCGATTAGTATTATTAAAGACCCAGCTAATCATACATCAACAAAGCATATTGATATTAAAGGGCTATATGCTAGAGAAATTCATGATAAGGGAAGAATTGTAGTATCATACTGCAACACAAATGATATGATAGCAGATGCCCTCACGAAGGCACTGCCTCAAACTCAATTTGAAAAACTTAGAAGTCTTATGGGGGTTAAGGACCTAAGCCTCCCCTTACCGCAATAAGGTTTGGGGTTCGTGCACTGTCTTGGCCATGGATCAAAAGATACTTTGAAGTTAAAGATCCGCCATGTGGCATATCCAAAGTCATCTGACTCAAGTTGAAGTCTAAGATACTTTTCAAGGTTGAAGATCTGCCATGTGGCATATCCAGAGCCATCTGGCTCAATTTGAAGTTCAAAGATACTTCTTTAGTTGAAGTGCACCAAGGACAAAGACTTATGCGGTTAAATGAACAATAAGACGTAACGTTATGATATTGGTTAACTCTCATTGCGTAAAGTTCAAAGGTTAATGATTAGACTACGACACGCCATGATAACATGACGCAAGCACAGCAAGAGCCGACCGTTGACCGCATCTGGGAAGGGAGGGGCAAGCCCCAGCCATGCCTTGGAGAACTGTGCTCTAGCGCCTCCCAGACTCTGGATGGTGGTGCCACAGGATTGCTCCTGGGCTTTTTAACTGTGTTTGTCGTAGCCCCCCCGAAGGGTTTGAAAGCGGCCAGAGGCGCTTAGTCGAACCAGAACTTAATAGAGCAAATTTGAGAGTGAATGAACTGGTGGCAAGTGCTTTGGAGCAGGGCACTAAGAGTCAGAAAACATAAGAAAATAAGAAACCATAAGGAATAAAGTATTTGATGGGACACAATTTTTGTGGTATTACAAATTAGGGAATAGGTCATGGGAATAGTGGTGTCACTAAATTTGAGGGACGCAAACCTTTTTGGAACCACCAATTTTTGGATTGCCTAATCTGCGAAAGGTCGTGACACGAAGAGTCGCATGTTATTTTTGAAAGGTCACAACTTGATTTAGAAAAGGACATTTCATATGCGATAAATGATAGGATAAGTAAGGATGTGCATACTCTTAAGAGCCAATAGTTATTGAAATGTAATCCTGCGAAATGCAGGATCGCATGGTATTTAAGGAAAGGTCGCAACTTGATTTAGGATAAGGCAAGTCATATGCGACCACAAAAAGGATAGTAAAGATGTGCTTGAACTTTTAGTGGGAGTGTTAAGAACTAATCTTGATTGGTCAACTATGGAGCCAATAGAAAAGCTTCACACATCTTACTTTATAAGGGCACTTAATAAGTAGCATATATATTGCCGAGGGATGTTAATGGCGAGGAGGACGCGTGTCCTCCTCACTCCAAAAACTGACGGCTACTAGATAGCTTAACACGTTGGCGAATATGAACAAGCCTGCAATCCCCCAACGCATTGATATTTTCCCTTCGACGTTGATGTGACGATCTTCGAGTGTCATTTGACTAGCATGAGGTAGTGTATACTTAATCAAGTAGCAATCATCAAATCAATGTTGCGAATCATTTCTGAAGTATCCTGCTGTAATGTTTGTTGAAGTGAGCTAGAGCTTCTTGCAGAACTTATTCTGTCTGGCGAAAGGTGCTTGTTGGTCGATGAGCTCACCGAGACGCTTCATTGTGGCCTCGTGGAACTGTGTGTCGAATGTTAAGATCGGACTAGAGATTCTGAGAGGGAAACGAACCTCACCTCTACGAAGGTGACGAAGTGGGCACCTTCATCTAGCAATTTGCCAAAGTGAATCTCCATCTCGCGCTCCATGGCCTCGTTATACTTGATATACCTGTGGCAAACCGTGAGGTTAAGTTCATTTGTCTTTGTTACTCGTCGGTTAGATTAGATCAACTCACAGTATGCCCATGGCATCATCCAACGAAATCTAGCACATAGAAGACCGTTTTCAGGTTACTACCAAGCTACTATTCGCAGTTAATAGACTTACCCTGCCACAGCATTCCTTGTCGAGCATAAGAAAGCATGTAAGGAAGAAGATCTCGGACGGTTCAAGACCCGAACGATCGTTGCGAGACCTCACGTAGCTGTTAACGAACTCTTCGAAGCAGATCGCTCCGTCTAGATTGTCGTTCACCTGCCAGATCACTTCTTCGAGTCGACTTTTTTCCTGTCCAGAGAGAGGATAACCAAGCTGTTCGTAGATTGCCAACAAGGCCTTTGTGTCGATCTGATACTTTGAACTAACGAGTTCGCGACCGAGATTCACTTCATCTTGCAATGTAGCAAGGAACTTGAGCTTCTCTTTCACATAATGCTCGCGCTTTGTGTCTTGCTCAAGTTTCGTGTTTCGCCCTCGCGAGACTTGTCGCTATCATCATACTTCAATAACACGACTACAGTATCATGAAATTCACCTGATGACCGCCTACCTCTGGGGATTTCACATTCTGCGATAGCTTCTGCGTAAATTCCAGCTCATTCATGGTCAGTGATGGTGACATTGGCATAATCTTGCAATCTCGAACCCCACCTCAATCTTTTGCTCTAGTCGTCCGAGAGGAGTGTCGAACGCTAGTAATCGAAACACTCGCCGTAGCTGAACTTGCTCTTCCACGCTCGTGTCAGTCTCGTTGCTCTTGGTGTGCATTCTAACAATTCACTTGTGATTAAAATTAGAGAAGTACAACAGATAAAAATTCATCCAAATAAAGTTTATAATAGTACGCTGACATCTAACTAACAGCTCGATAGTAATCCTCTCCTACAATTACTAGTGCTGCTGTATCTCCATTTACGAAGTTACGTCATTTACGAGCATTTCTCAGTGCTTCCGTAGCCAAAGTCCTGGGTCCAGTAGTGCTTGTAGGTTGTACCTGACTTGTACGCGTAGCCGACTCCAAGCATTGTGTATTTGGTGCTTAGAATATTGGCGCGGTGTCCGCTAGACGCCATCCACGCTGTCACCACCGCATCCACTGTTGTTTGTCCAGCCGCAACATTCTCAGCGCAGGCACTCCATTTGTAGCCTGCAGCAGTGATCCGCTGGGACATCGTCGAGCCATCCGAACCTGTGTGACTCATGTAGTTCTTGGCAGCCATGTCATTCGAGTGACCTTGGGATGCTGTCTGCAGTTTCTTGTTCGTGCACAACTTGGATAGACCGTAAGCGGTGCGTTGCTTGTTGACTGCATTGAGCATGAGAGTCTGGAAACCAGTCGCCGAATACGTCTGCAGCTCTCGTGTGACGGTGGAATTCGGAACCTCCACGGCCACAGCAGTACCGATGATCGGTTTTGGTGTGGCGACTGTCGAACCGAACAGGGTGACGACCAGGAATGCGAAAAGAGCCGTCGAACTGCAGACAAATGATGGCATTGTGACAACAAGACCGTGGAGACTTTGGATGCCGGTGGTGAATTGCAGAATGTTAATGCTCGATTGAGCCTCGGACGTACGTGACTTTGGCTAGAGAACGCGGTGCCCATCGTATCTCTTGGTGAGCGCCATGGTGAACATATCTTGGTTCTATTCGTCAATCGTGTCTGGGTCTGAAGCAGATGGAGGCACGATTTCAGCAATGTTGTCACTTGGCTGCTTATCGAATGGAGTAGATCATGTCAGGACTGCATGGTTCACGGGCGCCACCAGAGATAATGCCACGTCTGAGCCTTTACCATAGTAGATAGAGATCTGTGCACGTATAGGAGACCATTTCAGACGACACAATGTGGCCAACAGATGAACAATTTTACAAACAGAACATCAGATTGTCGAGGGCGAGATGGTCAATTCCTTCAAGTATATATGTTCATTCATCTTAGAGTAACTTGCAAACGCTCATTCATACAAGGAAGCACTTTAGTTTCATCCGCAGACTTCACCACTGCCTAACGCGAAGTTTTGCGTCCAATAATACTTGTACTTACTGTTCGCGCTGTACGCATAGCTGCACCCGAACATTTTGTTCTTGGTGCTCAAGATATTGGCTCTGTGGCCACTAGATTTCATCCACGTCGACATGACGCTGCTCACTGTAGTCTGTCCGGCTGCGATGTTCTCAGCGATGTTAGTCCAGCGGTAGCCCGCAGCTTGAACTCGACTTGCCATGGTTGATCCATCCGAACCAGTGTGGCTCAGAAAATTCCGTCGGGCCATATCTGCCGAGTGAGCTTGTGCAGCCTTCTGCAGCTTGCTGTTCTTGCAAAGCTTCGGAAGGCCGCGTGACGTGCGCTCGCGGTTCACGGCGCTGAGCATGGCTGAATAGTAGTCGATTGCTTCTTCTTCCAAGGAGCGCGAGGTGTTATTGTTGGTTGAGTTGCCACTGCTGGCAGCTTCAAAATCGGCAGACGCACTTGAAGCACACAGCGTCGTCAACATAGTGGCTAGTAGAAAGGTGGTTCGTAGTAGTTGCAGGAACGACATCTCGGAGCAAAAGACTTGAGCAAGGAGGTCGACTTCAAACCGGTCAAAATGCAGAGTGAAAGGCGGTAGGCTCAGAAAAATCGGCGCCAAGGTGGTTGCGACGGCTTCATGCTATGGAGCTCGTACCTCACTTTCTCTTTTAACGAATAACGTCCGAAGTAGCGGCTAGAAGTTGGTGGTGGTTGCTGGACTTTGCCTGTCGCCGACGTCAACAAGAAGTGTAACGTGATAACGAACATATCGGAGTTGAAGCAACATGGCGCTCACAAAAGAAACTTCGTGCTCGATGGCTCCTTGGAACGAGGACTGAAGCTTCTGGCATGTATTGTAGTAGTACAACGAATGTTCAAGGTGTTTCAAAAGACCTGAAAAAAATTGCTCGAAGCTGGTGAACATTTTCCAGTAAATTCAATGGGATTGAACAGAGCAAAACGGAGCTGATGAACATTTCCCAGTGAATTCAATGGGATAGAACAGAGCACTTTTTCGGGTAAAGCGTTTTTAATGATTACTTGTTCGACAGGCTATGCGACGACGTCAAACGAAACCATAACAAGAAATGATAATGTATCCGGAGTTGCACATACGAAGAGCCTCTCAACCAGAAAGTCGTGTTCGTTGCATTAGAAACACCATTCTACTCGTCCACATCCTGACCCTTCGGCTCCTACGACAACAAAACAACAAAAGCACTGATCAGACAAAGCCGATAACAACTTGCACGGTAGATAATACCTGGGGCTCCAAGTCCTCGCCGTAGTTAATTGCGTGATCCACATGCATGAGGACAGTCTCGATGCTCTCCTCGCGGTTGATGTTCATTGGGACAAAGGCCACCATACTGAAGTCATTGATCTGTGATCAAAAGTACACAACCCATGTAAGTTGCCTTTATTTCGTAATTGATTCGGTCACAGGCCCACGTACCACGTTGCAGATCGCCGCACTCAGAGGACGCCACTTGGGGTCAGTTGCGTTCGCAAGGTTTTCGAGGAGGTAGCCCTCCGACGGGTCCAAGTATCTGCAACACACGCAAAACATAGTTAGTAGGCAGTGCTGGAAAAATAAACACGTCATACGCACTTTGACAACTCCTTCTCGTCAACCAAATCGCACTTGGTGAGCACGTTGATGTGAGGAAGCTCCATTTGTACCATGGCTGAAAGCGAACAGAGCACACCCGAGATGAACTTGGTCGGGTCAACGATAAATAAAGAGTCGATCTGTTCAAGCAGCCCATACATGTAAATAATTTGCTCTTTCGAAGCTAAAAGCAATAAGCTCACCAAGTAGACGCAGCAAATGTTAAAACCCCAGTCCTTCAACGAATCGCAGAGCTGCTTCATCACTGGCAGATGTGAATACAGCTCGATTTGTCCTGCATACGTCAGATATACCAAATTTCAGCACTAGAACAACATCAATCATAATATACATACCTGGACAGTCAAAGATAAAATAATCTTCGTCGCTGTACTCGCCCAGCAAGTCCTGCAGCCAGTCGAGATTTTGCACGAGATACCTGTCATTGGCATCATCCGTCAGCATATCCTCAATTCTGCAGAAATACAGAAAATTTCGACTCACTCCATGCAGTAGATGAGACCGCCATTGGGTCCGTAGCCCAGTTCCTCCATTACGTCTTCCACACTGATGAGATCACGAATATCTAGCACAAACTCGTCAAATGCACTGGTGCTGGCTCAAATTTACTGAGAAGATGCATACCGAAGGCCACGGGGTAGTCGAATTGGTCTGCAGCTGGGTCCAGGTTCACCACGTACGTCATGCGTCCAGATGCAGCGCAGAACTCGTGCATGTTGTTGCAATATGTGGACTGCACAAGTCAATCAAAATCGCCAAACAAATCGACATCCGAGGGTCAAAATCAACTCAAATTACTGATACAGAGGCACAAAACACTGGAGAAGAATGTCGTATTATCACCGCACCTTGCCTGTGCCCGCAGGGCCCATAACCATTTGACAACACCGCATGATCGACGAGCTCTTGTAACTCTGTCGCTTCCAGAATAATGACCAGCCACAGCATCAGTATACTGTGGGTACTTTGCTAAGTACGAATTGTAAGTACCACTATTTAGGGTCACAAAATACAGCTGTACAAATTATGGTACAAAACGTGACCAAACTGACCAAAGAACAATTGATGAGACACAGAACATGACATGTTATACTGATACATTTTGCACCGTCGTCCGAACGACGGCTGCCTTGGCACTGTCTGACAGGTTGTTACCGCTTCAATCAAGCCTGATGCCTGGCTCTCCATTACCAGCGATAGAGAGCTATACATGCGAGTTCAAGCAGTCCTGTTTGCCTTGGTGCCGAGGATTTGTCCCTACGCTGCGAGGGATCCGCGTCGTGCAGACCCGAGATTGTTGCTGCTGTCCTTGCGTTCGATTTCATCCCAGGAGCAGCCCACAACTCGGTCCATGAAGTTGTCCGACCACTTGCGATTGCTGCCAGGAGACCCTTCCTTGGACTGCTTGGCGCGCTCGTCAAATACGCTGCTGCAGGTCTTGCACACGCGCTTCAGGTTGGAGCGTTCGTCTGACGGGTTGCGATCAATGTGGCCAATGAAGGTGGACGGAAACGCTTCGCTCTCCACGGAGACGTGCGAGCAGCGACCACAGATAAGGCGACCGCAGTGACGGCAGTGGTGACGGCGCACACCGACACCAAGCCGGCTGAAGTTTCGCAGGCAGATCATACAGCCCTTGCGTTCCAAGTTGGGCACCCACACAGGCGGATACGAGATCTTGCCACAAAGTTGACGCAGCACCTTGCGATCGACCTTTTCGAACACCATGCGGCCCTGAGCATCCTTCGCATCAAGCCGAGCTCCGTGGCGCACGAGACGGTAAGCGATCTCGAAGAATTTGAGATCCACAGCCTTGTGCAGTAGAGTGCTGTTTCCAAGTGGACCGTTCGGGTCTGTCTTGTGTTGCAGCAACATCTCAGCAATCAGTGGATCATCACGCTTGGACGTGATAATGTGTACAGCGAGTGGCGTCTGATTCCGGTTGTTCACGCGCGAGGCATCTGCACCATGTTCCAGCAGGTACTTGGTGATCCGGCGCGACTTTGCCGCTGCCAAGTGCAACGGGGTGTTTTGTCTGTTGTCTACGGCATCAATCAGCAGTCCGCGTGTCTTTTTACCGCACAACAATTGCACAGCGTGCAACTGGCCGAATCGCACAGCAATGTGCATCGCAGACTGTCCGTGCACTGGGTCTCGTTCGGTGAAGTCTGTGTTCCTGTCCTGCAAACAGGTGCGCAACACCTGAAGGTTGCCAGTCTTCACAGCACGAAGATAGTCCGAGAGTCCCTCCTCCGTCACACGCGGACCGAAATGCATAACCGAACCACGTCCACTCATTAGGTCCGTGCTGCGAGTACTCGCGAACGGATCCACTCCACGATTGCTGTCGAACACATTGCTGCTTCTGCTGCTGCCATACTGGTCGTTGCTGCGGTTACTTTCAAAGCCCACGTTGCTGCTGCGGCTGCTAGCGTACATGTCGATACTGCGGTTGCTCTCGAAATTTTCGGGAGCAAGACTATCACGCGACATCATGGCTGTCGTGAGATCCTGCGGCTTAAGATCACTCGGACGGTAGCGCATCATGCTGTCACGGTATCCATTGTTGCTGCCTGCCGTCGGTGGCGACGTGGGGGGTTTCGTATGTGAGTCCTCATCATCCAAAGCCTTCTTCTCCACAGACAAGCGGTCGATCTCCGAGTTGCCACGGGAGTTGCGTGGCACTCCGAGGTTGACCATCAAGTTCGCGTCCGTAGGATTGGCAGGGGCTTGATTCATAGGCATACTCTTGCACTTGCGGAGCTTGAGGTCCGTCGTGAGTTTATCATCTACGTTATTGTTCAAGCTGCGACGTCCGCCACTAGACGAGTTTTTCTGACGCGACGGCTCGGTCCGTGGCGGAGACTTCATTTTAGGCATCGTAGGCGGGAAGTAGTCGTCGTCGTCCTCGTCGTCGTCCTCGTCCTTCTTTTCGTTGCGCTGTTTCTCCTGTTCGTCTTCCTCTCCGCCGCTTGAGATGGGGTCAGTGCCCGGCGACTTGGGACTGGAAATCTGTGTGTCAGTGACGGAGGCACTGGACGCCTTCTTCATGAGGCTGGAAGGGAACGCTGGCTGGAGACTGCCGCGAGGAGCAGTCATCCACGCAGGGTCGTCGGACACGTCGTCGTCGTCACTGTCCCCGTAGTAAGGAGACTGCGGGTGCGAGGCTTGCTGGTTCGACACGCGCACTGAGAGGCTGCCGCGGACGGGCGGCGCGTTGTGATTCACGAGGCCTTCGTGATACGGCATGTAGGCCAGATCCAGCTCGTTGCTGCTGCTGCGCGACTCGAGCATTGTGTGATGTACTAGATGCAGGGATCTAGTGCTTAGATAAGACTCTGCTGTCCCGAGGAAATTCGCGAGTGACAGACAGCAGCAACTGGGTGCCGGTTGTTCAGTTGCCTTAGTTGCCTTTGTTACAGCCGGGACGGCGCCCTTTTCTGCGATACGTCCCACTCACCAAGTATTTACCGTAACGCTTGTGATTGTGACCGGTCAGTCTCGACCTGATGCTCTTCCAGCTGATGACCTTGGAAGTTCGCTTTGAGCTTTGGGCGTGCAAGCTGTTCGTGTTTGTCTGTGGATAGGAATGTGCGGCTGTGACTCTGCCTGAAGTGGTTGCGGTTGCTTCAAATAGTAAAGTTTGATATAGCGCCAAGGTTTGCCAGCGCAATTGCGATCCACACCAGGCGGACTGAAGCCGCCAGCTGGAATCGGGCCTTCCACTGCCTCTCCGCTGTTGCAGTTCACGCGTCGAGTAATGCCCGTGCTCATGACCGGAATGCCATCGCGGCGATGGCGCATGCGCGCGTCAGCACAAGGACCAGGCTAGCGACCCGTATGTGAAGACCTTTGTGGCTCAGAGTGCTGTCTCTGTTTCCACGTTGCCAGGCTGCGTGTCGGCGCCTGTAAACTCCAAGTCGCCGCTCCTCCTCGATGGGCGCGGCACAGTTTCAAACGTTAGTGATTGCAACGCTGCAGCGTATTGTGCATTAGTGTCGTGGTGTTACTTCGACGGAAATACCTCTAGAAACGACGCACAGACTCTTGTCTGCTTTGCTCTCGTGCGGCTTGCACACGAAAAATTTTCAGGTTGCATTGTCCATCAGAGTGATCGCTGTCCCTTTGCGCGTTGATCACGAGGCGCAGCAGAATTTGCACAGAACAGCAACGACTTGTGGGCACTGGCTGTTGGAGCCAAACGGGGTCAAGCTCAACAAAGCTCATCAGACGCAGTCGCATCTGGTAGGCAATGCTGGGTTATGATATCGTATTGCCCGTCGAGAGAGCACACATTGTGTCGGATAAGATGTCTCCTATGCAGGAGATGAGAGGATCTAGAGTTCAGCCCGAACTTCAGATCGCGACGACTCGACTGCATTTACAATATTTGTTAGTTGACCTCACCAAGTAGCACATGTCACCGATGTAGTTGTCGTTGTTGCGCCGAGATGCCGTCGTGGCGATCTGAATCCCTTGTGACAAACGCTGACAGCTCTTCAAGCACTGAACTACTTTGTCGCCTGCGGACTGATCAAGATGCACTCGTTCAGTTCGAGCACTGTACGTAGCAGACACAAAGCGATCGGATACAGATCAGTGTCTGCACGTCATAAATTCTAGTTCTCGATGTGGCAGACGCGCTGGCACCTGGCGCTGTGTACAGTGGAAGGCATCCCAATTCATTGACTCTGTTCAGATATCGCAACCAATTCGAGTTCTCCACCGAGCAGCTTTTCTCTCCTCTATCGTCAACGTGAGTGTGTCGTGTATTACATATTGAGACCTAATACTGTCCGTACTGGTACTCGTCCTGTTGCAGCTGAATCTGCGGTTTCTTGCCTTCCAAGTGCGCCAGCACCTGCGCCAACTGAAACTTGACCTCGTCGTTCATCTGATGAAGCAAACGTCAGACAAAAGGACTCTTCATTGCAGTTACACTGTAAACGGACCATCAAGTCGGTGTTCTCCTCCTCTTCTTTGCTGTCCACGAATTTCTTGAGCAGCTTCGCCGCCGCCTTCTCGCTGATCGCCGTCGTCTTGAGCACCTCCATGGTAAAGTCTATTGTGACCAGCCATGCATTGTTGCAGTCAAGAAGTAGTTCTATGAAGTAAGCTGAAGTCGCGATATTCGAATCAGATGATCTGATACCGACGTTTGCCATGATGGTACCGACGATGCTACTAGCAGCACTCCAGTGGCCTGTGTGGGCATCTGCGTGCTGCCTTGGATTGTTTGGGTGTCTACTGTCTCTGCACATTATTGAGAAGTTCACTGTGGTGCAATCTTCTCGGCAAAATCTTGAGGATACGGGTAGCAACGAGTTTGCGCACTTCCAGCGCCAGTATTTGGCTGTCTACGGGCTCGTCATGTTCGCCGACTGGCTGCAGGGCACGCACATGTACAGTCTGTACCAGGTTCGTTATGGCAATTGCAATATAGCAGTGGGTTTTGACTTGCATTGGTCGTCTAGAACTATGGCATGAGCGTGAACACACTTTTTCTAGCGGGATTTCTCTCTCGGTTGTGTTTGGCAATTTTGTCGGACCATTAGTGGACAAATACGGACGACGCAAGGCTTGTTTGATATATTGTGCGTTGGAGGTCAGACATTTTGAAGTCACAAAGCAGTCTTGGTTGAGAAACACGATTGTTAACATGCTTGTTGCTGATATTGTTGTTGATGGCCTTCTGTCAGATAGATCGTCATTAACATCTTAGAGAATGTACCGAATATGGCGGTGTTGCTGGTTGGAAGAGTTCTTGGTGGAGTTTCGACGTCGCTGCTTTTCTCGGCATTCGAAAGCTGGATGGTCACAGAGCATCGAGCACGAGGTAAAGACATCAGTGCGTGCTTTAGTATTGTTTGTTTATCTAATTGATGTGTTTGTGTCCAGGTTTTGATGAAGGTCTCCTCGGAAAAACCTTTGCGCTTGGGTCTGAAATCAACGGAATTGTTGCAGTGGTTGCAGGGCTTGCTGCACAGGTTACTGCCGATACATTTGGAGATATTGGTCCCTTTCGTGCTGCAGTGATTGTGACAATTGTTGCCGCTGCATTTGTACTTTCGTGGACTGAAAACTATGGCTCATCTGTTGAGAGTAATCGTGAGGATGATGGTCCAGAAGACAACGTGGTGAAAAACCAAGACTCCTTGCTGATTAATGCATACGCCTTAGGGCTTTGCTACTCGCTCTTCGAAGGAGCGATGTACGTGTTTGGTAAGTGTCTCATGTGCTTGTCATACTTGTGATCATTCATCTTATGCTTGCTCGCTTGAACCTCTGGTGCAGTGTTTTTGTGGTACCCACACTTGAAGACATCGTACCCAACAGGGAACTACCCAGTGGTCTCGTGTTTTCAAGCTTCATGCTCTGCATTTCTATTGGTGGCAAGCTGTTCGATTTGGTTGACTGTTCGCGGCTCCGTGAAGAATACTTGCTCTTGATTACTACTGCTGCTTCTGCGATCTCACTACTTATTCCAACGGTTCGATGTGGTGGATTGTAACGTAATCGATCGTTGCAGACAGCTAACTAGCAATGTTGTTCTTATGCGTAAAGGTTACAGAAGATTACCACTACGTCTTGGCGGGATTTTTGGTATTTGAAGTGAGCAACTGTGGTAATGTTGAATGATGCTGCGAAACTTACGATATGGATCCTGTCTGAATAGGTATGCGTTGGACTACTTTCACCTTGCTGCGCAACTCTCCGCAGTAGGCATTTCCCGAAAAATCAGTTGAGTACTACGCTATCACTTTTTCGGCTTCCGACGAACGTGTTGGTGGTCATCGGAACGGGCGGTGCAAGCTACCTGACGAGCGCCCAGCTCTATTACGGTTGCAGCGCTGCTCTAGTTATCGCCACTGCTTGTGCTGAAAAGCTGGCTATGACCTCATCAACCGAATCAAGTTCAGCAAGAAAACTCAAGACACAGTAAAGTTGGCATTTCGTTCCGTCACTAGTCACTACCTGATTGAGCTGCGTTCGGTACCGGCGCAATAATAGATCTCTGTTTTCCTGGTGTTGCTTCACTTTCTCCTTGGTTATGCCTACTTCATGCGAAGTACCTATCTATTTGTCCCCGCTTCCAGTCACCTTGCTTTTGAAGTACAGGAATATGAGGATAACAAAAATCTGGAACGAACACACAAGAAGTCAGCGTTTATCCACGCGTACTCTCGTTATAGCAACGTACCAGAATTATTGCTCCGATCGCAATGTTCATCTTGACATTTTCCCACCATAAGTGGCGGCGGAGGTTGGTGCTAGACTTAGCAAAAGCTGCAGATTGAGAACTGTAAACAGCAACAAATAACAAGTCAGTAAAGTATAACTTCACGGATAAATAAGCTGTTTTGAACCAGCTAACACATACTTGAGTTGGTCTGTTTTGTCCACAAGCAACTCGATTTTATCTCCCCGTTCCAGTACTTTGCCTATTCATCATAGAGAAATATCATCAGCATCATCTCAGTCTTCACACCAAGCATCCACCTCCATACTGATGTTTTCTTGCACATTGGTTTTGACGTTGTCCAGGTCCTTCTTTAGTGCTTGCAGTTTCTCTGCTCCTTTATCCGACGAAAACGTTTCCTACATATACAGTTAGCATCACTACTTCTTCTCGACCCTCCACACTCACCATTTGCTTCTTCAGCGTTGGTGCAAAATCCCGATTCATGTCCAGTTTGAGCTTCGTAGCTTTCCCTCGAATGCCGAACTGGTTGTCGAAGAGCTGGTTGATGTGTTTGAGGAATAGCGCTGCCGAGCTACAATAATTGTCCAGTAAGTCAGCACCACAGTCTCTCCTACCTAACCAACTGCTGCAGACGCACCTCTTGCCGAATGCCGCATTGGTACGCAAACATAAGCCACTTCATTGTCCACACGATAGCTGTACGTCTTTCCTTCAAAGTCCATGGACTCGACCGCGTCCTCGGCCAATTCAGCTTCTTCAGCAGCTTCTGCGCGAACTCATTCATGCTCTGTCACCACCGTTGCTGTGCTCAGCCAGCGGGCAGTGGCTATTGGCCACCACGCAGTAGAAGATGGACATGTCTTCGAGTCACGAAGAGCAA